>CM055955.1:98856101-99456101 GCA_029490685.1 Schizonepeta tenuifolia | reverse complement strand
GATAGACGAGCGAACATCACCAGTTGAGAGTTCATATCACAAACGAGCTAAACTGAAATCAATCTCTAAGAACATCACTAGTTGAGAGTTCCTAGAGTGTTAGATTCTGTCTTGGTGTTTTTAGATCTTAGTTTGAGTCTCCATTTGTTCAAGCTTAGATCCTAGCTCACTTCTTGTTCGAGCTAGTAGTTGGAAAAACCCACCCTCACACACACCCCTAAAAAGGTTGTAAGGATCCTACTCTTCCCGTAATTGAGTAGATAGGTTGATAAGTACCCGTAAACTTATCTGTAAGGTTGATAAGTACCCGTAAACTTATCTTAACGGCTGCAAAGCCCGCGTAAGCTTTGTGGAAATTGTCCTAAAGAACTTGGACTGAGTTGTGTGGACTCACAACTCTCCGTGGACGTAGGAGTTCTCTCCGAACCACGTAAATCCTTTGTGTGTTTGTGTTTTCAGTTCAGTTATTTTTATTGCAGATTCAACTGACTATCTAACCAGCACTCAAACTACATCTTTACATCTTAACTGTTTTGGTTATTGACCGACCTTGCATCTGAGCGTGAGTTATTTTATATGAGTTGTTATTTCCACCACATTCCGCACAACACTACACTTCCAGCTGAGTATCCTTACTCAGTTGTGAGTCGTATTACTCGGTTGTGATAATTTTCAGGAGGTTGTTTTTAAAATTCTTACTGGTGTATTCCCCCCCCCCCCCATACACCAAAACTCGTATCGGGACCATCAAGTGGTATCAGAGCAATGGTTCAAAAGACTACTGACTCTATTTCACGAGGTGTGAATCGAGGTATTTTTTCTTCAGTGGTCAACTGAATAGATCTTTTTCACGCTAGTGCATATCTGCTTGCATTTGTTGTCTGATTATTGTGTGCAGATGGATATTAAAGACAAGATCGTTGTCATGTTCTCGGTTGTGAACTATACATCCTGGAGAACTCAGATGAAGAAGATTCTACTGTCAAAGCATCATCGAATGCAACAAGTAATTACATCAGGACCGATCACCATCATGGAGAAAGTCGTTCGTACTCCTATAAATCCCAATGATGGGGATATAACTGAGGTGATGGTTGAGAAAAAAGCCAGAAGACTTCACTCATGAGGAAGCGAAAGTGAGTCAGCTGGATATCTGGGCTCAGAGCACTATCATGTCCACAGTTGGACAAGACTATCTTCCATGGATAGAAGAGTGCAACACGGCTAAGGAGATGTGGGATATTTTGGCATCTCTTAGTGAAGGGAGTGATGAAACCAAAGAGAACAAGTTCTCCCATGCATGTCAAGATTTCGACAACTTCTGTCTAAGAGCCGATGAAACCATTGATCAGTTAGAGCTTCGGTTCGTGGATATCATCCGAAGGATTCAGTCTATCCGACGAGGGAAATATACTTTGAGTGTTAAGGGGACTCTCAACTTCGGTTGCAAAATATCTGCTCTGATCCTGCTCGCAACCAAGGGTCAGAACATGGTCTGGGATGATTGCGAGGAGACCCCAGTAAAGAAGCTGATGTTATTCCCAACATCAAAGAAAAGCTCAGGACGTGGTTAGGAGTGTGTATACTCCTAAGGAGAAGAAGGATGCTGTGAAGATAGCTGAAGAGAAGGATACAACTGAGGAGGTACCAGCTGTCAATCGTCCCCCAAAATCGAAAGCTGCTCGCCGACAACGAGCTGAGTCGGAAAAGGAGAAAGCTGAAGAGCCAGCCAAGAAGAAGCTGAGGGTGAGGATCAAGAAGACGGTTGCAGTTCCAGCTGAGGAAGTTCCAGCTGAGGAACCAGCTGAAGTTCTAGCTGAGGAGCCAGCTGAGGTTATGATAGCTGAGAAGCCAGCTGAGGATACGCCAACTGAGGAGGAGGTACCAGCTGTGGAGGCGCCAGCTGAGACGGCACCAGCTGAGGAGCCATCCGAGTCAAGCCACTCAGCTGAGGTAGCTGCCTTCGAGATCGTTCCTCGCGCTGTTGATGAGGCTGATGGGATGGAAACGGATCTGACCTCGGATGCTTCTTCCTCCTCTGAGGAAATTGAAGACATTCCAACCTCCCCCACGGCACGAGCTGATGCCGTATCGCCCCAAGAGCCTCTCGCTCTCTCAACCGATCAACAGCTAGAGATTCCGAGCTCAATGCTCGATGCCAACATTGAGACCATCTCTTCGGCCAATGTTGATGAACCGGTTGATACCCCACTCCCCACAGAATCCAATATTCCGAGCTCCCAGCTCGATGCCAATGTTGAGACCGCCTCTTTGGCCAACATTGATGAAACTTTTGAACCATTTCCATATGAAAATCTTTCTCCCTCCCCAATCGATGACGAAGCTGATCGTCAGGCTATCGCGATGGAGCATGAAGGCAAGGTGGCCTACTGATTCCAGAAGCTGATCGGGATGTTCCCAGAAGCTCGCGACATGCCAATTTTTGCTACACTTGAAACCGAGCTGCTATACCAGTTCAACCTCATCTTCAGTCACTGGTATGTGAAGGAAGACACGATCAGGGTACACAGCTGGAACCAGTTGAAGGCTGACGAGTCACGCCTCCGAGATTATTTCAACTACACAAATCTGGAGGTCGCCTACAATAACAAGGTCGCGCTGCTCACGCGTTGTCTGGACCTGAGCAAGGCGGAAGGCTCAGACACGAGGGAAATGGCTGAACAAGATTGCATCAAGTTCCTGGACAACATGCTTGCAAAATCTACTGACTTTATTGTTGAGCTTGATGCAGCCGCCGCAGCCGCCAAGGAAGAAGAAGAAGAGCTTCAACTGTACCTGGCCAACCGACAAGCCATGGTTATAGTTGACCAGCCAGCTCTGATTGAACACCAAGCTCCAGCTGATCAACCAGCACCCTCAACTGAAGACATTTGCGAGCTGATACCTGAGAGGGTGAACCAGCTAAGGATGGAGATGCTTGCCAACTTCCAGCAAAACAAAGAAGATCAGCTGAGGACGTTGGAAGCACAAGAGGAGAAGAACAAGCAGCTGCTGGAGGAGAATGTTTCACTGAAGATAAAGCTGGACGAACTCTCATTCTCCACCAGCCAAGACTTTTCTGAAGTGAAATCAACTGTTCTGGGGATCAAGTCTGAGCTGAATGTCTACAAATCTATCTCTTATTCCAACCTCGCCAAATCCCAACAGACTCAAGACCAAGAATGGGAGTCTCGGTTCGAGTCAAGATGGGCTGAGTTCGTTGCTTTCCAGACTGAGGTAAATGAAACATTCGCTGGACTGAGGAAAGCCGAACAAGAGCGCCATGACTCTGAACTAGCGAAGAAGGTCGGAATAGAGTGCGCGGTCGATGAACTCTTCAACCGCATCCAACAAGCTGAACAGCAACTCACCTCTCTGGATGGCTCAGTCGCAAGCCTTGTTGCTGATGCCAAAAAGGTGGGAAGAGAAGACTGGGGAAGTTGAGGTGCAGGGGGAAGATGAGACCTAGGTTGAGGAAGAGATTCCAGCTGCTGCAAAATCTCAGCCGAAGAGGCGGACAGCCCAGAAGAAGAAGTCCGCTCCCAAGCCAACCGATGGAGGTGGAGCTGAAATGGAAAAAGACGTGGAGCAGGCGGAGCAGTTTGGAGTTTCTTACAGGCGGAGCAGTTTGGAGTTTCTTACAACTCCATAGCCGAGATCGCAGCCGAGCTTGATTCAAAACTTGACGGTATCACAACCGAAGAGTGTATTGCTGCTACCAAGGCTATAGATGTTGCAGAGAAGGATTACATAAATCCCGACTGGATTAAGAAGTTCGCAGCTAGCCACGCTACGCGAGTCAACCAGTTCGAGGAGGAGCTTGACAAGGTCACCAAGAACTTGGACCGGAACATTGCCTCCCGCAGCCATCGCCGAATAGACAAACATCAGGTTAAGGCTGAAGCCGGCTGAAGCAACAGAGGCTGCCAGGGAAGGTGAAGGTCGAAAGTCGGTTCAGGCACGTAGATAAGTGGATGCCAGCCGAGTGGAACGAGGACTGGGAGTCGTTCAAGCAGGAATTTGTGAATGATTTCTATTATAGGAAGGTGTACTCAACCGACGATCCGAGGAGAGCGTTCAAGGAAGCGCTGACCGAGTTGCACACTGGGGATCCGGGCAAATTCAGCCAGTTCAGGCGTGCCATGATAGAAGCAAAACTGGACATGAACACAGTCCCGGTCCCTCAGAAGGTTACCTATCTCCCTCCCTTCCTCCCAGACTCTCGCAACCCCAACCGAACGAAGATAGCAGCTGAGGCAAGGCAAGTCTGCCGAGAGCACGGGGTTGACATATCAAAGAAGTCAGAAGCTAAGCGAGAAATTTTTGTTAGAACTTTTAGCAAGTATGGGCTTAAGTTTTAGCTCAGTTAGTTTTTGAGCAACTGATGTAACTTTTGACCTTTGTGCTTATCTTTGTAATCATCAGTTGTAATAAAAACTATTCAGTTATACGATTCAACTTGACGTACAATCTCTCATTGTCCAAGCTCTGAATCGCAAAGTTATTTCAATACCATGATATAACTGTGCTAACCCTTTGATATATTAATCTTATAGACTGTCTAGAATTTTAGCTGAGATTTTAGATAGGTCAGTAGGTTTTAGATCAGTTTGATTTGTAAGGATTTTATAAGGGTTTTGGCATCATCAAAAAGGGGGAAATTGTTGGGAAATTCATTAAAATTTTGATTGATTCCAAAACCAACTAACCCCAACCGAGTAGTTGTTGCCAGATCCTAATGTTAGTAGTTAGGCTCGCTGTTTGAGCATTGTTAAGATTTTATCTTTACAGGACTCCAGCTGAAGACGGCAACAAGGCTTCACTCGGATAAAAGATCAGGTGTAAGAAAAACACCTGAGCGTTCAAGACTCAGAACAACAGTTGAGTATTCAAAGGAGGAAGATGCCAAAGTCAACTAAGTGTTCAAAGGGAATATGCAAGAGAACATCAGTTGTAAGAAAGACAACTGAGCGTTCGAAGCCAACTGATCAGATACAAGAAAGACAACTGAGTGTTAAGATTCAGAACATCAGTTGTAGGACTCGAACCAAGAAGATCAACAGCATGAAGTTCAAGTCAGCTGAGAGTTCAACTATTAGCATCAGCTGAAGAACAAATCAGATGAAGATCAAAACTCTCAACCGACCATCCATTGTTGAAAGACTAATGTTGAGATTTGAAATTCAAACAAGAAAGTCACGTGAAGGTTTGACTCTCTGTCATTGCCTCATTTGGCCCAACACAAGGCTGTCTTAGATGAAAAGCAGAAGCACTCAGTTGCCAAATCCGGAAAGTCTGCAGAGATGAGAGACAAGCCATCGCTTTCAAAGAACAGAGATCAACGGTTCATCCAACGGCTAGTTGATTCCCTCCGCCTATAAATAGAGGCCTTCATTCATTCACCAAGACTTACGAGACAGACAAGTGCGAGAAGAGATATACGAGCGAAAGAACGACTTTCTGCACTCAAGCAAAATTGCTATCCTCTAAGAACATCATTATTTTAGAGTTCTAGAGTGTTAGATTCTGTCTTTGTATTTTTCGATCCAACCTTGAGAACATCACTAGTTGAGAGTTCGTAGAGTGTTAGATCATAGCTCACTTCTTGTTCGAGCTATTAGTTGGAAACACACCTTTTCATACATCCTCTTAAAAGGATTGTTAGGACCCTACTCTTCCCGTAATTGAGTAGATAGGTTGATAAGTACCCGTAAACTTATCTGTAAGGTTGATAAGTACCCGTAAACTTATCTTAACGGTTGCAAAGCCCGCGTAAGCTTTGTGGTTTGTCCAGAAGAACTTGGACTGAGTTGTGTGGACTCACAACTCCCCGTGGACGTAGGAGTTATCTCCGAACCACGTAAATCTTTGTGTGTTGTGTTTAATATTCAGTTTTCTTATTGCATATTCATCTGACCAACTAACCAGCATACAAACTGCATTTTTCCATATCAACTGTCTTGGTTATTGACCAACCTTGCACTTAAGCATGAGTTGATTTTTATACGAGTTAATTTCCACCACATTCTGCACAGCACTTCACTTCCAGCTGAGTGTTTCTTACTCGGTTGTGATTCCAACTGAGTTGCATTACTCGATTGTGTTATTTTTAGGGGGTTGTTTTTAAAAGTCTTTACTGGTGTATTCCCCCCCCTCCACACACCAGAACTCGTATCGGGACCATCAGGCACACAATGTAGCACATAAACGCAATTAAGACGAACTTAACGACTTATAAAGAATCGGAGCATTACAGCTGACTTAGATGTTGAAGAGTCTCCAACCCCCAAGAAGTCCAAGAAGAATAAACCCTTGAAGAAGAAGGCCTCTCCCTCTGCTCTAAGGGATAAGGAATATGAAGAGGAACAAGGGTCTCACGTTGAACCCCTTGTAACGAAGAAATCTCGCAGATTGGGCAAGTCTGGCGAGACTTTGCCGAAAGAAACTAAGTTTGATCAACATGGCACCTTGATCAGGAGCTAAGAAGTTTATGATGCGACCATCCAGGCATCTATAGATGCCCGAGCTGTTATCTCATCAAGCCTGTCTCCTTCTAAACAGTTCGAGAAGGAACCGACTGCTACCAGTCAGAAGACTGACGATCTCAGTCCGGAGTTAGCCTTGGACAAGTTCACTCTCTTGACTATGCTAGCTCCCAACCCTCTTTCAGTCCGAGTACCATCCAGTGAAGAAGCAGAAGCTACAAATGCAAGTGTGGATCCTGCAACTGAGGAAGGTGATTCTACAAAGCCTGCTCATGCTGAGGCTGAGAAGACTAAGAAGGAGGTAGAGGAAAAGAAGACTGAGACTGAGGCTGAGAAGACTGCTGAGAATGTTCAGCAGGAAATGACTGAGGAAGTTGTCATCATTCAGTCCCAAGATACGGCTGAACAACAAAACGAAGAGCTAGCCCATCAAGAAGAACAAGACTCTTTACTCTTTGACATGGCTGAAGCGGATGAGTGTAAGCTGACGCAAGAAGAGTTAGAGAAGAAGGTTGTCATACATACATTCAACCGAGTCCATCTCGAAGGAGTTTGTCAAGCACTCACTCTTCATCCGGAGTTGGCAGATCGACCTAATTCCCTCTTCATGGTGACTGATTTACTGATGTATGTTGCAGTCAGTCTGGGAGACTACTTTATGTTGGAAGACTTCATGAAGCTGCACTCCATCGACAAGCTGCAGACTTCTAAAGCCGTGTTGAAGGATGTGTTCCACTTTTCCACAAATTTGGAACTTATTCAGAAGAATGAAGAGTTGATCGGGGACTTTGTCCAGAAAGTCATCGCTGAATCTGAAGCAGTTTCTCCCCGCCGCATGGATAATCATCTTCAGCTCATCAAAGATTACGGGTGGGTAAAACAAAAAATTGAAGAAACTCTAGTCATGGGCCCGTCTGAGAAGCCCAAGACTGTCGAGATCGCCGAAGAAGGACGCGTTCTCGTCGTGCCTGAGGCTGCCAAATCTATTAATATATAAAAACATTGTTTTAGAGAGAAGTTTTTAGCGCCAATTTTGGGGTACATTTGTAATTTCACTTGCATAAAATTTTCTTATATTCACGGCAATTTTTATGAAGAAAAATTGGGAAGCGGTTTTATATGCATCATGTGTGGAGCATAAGTTAACACTTTACAAACGACTCCCATGTTCCTAGAAGACGTGGGCTTATTGTTGATCATTCAAATTACAAAAGAGAAATTGAAATCATAGTTCTCAAATAAATTTTCTTAAATACTAAGAGTAACGGTCAAGAGTTCTCCGGCAATCCCTCGCCAAAAAAACCAGAGTGAAACAATAGTAATAGAAGAAACCAACAAAAGAAAGAAGGAAGAGAAAGAAATCCACAAAAACCAAAATCAATGAGGTTTCACTCAGAAAGGGCATGGACAAGTTTATAAATCAAGTAAAAAATTATATTATGATTTTTCTAAATATATATTCAATTGTTTCCTGACCATGGAAGAAGAGAAGGGGATTACACACGATTTCACTACGACGGAGAAGAAGCCGATTTCTTTAGAGATGGAGGATGCTGCAGATCTCTTGAAAGAATGAGGAGCGGCAGATTCCATTTTAGGTCAATTAACACTAAAAAGGTCATGACTCATGAGCCCTTTTTGCTCATTGTTCTTTACCTCGAGACTAAATTTCTTGGGTTTTATTTCTTTTTAATGCTATAATTATAGGACCAGGGAAATGTAAGAGAATAAAATAGTCTAAACTACAAAAATACATTCTAAACTACAAAATAAAAAAGGGACTAATATTATTGTAGTTTAAGAAAAAGAATAGGAGTAAAAATTTGAAAATTTCTACTACGGAAGTACAAAATATAGGCAAGATTACTTATTTTAATATTTCTACGAGACAATAAAAAAAATAGCCAAAATAAGAAACCAAAAATAGTTTCTAAACTTGAACCAAAAAAAGATTTTGAATGATTTTTAAAAAGCCAACCGATACAAGTAGTGTATAAGATGAAAGAGATGAAACAGAATGAATTATTTTGAATTGCTTAAAGATTTTTGAAGATTCTTTTCGGAAAAAGAACGATGCAAGACGGCATATTATTTGTTGTTTATTATGTTATTAAATTACTTATAATTTTAGCAACAATCATATATTAAATCACGATATTTACCCCATTTTGCAATTACAATACACAAATATTGTAACTTTTCAATTAAATACACAAACTTTGAATGTTTTGCAATTAGGTTTCACCCTCTGTTTTCATGACGAAAATGCTAAATGATCCTATTGAATTGACACCATGTCACAAATTCCATCATGTTAAACGATGTAGTCTTAAATTAGACCAACTTCAATTTATATCTCAATATAATATTAGAGTATATGTAATACTATTTTCTTGATAAAACAGTCGAAAACTTTAATAGTATTTAATATACACAAAATAAAATTATGAATCTAAAATTAATTGTATTAATATCAATGATTAGTCTCTCTCTGTGCTGATTTTTTTCATTTTATCTTTAATTAATCATTTAATGATATTAACTTTCAACGTTGTTAATACAAAGTTAAACTACATTTGTGGCAGCCATGGGAAAGTCTTGAAAGACTGCACCATATTCATTTATTTTAAATTCCAATAGTATTTTAGTATGTAATTTTTATTTGTTTTGTAAATAGGTTAACTTAGTTTTATATTTATCCAATATTGTATAGCATGATTTATAACTTCATATCTATTGGTTTGTAATTTCATTATAATTACCTTTTTCATGATTTATAACTTCATATCTATTGGTTTGTAATTTCATTATAATTACCTTTTGCCACAATAATATAATTTTACCCATATAAATATTATTTACATGTATGGTCGGTGACCCGCGTATAAAATGCACCCCGCATCGCGGGGGTACAATGCTAGTCCAGTACTAAAGCAGAGCCAAACTCAAAGCCTGATGAGCCCAAGATGACACTTGATCTCGCCACCACTTACCTTGATATTGAAAATTTGACTACAGAGATCATCAAATTGAGGACAACTATCGAAAAGCTTGCTTCTGAAAGGCATTAAATCCTTGAAGAATTGAAGAATGCTTTGATCTATATGCGTGCCAATGTGCAATAGAAATTTGAGGAGAAATTCAAACTTCTTCAAACTACTGAGGCCAAGCTGTTTGAGATTAAGACGAAACTGGATGAGCACATCAAAACCACAGTGGCCGAAATGACTCAGGCTCATGAAAACAAACTAATGTTGATTGCATCCAAGTTTACCTAGTACCAAGGGGCTTTCATGACAAAGGAGGAATTTGAAGGTCTCTCTTCCAAAGTCTTTGAGATCAGGAGCGTCATTGACAATAGAGAGCCCAGACTCCAAGTGATAGAAGGTCAAATCGCTTCACTTCAGGAAGAAGTCAAGTATTTGAAGACTGAGAATGAGTCACTCAAGTCAGAGCAGCAGACTCATCAGCTCCAAGTCCAACGCTCGCAGAGATGATGAAGTCTCCTCTCTTAAGAATGCAGTTGCCTCCCTTCTTATTGATGCCAAAAAGGGGGAAGAGGAGGAACTGACACAATCCGATAAAGAGTTCACGAAGGCACCTCAATCCAAAGAAGCCACTTCTAAAGATAAATCGAAGGAGAAGCTAGTTGCTGAAGAAGAAGAGATTCAACAGAAAGCAAAGCTCTTCACGAAAGAATTGGATGCAGAAGAAGATATGCCTCCGATAAATGATGAATTGATCCAGTTAGCACATCTATCTAGTGCAAGTGAGAAAATGGTGGCCAATCCCAAGTGGATGAAGAACTTTGAGGAAAAACAGGTAGCCAAACTTGAGAAGTTCAGGGAAGCGATGCAGAAACGACTCGAGGAGAGATTCCCTGAAGGATGTAACCGAGTCATATACTGACATTTGCTCAATCAATCAGAAGCTCGGATGAGGACCAGAACAAACATGGCTGCATGTCGACAAGAAACGAAGAAGATGGAGCTCAAAACCTTCTTTCCTCACGTTGACAAGTGGATGCCGAAAGAGCTAAATGATAATTGGGAAGATCTTAAGGCAGAGTTTGCTCATATGTATTATTATGATCTTGCCTTCAGAGACATGAATCCATACATGGCATGGCTAACTCATCTGGAGTTGTAATATCATGGTTGAACAATAGCTGCTTGAAGTTCTTGAGAAGACATGCAATTATCCTCCTAAGGCGCCTGATGCTCGATCTTACCCTACTCCAATGATTAAAGGCTCGAACCAGATCAATTACAGACAAATAGAGCGCGAAACAACTAGCCATCAAAGTGATGATTGATCTGTCCAAGCAAGCAGACAAGTTCAAGAGGATCCGAATGATCATCTATGATAAGTACGGCCTTGAACTTCCGTCAAACAAGAAGAGCCGAAGAGTTGAAGAGAAGATGATGCAATTGATGAGTTATGTATTTGAACTTTTATCGTCTTGAAATTCAGTTGTATTGTACTCTCTCCAACTTGTTATCTTAAGTTGTTATTTTGAAAAGTAAAATGAATTATTAACTCGACTTGATGACTACTATCTCACTGTCCACGTTCAGAGTTAATTTATATTGTTTTCCTGTACTAACCCTTTGAATCTTATAGACTATAACTCAGTTCATCATAGATTCTAGGTGGTGTCAGTTTAGATTTTGACATCATCAAAAAGGAAATTTAGTAAAGGTTTTGATTTCTACCAGTAGATATGCTTATAGTCAATTTGTTGCTAGAATTCACTGTCTGAGTGTAGGGATTTTATCTTTACATGATTAAACTAAAAAAGGCAGCTCAATTTAGATGACTGTTGACCCCAATTTCCCCCTTTTTGATGGTCTAAACATGGAGCACGAGATAGTAGCCATCAAGTCGAGTTAATGATTCGGATTTCTAAAACAACTTATTATTGATATATAACAAGTTAGAGATTTCATTACAACTGAATTTTGGAATTTAAAATAACAGATACAAAATTCATCACTTGCAAAAACTTTTTTCCGTGGCATCAACTGACTTGAGGCTTTAGTCCATACTTCGAATAGATGAGCTTCTTCAAATAATCAAACTTCTTTGCATGGTTGATCTCATATATCTTCAACTTTATCACCATCTTTTCAATCTTTTTCTCGACGCCTGGTAGTTGATTTAACCTGACCCTTTGATCATCGAGGGAGAGAAAGTCTTTTTCTTTGGTGCCTTGCGAGCGTATTGATCAACATCTTTCAAGGCCTTAAGCAGTCAGTGACCGACTGAGGGATCAGACTCTACATACAGTTTCAGGAATATCAAGAATGCTGCATCTGGGTCAGTTTTCCCGTAGGAGAACCCATAGTGGTATTCATCGATGAATTCTGCTTTGACATCTTCCCAGTTGTCGCTCAAGTTGGCAGACATCCACTTGTCAGCGTGCGGGTAGCTCAGTCCTTGATCATTCTGCTTCCACCTTGCAGCTCAGCTCCTTTCCTCCTATTCTCAGCCGCAACTTCCTTCTTTTTGTAAATGGCACGGGCTTTTTTGTCCATTTTCTCGACCACCTTCTTTATATCTTCTTCAAGCTCTAGCATAACTCTTTGTTGCTGCTTGGCAAATTTGTTCATGAAGTCGAGGTCGGCCATATTTTTCTCAGATGCTCTGCTTGCCTTGGCCTTGCACTTCAAGTCTTCGTCAGATGGCCTCTCCTCATTCAGCTGGATATCTTCCTCATTCAGTTCCACAGCAAACTCAGCAGCTGTTTTTTCCTCAGTTGTCATTAGCTAAGTTCCTTCGAAGGCGGTTGGCTTGGATTGCACTTCAGCTTTCGGTGTCAGTCTATCTTCCCCCTTTTTGGCATCAACAAGAAGGGAAGCGACTACATCCTTGAGCGAGGCAATCTCTTGATCACGCTGGATGTTGGACTGAGTTAGTTCATTGATCAGCAGCTGGGACGTATTTTGTTTGTCTTGCAGAGACTGAGTCTGCGATTCCAAGAGTTGGAACCTCCCGTCCCATACATCCAAGATACTACGGTTGTCATAGACTTTGGTGACAAGACCATCGAATTGAGTGGTGGAGGTGAAGGTGCTCTTGAATTCAGCAAACTGAGTCTCAATGAGAGACTTGTGATCTTTTTTTACCTCCGTCAACTCAGCTGCCATGGTCTTGGGAATAGCCTCGAACTGTGCCTTGACTATAGTGAGAGTTTCATTGGCCTCCTTTAACCATACAAATTTTGCATCGTACTTTTCTTGAGCATCCTTCCTAATAAGGTTGACAGAATCTTTCAGATGCTGTGTCTGATGTTCGCGCTCTCTGATGAAGGATCGACAATTGTCTTCAGCCTCATGCACGACCAGCTGGCATCCGTCGTCGGCATTCTCGGCAGACTTTGCAGTCTCTGTCTATTCACACTGCATTCCTTCCGTGTGCAGGTGCTGGGTCCTCAGTCGCAACAGGGACTTGTTGGACAATGAGCTCCCGTCGCACCCACCCGTATTCTTTAATGTTGTGAGCATGATATTCGCTATGACGGGGCGTGGCACCTTCCTGTTCTGCATCAAACGAGTTAAGGAACTGGGAGATCAGTTCTTCTCTTTTCTCGACCAGCTCCCATCGTGTGGAAAAGTGGAAAATATCTTTGAGTTGAGCCTCCAAAGTATGGAGTTCGGGGAGGCTGTGCATCTTCAACATGTCTTCCAGCAGACAATAACCACCCAGCTCTACTGAAATGTACATCAACAAGTCTGTCATCATCACGAGGGAGTTGGGTCGATGTTCTAGCTCTGGGTGAAAGATAAGGGTCTCTCGAACTGATTTCAGATTCAGAGTTTCGAACTTCTGCTCGAGAGCCTTTTTCTCAACTTCTTCGAGAGAGAGTTCTTCGGACACTTTGCCGAACTCCGAGCTGGTGAAGGAGAGTTGGGCTCTTCAGTCTCTGGCTGAATGGGCTTGGTTAGTTCTATTGGCTCGGTTGGCTTGGTTGGCTTAACTTTGCTCAGTTGGGTCAGTTGGCTTGGTAGGCTCAGTTTGCTGCAGTTCAGGGGACTTGGCAGGAGAGCGAATGGACATTGTCTTTGGAGACAACACAATCGCGCTCTATCCTGACTTGTCTCTTTCAAGTCGCGCTCGAACTGCTTAGAGAGAGAGGAGCTTGAACTGAGAACAGTTCTCCTCTTCATCGCAATTAGATCACCTTCTTACTGTACAACTCGGTTTGTAGTCATTGTGCCGAATTTAGTAAATGATGCCTCCTTGAATAAGGCTTCACCAGACCTTACAAGGACTGAAGTTTCTTCATGGGCTTTTGCTTCTTGGTCAGTTGCTCCTCAGCTGCCATCAGTTCCTCTTTAGAGGTTTCATCCCTAGGTATGGGAGTTGTTTTTCTTCGTCTTCTTTGGTTCCCTTTTCACCAACTATGACACTTCAACTTCCTCTTGCTGCTCTTCAGAGGTCTCATCCCTCAGCATATGAGGGGTCGGCTTTCTCTTCGCGACCCTGGCCTTTTTAGACTTTTTATGGGGTGGGGGAGACTGAGCAGCTTCTTTTCCGACCGAGTCAGCTGGGAACTCTTTATAGACTGTGGAGATGGGCTTCCTTTTCTCAGTTCGCCCACGCTTTCTTCCTCTGGCAGGAGAAGCATAAGATCATAAGATGGCTTTTGTTTGTAGTTGTACTGCATTGCCACAACTGCATTAAAGCGACTGTAATACCCTGTACTTCTGCATTATTATTTAAGAATTCGGGAAACTTTAAAGGCTTTAAATATGACGTCTTGTGCTTAGAATAGTTGTTGTTTCCCACTGATACTTTCGACTGTGATAAAATGGTTATTTGCTTAAGTTATTTATTTAGTACTTTTTTTAGCTTTCTAAATGGGTAGAAGAAAATTGAAGACATGGGCGAAATTTTTTATTGCAACGGACTGAAACTTATTTTCTTTTCCTTTTGGAAACCCATTTCCCTATTCTTCGTCCTTGATGGCAGATAAGGAATTAAGACAATTAAAGATAAAAACCCTCATTCACAAAATAAATAATTTTTTTTACAGCAGCTCGCAACTTGCTTGCTAAAGCAGCAAATAAATAAAATCATTTGCTAAAAATAGAAAAGAATAAAGGAGTGAACGTAGCGCCCAAGTTTATTATTCTGCTACAGTAATCCCATCACTTTATAGATATGTATACATCCACATTTCTATTATTTACCTTCACTTCCAGAATTCACACCACACCAAATATTACAGTAAGAACCTAGCTCAGCACATCTGCGGATTTATCGAAGGTCACATTCAGCCACCTTAAATCTTTATTTTATTACTTGAAGGTTATTTCAGATTTTCTTATTCTATTTGAGCATGTTTGGTTTCAAGGATATGATAGATAAAATTAATAGATAGGATAGAATTATAGTATTTGGATTTTTTATCATACGATTCGATTAGATTGATTATCATTTTAATTATACTATGATAAATAGAGATTGAGAGGCACAATAGAGTTGAAGAGAGAGAGAGAGATAAGAGTTTGAATATTGATGTTGAAAATTGGGTGAAATTTGAGATCAAAGTTGAAAATTTTAAAATGATTTGGATGAGTAATTAATAATCACCCCCAAAATAGGAAGGATAGTTTATCACGTACTTAATTGATATGATCAAGGGTTTAGTTATCCATCACGAGCCTAATCATGCAAACAAAACATATGATTATATATGGTTATTTATCTATCACTTGTGATGTAAGCCCCTCATGAAATACCAAATTCACATAAAGAACCAATGGAATATTTGATTAATAGCATTCTGTCCACAAATCATAAGCTTGAGTATTTTCCATATAATTGATCCTAATTAGAATAAGAAACAAAAATAACTGAACAAGAAATATTCCTATTTATAAACCAACTAATCCAAGCATAACTGAATCATCATCACTCGATAATATAGCCTAATCCTTAGAAACCAATTTTCGATACTTCAAAGGTCTAATCTTTTACTTCTCTAAATTAAGGAAAAATATACGCCAAAGGAAAAATTTAATATCAACTAGCGTATAACCCGTCGAAAATCGATGAGCAATCACTATTCCATAAATTTTTCTCAAAATCGATGTAGGATAATGAGGTGGATCATTCTGATAGAAAATATTCTTTATCTCACATTGATTTAGAGAAGAAAAATAATTTTGAGGAATGTCAAGGTGACCCAAATCCTACATTATGAATTCAATATAAAATTTAAAAACAATCACTTGAACTATCGGTTAGGAATTGAACCGTCTAACCCTACAGTTCTGTATCAGAACTGATTCCGTTCACCACTGTTTTTATCGGAATCAGCTCGTTTACCCCACGATTTTGATCGGAGTCGGGCCGTCTACCCGACTGTTCTAAGTCAGAATCACCCCGTAATATAAGAGACAAAATAAATAAATTTCAAGTATGAGTTACCACAGTTTTCACCGGAATCGGCCAGTCTACTAAAATAAATCAATTGAACTGTCGGTTAGGAATTGATTATTTCTTTGATAAACATATTTTTTCTGTTAAATTAAATTAGAAATTATTTTGGCTATGGAAATATATACATGATGATTTTTTGTAAGAACTAATTTTGCTTCTATATACGCACACTAGACGTGAATTGATATATATGTGATGAATTTATTAAGAACTTGATATAGTCTTTAAAGAATTTAATTTGATTATGAGATAATATAACGTGAGAATTAACAAAGATAGCAATGGATGTGTATTAATGTTATGCTGAAAATACGAGAATTAAGATAAATAGGAATGTAAACTATAATGGATAACGTTTCTGAAGATTTGATTTTTTTAAGATTTTGTTTCCATGTAATATATAAATATAGAATATAATATGAAAAAAAATATTAATTTTAAATTCAGAAAATTTGAGAATTTAGATAAATAGGAATAGATGAATATGATGGGCACCACATAGAAATTTGATTATGAGATAATATAACGTAAGAATGAACATAGATAGCGGTGAATGTGTATTAATGTTATTATATGAAAAAATATATATATATATATATATTTTTTTTTTCATATAATATATTTTTGTATATAATAATGCTGAAAATACGAGAATTAAGATAAATAGGAATGAAAACCATAATAAATAATATTTTTGAAGTTTTAATTATTTTAAGATTTTTTTTTCATGTAATATATAAATATATAGAATATAATATGATAAATATAAAATTTTAAATTTAAAAAATTTGATAATTTAGATAAATAGGAATAAAGGAATATGAGGGGTGCTACATAAATTTTTTTTTTAAGTAGAGTCATTTCCGTTAATACGTAGGTAGATAGATAGATAGATAGCTAGATAGATAGATAGATACGATAAGAATCAGGCCCTGCTCTTTGAACTAAAATCAGACCAGCTCCAAGAGGTTCGAATGTAGCAAACGGCTGAGAAACATCGAACATAGAAGAACGGAGAGAAGGGGGAGAGAAGAAATTCGGTTTAAAATAATATCAAAACAAATTAAAAGAAATAGGGAGAAAATCGAAAGAAACATAGGCTTACTTTCTGAGTGAACAGAGGCAACCGACGGACAAGTGGCGGTGGCAGCATCCTTCGCTTGACCGCTGAAGTAATCAACGATGAAGAAGAAGCGAACGGCGCTGCCGTTGTTTGTTGCTGCAATAATGTTGCGGTCATAATAAGTTAGATGACGACGGGGTTCGCTAGAAATGACGGACTCGCCGGATTTACAGAGAAAAGAAAAGGGAGTTGAGGGCTTCTGTCGATAGACATGAGAACAGAGAGAGAGAGTGGAAGTCAATTGTTAAAGTAAACGAGAAGAGGAAACTGATATACGAGGCAAAGAAAATCATAGAGGGAATGATAGATTATTTGATAATTTAATGAATTAAAGAATTAAAGTTTTGGGCTTAGTAAAGTAGATGACTTGAGTTAAATGAATTGATTAGCTTTATGTATTTATAAAGTAGATGAGTTTTAATTACTTTTAAGTTAACGGATCAGATTAAATAAATGTTAATAGTCTACTTGGTTAATTAATTAATTAACTATGATTGAAATTGTATAATTGCCACTTAAAGTTATTAAAGCTTAACGAATATTAAATAAGAAACGAGTCTAGAACAATGCCCTTATATTCCGATTATTCTTTAAGATCCTTATATACTTATAGTATCTTCAATTATATGTTTAGGCCCGGTGCAAGGAGGGCGTTGACATATTTACTCGACTTCTCAAGGAGTATTTGATTTCCACCGATTAGGTGGGCTATATCTTTTTAAAACTATGTTTGAGTTATTAAGCTCTATAAAATGCTTATTATCCATAAAAAATGTTTTAATATACGTTCTACTTGTTTAATACTTTGAAGTTAATCATCAATCGAGATTTTCGGTTGGCCTAACACGTTAGTCGAAAATTGTGTACATCTTTGTTAGTAGTGCAATGGGTTGATCTCCATTGTGTGCTAACCTTGTAAATGAGATTCTCTAAGTCTCGACCCGAAATCCAACTCTAAATCGAGGCTCTTTCGGTTTCGACCCGATGTCTGAATAATTGAATGAATGAGATTGGACCCGCCGGTGGCTAGAGGTCCGAGGTCACAGTAAGAGTAACATTGTAGAGTGTGACAAGCGTATGCAAAGTAAAGGTAAAACGTTTTGTATGCTTAGAAGTGGTTTTTGGTTTTGAAACCTTCTAAGTCATATATTATTATGAATTGATAATAATGCTTTTAAAAATGTTTATGAAATGCACTACCCACTGAGTACTCTAGTACTTAGCCCAAATGTTTCCAAAATGTTTTCAGGTTGATTGGCGAGTGATGGCGGACATCGTTAAGGCTAGGACCACCTTTTTGCTAAGCTTCCGCTGATTATCTTCCTCTTTTGTTATAAACGTAAGTATATTCAACTCTTAATTCCTATTATGTAATTGCTTCGAGAAACCGTACTCGTTATTATCTATTGAAAGTTATCTTTTGTTGATTCATTGAGCCATTGAGTCTTAAGATTCCTTAAATGATAAATGAATTTGACTGTTGGGTAGTTGGCCGTCTTTCTAATTTTCAGCTCCCTCCCATTACAAAAGATGATGTTGCCCTATTCATTTGGGGCGCATCTCTTGTTTTACATGATAAATGAGTCATCCCTTTCTATCCTCACTTCTTAATTCCAACCCGAGTTGCGCCCTCGGCATGTGTGCCTTTCCTCGGGAATCGGGGCATGTCAGCCACTAAGCTCTCTGAAGAGCCTGTCTTTATTAGTCATTGGCTCTGTGCCCATATTTTCCCAGTCCACATCCAATTCTCGGGCTGAGTGAAGAATAAGAGTGGAGACCTTGATGCAATACAGTAGTTTGTTACTGCATGTGAATAAGTTGAAAGTATGAGTGATCTTCTGGGACTCAACTTCCAGTTGATGCTTGAAATTATAGAACCAGTCCAATTTAAATTCATTGTAGATGGCCATCATCGGCTTCATCTTAGGCCTGCTAACATCTCTTTTTGATCCTGCTAGGAGATGAACACAGTTTACCACTATGTCGAACAACAGTTGGGGAGCAGGCTCCAATTGTGTGCACTGCATTCCAGCCTTGAATTAATCTCAGTTGATGGTGAAGGATTTGATGAAGACGACGACATCTGAGTTGGAGAAGTCAGAGAGATCATCACCATGGTGAGAGAGATGATATAACTTAGCCAGGCATGAGTCGATATTGATAATGTGTTGTTGACATCTGTAGGGGGCATCTCCCTGTCTGGTAAGGAGATTGACATGAGTTGTCAGTGACCCATCAGTGTTCTTCCTCAGGTTTATGTAGAATTTCGTTGTAGCAGAGGGGAGAATGAATTTGGGTTCATGAGATACCCACTTCAATAAATAGATCAGATTTTCGGATCTTGTTTAGCATGGCTCCCAACTGCTCATGGTCCTAGTGAGAAAGTGAGACCACTAGTTCAAAAACAACCTAGGATGGAACATCATCGACTTCCTTCGAAATAGGTGCAATATTCTCGAATATGGGTTTTGCTACTCTGGGGGCCATTATCTCGATCTGCAAATATATAGAGAATAAGTAAAGAGAATCTTAGCAGATATAGCAAAGACATGAATATATTGAAAGATGAGTCATGATTCGTAGACTCCCTTTTATAGGTAAGGGATGACCCAAATCGACAGCTGGAACTCATTGCTGCCTTTTCGAGATCAACGATTGAGATCACGAGAATGTTCGAAAAAGCAAACGTGTGCTGGAACGTGGGTCCGGCAATGACTGGCACGCGCGAGTGAGAGAGTCGAACAATTTCATGTCAGCCCACTCTCGGTCTAAAAGCATAGACTATTGAGTTGAGTCTAGCTTTGCATTGAATGCGACCAGAGGCTAGTTAATGTATGTACAACACACCTGAGAATGTTTGAAATAAATTCAAAACATCTGCCTTAATTGCTAAGGAGCGTGCTGATACAGTTCATACTCGTCAGTTGATATAGGGAAGAACTGAGTCCTCAGTTCGGCATACACTCAGCTGACTCAAATCATCCGTTTAGGTAAGGTTTGACTCCAAACTATGAGTTCGTCTCGAACTTGGTCAGTTCCCCCTCACGCTAAGTTCCCCCTCAGCTTGTCGATCTTCTTATCATGTTCGATTGGGTCCAACAATCCAAGAAGTTGGCAGAGCATCTTAAATCACGATTTCACCAAAGACTTTGTGAAGATATCAGCTCGTTGAATGTCAGTGTAAATCTTTTCCACCATGTCATCTTTCTTTTAGACATGATCAAGAATAAAGTGATGCATGATGTCGATGTACTTTAAATTAGAATGATGAACTGCATTGAAGGTGATCGCAATTACACTCGAGCTGTCGCAGTAGATGGGAACTTGGTCTGTCTCCACTTCGTAGTCTCTCATCTGTTGCTTAAGCCAGAGAATTTGCATGCAGAAACTACTTGTTTCCATGTATTCTGATTCAGTTGTGGAGGTGGTGACACACGTCTATTTTTTTGAGAACCAAGAAACCAACTTACTTCTCATGAACTGACAGTGTCCGAAGGTGGATTTCATATCAATTCTATCTCCAGCTAGGTCTGCGTCTAAATATCTAGTCAGTTCGATATTATCATCAGATGGATACCAAAGGCCCATGTTGATTGTGCCTTTAAGGTATTTGATGAGATTCTTCGCCGCTTGCATGTAAGCTTCTTTTGGTGCAACTTGAAATCTTACACACACACCAACTACATCAGATATGTCTGGGCGACTTGTAGTTAGATAGAGCAGTGATCTGATGACTACTCTATACTTGCTAGCATCGATAGGCTTTCCCTCACAGCCTGGTTCAATCTTCCAGTTCGTATTCATCGGGATTCGAGTTGTCTTGATGGATTCAAGACCGAACTTGGTAATCAACTCCTTTGTATACTTGGACTGATTGATGAAAATCCCATCAATTCATTGCTTCACTTGCATTCCGAGGAAGTAATTTATTTCTCCCATCATGGACAACTCAAATTAAAACTTCATCAGCTTTGAGAATTTTCATAAAGTTTTTCAGATTTGGATCCAAAGATGATGTCGTATACATATATCTTTACCACAAAGATATCATCTCCAACTTTGATGGTGAACAACGTCTTGTCTACTAAACCTCTAATAAATCCAGATTCCAATAGAAATTCTCACAAGGTATCATACTATGCACGTGGAGCTTGCTTCAGTCCATTGATAGCTTTCTTCAGCTTGTACTCTCTGCCATCACCTATCTCGAAACCACATGGTTTCTCCACGTAGACATCTTCCTTGATGTCTCCATTCAAGAATGCAAACTTCACGTCCATTTGATAGACTTTGAACTTGTGATGAGTTGCATATGCTAGAAAAATCTTGATTGCTTCCAAATGGGAAACTAGACCAAAGGAGTCTTCGAAGTCGATTCCTTCTTGTTGACAGTATCCCTAAGCTATCAAGCTAGCCTTATTCCTTACAATGTAACCAATTGCGTCTTGTTTGTTCTTGAATATCCATTTAAGCCCAATAACTTTGACACCTGATGGTCTTTCAACAAGTTCCCACACACAGTTTTGTAGAAACTCGTTTAGCTCATTTTGCATGGATTGAGTCCAATGAATTCATTTTAATGCTTCCAGGTATATCCTTTGGCTCAAGTACTGTAATACCCCGAATCTTTATAACTCTAATTGATTGTCTTAAATATGATTATACGTTCTTGAGTGCTTTTGAAGTGTTATTATATATTATTATATGTGATTCTGTGTGATAAAATTTTGTAGAAATAAATATTCTTGTGAAATTACCAAAATGCCCCTGAAGGGCAAAATTATAATTTTCTCGTTTCGGCAACTCGAAACGAATATGTAAAGAATTATATGAGTTTAAGAATGCGAAATTTAGTATGAGTTCGAATTTCGGGTAATTTCGAGACAGTTGACTCTTAGCGAATAGTAACTTTGACTGGAAAAGTCAACCGTCGGTCAATGTCACAGCCCGAATTCTAGTGTATAAGAACGAATAAAATCCGTTGGACAGTGAAGGTGAAACAATAGAAAATAAACGAAGGAACATACTCGGATACAAAGGATTATTTATTGAAAGCGAAAACAATTGATTAACTTGCTTTCAATTAACCATCTCAAAAGCTCAATCGAATAAATTTGTTATGTAAGAATCGAGAGGAAATCAAATAAGGTGTCGAGCATGAAACTCATCAAATAAATATCAGTGTTGGAAGAATTTAAAACACGATCAAGTATTGGTGTTGCAGCGGAATATTACATAAAATCCCAAAGTTATATGTATGAAGACATATAATCCAAGCTTAAACAACAACTCGAATCAGAAACAACGAATGCCGCCAAGCACACCGCACCATCATCATCCGAGCTAACCTGCACGTTTTAGAAATAACATGCAGGCTTGAGTACTTCGTACTCAGTGAACACATGCCAAAATAAATTGAAAGCTTGCTCGATAGAGCTATATAATTGAACTTGCCTTTCTTGCTGCATCACAAGTGTTAGAGTTATAAAACAGTTAACTTGTGCATGCAGAAAAATCATTTCACTTTTTAAAAATGTGTGCGCACATGATAATATATATTGCAGGTATGAATCAATCTACCACATAATCTCTTGTGTCGAGAAGTAGGCCTCCTTTTCAAACACTGTGATTGGCCTAACCGAAGCAAGACTCACAGTCACTTCAAACAATTAACAACACGTGTGTTCCTGTCTCACACAGGATAATAATAACTCAAGTAGATGATTAAACATACCAAAACTCAAATAAAATGGCAAGTCAATTAATTTAAAAACTCACGTAATATGATAATAATAATCACATTCATCACTTTGGTTTCGGTTAAAAAGCCCACCTGTCATCCAGTGGTTTTGCTCAGAATACCTCGTTCCGTCTTGCTCCTTACTTCTGGACTCCACTCGTTTCTTACTACCGTACTTCACTCATTCCTTCAAGAATAACATCTCGTAAGCACGAGCCTAATTTCTAAAAACTAAAACGAGTTTTAACACTCGACTGAAGGACTTCTACATTACTCGGGTTCTTAACTTATCTCGATTTATCTAACTCGATCTTTCTCGGTTTCTCGGCTCTACTCAAGTACTAAACCAACAGACTCTGAGACTCAAGTACTTGACTAAAAAATATCTAACTATTTTATTAATAAAATAATCCACATAAAACAGAAAATCACTATTCATATCACACATCTCGTTTTTCTCAATTTCTCGAGTTACACGGACTCAGAAAATTTTGAAATTAATTTTCGGGTTCTAACATCGCAAATCATTCACAAACTAACTTTTAGATCGAGAATCGAACATTCACAAACAGATAAACGATCGACTTCGATAAATAGATGGAAAAAGAAATTTTTTTCAAATATATAATAAAATATTCTAGAAAATTCTAGAAAATTATATTAATTATTCAATCATAATTATAAACTCGGTTACTCTTTCAAGACTCGGTTATTGATTTATGCTGACTCGACTCTGCTCAATTTTTAACTTTTTAGAAATTAAAAGTTATTAAATTTAAATGAAATTAGTTTCATTTTCCTCATAATAATTTAAAAGCTTTAATTATAAAATCGGAAATAAAATTTGAAACTCTTATTAAATTTTTTACGGAATACCGTTTTCGTCTTTTTCTCGTATAACGTGTCATCATTCAGAAAAATTACTAAACTCGGTAAAAAGGTTCCAATTACTTCTAATTACTTATTAACTCGATTAATCTCACTTATTTCGATTTTAACTTTACTAATTTGCTCGATTATCATTTTTAACTCGATTTTCATTAACAAATCTCATTACTCAATAACTTCTTCGTACTAACTCGGATTCAAATTTTTTTTAAAAATACTCTAGTTATTTTAACTTCATCTTCATCATCGAATCATTACATCAATCAAAACTAACACGAAACATAAAGAATCATCAATCTTCTTTTTCATGTTTGGTTCGAAATTTTCTTAGAAAATTTTCTAAAAATTTATTCTTCTTATCTTATCATCTCTAAATCATCAAATCACTTATTAATCAAACTTACATTATCAAGAACATCACAAAATCATCAAGTTCTTCATATATATATATATATTTCGGTATTTATGTAGTTTTTAGGGAAAATTCATACTTCTTCATTTCTTCATTTTTCTTACTTTTATATCCTTCAAAATCATCAAACATCATCCTCAAGAACATTATAACATAAACTCTAATTATATAACAAAATTTTCGGTACTCTTTCATATATATATATATATATATATATATATATATATATATATATAAATTTCTCATTCAATCAAGCATATAGAAACTCTTAGATTATATTCTCGAACACAAATCCATCACCAAATCATGCTTGAATCATCAACAATAAAATACCTAAACATGCTCAAAATTTTCGGTATACATATATATATATATATATATATATATATATATATCTTTAGATTTTCTCTTTAAATTTTTATACACATAACACACAAAGATCATGAATATCATAATCAAAATCAAGAATCAAAACTCCTTCCTCAAGGCTCATTTTTCGGCAAATTTTAAGAGGAGGGAAAAATCAAATTTCTACTTCTATTTCCTTGCATAAAAATCACTCAAATGATCAAAAATCAAAGCTAAGATGAGAGACTTCGATTTCCTTGCTCAAGGGATCATTTTGATTGAACAAAAGAGGGTAGAAAGGAGGGATTTCCTTGAATTCTAACCACTAGAATCAACAAGAATCAAGAGACTTACGTAGACTTGAAAGCTTGATCGATCAAAGGGCTTCAATCCTCGCAACTCTAAGCTTTAAACAAGCCAAAAATTGAGCTCCTTCTTTGGGCACAAGGCTGCCAATTTTCAACAAGAAAACAAATGGATGAATCCTAGTCTTAAATTGATCATCACGACGAGAGGATCTCAAATACATTTTTAGATTAATCGTTGGATGATCGGAGACTAAATTCTTCCCATTTCTGGAGCTTGAAGGTTGTTCTTCAATGGAGGTTAGTGTGTGTGTGTGTGTATCCGAGAGCAAGATGAGAGGGAGAGAGAGATTGGTGGGTGAGAGAGTGTAGAGAGAGAATTGGAGAGAGATGGTTAAGAGAGAGAGAGAGAGAGCGTGAGAGAGAGCGGAGAGAAATGAGAGTGAATTAGGAATTAATAGAATTTAGTTGCACCCGGTAGTAAAAAAAGCGATATAATTTTCTCCGAAAGAAAAAGTTATCCGGTGCAATTTAACCCTATTTTCTCATTAAACTCTCAAACGATTTAATACTCACCACGACTCTTTCTCGACATCGGAATTCTCTCTACTTTGTCTCTAACTTCACCAAATAAACTATTCATATTAGGGTTTTCTGGACCTTCAACTGAATTTTCTCTCGGACGATTTCTGACGACTCTAAAACCTATCTTAAAGCTTCTAGAATCATTTTTAGAGTAAAAAAACACAAATTAGATGAAATTCAGAAAAATTCGTCGAAAAACGAAAACTCAAGAAATGTTACTATTCATCCAAAAACGAAACTTCTAAAAAATTTCTGAAATTCGAACTCAAACTCAAACTCACATAATCATTCTCAATCAATTCATCATACACATTCAATTCGGATAGCCGAAACAAGAAAAATCACGCAGAGACACTCAAGGGCATTTTGGTAATTTGCAAGAAAATTTCCTTTCTTGGAAATTTTATCACACAAGGGCACACAATTAAGCACATAAACTCAATCAAGAGGAACTTAAAGACTTATGAAAGATCACGGTATTACATCCTCAGTCCCTTAAAATAAATTTCGTTTAGAAATTGCTTATCTTTGGAAAATTACTCGAGAAAACTTTATTTTTATCTCAACTCTTAAATCTCACATCGCGTCTTAAAGATCATGGTGTCACCACTAGATCTCCTAACTAAAGAAATTAACTTCGCTCTCGACTGCTGGATTTTATAATCCGAAATCTCCTCGGGTCTCTTCACGCGACTCGAATCTGGCTCAAGGGTTGCGTCTTCTTGATAGCCGACTCGCTTCGTATCGAAGATAAACATATGCATCATAGGTGCGTGAAAAACTTTTATACTAATTCCCGCAGCTTTGTGGCAATACTAACTTATAAGAAACGACATTAATCCTTTCTAGGATTTTGAACGGTCTAATAAATCGTGATTCAAACTTTCTCTTTACGCTTAAACGGTGGATTTCTCTTGAAGAAACCACTTTTGGGAAATTTTTATCTCTAAAAGCGAATTCTAACTCTAATCTTCAATTAACGATTTACGACTTCTGTGGACTATCGACTTCTCTTATTTTCTCTCTAATCTGACAAACGGATTCTCGATATATCTTCTGAAATCATCTCTTTAACTCCTTCAGGTCTCATAACTTTTCTCTCGCTTACTCCACTTCAGTAAAGCGGAGAACAACGCTTCTTTCTAAATAAGGCTTCGTACGAGGCTATCCTAATCGCGTTTGAATAACTCGTTGCCAAAGGCAAGTTCGGCAAGGGGTTTAACTTTTCTCTCAATTGTCGTTTTGTCTAGAATAACTATTCTCGATATATCTTCTGAAATCTAGATAGTTTTTTTAGACTAACCATTCGTCTGTGGGTGGTAAGTGAAAACCTTTCGGACTTATCTTCTAGCACTGCTTACCCAACTCTTTCTTGAAAACCTGTCCAAAACACGCGGTGAATTTGGAATCTCGATCTATTGTCGCTGAACTCAAAACTTCGTGCATACGTACTACAAAATTTTAATCGAAATCATCTTATTTCTACTTTGGGACTGGAAACGGTTGCAATGGACCGTAAGGTTTCTGATGCAAAGACTTCACTTGCTCACTCACTAATGTCATTCTACAAACGTCGCTACTTCGCGTTTCACTCCTTCTCACTCAAGCTATTACTTCAAATTCTGACTCATTATCGCATTTTCTGGATTCCGGGTCTAAGGAGTATCATGAGCTTTGCTCATAATTTCCTTTCTAAACTCCTCGTCATCGGGTACGGAAATGCTACTATAGAACGACAAAGCGTTGACACTCGCTTCTCTAAAATCTTCAACTCTTTCCTTTCAAATTTTAAGCTTCACTTTCTCCAACTCATCATCTTTTCATGGCGACCTACAATTCGAGATCTCATGCCTAAATAACTACAAAAGGTGCAATTTCTTGCTCCCTCGAAAACAAAAGCTAAACAACTTCTATTCTTATTCGCTTTAACTCTTCTATAAATCTTTCTTCTTCTGAGAGAATAAATCCTAACTCATAACTTTCTTCTCTACTTAGGGCACCGATCACTATATCTGCTTTTCTGGGGTATTAGGAGATTTTACGATCATCGTCATATACTAACTTAAGCTAACTTCTCGGTCTCATACTTAATTCTTTCTGCTCGAATAAGCATTTCAAACTCTTGTGTTTTGCAAAGATTTCACACTTAACTCCATATAGATGATATCTCAATATCTTTAAAGCATACGCTAAAGTAGCTTATTCTAAATTATGATTTGGGTACTTCTGCTTATGAAATTTGTGTTGCCTTCAAGCATAGGCCATAACTTTTCCATCTTGCATTAGGACACAACCTAGTCCTTTCAATGATGCATCGGTAAGTCCTTTCCAACTTCAGGAAGGGCTAACACTTGAGCGAAGGTTACTCTCGATTTAAGACCTTAGAACTTTCCTTGCATTCTTTCGATCTACTAGACTCCGAATCTTTCTTTAATAGGTTGATCATTAACTTTACTTTCTTTAATAGACTTCGAATCTTTCTTTGATCTACTCTTGATTAATGAATCTCCTGTTGCATCATGCTACACCATTCATAATTTCTTGGGTGAGGTTGGTGATTTCTTATCTTGAATTGCTTGCACTTTTGATAAATCAACTTTCATTCCTTCGGACGACTCAACATGTCCTAGGAATTTCATTTCCTTTAGTCAAAATTCACACTCGCTGAATTTGATGTTCCACTTCTTAACTTTCAATTCCTTTAACGCGATCCTGGGAGGCTTCCCATACTCGGCTTTACTCCTTGAATAACTAGAACATTGACTTTGAATACGATTACAAACTTTTCCAAAATTTGTGAAAGGCTTGATCCTTATAATTCATGAGCACTGTTGGAGTATTTATCGATTCAAACGACATCACAAAAAACTCGTAATGTTTGCATCTTGAACTAGAATAGTCTTTGGAATATCTTCTTGCTTATTATTCAATTGGTGATATCTAGATCACAACTTGATCTTGGAGAAAATACTGATTTCTTAGGTCGTCTATTCTTCACAAAGGGTGCTTGTTCTTGAGCGGAATCTCGATAAGCTCTTGGCAACATTACGCATCCTCAGACTATCTTCAATGAAGGTTTGTGTGTGTGTGTGTGTGTGTATCCGAGAGAGAGATGAAAGGGAGAGAGAGAGAGATTGGTGGGTGAGAGAGTGTAGAGAGAGAATTGGAGAGAGATGGTTAAGAGAGAGAGAGAGAGAGCGTGAGAGAGAGTGGAGAGAAATGAGAGTGAGTTGGGAATTAATAGAATTTAGTTGCACCCGGTAGTAAAAAATGCGATATAATTTTCTCCGGGAGAAAAAGTTATCCGGTGCGATTTAACCCTATTTTCTCATTAAACTCTCAAACGATTTAAAACTCACCACGACTCTTTCTTGACATCAGAATTCTCTCTACTTCGTCTCTAACTTCACCAAATAAATCAAAGAATCCAGAAATCCAGTTTTCAGATTAAATTTCGAGCAACGAAGAAAAAGTCAAAATTCACTCTTCATATTAGGGTTTTCTGGATCTTCAACTGAATTTTCTCTCGGACGATTTCTGACGACTCTCAAACCTATCTCAAAGCTTCTAGAATCATTTTTAGATTCATAAGACACTAACTAGACGAAATTCAGAAAAATTTGTCAAAAAACGAAAACTCGGGAAAAGTTACTATTCATCCAAAAACAAAACTTCTCAGAAATTTCCGAAATTCGAACTCAAACTCAAACTCACATAATCATGCTCAATCAATTCATCACACATTCAATTCGGATAACCGAAACAAAAAAAATCACGTAGACACACTCAAGGGCATTTTGGTAATTTTGCAAGAAAATTTCATTTCTTGGAAATTTTATCACACAAGGGCACACAATTAAGCATATAAACTCAATTAAGACGAACTTAAAGACTTATGAAAGATCGGGGTATTACAGTCAACGAACCCCAAATTTAGATTAATCAGTGTCATTGGAAACTGGAATCTATCTAAGACCAATGAACCAAATTTGAGAATTTTTTGAGGTCATTCGAATCGAGTTTGAACTTATTTTGAAAATGCAATTAAAATATATAGCAACTCATCACGACTTTTTACAACTTTTTCGTTAGTCGGGAATTACCTGTAAGAGTTAGGAGTTTCCGAATCTAGAAATTATTTCGTGACTAATGATGCAAGTTTGAGAGAAATCTGAGTTCTATAAATCGAGTTTTGAGCTACACATAAGAGCGGAGACGAAGACGCATTGTCGAGATTTCTGACTTTCTTCGTTATTGGAATTTATTATATGGAATTTGGGCTTGTTAGAATCTATACACTATTTCGTGAATGATGGTGCTAACGAGAGTGAAATCCGAAGTCGAGAGAGTGCCGAAAAGAGGGAATAAAGTTTAACGTTTAAGAGGGATATATTATACGGATAAAATCTTTTCTTCCGGGGATTTTTATCTGATAAAAATTGATTTATATCTCTCTCATTCAGCCGACATCCCCTCTCTGTCCCTCAAATGTTTTCCCCCACTCTCATTTTGGAAGGTGAGATCACTCTCTCTCAACTAATTAAACTTGCAACCAAAGTTTCATCTCTCTCACTCTACAAACTCTCTCTCTCGGTCATCTCTCCCACTCCATCATCCTCCATGGCAGCAGCACCCCATCCTCTACAAACCTTCATTTCTTCTTCTATCAAGTTCAAGAATTGAAGCTAGATATTCGAGAGTTCAAAGGTTGATTGTCATCATCTTTTTCTTCTTCTTCCACCTTCAAAACCGCCATCACCATCCTCCATGGCTGCTGGTTTTGAAGCTCCAAGGCCTCCATTTCTTCATCAATAAATCGAGGGAAGAAGATAGCAACCGAAGAGAATCAAGTTTTCATCCTTGTTTCTCTAAAAATCGAGTAAGAGTAATATTTTTCTTCCTTTTTCTTCCAAGATCAGCCGCTGCTCCCCATCTCTCTAATCACCATATTTTTCCTTGATTCATGCTTTTAAAGGATCAAGAAGTATCGAGAAGTCGAGCTTTAATCCTTGTTCCTTCAAACTACGAAGTAAGATCAGTAAAACTCCTTCTTTTTCCGCTTAAAAACTGCCGATTTTCTTCCTCATCATAGCCATCGATTTTTCTTCAAGGAAATTGAGGAGAGGAAGCTAGAGTTACGAGGAACGAAGTGGTGATTATCGATCGAGGAAGAATTAGTAAGGATTCACCCTTTTAAGCTTAAGAACTTCACAATTTTTCTCCTTGACATAGCCGAAAATTTTGAGTATATTAGGTGATAAATTGATCCTTGTGTTCTTGAGCATGAAAACTTAATAAGTATGCTTTCTATGCAAAGAAATAAGAAAAGAAATCCATGAAGTATATGCATGTGTTTGTGTGTCGTGTAATTATAGAGAAAATAGGAAAATTTGTGCCATGATTTCTATCTTGAGTATGATGAGTTCTATGTGTTTGAGAAATATTTCTAAACATGCTAAGATGATTAAATGAGAAAGAAAAATATATATGCATGAAAATATGAAGAAATCAAATGTTTATGCCTAAAAATGATTTTTATTGTGCTTTGATTAATTTCTTGAAATTGATGGTTGAGATGATATATATGATGATATATAAACTTGATAGAATGATAAAAATGAAGAAATAAATATCATAACTTGAAAAAGAATTTTGGAGAAGATGATGAATAGTAAAAATGAGTTTGTGAGAAATGAGCTTATTTTTCAATTTGAAGATGGAATAAATTAATTTAAGTGTGAATAAGCATGATTCTATGATTTATTTGAGAGTATGAATTTATTTGAGCTAAAACTTGTTAAAACCGAAAATTATGTGTAAAACTAATAATAATATTAATTCTTATGAGTTATTTGATGAATTGATGGCTTAGGAATGAAATTCAATAAAAACTATGGATTAAAACACCACCAAAAGGAAGAATTGAATTTTTATGCTCATGAAGATAATTTTCAGATCTTATGTGTTTATATAAATTGGGGATTTTATTTCCTCTGAATGTTTGGAAGAGTTGATGTTATAAAATAGAATCGAGACGAAATGAGTATGGGATTAAGAAGAATAGAAGAAATAAAATCTCAAGTATAAAAGATGAAAATTTCGAACCACAAGAAATAAAAGAAATTGTGCTTTTTGAGTTCTTGTGCACCAATTGACAAATTAAAAGGGAAATAATTAGATTAAAAATACTTGGAGTAAAACTATGGAATAAAATCAAGAAATAAATCATCCAAGGGGAAAACCCCAAATAAATCGAAACATTTGAAGCTAAAAAGAAGAGTTTGATGATTTTGATGTTAAAAGATGAAATAGATAACGGAATTGAGCAATTGGAATTTTTAAGTTTAATAGAACTCGAAATTTATGAAAAATATCAAGAATTAGAAAATAAAATTCAGGCAGAAAATTTAACTGGAAATTTATAAGATTTTGATTGAGTAAAAGATGTAATTGATGTTATTAACAAGAAATTGAGAGAAAAACAAGTATATTAGCCACTTGAATCACTAGATTTGGAATTCGTATGAGAAAGTTATGAAGAAATCAATAATTTCTAATTAAAAGTTAATTTACGAGAATATAAGAGTAAATAAATAAAACGAGGAAGTAAAAGAGTTAGAATAAATAAATATCGATAATAGAACTTGAATCGAGCAAAAACGAATTCTAAAAGACGAAATATGTGGAATACCGAATTTAAGAAAGATATAAGAAAATGAGAACTTTATAATTAAATTAAAGTATTTTCTCGAAGAACGTGCAAATTTCTAGCTCGAGAAATTTGTACGAGCAGTTGAAATAAGAAGCAAAATTTAAATTTGAGTTCCTTGAATTTTTCTAAGAAGAACGAAGTTAAGTTTAATGAAAACCGAGAAATAAAATTTGAAGTTGAGAAACGAACAGTATAATATATATATCTGAGATAATTATCTGTGAATATTTGATGCAACTGTGAAATGATGCAGTTATGATTGGTGTGTGACATTGACGAGGCTGTCGTTCGCACTCTCAAAATGAATTTGTAGCCTATCGTCACAGCTATATAGTTAGCAAGTAAGTACATGGTTGATCCACAAGGAGTTGATTGTCACTATCTCTTGAAACCTCTTCCACCTGTTCAGAAAATTTGAGTTTTGCTATCTTGGTCACTAGGGATCTCTTGCCCAATTCGAGAACTCAAATAAACACTGAAAAGTAAACAAGTAAAAAGGACTTGATCTGGACTAAGACATTGTTAAGTGAGAACCTTAGCTTGGTCATTGGTGCAAATATATTCATCACATGCATGCATCGTTAGTTATAGGACTTGAATGCTGAGATCCCTTTTTACTCGTCACGCTCTCAACAAACCCTTTCCTTACCTATCCTTACTTAATTGGTGATGCACCGCCTGCTCCCTACCTTGGGCAATACGTCTGTCGGAGTCATCGTTCAGTTTCTTGCCCAAGGAGCATTTATCTCTAGAAAGGCCCAACAAGGAATCATCACGTCCATCCCAATAGGGTAGACACCTTCCTTTAATGTTATTCGATCTTAATCAAGAAGATGATGGAAAACACTCCTACTCCCCAATTGATTGGTGATCTAATATGTCCTAAGTGATTAACAGCCTATTAACCTCTTATTTGTATTATCTCATATTGGAACAAGATCATTAACATATCAGGAACACATGCATGCAATTATCTCAAATTAGACCTCTCAAGCATAAGTTAACACCTAACTGTCTTGCCCAGACCATGTATAAAAGCTTAGCTATACATAATCATAAAACAATGAACACAATAAATTAAGGAACTCATAAGAAGAACTATATTAAAACTTACTAGTACGTGCAAAGTAAAACACGGGCAAAAGTGCCGATGAACAAAACATAAATTAAAGTATGCCCGTAGGACTTGTTTTTCTCCTCACTATCGCTCAATGGAATTACAAGAAATAAAGCATAAAAGACGACATCCCATCACTGCAGCAAGGCTTCGATATTTATAGGTGAGTGCTTAGGGTTTGGGCCCCTAGTCCTTAACATGGAAGGAATCCACGAGCTACCTTGGGATGCAAGTTATACTTGATAAGCTCGACCCCAACATGGCAAGTCACATCTATCTCCAAGAGATCCCTTGCGGATCCTAAATCTAGTCGGATAAAGAAAGATATTTAAGTTAGATCATCTTTTCCTTATCCTTCTAGACCTAGGAGAGAAACTCGCCTACTAACCAAAACACTCCTCCTATCTGTCTTGGCCAATATGGCGCTGCCTGACCTACTTCTAGAAATGATGCTTTCTTTCCCTGTATTACCCAGTTTCCACCTGCAAGGCAACAAACACCCTCCTGCCCAAGATATGTCCTCCAAGACACTAAAACTAGATAAAACACACACAAAGACTCGATCTAAACTACCTAAGACAAACACTAAAAAGACACAAAATATGGACTCATCATGCGCACACACTTAACCCAAACTTGTCCTCAAGTGTGAACAAACTACTTGCCCAAGACACAGAGAAAAGAATAAAAGACTCAAAACATGATCACCACAGAAGAGTTAGTCAAGGCAACACAACAATCTTTCATAATAATCTGCAAGTGAAGGGAAAAGAAAGTGCCATGCTATCAAACAAGTCGAGATAGAATTGTGAACTTTTAGGATATCCTTTCCACACTCGTCACTCATGTGTTTAGGCTCTTTTTACACTCATAAACCATCTTGACTTCGGTATCACCATAGGCTTGCCTGCCCTTTAAATCTAAAGCTATTATTGTAAATCTCAGAACTCATCATTAGGTCTTTTTAGGTTTTAAGCTTAAAGCAATAGGTAAGAAGTATTTAGATCTTGGTTAAGGTTAATTTAAACTCGTATTGGGCAACAGGGGTTCCCAACTTCTTCTCAATTCCTTGCCCTTAACTATTCCAGGCTCAAGCTTTAACCTTTTTTTCCAGGGAACTTATAAATCTTTTCCCTTTTCTTTCTTTTTTCTGTTCCCCTTATTTTTTTCATTCGTTTCTTTCTTAATTGAGACATAACCCAACTATCAACACAAAACTTCCTACTCAGGACACACTAGGCCGGTTATGAAAAGGCTGTGAGCTCTGCTTTGATTGGGCCGGTCACGGTTCTTGAGGAGGAGGCCTACTTCTTGACACCACAAGAAGACAAAACGCGTAGATGGATTCATACCCGTATAAATGGTTGCAACCGATTTCAACAAATAATTTATCTAATGCTTGTGATGCAGCAGAAGAGGCAAGTTCAATTATATAGCTCTATGGAGCGAGTTTTCAAAATATTTTGGCATGTGTTCACTGAGTACGAAGTACTCACGCCCTGCATGTTATTTCTAAAACGTGCAGGTTAGCTTGGATGAGGAGGATGCGGTGTGCTTGGGTGGCTCGTTTGTCAAATGTAACTCTAATTCCAAGTTTAAGCTTGAGGTTATGTGTCTTCACACATATAACCTTAGAATTTTAAGTCGATGATTATATTCCGCTGCAACATCGTCATTTTAAAATAACCTCGCCTTGCATGCCCGGTCCCTAAAAGTTGAAAGAGTCCGTGAGCTCAAGTAATTTCTTAAATCCTTTATGAATTCCTTCAAAACGTTTGAAAATTTAAAACACGACACATCGTAATTAAAAATCGAAGATGGCCCATTTTTTTTAATGTGCAACATTTATTGATAACCAAACCTAATCCTTTGATTGGATCGATATCCACCATCTTGACAAATGTTCGTTTCTTGAGAAATCACTAATTGACAACCCACATTATTGTGAGCATGTTTGGTTGTTAATGTTATTCTTCAATTATCAAGCATGTTTCTTGAGTAAAGTCAATTGTTCCACCTCACTGCCCCTTGTATTCTAGTCGTTTTAATACATTAGAAGTCGGGCTGTGACAAGTACATCTGCAAAATAGCATGAGCTCATCGCTATGTCTCCAGCTTTCTCAAATTCTCCAAGCACAGTGAGCTCTGCAGTGTATTGAGCTTGTACAGTTGGTTCTTCATCAATTGGGGCATCCGACTGTGTAGACTCAGTCGGAGGAGCAACTGTGGCATCAATAACTTGTACATTTCTTCTTGTTCGCACTCTTGCTTCTGGATTCTCGATCACTGCCTCTTTTGGATGGTCATCATACCACCTCTTGTTCCTTCGAGCTTTCTTAGCATCATGAGGAAGAGTGTTGAAATCAAGTCTCTGGTAGAGACTTGAGGTGCAGAATTTTGCATTGAATCTTCTGGTGCAGTTCAATCCTTGGTTAGGGTAGGAGGTTGATTGAGGGAGTCGGCTTGTCACAAACTTGAAGGTCCTGGACTGTGTTGCGGTTTGATGACTGGCACAGTTTATGTATTTAATGCCCCGATTATTCTACTGTCTTTAAAAATGAAAGTTAATAATAATCATGGCTTTGCAGGCCTAAGATCATGAAATTAAATTATAAGATTTACGGTGAAATCCGTTTCCGAAAATAATTTCCAAAAATCGGACGAACGACTACTGTATTAGGGTTTTCGCGTCCGATAAATTTTTCGTCCGAAAACTCAAAATTAAAATCCGTTAGGATTTACATTCACTTTTTCTTCGATACGAGTTCACCGGAGAAAGTTAGTTTTTATAATTTTCCGGGCGAATTTTAGACTGTCGAATCTCGACTTTTTCTCAGATTTTGAAAAACGAATTAGGTTTTCCGAGTACGTAAATTATATCCATTCTAACGGACGAGTTAGATTTCGTCAAATCCGTAACTACCTAAGAAAGTATTCCTCGATTTTTAAATCGTCGTTTAAGAGCCGGAAACGAGATATTATCGTGTAATAATCCTCGCCAAACAACCCTTAGCGACTCACCATGACTTTAGTTAGATATTTCTCCACTTTATATGTCTTATACAATGAGTCATCATCCTTCTCCCCATTCCCTTCATTGCCGCCACCCATCACCCTCTCTCTCTCTCTCATTTTCTTCATTCATCCTCCATTAAAGCTTCAACTCCAAGCTTTTCTCAAGCATTCAAGCCTTCCATTTTCGGTTTCATCATCATCAAGAGGAGAGTTGGATTTAATTTTTCAAAGTAGGTTTAAATCCATTTGATTACTTGTATGTTTTGTAATCTATAATCCCTAAAGGAAGGTGCATGCATGGTTTAAATTTATGCATAGGCAAACTAGGATCGATGTGAGATTCGAGTGAGGAAATCGAGCCTAGGAATTAATCTAAGGATTAAATGAGATAAGAAAATTAAAACCCCTAATAATCTATGGAAGCCGAAAATTAGGGCAAGAAGAAAAGAAATTCGATTTCTTGTTTTATGGATGCTTTGATGCTTTATTTGTGTTTATATGCATGATTTGAGTGATTATATATATGCATGAAAAATTAAGAAAATACATGCCCTAAAATGATGATGAATGCCGTGAGTTTGAGTAAGATGGAGGAGTATTTATTTTGATGATTTAGTTGATGATATGATGATGTTATAATCATGTTAAGATTTTGAGTATATGATGATTTTAATCTCTTATGATGATATTGTGAAGAAATCAATGATATACATGTTTTTGATGAAAAATAATATTTATGATGATTAGATGAATTTTGATGATATGAGTATATTGATGTGTTAGATGTTAAGTGAGTATGTTTAAGGTAAAAGAAATGAAATTTTTAGTGATAAAAATAAAAAATTAGAGTTAGAATACCTAGTGTGTGTTCTAGGTGTTCTAGGTGTTTATTTGAAGATTTAAATATCACTAAAATTAATTCAAAAAGAAATTAATTAATTAATTAATGAATAAAATATTCATTATTTTGAGGAATAAAATTTAATAGAAAATAAAAAGGGAAAAGTCATTAAAGTTAGATGATGAGTTATTATGTGAAGAAAAATAATTTTTTTATTTAATAATTAGAGTTTAAGATAAAGATTTAATTCTTAATTAATTCTTGAGATTAAGAGAAGTTATTAATCGAAAAATAATTCGAATCATAGCAATAAAGATGTGAGATGAGTATAAAATATGAGACGAGTTAGTCGAAGTTATGACGTTCATTTGAACGTGAAAGAAAGAAAAATGATAATAAAATATTTATAGCGAAAATAATTGAGGAGTCGAGTAAAATAAATTGAGTGAGAAATTTAAACGAGTAATGAGCTCTAATGTCATAAGATTAGACGAGAAGTTTTAAAATAAATAATGGATTTAGAAGTTAAAAAGAAGTAAGTTCTTAATAAATTAAGAAATGATAGAATAAGAGGATGAAGAGTCGAGTCGGGTCGATTTTTGATAATCAATTAATGAATAAAAATTTGAAGAGTTAAGTTGAGAAGAATTGAGTCGAGTAAAGGAAGTTAATGAGTTTAGAGTCGAGCAAGGATTGCTTAATAAAGTATTAAATTGAGAAAAATAATTTAATGTTTAATCATTAAATTAAATGAGAAATAGTGAGACGAGAAGAAATTAAATAAAAGTGATGTTGATTGAGAGTCGAATTATTAAGGAAGTGTTTGAATGCTCGTTTAGTCTTAAGTCAAATATTGATTGATTGTTGATGTGTGAGTAAATAATTTATTTGTTTGTCAAACCGTTTTAATTAGAATGAGTCGAGGAAGTTATCGAGTTATGATCACTGAGTTAAAAATTTAGTTTTAACTGAAGATAGAAGCCGAGATTTAATTAATTAAGAATTTATTTGAGAATAATAAAATGATAGTGCATATACGTGTATGCATACATAGTTGAGTAATAACGACGTATTTTGAAATAATGTCGTATATTGAATCGAGAAATATTAAATGAGTATTGAGTTTTTAATTGAAAATAATTCTTATCATTTGAATTGATGAAGAAAGACGAGAATTTATTTTACGAGATTGAAGTAAAAGTTTTAAAAAACGAGAGTCAAGTAATGTCGAGTAATTGGTTAATGTGACTTGAAGTGTGAATCTAATTTGTGATAGCATGTTTGATTTAATTCCATGTTGAGCTATAATATGTTAATTAAATTTATATACTTAAGTGAAATGTTTACTTCTCGATTGTGATGAATAATATGATATTAATTGTTGAGAAATACCTTATCGATTATTGATTAAAGATATAGAACGAGAAATACGAGACGAAGTAATTAGTAACCGAGTTGAGTCGAGAATCAAGAACGAGGAAGTCGAGAAGAGATATTGATTTAGGGAAGATAAAATAAAAATAGAGAGACCCTAGTCATGTAGAAGTCCTTCAACTGAGAGACGCATCTACTTTACGTCTTTTGTCTCGAGTCTTAATTATTTCATCGATGTCGATTTATGAAGAACCGAGCGGGACGAACAAGTAGCGAGGACTTTTCACGAGTAAGCCGCCTAGCTAAGACTTCAGAAGACAGGTGGGCTTTTCTAAAATCAAAACTCCGATGAATGCTATAAGTATTAAGTATTGGTTATTATTATGATGTGAGTTTTTAATTCAATTGACTTGCCGATTTTGTGTAATGTTTGGTATGCGTTATCATCTACTTGAATGAAATATTATGGTCCTGTGAAAGGCAGGAAACCCATGTGTGATTTATGATGGTTTGATGGTCACTGTGAGCGTTGCTTTAGTTGGGCCGGTCACAGTGTTCGAGAAGGAGGCCTACTTCTCGACACGGATGGATACACCGATGGATACACATTTGAATGGATGTTGTGGTAGATGATGCATACTGTTTGATATATACATGATTGTTTGACTGGCCAGTCTATTCGAAAGTAAAATGATTTTTGCATTCACAAGTAACACTGTTTTCAATGCATAAATACTTGTGATGCTTCGGAAAGGCAAGTTCAATTGATATAGCTCTAAGAGCAAGTTTCAAATGTTTTTGGCATGTGTTCACTAAGTACGAAGTACTCAGCCCTGCATGTATTTCTAAACGTGCAGGTTATCAGGATGAGGATGGAGCGGGCAGCTTGGTGGTGTGTTGTTTTGAGTCGAAAGTTGGGCTGGCAACTGCATGTCTTCACACATGTAGTTGTTAGGGATTGAGTCGAGTCTCCGCTGCTATCTTTTGAAATTGATATCTGTTGATATACTTTGAAGCAAAATGTTGATATTCTATTGATGACGAGCGATGTGCTCGATACCTTTCAAATGTTTTTGTTGGTTCGTATTTTTAGAATTCTAAAATACTTATGCCATTTTGATTTGATATGTAAATTATTACATGCTCGTTTGATGTTTCATTTGTGACTTGGAAGCATGTTTCTATTTTATTATCGCTTTCAGTCAATTATTCCCTTATTTCCCGAGCATGATTCCCTTAATGAGTTGAGTTGTTGGATGGTTATTGGGGTTAGTGCCCTAAGTCGCACCTCGGGAGTCGGGGTGTGACAAAGTGGTATCAGAGCAAGGTTTTGTCTGCTCTGAAGTCTAACTTTCTTTGATGAGTCGAGTCTAGATTTATTTCCTAGACTTATTTGAGTTAGTAACACACCAAGCAATCCCCCATCTCATCCGACAACCAGGTACGCTTTATTTTCTTAAAGCTTATGAGTTTAAAGTGATGATCGAGCTATTGAATTTTGAATTATTGAGTTATGAAGCTATTTATTATTTGCGCTCGTTTAGAGATAAAAGCTTATTAAGTAGCTTGAATAACTAGACTGCTTTAGAATGTTTTCCCTAATGCGTCGATGTGGAAAAATCGAAAAGGATGGAACGTTTGAGTAAATGATTACGAGAAGTGAAATTATTCAGTACCTTGAGTGATAGTACCCCTTTTGGGAAGCGAGAATGAGATGACCGACCGTGAGTGAATGTAAAAGTACCTGCATATGAGAAAAGTAAACCGTGAATCTATTGCGAAATTCCTTGCACGATATCATAAGATCTGGAAGAAGGTCCAGTATATGTACATCGGACCGTTAGATGGAATGATCCATCGAAATCAGGCGTTACCCCATGAGTGACGTGATTGGGCAACGTCTCTTGAACCTCAAATTTTAGGACACTATTATCTCGATGGCTATCTTTGCGGTGACTGCAACGTGTTCATCTCCACAATCTCTGGGCAGTACATGCAGTATGGTGCCCCACCCCAGAGTCCTATTATGATGATCTTCCTGCCATGGTAAATGGTTTTGTTCATAGTTACCCTCCTGTACTTCAAGATGGCCCAGTTCCTCCCCGTATTCCTACACCTCCTCGTATTGAGCCCGAGCCTTGAGCTGTTTATCAGGACTACCCATATTTGAGTGGTGTACTCCCTCTTCGAGCCTATAGTTCTTATGCTTCATCCAGCTCATCATCTCTGTAGCTAAATGGTTATCATGATCCTAACGGAATTTTGTCGCCTTTGGATGACCAGTTTGTCGAGTATATGCGTCGCAATTGCACTCTTTCTCTGGTTCAAACCCTAGTCGAACCTTCTAGGCCGACTCCTACCGGTGATGGAAAACGATGACGAGTACGACAAGGAGCAGGCAGCCGAAGCTACCGTGGGCGGCGGTTATTTCCAAGCCCTACCGAACGACTACTTTTCAGCTCCATACATGTTTGCTCCTACTCCTGTCTTGAGGATCGAGGAAGATTATGAGTCTCAGTTTGGCGCCCTGCTGATATAGCGTCATACCTTCGTCGTAACGAAGATCGCCCTTGACACCCCCGTGGAATGAGTACGGATTGGCGGCAACCAACTATACCCTCCAGGATTATGAAGAAGAAGTGAGGGCAGCCGAGCTTGCGCGTTTTAATATCTTAAATGACGGCGCCGAGGTAGAGGATCCAGAAGAGAACGAGGATCACGAAGAGGATCCCGAGGAAGAAGAGAACCCAGGAGAAGGAAATGCCGAGGAAGAGCATTATGATGATGATGGTCCAAGTGAAGATGATTCTAACATGTAGAATCAGTTCAAGAGAGCTGTGGGAAAAAAACATTAAACAATATTTACTTTATGCTTGAAAGTTGAACTCTATTCTTTATCGTTGTGATGTAAATTAGTTCAAGCCTTAAGGTTTGGGTAGATAAATAAGATCGAACGTGATGTGAGAAACCGAGTAGTTCGATCTAAATAGTGATCGTCGTGACGACGTGAGGGATTTCTTTTCTGATGTGAATATTAATTCCCCATTATGTAGTAAGTCCTTGGAATAGGCCGTTATGAGTGAAATGAAGAAGAAGCAGCCGATAGGCCGTTTAAAATCAACTTTGAGTCTCCCGAGTAATTAAGATAATTCGAACAATAGAGATTTTTCCTAAATGATGATTGAGATGAGGACGAGTATTGAGATGAGGTTTGAGTAAAATTGAATAAGTTATTCTTTAGCAATAAATAATAAATTTGAGTGAAGAATGGTGAGATGTCGATGAGCTAAAATGATGATATGATTTGAGTGCATGATTATTTGAGTTTTGAGAAATATTTAATTTGAGTATATTTGAGTAATGATGTGATGATTGAGAAGTACTTGTTTGAGAAATATTTATTTGAGAAATATTTGTTTGAAAATATGTATATATGAGTGATGACGTGATTACATGCCAATGATGATTGATTATTTTGAGATGAGGATGAATTGATTGAGATATATGTGAGTTTGAGATAATTGCTTTATTTGCAATAATTATTGAATTGATTTTCTTTAATACTTTGATAAGTACCGATCGAGAATCATATGCCTCTTGAAATGAGAAACGATTTCAGAATCGAGAAAAATTCGAGTGAGATAAATTGTTCTTTCCAAGTGGCTTAAAATTTTTCTTATGCATTTCTTAGAATGCCGCCAAGACGCAGAAACGTAAGGAACCTTAGAGATGAATAAGAGGGTCAGCGTAGTCCTCCCCCACCCCCTCAAAATGAATGACGAGTAGAAGAATTATTTCTTCGCCAAAATCCCCCAACCTTTGACGGTAAAGGCAATCCGGCAGAAGCCAAAGACTGGATTCGTTTTCTCGAGCAAATTTTTAGATTTCTTCAATGTAACAATCGTGAGCGTCTCGGGTGTATGACGTATCAACTGAAAGGAGCTGCCGACTATTGGTGGGAAGTGAGACAGAGGACGTATACACCTGAAGAGCGTAATAATTTGACGTGGGAACAATTTAAAGAAGCATTGTACGAGAAGTATGTGCCGAGAAGTTATCGCAAATAGAAGGCAAATGAATTTGCCAATCTTAAGCAAGGGATGAGTGGCGGAAGGCCAAACCAGTTTCAGCCTCCGGGAGAAGAACCGACCGTAGTTTTCGGAGTTGAGAGGAGAGTGAGAAAGAGTATGCCGATAATCTCGGCTGTGAAAGCACAGAGGTTGATGAGGAAGAGAGATACACAAGTGTATCTAGTCTATTTAAGCATAGATGAGAACCAAGAGTTGAGTGCCGATGACGTACCCATTGTAAGAGAATTTAAAGACGTATTCCCAGAAGTGCTACCAGGATTGCCTCCTGATAGACAATTAGAGTTCACGATTGATCTTGAACCCGGATCAGCCCCGATATCAAAAGCTCTGTATAGGATGGCTCCAAAGGAACTTCAAAAGTTGAAGATCCAGTTGCAAGAATTGTTAGATTTGGGTTTTATCTAATTAAGCGTTTCGCCTTGAGGAGCTCCGATCCTATTTGCAAAGATGAAGGACGATAGTTGAGGATGTGCAAAGACTACCGAAAGCATAACAAGATTACGTTCAAGAGATGAAGCCGAACAAGAAAAGCATTTGCGAATCGTATTAGCTAGAGAGGTTAAGATCTGATAAGTTGTATGCCAAATTCAGCAAGTGTAAATATTGGTTGAAAGAAGTAAATTTCCTAGGACACGTTATCTCGTCCGAAGGAATTAAAGTTGATATGGAAAAGATGAAAGCTGTGCGAGATTGGAAATCACCGACGCCAGTTTATGAAATCCGTAACTTCCTTGAGTTAGCCGGTTACTATCGGAAATTCATAGAAGGATTTTCCAAGCTCGCAAAGCCAATGACGAGTCTATTGAAGAAAGAGTCGAAGTATGAGTGGACGGAAGGATATGAGAGAAGTTTCCAAGAGCTTAAGACGAGATTGACTTCAGCTCCAGTATTAGCTTCCTGACCCAGGAAAAGACTATACTATTTATGCTGATGCATCGACTCAAGGATTAGGATATGTCCTCATGCAAGATGAAAGAGTGATGGCGTATGCTCCAAGACAACTTAAATCCCATGAAGAGAAGTATCCGACTCATGATTTGGAGTTAGCAGCCGTAGTGCATGCCTTGAAAATTTGGCGGCACTATCTCTACGGTGCTAAGTGTGAAATATTTTCGGATCATAAGAGTTTGAAGTATTTCTTTGAACAAAAGAAGTTGAATATGAGATAGAGGAGATGGTTTGAGTTGGTGAAAGACTATGATTACAAGATATCTTACCACTCCAGTAAAGCAAATGCTGTAGCCGACGCTTTGAGCCGAAAGAGAGAGGAGGAAAAGGAGGAGGATTAGGAAGAAACTAAATTAGGATTTTTGCTCGGTGATGAAGTGAATTGATTGAGGAGTTCAGGAAGATGAGAATTGATGTGGTTGCACCTCAGCAACAATAGAGTACGTGATTGCTACGTTGGTAGGAATGCCAGATTTGAGATCTCGCGTTACCAAAAGCCAAAGAAGAGATGGAGATTTGGAGAAGTTGAGGATGAAGGTGAGAAGAGAAGAAGTTAAGGATTTTTCCAAGATGAGTGATAATGCCTTATTATTTCGAGGAAGGATTTGTGTGCCAAATGACGAGAAGTTGAGAGATGTTTAGCTTGTCAATAAGTGAAGTCCCTATACCAAAGAGGATTATCTCTGATCGAGATTCGAAGTTCACAGCTCATTTTGGGAAAAGTTTCCATAAAGAGTTGGGAACATAATTGCAATTCAGTACTGCTTATCATCCTCAGACGGATGGTCAATCTGAGTGAACGATTTAAATCCTCGAGGATATGTTGAGAATTTTTTTTATAGACAAAGGAAACGAGTGGGAGAAAATTTTACCCTTTATCGAGTTTGCATATAGTGATAGCTATCAGATTTCGATTAGAATGGCCCCTTACGAAGCCCTTTTACGGAAGGAAGTGTAGATGGCCGCTTTATTGGGATGAAGTAGGCGAGAGAAAAGTGAAAGGGCCAAATGCGATCGAGGAAATGATAGAATCTGTTCGTTAGATTCACGAGAGGATAAAAGAAGCTCAAAGTCAATAGAAATCGTATGCCGACAACCGAAGATCCGAGCTAAAGTTTGAGATAGGAAGCGAAATCTTCTTGAAAGTATCCCCATCGAAAGGAATCCACCGTTTTGGTGTTAAAGGAAAATTGAAACCTCGATTTATAGGACCGTTTAAGATCCTTGAGAAGATTGGAGCCGTATTGTATAGTTTGGCGTTACCTCCCAGTTTTGGGAATTCGCATAACGTTTTTCACGTGTCGCAATTAAGGAAGTATGTTTTTGATTCTAAGCACGTGATACGCCAAGAGGAAGTAGCTTTGAAGCCAGATTTGAGTTACGAGGAGAAATCCGAGAAAACTTTAGACCGAAAGGTCCGACAACTTAGAATGAAGTCGATTTTTCTAATTAAGATTAAGTAGTGGTAGCATGATGACAAAGAAGCTACGTGAGAACTCGAGGAAAAGATGAGAGCGAAATGCCCCGAACTATTTTCTTGAGGTTAGCAAATTTCGAGGACAAATTTTTTTGAAGGGGTTAAGGATGTAATACCCCGAGTTTTCATAAGCCTTAAGTAGGCTTAAAATGAGTTTAGATGCTTAATTAATGAATTGTGAGTGATGAGATGCTTTAAGAAAAGATATTTTCTTGAAAATGACCAAATGCCCTTGTGTGCTTTGACGTGAATTTTTCTTGTTTTGATTACTCGATCGAGTATGTGATGCATTGATTGTGTTTATTTATGTGAGTTTGAGCATGAGTATGATTTTCAGTGAAATCCGAGAACTTTTAATTTTCAGTGAATAGTGACGTTAACCGAGAAAACACTATTCACCGACGAACTCGGAATTAGACCTAATTAGTGTCTTTTGAATCTAGAATTTATTCTAAGATCATTGAGATAATTTAGAAGCTCATCCGAGATCACATGAGAAAACTCTAAGAGTTTAGCCCTTAACGGATTAATTAGCCGAATGATTTTTGGTTTTTCTTCGTTACTTGGAATTTTAACCTAAAAATTTGATATTCGGATTCCTTGATTTATTTCATGAGATATGAGATAGGGTTGAGGTGATTCCGATGTCGGAAACGAGACGAGGAGAGTTTGTAGTCATTTTTAGTAGAAATGAAATAATACAGATATATACTACCGAAAAACTTTTTTATCCGGGTAAAATTTTATCTGTAAAAAAAGTGATAAAACAAAAATCTCTCTCCCTCTCTCTTAACCCACGTGTCTCTCTCTCCCTAAATCTCTCCCTAGCCTAGGTACCTATTTTCAAAACCTAGGGAATATTAATCATGAAATTCATTTCACTTGGTTGATTAATTTCAAAGCTTGCTTGAAAAGCTAAAATACCTTTATACATGCATCTATCTTATCCTATCTAAACCAATTTCGGTTGTTATCCTGTCAAGTTCAGAATCCAGCTCGGCTGCGATCTCGGCTATGGAGCTGTAGGAAACTCCAAACTTCTCTGCCTGCTCCAAGTCTTTAGACATCTCAGCTCCACCGACTTCAGTTGACTTGGGAGCAACAGACTTCCTCTTCCTCAGCTGAGATTTGGATGATTGAGCAGCTGGCACTCCTTGTTCTTGGGTCTCTTCTTCCTGCGCCTCAACCTCTGTCTCCTTCTCTTCCCCCTTTTTCGCATCAGCAACAAGGCTTGCTACTGAACCGTCCAGAGAGTTGAGTTTATCCTCGGTTAGTTGAACACGGTTGAAGAGTTCATCGACCGCACACTCTAGCTCGATCTTCTTCGCCAATTCGGAGTCCTGGCGCTCTTGTTCGGCCTTCTTCAAGATAGAGAGGTTGTCGATGACCTCTGTCTGAAAGGCAGCGAACTCAGCCCATCGTGACTCGAACCTGGACTCCCATTCTGCATCCTGTGTCTGTTGGGACTTGGCAAGATTTGAGTCGGCCAAGGATTTGAAGATGTTGAGCTCCGACTTCAATCCCAACAGAGTTGTCTTCAACTCCGACACTTCTTGACTGGTGGAGGAGGAGAATTCGTTCAGCTTGGTCTTCAGATCCACATTCTCCTCCACCAGTCGTTGGTTCTTGAGTTCTTGTGCTTCCAACGCCCTCAGCTGGTCATCTTTTTGGTGCTGGAGGTTGGCAAGCAGTTCACTCCTCAGTTGGTTGACCCTCTCAGCTACCAGCTCGCAGATTTCTTCAGTTGATGGAGAATGTTGATCAACTGGAGGGGCTTGAGCGGTCAGAGCTAGAGACTCAGCTGTGACCATGGCTTGTCTGTTGGCCAGGTACAACTTCAGTGCTTCTTCTTCTTCTTTTGCTGCTGTGGCAGCTGCATCGACATCCTCAAGGAAATCAGCTGATTTAACCAACATGCTGTCGAGAAAGTCGACGCACTCCTTTCCAGCTGTTTCCCTGGTGTCCATCCCTTCAGCTCTACTCTGGTCCATCCGACGAGTGAGCAGCGCAGTCCGATTGTTGTAAGCCACCTCCAAGCTGGAATAGTTGAAGTAGGCTCAGATGCGGGACTCATCTGACTTCAGCCTGTCCCAGCTCTGCACCCTGATCGTATCTTCTTTGACATACCAGTGGCTGAAGATCAGGTGGAACTGGTACAAGAGCTCGGTCCCCAGAGTGGCGAAGATGGGCATGTGGCGAGCCTCAGGGAACAAGCCTAACAACTTTTGAAAGCAGTAGGCCACCCTTCCTTCGTGCTCCAGCGCAACTGCCTGAAGGTCCTTCGCTTCATTTATTGGGGAGGGGGTAAGATTAAATGGCTGAGGTTCAAGAGGTTCATCGATGTTGGCCAAAGAGTCGGTCGCAACATCGCCATCGAGCTGAGAGCTCGGAATTTGGGATTCGGTTGGGAGAGTGGTTTCAATGGTTTCATCAACATCGGCCGAAGGAGCGGTCACGATGTTGGCATCGAGCAGAGTGCTCGGAATATCTGGTTGAGGGAGGGTAGAAAGAGCAAGAGGCTCTGGGGGCGGTACGACATTATCTCCTGCCGTGGGGGAGGTGGTAACATCTTCAGCGTCCTCAGATGAGGAGGATGCATCCGACGTCTCGACTGTCTCCATTCCCTCAACATCATCAGCTCTGGGGGCTCGAGGGACGATCTCGAACGAGGCAGCCTCAGCTGAGCGGCTGGATTCGGAAGGCTCCTCAGCAGGTGTCGACTCAACCGGTGCCTCCTCCTCAGCTGGCTCCTCAGCTGGTACCTCAACTGGCTCCTCAGCTGACTCGTCAGCTGGCACCTCAGTTGGCTCGTCAGCTGGCACCTCAGCTGTCTTCTTGGTCGACTTCTTGAACCGTACCCTTAGCTTTTTCTGGGCAGGTTCCTCAGCTGACTCCTTCTCCGACTCAGCTCGTCGGCGTGCAGCTTTGGACTTGGCGGGGCGAGCAGCGGCTGGTTCCCCCTCAGCTGTTGACTCAGCTGTCTTTCCAGACTCCCTCTTTTCCTTAGGAGTGTAGACACTCCTGAGCACCTCCTGTGCTTTCTTAGCTGTCGAGAAAAATAGCAACTTCTTCAGCGGCGTCTCCTCGCAGTCTGCCCAGACCATGTTGCGGTCCTTGGTTGCGAGCAAGATGAGGGCAGAGATCTTGCAGCCGAAGTTGAGTGTCCCCTTTACACTCAGCAGCTTCTCTCCAGACTCGGTTGTTGTCTCGGAGATCTTCGAATTCTCCACCATCAACTTGTTCAAGAAATATTGGAACCAGTTGATCTGGTGTTGGTGCTCCAAGGTCACCAACTGCTTCAATTTAGGTCGGTTGATGTTGCCGAAAGCGCCACTGTAACCGAACACCACCTTCGACATAACATCGAACAGCAGGCGATGTTCTGGCTTCAGCTTCGTCCGTTGCATGTTGCTCCTTAACCTCTCCGGCTCGATCAGAGCATCTTGCAGGAACTCATCCGCCTGCTCGTCGGTAATATTCTCCAGGAACTCGGTGGCGGTGTGGTTGATGGGAATGATGTACCGAAGAACATCGGAAACATTGATGGGGAAGGAGACACGACGTATGGTCCTGGCCGGAACATCTCTTTGTCAGCAGGACACCTCCGTAGATACTCCCTATGTAATGTCAAGGGAGCGGGTGAGGTTGACGTAGAATTCCCCAACTTGTCGCCTGAGCAAGTGGGAGGGGCAAAGCTTGGCCCATTCGAGAAGGCCATTCTCTCTGAGTGTGTTGGCGAGTGGGGCCAAGATCGGCGACTCCAGATCCTCGTCGGAGAGGATTTGCTCGAAGTGTATTTTCGATACTAGCATATCGAATGATTCTTCATATATGGTAGGGACTAGGGATGGTCCGGATGAAGCTATTCTCTTACTTTTTGGTGCCATATGATCACTGCAAAGGGAATATATAGAAGAAAGGAAAGAAAATCTTTTGCAGAAACGGGTTAGGTAAAAACTGTGAAGACGATGAACAGGTAATTCAGATATGCACGAATGAGGAAAGTAGGAGATTTCTTCCTGATTTTTCGCCTTATATAGGTCTTTGACTCGGATGAAATCTATGGCTGGGATTAAATAGCGCGAATCCATCAACGGCTGAGATTACGCGACTGTTGACTATCTTTGACTTGACGTTTTGATTCGAGTTCCAACTAGCGCGTGAGAAGGTGTACAGTTTATCTTGTCAGCCCAGTCGCACTATAAAGTAGGCTATGGATGTTCAACCGTACTTTATAATTAATGCGACATGATGGCTATTTTTAATGTAACTGACTAGTTCAGGAATGTTTGAATTTATTTCAAACATTCTCATTTAAGAACATATCACCTTCAGCTATAAATGTTACCTGCCAGCTGATGTCGAAATCAGCTGAGTTCCCATGTTGCAGCATACCATCAGCTGACTCGAGTTCGTCTGTTCAGCTGACGTCTGAAGTCATCAGTTGGCGATCCGCATCTGAGATTCCCCCTTCATCTGAGCTTCCCCCTCAGATGGATATCTATCTCTGTTCCCCAGTTGACTCCTCATCTGTTGGATCCAACAGTCCAAGGAGGTCACAAAGCATCTCTGATACCACTTGATGGTCCCGATACGAGTTACTGGTGTATGGGTGGGGGGGGGGAATACACCAGTTAGGATTTTAAAACTAAACTCCTAAAAAATACTTCAACCGAGTAAAAAGACTCAGTTGGAATATCACAGCTGAGTATGCAACCTCAGCTGGAAGAGTGGTGCTGTGCGGAATGTGGTGGAAATTAAACTCGTAAAACAACTCACGCTTTTATGAATGGTTGGTAAGAAACCAAAACAGTTGAGAATGTACAAATGCGGTTTGTATGCTGGTTAGTCAGTCAGTTGAGAATGCAAGAACTAGCTGAATAAAGAAAAACACAAGCACACAGAGAATTAACGTGGTTCGGAGATAACACTCCTGCGTCCATGGGAAGTTGTGAGTCCACACAACTCTGTCCAAGTTCTTCTGGACAAACCACTTAGCTTACGCGGGCTGGGCAACCGTTAAGGATAAGTTTGCGGGTACTTATCAACCTTACAGTTTAGTTTTCGGGTACTAAACAACCTATCTACTCAGTTGCGGGAAGAGTAGGATCCTAAACCTTTTCAGGTGAAAGAAAATGGGGTTCCAACTAAAAGCTCGAACGTGAAGTGAGCTATGATCTAACTCTCTACGAACTCTCACTAAGTGATGTTCTCAAGGTTCGATCTAAAGACACAAAAACTAACTAACTCTAGAACTCTCAACAAGTGATGTTCTAAGAGATTAAATTCAGTTCAGCTCGTGAAGAATATTACTCTTTCTTTCGCTCTCTGGTTTCTTCTCGCGTGTGTATCTTCTCTTGTGTATGAATGCCTCTATTTATAGGCGGAGAGTATCAACTAGCCGTTGGAGGAGCTGTTGATCTCTGTTCTTTGAAAGCGATGGCCTATTTCTTATTTCTGCAGACTTTCCCGATATGGCATCTGTGCTCATCTGCTTTCCATCTGAGATAGCCTTGTGTTGGGCCAAATGGGGTAATGACTGAACGGTCAAACCCTCACGTGACTTCCTTTTTGAAATTCAAATCTTAACAACAGACTTCCAATAAGGAGTGGTCGGTTAAGACTTTTGATCTTCAACTAACTTGTTCTTCAGCCGATGTTCTTATCTGACAACTAACAGTTGAACTCTCAGCTGACTTCATCTTCAAAGTTGTTGATCTTCTCGGTTGAGTTCTACAACTGATGTTCTGAAACTGAAGACTCAGTTGTCTTCCTTGTATCTGATCAGTTGGGTTCGAACGCTCAAATGGCTTTCTTTCATCTAATGTTCTCTTCCCCTTTACTGTTTCTCATCTGATGAACGCTCAGTTGTTTTCCTAACAACTGATGTTCTGTCCGAGTGATGCCATGTTGCCATCTTCAGCTGGAGACCTGTAAAGATAAAATCTTAACAATGCTCAAACAGCGAGCCTACCTACTAACATTAGGTTCTGGCAACATCTACTCGGTTGGGGTCGGTTGGTTTTGGAATTCATCAAAACTCTTACTAATAAATTTCCCAACAATATATATATGATTGTTTGACTGGCCAGTCTATTCGAAAGTAAAATGATTTTTGCATTCACAAGTAACACTGTTTTCAATGCATAAATACTTGTGATGCTTCGGCAAGGCAAGTTCAATTGATATAGCTCTAAGAGCAAGTTTCAAATGTTTTTGGCATGTGTTCACTAAGTACGAAGTACTCAACCCTGCATGTATTTCTAAACGTGCAGGTTAGCAGGATGAGGATGGAGCGGGCAGCTTGGTGGTGTGTTGTTTTGAGTCGAAAGTTGGACTGGCAACTGCATGTCTTCACACATGTAGTTGTTAGGGATTGAGTCGAGTCTCCGCTGCTATCTTTTGAAATTGATATCTGTTGATATTCTGTTGATGACGAGCGATGTGCTCGATACCTTTCAAATGTTTTTGTTGGTTCGTATTTTTGGAATCCTAAAATACTTATGCCATTTTGATTTGATATGGAAATTATTACATGCTCGTTTGATGTTTCGTTTGTGACTTGGAAGCATGTTTCTATTTTATTATCGCTTTCAGTCAATTATTCCCTTATTTCCCGAGCATGATTCCCTTAATGAGTTGAGTTGTTGGATGGTTATTGGGGTTGGTGCCCTAAGTCGCACCTTAGGAGTCGGCGTGTGACATTCATGATGTTAATTGACTATATGAATTGTTTTAGATTTTTCTAAAAATAAAATTCGAAACCTAAGAGATGAAGAAGGGTCGATTTAGTATAATAAATGTTATGATAATATGATTTGCATGTTAGTAATGCTCGTTAGATGATAATCGTTGTCATAAAATTTGAACGAAAATGGAGAACGTAGTATTTTCATTAAGAGACAAACGATCAACGATAAGTCGAGATTAAATAATGATATAGGTCTACGATGTGAATATAAGTTAATCTCGATAGTTAATGATCATAATCAGAAAGTTAGAACGAATTCTAATAACGTTGGATTTTTCACAAGAGGCGAAGAATCGAACCTAAGTATTGTTAGAAAAGACGAATGAGGAAAGTAATTGGATATTAATGATCGTTTTTGTTAAATGAACGAGTTTGTAGTTGACGACATGTTCATCCGAGTTATGAAATGATAAGTTATAGTTGTGAACGAGAAGTAGAAACGAGAAGTTAGGATTTGTTTTGGTATAGTAATTGTATAGTTGAAGAGACGAGGTTTTAAACGTCGTGCTTATAGACGAGGAATGGAAAGGAGTTTATCACGTACAAAGATACGTGTTTACTGCCTTGATGTGTAAATTTCGTGAGAATTTAAGTACGATAACATAAAATGAACCTAGAAAACCGTGCGTCGATTTTATCGAGCATTAGGGTTTCACTCGCCAGTTTTGCGACCTTCCACGGAAACTGCCATATCTTGTAGCTCGTTTATCGGAATTGAGATCCGTAAATTGGAGAGTAAACTAGACACCCGTACCTTTCTTTTGGTATAAGATTAGTCCCCTGTTATGAAATCCCCTGTTCTGTACAGACTTACTGATCTGTGCAGAATTCTTCAAAAGCTAGATTCTTAAGTTGAAATTCTTCTCAACTTGAACTCTTTCGATCTTTTAAGTCGTTTCAAGTTATCGACTACCTTTTTATCTACTGACCTAAGTGTTAAGTAAAGAACCGAGTGAGTTTCAAACGAGATGTGTTCGTATCTCGTTTCTGTTTAATTAAAAGAGTTTAGTTTAGCGTTTAAATGCCTAAAAAGTCTAAAGGACTAAAACTTAACTCGATTTTTCGTATTCGTTTATCGTTTGCGACCGAGTTTTAAAGTATAATTATTCACGATGAAGGAGGAAGTCGACACCAAGGATAGGACGGAAGATCAGAAGACGGAAGCACGTGTCTTAGTTCTGTATTCTATCAAGGTGGGCTTTTCTATATATATGAAACAAAATGAGCAATGCTTGAAAACCTTTTCTTTATCGCTTTGATAATCGTGTTTTCAAAGTGATAATTATGGCATGAACTATTTGTTTTATGTGAGTTCTCTTGTACCTTATGGGTTAGCCAAAAGGGGTTAACTAAACGATCGGCTTTGAGTTAGTCAAAAGGGACTTTCCAAAGTTTAGTGTACACTGTAGCCTGTGGTGTATGTGGTATCCTGTTGAGGGGTAACCAGCCACGACGAATTATGAATGGTCAAGATTTGAACGTAACATCTATGAAAAATGCTTGCAAGCTACATTATGAAAATGAGAAAGAAAATGTTTAGTAGACACGGGAATTTAATGAAAAATCCTGATGTACTACAGAAATGAAATGCCTGATTATCTATACTTATGATTATGTTTTCGGCAACGTGTCCACTAAGTACTTTTGTACTTAGCCCTGCATATGTTTTATAAATGTGCATGTTGTAGCGACGGAAGCGGCGATGGTTGAGTTAAGAGTTGTCGATAGGGAAGACTGTAGTATATAGATTACAATTCCGCTGCCAAACTCTAGACTCACTTATGTAATTATGAATATCACTTTTGGGTTTAAGTTCTGTACTTATAACTTAGAATCTTTTGAGATCTTGTTCGAGTGATCCTTCGAGATCAACTTTGTCTGTTGTTAATGAAGTCTCGTTCATAGAATTTCTGTCCTTAATGTTATGTTTATTCATTCATCCCCTTTCTTCCCTGCTTCTTTAATCCAATCCCAGTCGCACCCCGACTTCTGCCGTCCTTCGGGATTTGGGGCTGTGACAATGTATCAGTTAAAGTTGATACTTGGTTTGATGTAGTTGAAGTTCCCCCTTGAGCTGTGACGTGATCTTTTGCTTTATTTTATGAGGAATAAACTTCATTATCCTTAGTTCACCATACCAATGGTTCTGCCAAGTTCTTCAGTCTTTGCGCTTGAGATCTTGTAAGAGTCGACTGTTTGGTCGAGCTTCCAGTTGTGGCCTACAGCTTTGCCTGTTCCTTGCACTAAAAAGTAGATTCATCAAAACTAACATGAGGTGTTACCTCCACAAATTTGGAGTTGTTGTTGAAAACCCTATAAGTCTTAATCTTCGCAGCATATCTTTTTAACTAAAATAATCCTAAGTTGCACACAAATTAACGTGATCGTTATAGAATAATTAAGTTAAACCCGAATATCGTATCTCTCGAGGAAAGCTTAACAGAGAGACTTTTGTGTATTTTTGTTTGTTTTTAGTGTCTGGAAGGACACATTGTGAAGGCAGGGATATACAGGGCAAATTATGATGAAACTGATCAGAAAAGGGCAAGATATGACCAAATTCTATAAAAGACATTTTGGACGTAGTTACGAAGCACTTTGGGCAAGGAAATCATGCTCGTAGCTTGGCCAAGGAAGCAGACATTCAGAACTAAAGTTGCTCGCTTAATAACCTGACCAAATCAAGTACCATGTGGAATCATGTCATTTGGGCAAGAAAATGTGTGAAAAGGCCAAGGCATAAGGCTAAGCACAGAAGAGAGGCAGGAGTATACGTCTTGGGCATGGAGATCTGCGACAGTCTAGCTTATCAAGAAAGAGTGCGGAGCAAGAAAGAGATCAACCTACAAAGGAAGAGTGTACAACAAGTAAGAGATCAACCATATCCAAGTAGCCAATAAGGAATGAATTATTTTCTTCTTTATCCATGAAGATTCGTCCATATCAAATCTGCTAAATAAGGAAAATCTCTTGGTCAACAGAAACTGCTGGAAGGATTGACAGCTGGAAGACAACTCGCTCAAACCCTAACTACTATCAACTTACCTAATGGGCTGAGCCTCCAAGACCCACGAATTTCACCTCTATAAATACTCCTAGATAGCATGCTATATGTATCTTCTTTATCTTTGAATCTTTTGAATTTCTTATCCTCTTTAGTTTAGGGTTTTCTTTATTTTGTTCGAGAGGGGCAAACTAACTTTGTACTTTGTTGCCAGCGATATTGGTGCCGACAAAATTTATTTTAATTAAAGTTCTTTTTCTATTTTGTTCTATATTTTCTTGTTATTTACTTTATGCCTAGTTAGTTATACAATTCTGCGTTTGGGCAAGATGACATTGCATAAGCGTTAAATCCTGATGTTGATTTGGGCAAGGGGAAAGCTATATATATGTGTGTTCCCGAGGCGTTAGGCAATAATTTCAAAGTATTCTGTTTGTGCCAAGAGTTCATGTGGCCAGTGGGCAATTGGGGGGCGGCAGATTCTTTAAAAGGGAGGTAGTTTAGACCAACAGGGACTGGGAGAGGTTTGCCTCATGCTCCTTGAGGGCGGAAAATCTAAGGTTGAACTTGGGCGGAGCCGAACAAAGTACATTGACGCTGGTGTAAAGTTGGAGCGGGATCCTCGTATCTCATAGGGTCGGAACGGGTTCGTCTAGTGCCCAAAGTTGCTTGTCCATACTACACCCCTTTTGTAGGATCCTCGGGGGGTGGGTTGGGCAGGTAAAGAGGATTGTTTAGGGATTCCACTAAATTCTCAGAAGTAAGGACGAACTAGGCAGATCGTGGCTGTGGGCGTGACAACATGACAGTAGGACCACGACGCAGTTTGCCTATAACCGTTGACATGCATATGTACTATATATCCTTGTATCAATGAAGATGTCTTGTTTATGCAATTAACTCAACGCCGAAATCCAGGTTTGTTTTTATCTTTTATTTATGTTTTAGTTTAGATTTATTTTTCCTGTTTGGCCAAGATGAGTCCGTGCAGAAACAAAAACCTTTGGATGACCCATGACCAAAGAGAAAGCTGCACCAACTCCTCGTGGGATCGACCCTATACTTGCTGCTAGTTGATCATGGTAGTGGAAAATAGGAGAATTATAAATGTAATTTGTACGTGACTAAACAACGGTCGCGTCAAAATGTCATGAGGCATTTGTCTTATCCGGTTGAGCTGGATGGAGAGATATCCTCGTCTTCATCCGTATCGGTGTACAACTTGGTGTCAGCTGTCTCTTCCTCGATGATCATTGCCTTTTTTTATCCTTGGCTCTGGCTTGGAGGGTATCTCGATCCTTCTTGGAGAGATCTGGGCAGTCCATCTTGTTATTCTCTGAGTTTCCACACTCGAAGCACTCTTCTACTTGAGTCTTCGATGAAACTCCTGAGCTTCGCCTGCTCTTGGAGATTCTTTGGTATCTTTCCAGCTTGGAGTTCATCTCCTCCATCTGCTTGGACATTTCTTCGATCTTCTTCTAAATATCGCTTTGACTCAGCGTGTCCTTGGCTGTAGAGTCGGCTGACCTACAGTCTGGCAAACTTAGATCTGCCTGACTCAGCTCGAAGCACCACATTCTTGGTCACTGAGCTCTGGTCTGTTGATTCATTCAGTTGAGGTTAAGTTGTCTTCAACCTTTGATGCCATACTCCTTAGCCTTCAACATGGAGAATAGTTTCTCCGTCTTCACCGAGTAGAGGTTAGTCTGGTTTTGGTGGAAACCTGGTGAACTTACTAGTCTAGTTCGAGAGCGGAGAGAACTTTCAAGTTCATCTTAAGCTGATAGTATTTTCTTTTTCTGATACTCTTAATATCCATCATGATTTCAGTGTACCTCAGCTCCATCTTATCGATGATTTTATCTGCTAGCTGAGTGAAGTTCTCGTACTTCTGACACGCAAGGTGAACTTGTTCTCCTTGATCTCGTCAGAGCCTTCACATAGAAACGTCAGCGCCTCCTACATCTCCTTGCTTGTGTTGCAGGAGATGATTTTGGAGAGATATGCTTTCCCCCATTATTGCACAAATGACACTTTTAGCTATGTCATCCAGTTGCACGAACATCCTCTCGTCTAAGAAGTACTTCTCCGAATCCTTCAGTTCCATCCTGGTTGTAATTTCTCCAGAACCAGGAGTTGGTGAGGGAACTGTGACATTCTCTATAATTTGGATTGGGCCACGAGAGATCGTTTCCCATATCCTCAGATGCTTAGTTGTAAGCTGAATCTTTAGTTTGAATTTCCATGTGCGGTAATCATCTACGGTGAACTCCAGCAAGCTTTCCACGAGCGTTGGGTTCGTTATCTTGAAAATAAGATAGACAAAAATAGAGAGAAATATGCAGCAGGGATGCTGTTGGGAAAATTAGTAAGGTTTTAATTTCTACCAAAGCCCAACTGACCCCAACAGAGTAGATATGCCTTAGTGTCTTTCTAGTTAGAGCTTACTGTTTGAGCATAAGGATTTTATCTTTATAGGATCAAACTGAAGAAGTTCAGCTGAAGACCAAGGCGGACTGAACCAAGTCTGACTACCACTCGGTCGACTCCAGAACTAAACCATACAATTAGCATTTCAACTGTGTTCAATATTGTGGTAGTCATGAGTATAATGAAGTCTAAAGAAAAGGCTTGGACGTCTGAAGAGAAGACCTGAATTTGAATTTGAATTCAAGTCGTACAAGATCACGTGGATGAAGACAGGCTGGAACTTTCCTTGTTTGGACCAACAGTGAAGACATGCTAAAAAGCAAGCTCATCGTTATTATTTTAGGAAAGTTTTCATAATAGGTGGGAAGCCCATCCCATTCATGGCAGAGGTCAAACGGCTCTTTCCAAGGGCTAGTTTGACATCTTCGCTTATAAATAGAGGCCCTCATTTATCGTGAAGACTACTGAAATAATTGCATCAAAACTAAGAACAAGATTCACGAGCAAACTCTACGTGAGACATTTCACAAGTGTTCGAAGCCTAATAGAATAGAGTCTCTTCCTCCTCATTTTGCTTCCTTCTAAATTCTCAAAACCCTGTTCTTGGTCGAGTCTAGAAGTATACACTTTTATTTTCCTAAGCAGATTTCTTGTACTAGGTTGAGTCTCTAAGTCTTAGAAAGAAATCTCCACTGTTAAAGTGTAGAAGGTTTCATTAGTTGGAAAAAAACCCCAACCCCTTTCTAGGTCCCTTCGAACCCATAATTGAAAAAACTAGGTCCCTTAGTACCCTTAAACTAAGGATAGGCGTTGTTCTAGCCTGCAATAGAACTATAGGTGTTGTTCATACCTGCAAACGAACTGTTCAGGCTATTTGGTGCCTGCAAACCAAACTCAACATTTGGGAAGTACGCATAAACATCTCTAATGAATTATCAACCCGAAAAATTGGTCGTGAACGTAGGAGGTTTTCTCCAAACCATGTAAAGACACTTGTATCTTTACGTTTTAGTTATTTAAGTTTCAGTGTGAGTTATTTATTCACATTAATCAAAGTACAAGACAAGCAGTAACTTTCCTTTTATGGACCGACAATGAGACATATATTTCATGGCAGATGTCAAATGACTCTTTCCAACGGCTAGTTCAACCTACCCTTTATAAATAGAGGGCCTCCCTCCATGCGAGAAAACTACTAAATGAGTGCATAAAGTTTTCAAGCAAGAAAGAATTTCAGAAGCAAAGTTGTAGAGTGTTCCTATCACCTTCTTGTGTTTCCTTCTAGTTTTCTCATAACCTTTTCTTGATTGAGTCTAGAAGTTCACTCCATCGTTCTCCCTAATTAGATTCACTGTAGCTAGTTTGAGTCTCTCAATCTTAGAAGGAAACCTCCACTGCAAAAGTGTTGTAGGTTTCATAAGTTGCAAACAAAACCCCTAACTCCTTTCTAGATCCCTTCGAACCCACAATCGAAGAAATTAGGTCTCTTAGTACCCGCAAACTAAGAATAGGCTTTGTTCATCTTCGCAAAAGAACTGTAGTTGTTGTTATTACCTACAAACTAACTATCCAGGCTTTTTTATGCATGTAAACCAACTTAACGCTTGAGAAGTATGCAAAAACTTCTCTAGTGGATTACCAATCCAAAAAGTTGGTCGTGGACGTAAGAGGTCTTTTCCGAACTAAGTAAAAATTCTTGCGTCGTTTATCATTACAGTTATTATTTTTAGTTTGACTAACTCATTAACTGCATACAAACAAGCTTTATCAAACTGCACTAAGTCTTGCGAACTGGAATTTGCCTAAAAGGTTTTTCAGTTAAGTAACGAGAAACAAATTTCCACCATAATCCGCACACATTCTGAAAACCTCAGTTGGGTTGAAACAGTTGACCCTCAGTCCACGAAGTCAATTGCATCACTAACTGAACGATTGCTCCAACTGACTTTCACAGTTGTCGAGCCAACTGAATTCAAGAGTTAGAAAAAGTTTAAAAATCCTCTGGTTTATCCCCCTCCCCCCATACATTCATTACCGTGACCATCAAGTGGTATCAGAGCAGTGGTTCAAAAGACTGTTGTCTCTGTTTCACTAGGTGTGAGGCGAGATTTTTCAGTGGTCAACTGAATAGATCTTTGAAAACCCTTAATGCATTCTGCTGCATATCTTCTATTTGTTTTCTCTCTTGTTTATTTTTTATAGGATGATGAATCCAACTCTCATAGGAAGTCGGCCAGAGTTCACTGTGGATGATTACTCCACGTGGAAGTTCAAATTAAAAATGATGCTGATAGAAAAGCATCCAAAGATGTGGGAAACCATCACCTGTGGCCCCATCCAGACTCGAGCAAATCTCAGTTCCCTCTCCAGTCCCTAGTTCTAGAGAAATGATAATAAAAGTGGAAATGAAGAGTCCAGAAAACTACAACAATGATGAGATAGCAATCGCACAGCTGGATGACATTGCTAAAAGTGTCATTTTTGCAATTGCAGGCGAAGCCTATCTGCCTAAATCATTTTCTACGAGACTGCAAAGGACACGTGGGACGCACTCGCATCTCTCTGTGTAGGCTCAGACAAGATCAAGGAGAACAAGTTCGCCTTGGCGTGCTAGAAGTATGAAAACTTCACTCAGTTGAATGACGAAAACATTGACAAAATGGAGTTGAGGTTCACAGAGATTATCATGGACATTGAGAGTATCAGAAAAAGAAAAATACTCTCAGAGAGGGATGAACATGAAAGTTCTCTCCGCGCTCGGCTCAGACTGGTCAATTCATCGAGTTTTTCATCAAAACCTGAGCAACCTTAGCTCATTGAAGACGGAGAAACGATTCTCCACTCTGAAGGCAAATGAGTATGACATCCAAAGGCTGAATAATTCTCAACTTCAGCAAACTGAATCCATGGAGCAAAGCTCAGCGACAAGAATGTGGCACTTCGTGCTGAGTCGACCAGATCTAAATTTGCTAGACCTTTGTAATACCCCGAACTTTTACAAGTCTTTGAGAGCATTTTAAATGCGTTAATATATATTAAATAACGTGCCTTGAGTGATAAATTTTTCAAGAAAATAAATTTTCTTAAAAATGACCAAAATGCCCTTATGTGCTAAGATGTGAATTTTTCTCGTTTTGATTATTTGGAAAGAGTATGTGATGCATTGATTGAGCTTATTTATATGAGATTGAGTATGAGTATGAATTTTGGAGAATTTTAAAACTTTCACTTTTGACGATTAGTGCTGATAAGCCGAGAAATCACTAATCACTAACGGACTCCGAATTTAACCTAATTAGTGTCTTTTGAATCTAGAATTAATTCTAAGACCTTTGAGATATGTTTGAAGCTCATCTGAGATCATATGAGAGAATTTTAAGAATTTAGTTCTTAATGGAATAATTAGCTGAATAATTTTAGGTTTTTCTTCGTTACTTGGGATTTTGACTTAAAAATTAGATATTCCTATTCCTTGATTTATTTCGTGAGATATGAGATAGAGTTGAGGTATTTTCGATGTCGGAAATGAGTAGAGGTGGGTTTATAACCTTTTTTAGTGTTAACGGAATAACACGGATATATTCTACCGGAAAACTTTTTCTTCCGAGAAATTTTTTACCAATTAAAGTGAGATATTTTTTATTTTATCTCTCTCCCTCTCTATCTACCGACATTGCCTCCCTCTCTCTCTCATTAATGAGATTCTTTCCTACTTAGTCAATTGAGTTTATCATTTCCATCATTACATTCATGTAATGTATTCACTTATTTTCATTTGACTTTAAGAGATAAGCATCACTCTCTCTCTCCCTTAATTATATTCTCTCCTAGATATCTATTTTCAACACCTAAAGGAATGTCACAGCCCCAAATCCCGAGGGACAGCAGAAGCCGGGGTGCGACTGGGATTTGATTAAAGAAGCGGGGAAGAAAGGGGCTGACTGAATAAACATACGTAAAAGACATAATAAATTCTATCAACAAGACTTCATTACCAAAAGATTGAGTTAATCACGATGGATTACTCGACGAAGTTCTCAAAAGGAAAACTAAGTTATAATTACAGAACTTAGTCTACAGTGATTAAACATAAACAACAAGGTTTAGACTTATGCAGCGGAATAGTGAACTAAGTACATAAGTCTTCTCTAACTCTATTCGACCTCAACTCAACCATCCACCGCTGCCGTCGCTTCAGCCTGCACATTTAGAAAACATATGCAGGGCTAAGTACGAAAGTACTTAGTGGACACATTGCCGAAAACGTATTCATAGATATAGATAAACAGGCATCTCATTTTATAGCGCATCGGGGTTTTTATTTAAAGGAGTCCGTGCCTATTAAACATTTGCATTTTCATTCATAAAGTAGCTCGCGAACATTTTTAATGTATGTTACGTTCAAATCTTGATCAAATCCTCATTCACCGTGGCTGGTTACCCCTCAACAGGATACCACATACACCACAGGTTACAAAGTGCACTAACTCTTGAAAGCACTTAATAGTTAACTCAAAGCCGATCGATAGTTAACATCCTAGCGGTAAACTAATAAATCTGGAAAACACGAATGTTAACTCAGATAGGTACAAGAGAACTCACATAAAATATTTAAACAGTTTATGCCATGATTATCACTTTAAAAACACTTTTATCAAAGCGATAAAGAATTACTTTCGAGTTGTGGAAAAACCCACATTTTATTTGTTATAGAATAAAAGCCCACCTTACAAGTTACAGAACTATTAAACGAGTTTTCTGTCGTCGATCCTTCGTCTTATCCCGAGTGCTGACTTCCTCCTTCATCGTAAATAATCATAACTTCGATAAGTCATCGAGTCAATAAAAGAAAACGGAAATTGAAATCGAATTCGAATTAGTTCTCATATGCTCTTAAGCTTTTAAGCTTTTGCACGCTACTCTAGATTCTTTTAATTAAACGGGAACGAGAATCGAACATTTCTCATTTAGAACTCTTACTTGATGCTAAGGTCAGTAAATTATGATAGTCGATACTTGGAACGACTTAAAAGATCGAATGAAATTAAGTTGAGAAGAAATCAACTTAAGAAATTAAGTTTTGAAACTTCACTGCACAAGGCAGAGCTTCTGAGGACTGCCCAGAACAGAGTACCCTCAACCAGGGGAGGTGCTCTATACCGAATGAAAGCCAAGGAAGTCTAGTTTACTCTCCAATTTACGGATCTCAATTCCGATAAACGAGCTAAGAGACATGGCAGTTTCCGGAAAGGGTCGCAAAACTGCCGAAGTTAACCCTAAGTTTTGATAAAAATCGACATGTGGCTTCCTAGGTTCGTTTTATGTTCTCGTACTTAAATTCTCACGAAAATTATACAACAGGGCAGTCAACACATATTCCATACGCGATGAACTCCATTTTATTTTCCCGTCTATGAATACGACGATCAAAACCTCGTCGATCAATCTAACTAATTACTAAACCAATTCAAGTTCCTAATTCAAATTCCAACTTCTCAAATTCAACTAAAACCTATCATTCCGATACTTGGATTAACACGTCGTCAACTACAAACTTGATCACTTAACGATAAGATTCATAAATATCCAATTATCTTCTTGGTTCGACTTTTCTATCGATACTTAGGCTCGTTGCTTCGTTTCTTACCAAAGTTTCAACGTTCTTAGAATCCGATTAAATTCTACCACATTATTCAACATCTATCTAGACTCATTAGTATGTGATCCATATCCTTAACTCATTAACCAAACTTGGTTTATTTATGGATTTTTGTCTCTTACATTTTACTTAATATTTTTATACTAATTTCCATTAAATCACATAGTCATTAACAACCAACTAGAGTACTAATCCATCATCAATTTCTTAATTAAAAACAAATTAAAACCAGCCCCTAAAACCAAATAATTTTCGGTACTTAAATAATATTAGGGGAAATGATTTTCTTCCTCAATTCAATTCATTAATCCCTTCCTAGTCTAACTACAACAATTATTAATCAAGGATTAGTACTACTACATCATTAATTAAATTTTCCAACTCAAACCCTAGCCCTAAAAATCGGTCTTCACTTAAATCTTAGGGGAATTGATTTCTTTTTGTTTCTATCATCAATAAAACCATTTCTAGGCCTAGTTATCCAACCAATTTAAGAATTAATCCATCCTACTAATTACCCCTAATTTTCGGTCCTAGCTTAGATTTAGGGTTCTTGATTCTTTCACCAATTAAACCATAGGGATTAATCTCTAGCCATTTAATTACATGATTTAAGACTTAAATCATAATCCTAATTAATCTACTATTTTCGGTTATAACATAAAAATGGAAGAATTGCAAATCCAATTGGATAGAAAGATGGAGGAGATAATTACCTTGATTATTAATGAAAGTAGAAATTAATTTTGATGGTTAATGGATGAACTTGGAGAAGAAAGCTTGAAGAACCTTGATGAATGACAATGGTGATGGAGAAAAATTGGGAGAGAATATGTGTGTGTATAACCGTGTATGAGAGGGAGAGGAATGAGAGAGATGACAACTTGATGATATTTAGATTGTAGTATTAGGTGTCCAATTAAATACTATAAGAACAAAATAGAAGTTGTGAGTCATAAAGTGGAAACTATATAAAATTGAAATATCATTGGTTAAGTATATATGTATGTCGGCCATAGGGTAAAAATTTACCCAAATACGCGCTTTTTCCGGCTTGTTACAACGTTATAAAAAGTCGAGTAAATAAAAACGTATTCGGCACGTTTTCGTCAAATTCCGATTTGACCAATAAATCCGATATATTTAATATACTCGAAAAGTATATTTTAAACTTAAAAATTAAATAAAATTAAATAAAATTTTGGGACATCACAGTCCAAAATTTATCCGGAAAAATCATAAAAACGAACTTTCTCGGGCGAACTCGTATTGCAATTTCGTGAATGTAAAAATCAGACGGTTTCCCGATCTGAGTTATCGAACTAAAAAGTTATCGTACGTGATAACCCTAATACAATAGTCATTTAACTGACCTCCGTAATTTATTTTCGGAAACGGATTTCACCGTTAGTCTTAGAATTAAATTTTATGAACTTAGGCGTGCAAAGCCGTAATTATTATTAACTTTGAATTTTTAACGCAGAAGAAATTTTCCGGGGTATTACATCCTACCCCCCTTACGAAAAATTTCATCCCGAAATTGGCATATCTCCATGAAACCGTTCGGGGTACTTCTTCCTCAAATTCCCTCCATATTCCCACGTGGCTTCTTTTTGCTCGTGAAGATCTTATATCACTTTTACTAGTCGAATCGACTTGCTTACTTAAATTTTCGTGTTGTTCGATCCAAAATCGATTATGGTTTTCTTCATAACTTAAGTCAGATTCAAGAACTTCGTCTTGCGGACTAATTATAAGCTTAGGATTATAGACATGTTTTTTATTATTTGGGAAACGGGGAACATGTTATGTACACTTACTAGATTTGGCCAAATTATAAGCAACGGTCCTATTTTTCTCGAGAATCTTTTAAGGTCCTGAGAACCTTGGTCATAATTTACCCTTAACGTCAAATCTAACGATTCCTTTAGAAGGCGAAATTTTTAAGGAAAACTTATCTCCAATTTCAAACTTAAAATCTTCACGACGGTCGTTGGCGTATGATTTCTGTCGGCCTTGAGCTTCCTTCATTCTCACTTTGATCTGCCGAACGTTCTCAATCATTTCATTAACCGCATTTGATCCTAAATTCTTTCCTTCCCTTAACTTACGATAATAGCCCAGTTATTTAAAGCTTCTTCTTAGACAACACCTCGTACGGCATAAAAATTTATCGAAGCTCGATAACTATTGTTGTATGCGAATTTAATTTGATATAAAATTTGTCCAACTTGCGCTTGGATCTAATAATATCGTTCTTAGCATACTAACGAGTATCTGAATCGTTTCTCTCGGATTATCGTTCCGTTTGAGGACGAAAAACTATACTGAAGTTAAGCTCAGTACTTAACTCCTTCTGCATCGTGATCCAAGATTGCGAAGTAAGTTTGGCATTTTTATCTGATATTATCGATTTTGGTATTTCGTGCCGATGTACAATCTCACGGATGTTCGACTGCACTGACTTCCCTGACTCATAGGTAAACTTAATCGGTAGAAAGTGAGTTGATTCTGTGAGTCCATCAATTACTACCTAAATGGCAATGTTTCCTTTTCTGGACTTAGGCAAGCATGTCACAAAATCCCTAGCTCTACCTTTCCCATCTCCATTCTGGGACATCCAATGGCTGCGACAATCCATACGATCGTCGATGTAAAGCCTTAACTTGTTGATAAGTTAAACATCCTTCCACAAAACGAGGCAACGTTTCGTTTTAGTCCATTCCACCAGAAATCTCTTTTTAAATCTTAATATATTTTCGCACTCTCCGGGTGCGCGGCATATGACATATCGGGAGTTTTACTGATGATATCGTATTACGTTGTTTCATAATAATCCTCTGGTACATCCGTTCTTATTCTCAGTCATAGATCTTTGATCAACTCGTTCTTCCTCTATCTCTTATCACTCTTTCTCATAATTTGGTGTCGTTACCAGTGCCGTTGTTCGACCTGTGATCGTTGCTGACGTATCGAGCACTTCTATATCCATCATCTCGAATTCTCGTACAAGCATTTCTTCTTCGATGAAGAGATACCTAAACTTAATTGGAGTCTTACGACTCAGCGTGTTTGCTATTACGCTTAGCTTTTCCTAGATGATAATTGATACCACAATCTTAAGTCTCATGTAATTCGCGCCATCTTCTTTGTATTATGTTATTTCCTTCTGCTCGAATAAATACTTCAACTCCTTATGATCTGTGAAGATCTTAACCCTTATACCATAACGATGATGTCTCCGAATCTTCAGTGCGTGCCCAACAGCTGTAAGTTCTAGGTCATAGGTTGGATACTCGATTTTTGTGGGGTTTAAAATTGTCGTGAGACGGAAGCTATCACCTTTCCATCTTACATCCAAAATACATCCCAATCCATTCTTCAATGCGCCAATATATACTATGCGTTCCTTGTTTGTTTTCTGAAAGGCAAAAATTAGGCCGATAATCCATTTTCTTAAGCGTCTATAAAATCATTTCTCACTCGTCGGTCTATTCTGAAGTGTTTTCCTTCCGAAGTAGTTACGTCGTAGTTCTAGGACTCGTGAAAGTTAACTTATTCGTGTTCTTTCTCATTCTTGGAGTGCATAAGAATGTCGTTGATGAATACTATGGCAAATTGTCCAAATACGGGTGAAATAACCCTATTCATGAGATCCATGAATATCGCAGGGCATTGGTCGAACTAAATGGCATTACTAGAAATTCGTAATGGCCATATCGGGTTCTAAAAGCAGTCTTAGGTACGTCCTCAGGTTTGATCTTCAGCTGATGGTACCCTGACTTCAAATATATATTCGAAAAGACTCCTGCACCCTTAAGCTGCTTCCGGCTCTAAGTCGATCGTGAAATCTGCGTGACGATCTGGTGGCAAATCCTGGCAAAACTTCTGGGAAAACATTGTCATATGCATTCACTATCTTCACGTCCTGAACGGTCTTCTTAGATCCTGGTTCTCCGTCTAGGTACACAAGGTAGGTTGTGGTACCCTTCTTCCTTTTCAACTTCGTGGCTTGTAGCGCTGATATTGTTGGTACTCCTCTACCCATCGAAAACCCGTGAAAAGTCGGTCGGCTCTTTACCCGGCGGTTAAAAAGAGATTTTTCTCTCGTTGCAGAGAATCGTGGCATAATTCTCTGACAACCAGTCCATCCTAAGAATAAATCCATGTCGAACATTTATCACGTTCCAATTGTTTGCTATGACCTTATAAAGACCCTAAATAAATTTTACGTTCGAGCGAAACCAAGGGAAATAATTCTCTGAGATTATCGTCACTCCCTAAAACATAGTTGTTCTTATTTCACGATTAGCACGTCCTAGCTCTACTCCTAAATGTTAACAGATACTAATGACAACTGAATATAAGGCTCTAAAAGAAGTAAAAATTATGACGGGGAAATTCTTAAGAAATTCGTCCAATACCTGTCACGCTTCCCTTGTCCTCACTTCGCTTCTCCTGCCAAACCACGCATGCCCATTCATTTTGTTGTGGTGTCAGTTGTTGCTGTGATTGGGTTTGGATGGTCCCTAAGGGTTGGGGTTGACTATACTGGTTTGGTTCCACTGTTGGAAACAACATTGGGCATTTCCTCTTCTTATGCCCCGTCTGTCCACATTGAAAACAATTTCCCGTGCCTGCTAGACAAACACCGTAATGTTCCTTATTACAGTTGGGACACGTAGGAACATCCTGCTTCTGGTCCACTGTTTGCTACTGTCCTAGGCAATCCCTCTTAAAGTGCCCCTCCTGTCCACAGTTGAAGCAGACACCTAGGTTCACTAGACAAACACCGTAGTGTACATGATTGCACGTAGGACATGCTGGGATAGCATTCTTTCTTTGGTTAAGCCGATCATACTGATTGGTTTCAACTGTTGGTAACGGTTTCGGGCAATTTCTTTTCACATGTCCCTTCTACCCATAGCTACAGCATCCGTTAATGTTTACCGGACATTTTCCAAAGTGCATCCAATTGCACCTAAGACAAGTAGGTACCATGATTTCTCCTTGGTTGTTCCCTCCCTGTTTATAGTGATGCTGATAGCAGTCACGGCTGCTTTCTCCTTCCCGCTTCCTTTTTCCTTTACAGTCGTTATTGTTATTGGAAAGGTCTTGGGTTGAAATCTGGGTCGGTATTGGTGGGAACGCTGGAATCCTTCTCTGATCTGGCATCACTGCCTCTATCTCATGAATTCGTTCCAATAATTCTGTATAGCTTAGTCCCTCTTGGCTAGCTAATGCTATCTCCAGTTTACGTTTGAGTTCTCCTTGAAATTCCTTTGCCATTTCTTCTTCAGCAGCCACCTGATTGAATACATACCTACCGTAAAACGCTCCCTTAAAGTTATTCCAGGTAATTTGAGTCGTTTGCCCCATCGGCATAGCTTCCTGTCTAGCCTTCCACGAGTAGTTAGCCGGTTCGGCTAGTTGAAATGCAACACACGCAAGGCGTTCCTCATCCGTACATCCTAGAAGCTCAAATATCCCTTCGATTGATCGTACCCAAAACTCAGCGTCGTTCGGGTTACTAGATCCCTTAAAAACCGGCGGATTTCTTCTGAAGAATAAATCCTCAATTTCACGTTGTTGTGGGGGTGGCGGAAGAAATTGGTCTTCTTGATGATTACGTTCCCCTATGCTTTCTCGCTGTCCTTGACCTCCACTGTACCCTCTAGGATTACCAAATCCTCCTTGATTGTACTTACTTTCGGCAGCATTTTTGTTCAATATGAAACGAGAATTCTCATTAGCGCTTGCGCTTAAGTCTTTTATTTACCTACTAGACCCCTTTCAAAACTTAACAAGTTCACGTAGAAGAGAAATCAGTAATGATTTTGATATTAACCTTTGTAAACTTTCAACTTTCGGAGTTAAATTAAACTCTCGTTACGCGAGTTTTTTCAACGCTCTGGTTTTCATTAAACGATTTGGAGGGATTTTTTTTTTTGTGATAAAAAACCCTTGCACGGTTCGTATGTATATACATTTAAAAAGAATATTTATTTTGCCTCCGACGAGGACTTATACAGAAACTAGACTACTACGAGTCTAGACTAGGCTGACTGCCTATGTGTACAGTAAACCTTATACCTACTAGAAGTGCTAGAACGGAAATGAATCATAAAATTTCGTATCCGTGGAAGTACTACAAAGGAACTAGTTACTGATACAACTATGCACAAGGCGAGGAAAATCTACTAAGAATACTATTACGCGTCTGGTATGCTCCGCTCATCTAACTGTGCTCGTATCAAACACCGTCCCCTGTGGCCGGTAAATCATCAGGGTTCTCATCCGGATCCTCCTCTGGATCCTCCTTCTCGGACTCTGAACCGAAACGAGCTGTAGTGCCTCGTCTATCCTCAAAGTGGAACCGTCTAGAAGTGTAAGTGGGGGTGGTGAAGGTATCACTGAACCAATCTTCTCTGCATCTGAATCCCAATAATCGTCACCGATCACTACATACGCTTCTACAGGGGAAGAAGGTGTTCAGGAAAAGAACCGGACTCGTACTCATCCCTGGAACGGACCCTGGACGGTCCTGCCTCATACTCAGCTCTGACTCTGGCCAACTCTGAACAAATCTCGTCAAGGGGTCTGTATGGATATGGTAACTGTAATAAGGTGGTAAGCTCTGCGTCTGTCTCAAGGTATCCTGGTGCTGTCTCGAACTGATCTCTAACTGTCGCCCATCTCACACAAATCTCGTCTATTGGAGTCAAAAGTGGTGGTAGTTGTAGCATGGCGGCAAGCTTTGCGTCTACCTGCTGGTACTCTGACCTCGTCCCAAACGGCTCTGTCTCAAATAGTCCCTGAATCCTCATAGTAGGCTCGGGTATGAAAGAAGTGGATAACCCTAGTATGGCAGCCGTCTCTGTATCTATCTCAATTAATCCCGGTCCTGGAACCAACTCCTCAAGTGGTCTAGGTGAAAGCGGTAACTGTGGTACAACTGTCTCTAAAAACTCTACCACTGAATACCACTCCTCGCTAGATACAAAATCTGTCGGGACCTCGAATAAATTTGCCATCTCTGGGTCTAAGTCAAGAGACTCATGCTCGGTAATCGCTGGGAAATGACTGTAGGAAAAATGTAGCATGCGGGGATCTGCCATCATGAACCTGTTATGGAAGAAGCGCCTATAGATAGCTAAGGCAAAACCCTGGTAATCCCCCATTGGCTCAATGTCATCGTCGAACAATCCTAGGTAATATCATGCGATGTCGTGTGCCCAACTATGTCACTCGTCTGGTAGCTGATAAATCAAATCGGACACGGCCTAGTTCGCTAAAATGAATGTCGTGCTGCATAATATATGGCCGAGAAGTTGCTCACTATCTGCCCGACATCCTCCTTATCCGAGTCTGACACATAATTATGGTACTTATCCCGTATCACATCGACTAAGGTACGCTGAGGTAAGGGCTGGCTCTTTCGAGTGGTAACCATCTACCCGGCTATCTTATAGAAACACGGATCAGTAACGGTTAAGGTAATAACTTATCTTATAGAAAATCTTAAATCACAATAGAACATTCCTTATTCAATTGTAATATCGCCGACACTTAAGATAATAAACTTATCTTAGATACCTTAGATATTTTTAAGAAGCATTGCTCTCAAACAAAATATATAGAAATAAGATTTCAAGATCTTATTTCCATCCTATATATTATTATTCTTTGATATATATATATATATATGTATATATATATATATATATATATATATATATATATATATTTTTATTTCTTTCATAAGGGAAATTTCTGAATGATTTTTACTTTATTAAAACAAAGTATGATTCTACTTTGTTCATGTCACCTACGCATTTATGACATTCGTTTATAGGAGACTTTGTCGTCCTCAACATTTGATGCTCGTACTCGTCGCATTCTTCGTTTAAAGTCGAAGTATGAAATAAATTTCATAAGAAAAAGAAATAATAATTAGAAAATAATTCTTAGAACCCAAGTTCTAATCGTCGTTAGGATCGATCGATCGTTAGGAATTCGGCTAAGATTCGTACTCGATCTTAGTGATAATACAAATCTCCGATTAAAGGTTAAACGGAGCAACTCCATTTGAAAGACGACTTCGTTCGTGTTACTTGTATGGAAGTAACACTTATTTCTTCATTCCCTTTGATTCCCTTTATTCTGTCATGTTCGTCTCGATCATATCTTTCTTGTTTTGAAGTCTTCTTTTCTTCTCGTTCCATTCATTTCTCGAATGATTTGAAGCCATGTTTCTTAAACGTCTAAGTTTTCAAAGGATCGGAAAGTCCTTAGAACAAAGTCTATGTTTTTCATGAATAGGAAAAATCCCTAGGGTTTGTCTAGATTCTCGTGCCCAAAATATTTTCAAACATAAGAAATTATTGCGCAAATAATTTCACATAAGGCACATAACATAACCAAAGTATAATTTAATATACTTCCAAAATAATTCTGTATTTGGCACTTTGTTTTCATCCTTAACTTAAAAACACTTATTCAAAATTTCTTATTAAAACGAAATCGCATTACTGAAATTCTTTCCTCGTTGAGTCGACGTAGCGAGAGGTTGAGTTGTCGTCTATATTCTTAATCTTATCTTATTGTTCTGACTTAACTTTACTTGAAAGAAGACTCAGGTATAGAGTATATACAAATACTCTATCCTACGACTCGAAAGAAAACTGGTACCACTCGGTGGTATCACTAGAAAACAACTTAAGGCCAGAGCGGAAAACGAATGCTCTGTCTTACTACTCGAAGGAAGACTTGTATACAGAGCAGAAACAATGGCTCTGATACCACTCTGTCACAGCCCCAAATCCCGAGGGACGGCAGAAGTCGGGGTGTGACTGGGATTGGATTAAAGAAGCGGGGAAGAAAGGGGCTGACTGAATAAACATACGTAAAAGACATCATAAATTCTATCAACAAGACTTCATTACCAAAAGATAGAGTTAATCATGATGGATTACTCGACGAAGTTCTCAAAAGGAAAACTAAGTTATAATTACAGAACTAAGTCTACAGTGATTAAACATAAACAACAAGGTTTAGACTTATGCAGCGGAATAGTGAACTAAGTACATAAGTCTTCTCTAACTCTATTTAGAAAACATATGCAGGGCTAAGTACGAAAGTACTTAGTGGACACATTGCCGAAAACGTATTCATAGATATAGATAAACAGGCATCTCATTTTATAGCGCATCGGGGTTTTTATTTAAAGGAGCCCGTGCCTATTAAACATTTGCATTTTTATTCATAAAGTAGCTCGCGAGCATTTTTAATGTATGTTACGTTCAAATCTTGACCAAATCCTCATTCACCGTGGCTGGTTACCTCTCAACAGGATACCAAATACACCACAGGTTACAAAGTGCACTAACTCTGCAAAGCACTTAATAGCTAACTCAGAGCCGATCGATAGTTAACATCCTAGCGGTTAACTAATAAATCTGGAAAACACGAATGTTAACTCAGATAGGTACAAGAGAACTCACATAAAATATTTAAACATTTTATGCCATGATTATCACTTTGAAAACACGTTTATCAAAGCGATAAAGAATTACTTTCGAGTTGTGGAAAAACCCACATTTTATTTGTTATAGAATAAAAGCCCACCTTACAAGTTACAGAACTATTAAACGAGTTTTCTGTCGTCGATCCTTCGTCTTATCCCGAGTGCTGACTTCCTCCTTCATCGTAAATAATCATAACTTCGATAAGTCATCGAGTCGATAAAAGAAAACGGAAATTGAAATCGAATTCGAATTAGTTCTCATATGCTCTTAAGCTTTTAAGCTTTTGCACGCTACTCTAGATTCTTTTAATTAAACGGGAACGAGAATCGAACATTTCTCATTTAGAACTCTTACTTGATGCTAAGGTCAGTAAATTATGATAGTCGATACTTGGAACGACTTAAAAGATCGAATGAAATTAAGTTGAGAAGAAATCAACTTAAGAAATTAAGTTTTGAAACTTCACTGCACAAGGCAGAGCTTCTGAGGACTGCCCAGAACAGAGTACCCTCAACCAGGGGAGGTGCTCTATACCGAATGAAAGCCAAGGAAGTCTAGTTTACTCTCCAATTTACGGATCTCAATTCCGATAAACGAGCTAAGAGATATGGCAGTTTCCGGAAAGGGTCGCAAAACTGCCGAAGTTAACCCTAAGTTTTGATAAAAATCGACATGTGGCTTCCTAGGTTCGTTTTATGTTCTCGTACTTAAATTCTCACGAAAATTATACAACAGGGCAGTCAACACATATTCCATACGCGATGAACTCCATTTTATTTTCCCGTCTATGAATACGACGATCAAAACCTCGTCGATCAATCTAACTAATTACTAAACCAATTCAAGTTCCTAATTCAAATTCCAACTTCTCAAATTCAACTAAAACCTATCATTCCGATACTTGGATTAACACGTCGTCAACTACAAACTTGATCACTTAACGATAAGATTCATAAATATCCAATTATCTTCTTGGTTCGACTTTTCTATCGATACTTAGGCTCGTTGCTTCGTTTCTTACCAAAGTTTCAACGTTCTTAGAATCCGATTAAATTCTACCACATTATTCAACATCTATCTAGACTCATTAGTATGTGATCCATATCCTTAACTCATTAACCAAACTTGGTTTATTTATGGATTTTTGTCTCTTACATTTTACTTAATATTTTTATACTAATTTCCATTAAATCACATAGTCATTAACAACCAACTAGAGTACTAATCCATCATCAATTTCTTAATTAAAAACAAATTAAAACCAGCCCCTAAAACCAAATAATTTTCGGTACTTAAATAATATTAGGGGAAATGATTTTCTTCCTCAATTCAATTCATTAATCCCTTCCTAGTCTAACTACAACAATTATTAATCAAGGATTAGTACTACTACATCATTAATTAAATTTTCCAACTCAAACCCTAGCCCTAAAAATCGGTCTTCACTTAAATCTTAGGGGAATTGATTTCTTTTTGTTTCTATCATCAATAAAACCATTTCTAGGCCTAGTTATCCAACCAATTTAAGAATTAATCCATCCTACTAATTACCCCTAATTTTCGGTCCTAGCTTAGATTTAGGGTTCTTGATTCTTTCACCAATTAAACCATAGGGATTAATCTCTAGCCATTTAATTACATGATTTAAGACTTAAATCATTATCCTAATTAATCTACTATTTTCGGTTATAACATAAAAATGGAAGAATTGCAAATCCAATTGGATAGAAAGATGGAGGAGATAATTACCTTGATTATTAATGAAAGTAGAAATTAATTTTCATGGTTAATGGATGAACTTGGAGAAGAAAGCTTGAGGAACCTTGATGAATGACAATGGTGATGGAGAAAAATTGGGAGAGAATATGTGTGAGTATAACCGTGTATGAGAGGGAGAGGAATGAGAGAGATGACAACTTGATGATATTTAGATTGTAGTATTAGGTGTCCAATTAAATACTATAAGAACAAAAGAGTCATAAAGTGGAAACTATATAAAATTGAAATATCTTTGGTTAAGTATATATGTATGTCGGCCATAGGGTAAAATTTTACCCAAATACGAGCTTTTTCCGGCTCGTTACGATGTTATAAAAAGTCGAGTAAATAAAAACGTATTCAGCACGTTTTCATTAAATTCCGATTTGACCAATAAATCCGATATATTTAATATAGTCGAAAAGTATATTTTAAACTTAAAAATTAAATAAAAGTAAATAAAATTTTGGGACATCACAGTCCAAAATTTATCCGGAAAAATCATAAAAACGAACTTTCTCGGGCGAACTCGTATTGCAATTTCGTGAATGTAAAAATCAGACGGTTTCCCGATCTGAGTTATCGAACTAAAAAGTTATCGTACGCGATAACCCTAATACAGTAGTCATTTAATTGACCTCCGTAATTTATTTTCGGAAACGGATTTCACCGTTTAGAATTAAATTTTATGAACTTAGGGGTGCAAAGCCGTAATTATTATTAACTTTGAATTTTTAACGCAGAAGAAATTTTCCGGGATATTACAAGGAATATCATCATAACCTATTTCTTAATTTCAACATTTCTTATCTCTTAAGATAGAATTAAGCAAAATTCACTCATCTCTCTCTTTACCGTGAGAAAAAGAACAAGAAAAAGCCTCTCTCTTCCTTCTCATTCCCTTCACCGTATACACACACACATACTTAGAAAAAGAAAAACTCCATGGAAGCTTAGAGTTGCAAGCTCCAAGATCATCATCATCTTGAATTCTCTAACCTAATCCAAGAAGGTAATTAAATTCCTCAATCTTGTTGATTATTTCAAGATCAAAATTATCTCCCTCTTTATTCTTAAAATTTCGGCACTTAGCCCTAAAAAGAGATGATTAATTGTTGTCCATTTTCTTTGAGGTCTAGAGATGGATTCCTCCTTGAAAATCCAAGCAAATCCTTGAGCTCATCATTTCCTCTTCACCATCGGTCCAAGCCAAGAGAAGAAGAAGTTTGATTTATTTTATTTCAAAGTATGATTTTCATTCAAGTTATATATTTGTAAATGTATACAGCTAATGAAAAGGAAGGAAGAATGCATGTTTAAATTATGCTTAGGCAAACTAGGATGATATGGTGATGATGATCGATGATGATAAATGATGATTTAATGAGGAGAATAAACCCTAAGAAATTTATCTAGGAATTAAGAGAAAAGAAAAGAAAAATAATCCTATAAAATTTATTAGGACCGAAAATAAGATAGGAAAAAGAAGAAAAATAATTTCTATGTGTTTTTGATGAATTTTTGATTATAAGTGTTGTGATGATAGATTGAATGATTTGTATGCATGAGAAAATGAGATGAAATATTTGCCCTAATTTTTCTTGATGAAATCGAGAATAGGGTTAAAATTTAGGAGTATTTGATTTAGTTATTGTTTGATGATTTGAGTATGCTATGAGTATGTTATGAGTATGAGGATATGATTGAGTTGATGATTTAAATTATTTTGCTAAATTCTTGAAGAAATCGAAGCATATATGTAATACCCCGGAAATTCTTTACGTTCTTAAAAAAAATTAAAGTTATTAAAATAAATGGCTTTGCACGCCTAAGTTTACGATTTTAAATTCTATGACTAACGGTCGAATCCGTCTCCAAAAATAAGTTACGGAAGTCAGCTAGACGACTACTGTATTTAGGGTTAGCGCATACGAAAAGTTTTTAGTTCGTAAACTCAGAACAGAAAACCGTCTGATTTTTATATTCACGAAATAGCAATACGAACTCGCCCGAGAAAGTTCATTTTTATGATTTTCCGGACGAAACTCGGACTGTGTCGTCCCGAGTTTTTGTCGGAATTAATTTTTATAAATTTTATTTTCCGATTAAGTTTAATACGTTAGAATTTTTGGACGAATCGGATCGTGACGATTTTGCGTCGAGCTACGTTTTTTTTTCATCGTCCGATTTCTGTAACGTCGTATCGCGTCGGAAAAGCGCGTATTTTCCCTCCCTTTCCTCTCATAACCAATTTCTCTCTCTTTTTAGCAAGATAGTTCTTTTCTTTTATATAGTATTACTTTTTTACCTACTACTATTCAAACACTATTCACTTTACACCTTTAACCTAAGTATATATAACCTTGTTATATCATAAAATCTCTCATCTCCTCCCTCCCTCATGTCTCACGGCAGCACCCTCCTCTCTCTCTCCCATCTTCATTTTTTTCTCCATTGTTGAAGAAAGCTCCAAGTTCTTGAAGGAGAAATCACACAAGTCATCATCCAACCATCAAAACCTATTACTTCCTTTGTTAAATCTCAAGGTATTCATCTCCTCCATGTTTCTATCCAATTGAATTCCCCTTCTTTTTATTTTCTTCTTGGATCGAAAATTTAGGGATGATGAACTAGATGTTTTGATATTGGATTAGTTAAATTAGATGTGTTAGATGTGTTAATTAGGGATTAAATTTTGATGAAACCAAGAACCCTAATTGCTATGAGAATACCGAAATTTTAGGGCTTTTTGTAGGATTTTTGGAATTCTTCAATTGATGTTAAATTCATGCTTAGGAAGTGTTTAATTAGTGATTAGAACCAAGAGAAATCGAAAGCCCTTTGTTTGATTGAAATCGATTTAGGGTTTAGGGTTTGAAATTGGGGATTTTGCATGTTAATGTGTAATTGGACTTGAATTGATTAATTGATGTTATAATAGGATGATTAAGAGTTAAATGGTGTTGATTAATGAAGAAAATCACTCTCTTAATCCATGAGTTAAAACCGAAAATAAGTAGAAATTAGGGGTTTTCATGTGTTTGATTTAGATGATGTTTGGTTGATGGAATAAGGTTGTAATTGATATTAATTGTTGATAGGAATTGATTTGAGAATTTTCTAAAATTATTTTGTGGGGTGTAAGAGACGAAGAACTCATCGTAAGTTGAAATATAGTGTTGATGTGAAGTGATTATAGGCATGAAAGTGATTCTAGTTAGATATTGTTTAATGACGTAAAATTTGAACGAAATCCGGCAACTTTGAAATTTGTGTAAGAGACAAACCTCTAGTCGTAACTAATAACCGAGAAGTCGAATGGGAATTCTAACTTTATAATATTGTTTATGATGGACTAAGGTTGTAATGCCTCGTAAATTCCTTACGTTCTAAAAATTTTAAAGTTATTTAAATAAATGGCTTTGCACGCCTAAGTTTACAATTTTTGAATTCTAAGGCTAACGGTCGAATCCGTTATTAAAAATAAATTACAGAAGTCAGCTAGACGACTACTGTATTTAGGGTTAGCGCGTACGAAAAGTTTTTAGTTCGTAAACTCAGAACGGAAAACCGTCTAATTTTTACGTTTACGAAATCGCGATACGAGCACGCCCGAAAAAGTTCGTTTTTATGTTTTTCCGGACGAAACTCGGACTTGTCGTCCCGAGTTTTTGTCAAAGTAATTTTTGTAAATTTATTTTTCAATTAAGTTCATACGTTAGAATTTAAGGTCAAATCAAATCGCGACGATTTTGTACCAAGCAACGTTTTTCGTAGTTCGTTTTTCCGTAACGTCGGATCGTGCCGGAAAAACCCGTAACCCTCTAAAATTTCTGCATGCAGCCGACTTTCTTCCTTTTTTTTTATTATTTTCTCCTTAATTAAGTGGAAGACATGCATGATTAATGATGTCTAGTTAAATGACACCTACACTTCACTTTTCATATCTTTCAACCAATTCATCATATCAAACACTTAAACAAAACCATTCTTCCCACTTCTCTCTCTCTCTCTCTCGGCTGCACTCTCCCATCTTCATCTTCTTCACTTCATCATCCACCATTGAAGATATCTCCAAGAGCTTGAAGAAGAACACAAGTCACAATCCATCCACTCAAACTCTATACTTCTTTCTTTAATTCTTAAGGTAATTCCTTCCTCTATAATCCTATCCAATTATCTTTCTTTTCCTTTTCTTTTCTTCTTTGATCGAAAATTTAGGTATTGGAATAGATGTTTTGATCTTGGAATAATGAAATTAGATGTATTAGATAGATTAAATAGGGTTTAAAATTGATCAAAACCAAGAACCCTAACTCCTATAGTAATACCGAAATTTTTAGGCAATTTGTAGGATTTTTAATTTTCTTCATTTGATGATTGATTCTTGTTTAATAGATGTTTAATTAGTGATTAGAATGAAAAGGAATCAAAAGCCCTATGTGTGTTTGTGAAATTTCAATTAAAATTTGAGTTGAATTTAGGGGTTTATGCATGTTAGTTGATAATTGTTTTGCAAGTGATTAATAGTTGTTATAAGAGGTTGATTAGCAAATAAATGTAGTTAATTGGGGAAGAAAATCACCCCCTTAACATCTTTTTAAAAACCGAAAGTTATAGGATAATTAGGAGTTTCCACATGTTTGATTTAAGTGATGAATTGTTAGTTGAATTATGTTGCAAATAATGTTAATTGATTATAGAATTTAATTGAGAATTTTCTAAAAATGTTTAATGAAACATAAGAGATAAAGATCACCTTATAAGTTGAAGTATAATGATGTTATGATATGTTTGCATGCATGAAAATGATTCACGTTAGACGTAGTTTAACGTCGTAAAATTTGAATAGAATCTGACAACCTTTGAAAAACACGTAAGAGACGAACCTTTAGTCGTAGCTAATAATCGAGAAGTCGGATGGAAATTCTAATTTGATATTATTGTTTATGATGAAATTTAGAACAACTTTCTAGTTGACATCATAAGCTTTCGAGTTGATATAATATGGGCTATAGTTATAGTCGAGAACTAGAACGCGTTTGAAATTTTTTTGTTGGTTTAGTACTTGTTAGTTGAAATCCGACGTTTAGAACGTCGTGCTTTTGAGCGAGTTTTGAGAAGGAGTACGTCACGTACAGAAGTACGTGATGACTGCCTTGAGAGTCCAGTTTCTAAAGAAATTGAATACGAGAGCTTAGAACGAACCTAAGACGTTATACGTCGAACCTACCAAGCAATTAGGGTTTTCACGGCAGTTTTGCGACCCTCGCCGGAAACTGTAATAACTTCCAGCTTGTTTATCGGATTTGTGATCTGTAAATTGGAGCGCGAACTAGACTCCCAATCTTTCCAGTGGTACAGGGCTCATCCCCTGTTTCCAAATCCTCTGTTCTAGACAGCCTCCAGAGTTACTGGACTGCGCAGTAAAAATTCAGTTTCTTGTTTTCTAAGTTGTTTAGTTCGCAACTTAGTTTCTTTCGATCGTTTAAACCGTTTTATCTATCGAATATCTCCCTACTGACCCTAGAGTCAAGTATAGGACCTTAAGTGATGAAAACCAGTCGAGATCTTATCTTTTATACTTTCATTAAAGAAGTAATAAATGAGAAATTTCATAAATCGTTCAATGAACTAAAACATAAATCGCCTAAGTTGATTCTTTCCAACTTAGTTTCTTATAATCTTTAAAGTCGTATTAAGATATCGACTACCTTCTCTACTGACCCGAGAGTCGAGTATGAGATCTTCCGAGTTCTAAACGAGATTGGTACGAGTCTCGTTTCCCGTTTAAGTAAAACGAATCTAGTAAGCGTGCAAATGCCTAAAGAATAAAACAACTAAAACTTCTTCGATTCTCTTTAATCGATTATCTTTTACAACCCATTTTTAAGTATGTTTATTTTTACGATGAAGGAGGAATCCAACTGTAGAAAAAGGACAGAAGATCCGAAGTTGGAAGTTTTGCTTTAAGTTCTGTAAATCAAGGTGGGCTTTTATATACAAATAAAACGAGCAATGCTCGGAAAAATCTTTCTTTATCGCTTTGATATCTGTATTTTCAAAGTGATATTATGGCATGAACTGTTTTATATTTTATGTGAGTTCTCTTGTACCAATTTGAGTTAACATTCATGTTTTCCAGATTTAGAGTTAATCTAATTAGATTAACTAACGATCGGCTCTGAGTTAGCTGCTAAGTGCTTTCCAGAGTTAATGCACTTTGTAACCTGTGGTGTACGTGATATCCTATTGAGGGGTACCAGCCACGGTGAATTAGAACTGGTCAAGATTGAACGTAACATTAGTCAGAAAATGCTCGCGCGAGTGATTTACGAGAAAAAGTCAGAAAATGTTTAGTAGACACGGATTCTTTCAATAAAACTCCGATGTGCTACGCTTATGAAATGCCATATTTATCTATATTTATGATTATGTTTTCGGCATCGTGCCCACTAAGTACGTTTGTACTTAGCCATGCATTGTTTTCTAAATGTGCAGGTTGAAGCGACGGTGAGCGGCGACGATTGATGTTGAGTTAAAGGATAGGATGCTTAGTTAGAACCCTTCCGCTGCCAAACCCTGTATTTCTTTTTGAGATGTAGTCTAAGTCTGTACATATGTACATATGAACTTAGCTTCTTTATTATACTTTTGTCGAGTAATCCTTAGGAATTAACTCTTTCTTATTTATATTCAAGTCTTGTTCATGGTTTATCGATGCTTTTCATGTATGTTTAGTCATTTAGCCCCCTTCTTCCCTGCTTCTTTAATCCAACCCCAATCGCACCCCGGCTTCTGCCGTCCCTCGGGACTTGGGGCTATGACAGAGGTATAATTTTATAGTTGACGTCATGAGCTTTCGAGCTATTATAGTAGGAGTTAAAGTGATAGTCGAGAACTAGAACGAGAAATTGATAACTTGTTTTGGTTTAGTACTTGATAGTTGGAAGCCAACGTTTAGAACGTCGTGCTATTGGGCGAGTTTTGAGAAGGAATTCATCACGTACGGGAGTACGTGATGACTGCCTTAAGAGTAAAGCTTCATGAGAAATCGAATACGAGAACTTAGAACGAACCTAAGAAGCTTAACGTTGAAATCTATCGAGCAACTAGGGTTATTCGCGACAGTTTTGCGACCCTTTCCGGAAACTGAAATATCTCCTAGCTCGTTTATCAGATTTGCGATCCGTAAATTGGAACGTAAACTAAACATCCCAAGCTTTCCAACTGTACAGGGCTCATCCCCTGTTTCCAGATCCCCTGTTCTGGGCAGTCCCCAGAGTTACTGCTTTGCGCAGTGAATTTTCAGATTTCATTCTTCTAAGTTGTTTTGTTCGCGACTTAGTTTCTTTCGATCGTTTAAGCCGTAATAACTTGACGAATATCTTCCTACTGACCCTAGTGTCAAGAAAGGAGCCTTGAGTACTAAACGAGACGAGACCTCATCTCGTATCAGTTAAAGTAAGGAATGTTAGTTAAGAGAGAATTTGTCCAAGTCGTATAATGAACTAAAACGTAATTTTTCCTAAGTTGATTCTTTCCAACTTAGTTTCTTATGATCTTTTAAGTCGTATTAAGCTATCGACTACCCTCTCTACTGACCTAAGAGTCGAGTATGAGACCTTTCATGTTCTAAACGGGATTTGTTCGAGTCTCGTTCCCGTTTAAGTAAAATGAATCTAGTAAGCGTGCAATTGCCTAAAGAAATGAAACGACTAAAAACCTATTTGAATTTCTTGATCGATTATCTTGATCGATTATCTTTTACGAATTGATTTTAAGTGTTATTATTTTACGATGAAGGAGGAAGTCAGCAGTAAGGAAAGGACGGAAGATCAGGAGATCGGAAGCTAGTGCCTTTTAGTTCTGTATTACAAGGTGGGCTTTCATATATATGAAATAAAACGAGCAATGCTCTAAAATCTTTCTTTATCGCTTTGATATCTGTGTTTTCAAGTGATAATCATGGCATAAACTGTTTAAATACTTTATGTGAGTTCTCTTGTACCTATCTGAGTTAACCTTCGGGTTTTCCAGATTTATTAGTTAACGATCGGCTCTGAGTTAGCTGCTAAGTGCTTTCCATAGTTAGTGCACTTTGTAACCTGTGGTGTATGTGATATCCTGTTGAGGGGTACCAGCCACGGTGAATGAGTTTTGGTCAAGATTGAACGTAACATACCAGAAAAATGCTTGTACATGCTACTTTATACAAATGAGTCATAAAATGTTTAGTAGACACGGGTCTTTTTCAACAAAACCCCGATGTGCTACGATTATGAGATGCCTGATTATTTATACTTATGAATATGTTTTCGGCTACGTGCCCACTAAGTACTTTTGTACTTAGCCCTGCATATGTTTTCTAAATGTGCAGGTTGAAGCGATGGAAGCGGCGAAGGTTGAATAAAGTTGTCATAGGAAGACTTTAGTTAGTATGGACCATTTTTCCGCTGCAGAACTCTAGTATTTTGATGAACATGTATGTAATCACTGTAGACTAAGATCTGTCTTATAACTTAGTTTATCCATCGTGTACTTTCAGTCGAGTAATCCTTCGAGAGTTACTCTTCCTTTTGTAATTAGAGTCTTGTTCACATAATATATGTTGTCTTTTATGTATGTATGTTCAGTTAGTCCCCTTCTTCCCTGCTTCCTTAATCCAACCCCAGTCGCACCCCGGCTTCTGCCGTCCCTCGGGATCTGGGGCTGTAACAGAGTGGTATCAGAGCAATTGTTTCTGCTCTGGATACGAGTCTTCCTTCGAGTAGTAGTATAGAGTATTCGTTCGTACTCTATGTCGAGTCTTCTTTCGAGTCGTAAGATAGAATATTTGCTTATACTTTAGATCAGAGTTTTCTCTTATGTAAAGATAAGAGTTAATTATGGCATTAGGAATCAGAATGTAGACGACAACTCAACCTCCCGCTACGTCGACTCAACGAGGAAAGAAAGGAAATAATTTTAATAATGTGATTTCTTTTAACAAGAAATTTTATAAACGAGTATTCAATGAGAATGAGAATAAGTTGTGTGCCAAAATAAGAATCTTATGAAAGTATAATTTAATTTATACTTTGTTTGTTATGTGGCTATGTGATAGTACGAGTACTATCTTACGTGAAATTATTTGCGCGATAATTTCTATTATTTTACCATGGCATGAGAACCTAGAAGGAATCTAGGGATTTTCCCGGGTTATTGAGAATGTAGACGAAAAACTTAAGATCTTCCCGATTCTCCGAGAACTTAGACGTTTTTAAGAAACGTTATTTCAAATGATTTCGAAAGGAGATCCACAACACGAGAAGGACTTCTATTGATAAATGTCACATGCGTATAGTGACATGAATAAAGACTCGGCAAAGTCGATCTTTGTTTTAAAACCCGATAAGAATTCCCTCCGAGGGAAATGAAATAAATATTGATAAAATAAAGTAAATATGTACGAAAGGAATGGAAGAAGCAAATAGACGTGTGAGAAAAACGTGACTCCAAATTATTCGAGAAAAGGTTGAAACAAGAAGGATAAATTGAAATAAACGGAAGAGCCGAATGTTACCTTTGTTATAAGGGCATGCACAAAGTCTCTTGGAGATGACTTTGTTTTACTTATTAGGAGCCGTTCAAGTATTCGATTAGCTTGAAATTTGTATCTCCCTCGAGAAGATTGAGTATTCCGAGCTAAATTGGAAAGTTTCCAAAAATTCCTTTTTAAGAAATAGTTGTGTGTGCAATTCGAGAAATTGCTACTCGATTTAGGAAAGTAAATTCTGTATGAAGTGATCGATAGAGCAAGACAGAAGTTCCATGTGATTGAGAGACTGTTATGTGGACTTGATCAACCAACATAATAAGAAACTCAGTAATATGGGTCTTATGCCCCGCTAGCAAAACCTTTTTAGTATGGTATAAGTGGTTTAAAGAGACGAATGTTACTTACGTATAAGTAACATGTAACGACGTCGTTCCTTTTCTTTTCGTTTCATTTTTGCAGTGTTCGCCTTGTTCGAACTTTGCGAAGAGAATTGTTTTACTATTAGGAGTCAAGCGCGAAGCTTGATTAAATTTCTAACGACCGCTCGATTTTAGCGATGACGACTAGAACTTGTTCTAAAAAGTTATTCTTAGGATATATTCCATTTCTCTTTTGGGAATTTATATTTTTATATACTTCGTCCTTGAACGAAGGATACGACTCGTATGAGTATTATGAGTAGTAAACGACAAAGTCTTTTGTAAACGAATGTTACTTTTGCATAAGTGACGTGAACAAAAGTCGGCGTGCTTTGTTTTATAAATGAGAATCGATAAGAAATTTTTCCTTGAGAAAGAGACAAGGATTAATGAAAGAAAATAATAATGAATCAAAGTAAGAAATTAAAGAATACGATAAGAAATGGGAATAAAATTTGAAATTTTATTTCTATATATTGTGAGTACGAGAGCAATTCCCTGTGAAATTGCTAAATGTTTAAGATAAGTTTGTAAGATTAAGTGTGGTGATATTACAATTGAATAAGGAATATTCATTTTGTAATTTAAGATTTTCCGTAAGATAAGATATCATCTTACTGTTACTGATCCGTGTTTCTTAAAAACTTCGTAGGATGACTTCCAGTAGTGACACGGCTTCGGAGAGTCAGTCCCCGCCACAGCGTACTTGGGCAGATCAGTTATTGGATAGGTATAGTAATTTTGAGCCAAACTCGAGACACGATGTAGGACAGAGGATTAGTTACTTTTCGTCAGTTTATTATCCAGTCCGGCATACTATTCCAGAGAGTCAGGCTATACTTGACTTGGTTAGACGTCTACCAGAGGAATGGTGTGGTTGGGCACACGACACGGCGTGGTACTACCTTGGGATGTTTGACGACGATATAGAGCCAACAGGTGATTACAATGGATTCGCTTTGGAGGTACACATGCGTTTCTTCGAGAGCAGACACATAGCAACATATCCTGTTCAGGCGCATCCTCTCTACACTCACTTTCCGGCAGATTCAGAGTCAGAGCATGATGAGATAGGTCCAGAGATGATTGCACAGTTGGAGATCCCTTCAGTGATGGTACCCAGTGAGGGCACAAGGGAATTAGCTGCAGAGACAGTTGATGGATTAGGGTTACCTGCTCCTATCCTACCCGAGCCTCCTGCGAGAGTTCAGGGACCATTCGAGACAGGATCAGAGTACTTAGACACGGACGCAGAGCTTACCGCCCTGTTACAATTACCATCCTCATACAGACCCCTTGATGAGATTTGCACGGAGTTGGCCAGAGTTCAGGCTGAGTTTGAGGCAGGACCGTCCAGGGTCCATTCCAGAGAGGAGTACGAGTCCGGTTCACTTCCCGACCACCTGCTGCCTCCAAAGAAGCGGGCATCAGTGACCTGCTGGGACTACTTGGTTTCAGATTCAGAGATGACAGTTTCAGACGTGCCTGCCCCACCATCACTTACACTTGCAGATGGCACTACTTTGAGGGTTGACGAGGCACTCCAGTTTGCTTTCGGTTCAGAGTCAGACGATGAGGACCCGGATGAGGATTCGGAAGAGGACACTGATGAGGATTCGGATGAGGATCCGGACGAGGACCCCGAGGAGGATTAGGCCATAGTGGGCAGTGGTGACTTGACCGCAGTTTGTTGAGCAAGACGTCAGAGACGCATAGTAGTATAGTAGCCTTTTGTTATGTACATAGTCGGATCAGTAACTAGATAGTTTTGTAGTACTCCATCGAATACGAAATTTTGTGAATCGTTTCCGTTCTAGTACCTCTAGTAGTACGGTAATGCAAGATGTTAGTGCATCCTGTACACGTAGGCAGTTAGCCTAGCTTAGACTCGTTGTAGTCTAGTTTTGTATAAGTCCTTGTTAAAGACAAATCTAATACATTCTTTTTGATGTATATGTAATATACATGACCCATGAGAGGATTTTGGTCACAAGAAGTTTCTTATGAATCGTATAACTATACCAGAATGCCAAGTGAACTCGTGTAACGAGTGTTTAATTTAACCTTGGAGGTTAAAAGTTGAAAGAAATAGAGTCGAAGTTAATTTGTTATTCTCATTTACGTGAAAGTATTAAGTGGGAAAAGAAAAGGGTTAGTGAGAAAATGGAGGCTTAAAAGCAAGTGCTAATGAGAAAAAAAATTGTATCTTATAGTTCCAAAAATGTCGCTGAGAGCTGTTAACGATCGAAGAGGACCTGATAGTCTTAAAGAGTCTGATAGAGGTCAAGAGCAATGTATAAGAGAGGAAAGGCAAAAACACCCAGCAACCTTTTCACTTCCCCTATCTCCGCAACGTCATAGCATTGAGGATTTATCCTTCGGAAGTAAACCACCATATTTCGATAGATCTAGTAATCCGAGTGAGGCCGAGCAATGGATACGTACTATAGAGAGAATCTTTAAGCCGATTAGACTTAGTGATGAAGAGCGCCTAGCATATGCTGGGTATCAGCTATCAGGACCAGCTAAATATTGGTGGAAGACTAGACAGAGAATTATGCCGGTAGAGCAAGCGGCTCTAACCACTTGGAATGATTTTAAGGTGCATATTATGATAAGTATGTATACAACCAAGTGGAAACTGAGGAAGAAATAGCAAGGAAACTTCAGGGAGAACTTAAGTATGAACTGGAAAAAGCAGTAGCCAGACAGGAAGGATTGAGTTATGCTGAACTACTAGAACGAGTCCAAGAAATAGAGGCAGTAGTGCCTAATAAGGAAAAGATGGTAATGTCCACACCAGCACCAAATCAGACCCCAACCCAAAAGCTTCCCAACAATAAGGTTAATCATAAGGGTAAAAGGAAATGGGAAGGAAGTAGTAGTGATTGTTACCAGTCCCACAACAAGCAAGGGAAACAGAATAGGGTTCGGCAGGGTTTCCACCAGCCAGGAAAATGAAGTAACTATGGAAGGAAAGTAGGGCAAAAGAATAATCCACAGAGAAATGAACAATCCGGTCAAGGCAAGAGAAACCATCTACTAGGACAGCTGCAAGGGCGGCCAAGGAACGGTAACCAAGGAAAAATCACTAATCTAGATTACCCTAAGTGTAATAAGGAACACCCCGGTGTTTGTTTAGCAAACACTAGCTTCAACTGTGGACGTAAGGGGCATGTTAAGAGGGATTGTCCTGAGCCGTGGCAAGCAGTAGAACATAAACGAGAATTTTCTATTTGTTTTAGATGTGGTAAGAAGCATGAGGGTGTGTGTCTAGCAAACACGGATAAATGTTTTAATTGTGGGCAGACGGGGCATATAAGGAGGAGTTGTCCGACGCTGCTTCAGACGGCAAAACCAAATCAGTACGGCCAGCTTCAACCATCAAATACCATTCAAGTCCAGTCACAGCCACAGCTGATGCAATCACAACAAAATGCAGGAGTGTACATGATTAGGCAGGAGAGGCATAATGAAGGACAGGGAGATTTGACAGGTATTGGACGAACCTTATAAAATTACCCTGTCAAAAGTGTTGACCCGTACTAGAACTTTATGCCAGTTTTCTAGTACCCTTTTGACCATATATGGCTAAGACTAGAACGCACTAAATGTGAAATTAGAACAACTACGCTTTAGGGAGTGTTGATGACCTCAGAGAATTATTCCCTTAGTTACGTTGAGCATAGAATCTAGATAGAGCTCGCAGTCTGTCAATCCTTAGTCTCTTTGAGCATAGAATTTAATTTAGGGTCTTTCTGTTAGAACATAGAAATCGATTGGGAAGTAATAAAATGTACGATATATATATATATATATATATATAATTTCAGAAATGGACTAGTCGTTTGAGAATTACCACGATTCTCGACAACGAGAGGAAAATCTCTTTCAAAACCTCAAGTAGATAACCTAAAGAAGTATGTGAAATTTCAACGGGCAGGAGGATACCGATAATGTCCGCCCTATAAGCCAAGATGTCGATAAAAAAGAAAGATATGACAACCTATCTCATATACCTAGTTAAAGATCCAGGAGCCAAGAAGATCATTCACACGTGAGCGTCGTGAATGAATATGAAAATGGCTTTTCAGAAATATTATCTGATTTATCACCAGATTGTCGCGTAGGTTTCAAGATCGACTTAGAGCTGCGAGCAGCTCCCAAATCAAAGGCCTTATGTAGAATGATATCGAAGGAGTTAGAGGAGCTTAAGATCCAACTGCAAGAGTTGTTAGATGACAATTTCTTTAGACAAACGTTTTTACCATGGAAAACATTTTAGATGTTCATCATCGAAGAAGAATGATTCTGCAAGAATGTATATCGACTGTCAAAAGTTAAATAAAGATAACCCTTAAGAATAAGTATTCTTTTATGAGAATAGAAGACCCCTGATAAGCTTAAAAGGAACAAGTACAATTGTAAGGATAGACTTAAGGTCTAAGCATCACTAGTTAGAGGATAAACTGGTGATATACCCAAAATTTTCTTTCGAACCAGATAAAACCATTATGAATGTTTAGTTATGCCGTTTAGTTGGCTAGTGCTCCGTAGTATTCATGAACCACATGAATAGAATTTTCCACCTCGACTTAGAAAAGAATTCATTTTAGTATTTATCGACGACAATTTCAGTTACCCTAAGAATAAGGATGAACACGAAGAACACTTGAGAATAGTACTAGAAACGCCTAGAGTCGAGAAACTAGATGCCAAGTTCAGAAGAGCAAGTTTGAATGAAGAAGAAATGTTTCTTGGATATATAGTGTCGACAGAAGATGTTAAGATAGATTCATGCCAAGGTAGAGGCAGTACTCAAATGATAAATCGCCTACCAGTCTGAATGAAATAAGAAGTTTCCCTGGTTGGACAGTTATAATAGAGGTTTCCATTAAGGAATTTTCTATAATTACTAAGAGTTATGACACAACTACATAGAAGAAAAGAATAAATGTACAGACAATTGTGGAATAGGAACGCAGACGTTCTAGGAAAAGTTGATCATTACCCCAGGTTCAGCCCTCCCAAAGACGACAAGGAATACGAGATGGATGCTAACGCTACAAAGAACGAGATAGGATGGTATAAATGCAAAATGACAAAGTGATAGCTTACGCTTCACGACACATTAACCTTAGGAAATTGAGTATTCAACCTACGACTTAGAGCTTGCAGCCGTAGAGCTTGCATTGAAAATTTGGATACACCATCTATAAGGTGCAAGGGATGAGATCTTCACAGATCATAAAGATTTGGAGCGTGTATTCGAGCAAAGGAATTAACATAAGACAAATAAGATGGCTCGAACTAGTAAGATATTATGATTGTGAAAATAATTACCATCTAGGTAAAGCTAAGGGTAAAAATAGATACGCTGAGTCGTAAGACTCCAATTAAGTTTAGATATCTCTACGTTGGAGAAGAAACGCTTATACGAGGATTCGAGAAGATGGATATAGAGATGCATGATGCATCAGCATCGATCGCAGAGCAAATAGCGACATTAGTAATTATACCAAATTGCTAGAAAAATTATAAGTATCTAGAGAAAGGACGAGTCAATGGATAAGCCTCGACTAAGGATGAGAATGAATAAACTAGACGGCGACTCTGAAGCAATGAGTTTTGTGATAGAAATTTAAGAGTGGACTTAGTAATTCCGATGACAACGAATTTAAGAATTAAGAAAAGGATTTTCAGTGGAATAGAGTGAAACGAGACGTTGTTTCATTGACAGAAAGATGTTTAGTTTATAAGTAGGAGAAAGTTTTTCCCTAACAACTATACGAGTTGTTACAACCATTAGGTATTTCAGAATGGAAATGAAAGGTTATAGTTACGGTTTTATGACAACGGGATTCTTGAAAGACACAAGGCAGAAAGGTTAGATACCAAACTTAACTTTAGTACCGTTTCTCACCTCCAGTTGAATGGATAGTCCGAGAAAACGATTCAGATACTCGTTGATGTGCTAAGAACGATAATATTAGCCGCAGAGTGAAATGGAAGAACACTTAGCCAACAACCGAATTATTATAACAATAATTATTAAGCTATGATAGGTGTTACGTCTTATGAGACTTTGAAGAAAAAGAAGTTTTAGATAGCTGCCTTATTGTTATAAGGTAGGAGAAAGAAAGAACTTAGGACCAGATACGGTCAGTAAAATGATCGAGATCATACGATAGATTCGAGTCAGAATAAACGAGTTTAAAGAAGACAAAAGTCTTAAGTATATACGACAATTCGAACTTAATAATCGAGAAGGAAAATAAAAGCTCCTTAAGATTTCTCCGTTAATGAGAAACCTTAGTTTCATGTCAAGTTCAGACTTCGATAAAGATTTAAATAATTAGCAAATAACTTGTAAAGGATAGTTTCCAATACGAGTAGTTATGGCTTTATCGCCAAGTTTATGGAATGCTTATTTTTAAGTGTATCTCATTTTGAGAAAGTATGTACGTTCGATTTTTATAACACGAAGTTCTATCAACAAGACGTCGTTCTTGAAATCGACTTAAGTTATTTGGAAAAGACGAAAACGATCTTGGATCGAAAAGCACAAAAGTTAAGGAGCAAGTCGAGACGATTAGTAATAGCGTTATAAGATCATCACAGGCAAGAGGAAGCTATGTGAGAATTCGGAAAAGAGTTGAGTAAGAAGTACTTCAAGCAGTTAAAGAGGATAAGCAAATTTCGGGACGAAATTTTTCGCAAGGGGGGTAGGATGTAATACCCCGGAAATTCTTTACGTTCTTAAAAAAAATTAAAGTTATTAAAATAAATGGCTTTGCACGCCTAAGTTTACGATTTTAAATTCTAAGACTAACGGTCGAATCCATCTCCGAAAATAAATTACGGAAGTCAGCTAGACGACTACTGTATTTAGGGTTAGCGCGTACGAAAAGTTTTTAGTTCGTAAACTCAGAACGGAAAACCGTCTGATTTTTACATTCACGAAATCGCAATACGAACTCGCCCGAGAAAGTTCGTTTTTATGATTTTCCGGACGAAACTCGAACTGTGTCGTCCCGAGTTTTTGTCGGAATTAATTTTTATAAATTTTATTTTCCGATTAAGTTTAATACGTTAGAATTTTTGGACGAATCGGATCGTGACGATTTTGCGTCGAGCTACGTTTTTTTTTCGTCGTCCAATTTCCGTAACGTCGTATCTCGTCGGAAAAGCGCGTATTTTCCCTCCTTTCCCTCTCATAACCGATTTCTCTCTCTTTTTAGCAAGATAGTTCTTTTCTTTTATATAGTATTACTTTTTTACCTACTACTATTCAAACACTATTCACTTTACACCTTTAACCTAAGTATATATAACCTTGTTATATCATAAAATCTCTCATCTCCTCCCTCCCTCATGTCTCACGGCAGCACCCTCCTCTCTCTCTCCCATCTTCATCTTTTTCTCCATTGTTGAAGAAAGCTCCAAGTTCTTGAAGGAGAAATCACACAAGTCATCATCCAACCATCAAAACCTATTACTTCATTTGTTAAATCTCAAGGTATTCATCTCCACCATGTTTCTATCCAATTGGATTCCCCTTCTTTTTATTTTCTTCTTGGATCGAAAATTTAGGGATGATGAACTAGATGTTTTGATCTTGGATTAGTTAAATTATATGTGTTAGATGTGTTAATTAGGGATTAAAATTTGATGAAACCAAGAACCCTAATTGCTATGAGAATACCGAAATTTTAGGGCTTTTTGTAGGATTTTTGAAATTCTTCAATTGATGTTAAGTTCATGCTTAGGAAGTGTTTAATTAGTGATTAGAACCAAGAGAAATCGAAAGCCCTTTGTTTGATTGAAATCGATTTAGGGTTTAGGTTTGAAATTGGGGATTTTACATGTTAATGTGTAATTGGACTTGAATTGATTAATTGATGTTATAATAGGATGATTAAGAGTTAAATGGTGTTGATTAATGAAGAAAATCACTCTCTTAATCCATGAGTTAAAACCGAGAATAAGTAGAAATTAGGGGTTTTCATGTGTTTGATTTAGATGATGTTTGGTTGATGGAATAAGGTTGTAATTGATATTAATTGTTGATAGGAATTTATTTGAGAATTTTCTAAAATTATTTTGTGGGGTGTAAGAGACGAAGAACTCGTCGTAAGTTGAAATATAGTGTTGATGTGAAGTGATTATAGGCATGAAAGTGATTCTAGTTAGATGTTGTTTAATGACGTAAAATTTGAACGAAATCCGACAACTTTGAAATTTGTGTAAGAGACAAACCACTAGTCGTAACTAATAACCGAGAAGTCGAATGGGAATTCTAACTTTATAATATTGTTTATGATGGACTAAGGTATAATTTTGTAGTTGACGTCATGAGCTTTCGAGCTATTATAGTATGAGTTAAAGTGATAGTCGAGAACTAGAACGAGAAATTGATAACTTGTTTTGGTTTAGTACTTGATAGTTGGAAGCCGACGTTTAGAACGTCGTGCTATTAGGCGAGTTTTGAGAAGGAGTTCATCACGTACGGGAGTACGTGATGACTGCCTTAAGAGTAAAGCTTCATGAGAAATCGAATACGAGAACTTAGAACGAACCTAAGAAGTTTAACGTTGAAATCTATCGAGCAACTAAAGTTATTCGCGGCAGTTTTGCGACCCTTTCCGGAAACTGAAATATCTCCTAGCTCGTTTATCGGATTTGCGATCCGTAAATTGGAACGTAAACTAGACATCCCAAGCTTTCCAACGGTACAAGGCTCATGCCCTGTTTCCAGATCCCCTGTTCTGGGAAGTCCCCAGAGTTACTGCTTTGCGCAGTGAATTTTCAGATTTCATTCTTCTAAGTTGTTTTGTTCGCGACTTAGTTTCTTTCGATCGTTTAAGCCGTAATAACTTGACGAATATCTTCCTACTGACCCTAGTGTCAAGAAAGGAGCCTTGAGTGCTAAACGAGACGAGACCTCATCTCGTATCAGTTAAAGTAAGGAATGTTAGTTAAGCGAGAATTTGTCCAAGTCGTATAATGAACTAAAACGTAATTTTTCCTAAGTTGATTCTTTCCAACTTAGTTTCTTATGATCTTTTAAGTCATATTAAGCTATCGACTACCCTCTCTACTGACCTAAGAGTAGAGTATGAGACCTTTCGAGTTCTAAACGGGATTTGTTCGAGTCTCGTTCCCGTTTAAGTAAAATGAATCTAGTAAGCGTGCAATTGCCTAAAGAAATGAAACGACTAAAAACCTATTCGAATTTCTTGATCGATTATCTTTTACGAATCGATTTTAAGTGTTATTATTTTACGATGAAGGAGGAAGCCAGCAGTAAGGAAAGAACAGATGATCAGGAGATCGGAAGCTAGTGCTTTTTAGTTATGTATTACAAGGTGGGCTTATATATATATGAAATAAAACGAGCAATGCTCTAAAACCTTTGTTTATCGCTTTGATATCTGTGTTTTCAAGTGATAATCATGGCATAAACTGTTTAAATATTTTATGTGAGTTCTCTTGTACCTATCTGAGTTAACCTTCGGGTTTTCCAGATTTATTAGTTAACGATCGGCTCTGAGTTAGCTGCTAAGTGCTTTCCAGAGTTAGTGCACTTTGTAACCTGTGGTGTATATGATATCCTGTTGAGGGGTACCAGCCACGGTGAATGAGTTTTGGTCAAGATTGAACGTAACATACCAGAAAAATGCTTGTACAAGCTACTTTATACAAATGAGTCAGAAAATGTTTAGTAGACACGGGTCTTTTTCAACAAAACCCCGATGTGCTACGATTATGAGATTCCTGATTATTTATACTTGTGAATATATTTTCGGCTATGTGCCCACTAAGTACTTTTGTACTTAGCCCTGCATATGTTTTCTAAATGTGCAGGTTGAAGCGATGGAAGCGGCGAAGGTTGAATAAAGTTGTCATAGGAAGACTTTAGTTAGTATGGACCATTTTTCCGCTGCAGAACTCTAGTATTTTGATGAACATATATGTAATCACTGTAGACTAAGATCTGTCTTATAACTTAGTTTATCCATCGTGTACTTTCAGTCGAGTAATCCTTCGAGAGTTACTCTTCCTTTTGTAATTAGAGTCTTGTTCACATAATATATGTTGTCTTTTATGTATGTATGTTCAGTTAGTCCCCTTCTTCCCCGCTTCCTTAATCCAACCCCAGTCGCACCCCGGCTTCTGCCGTCCCTCGGGATCTGGGGCTGTGACAATATATGTGTGTAGAAGAAAATATGATTTTTGATGATTTTGATGATTTTGTTGAAGTAGATGATGTGGATGTGTTGATGATAATATTTGAGTGTTAGATAATTAGTAAAAATTTAAGAGGTGAAGAAAATAGAATTTTAGCTATAAAAGTGCATGGAAATCGATGGAAATGAGTTTAAGGATTTAGTGTGTGTTCTAGGTGTTCTTGGTGAAAATATGAATAATTTGAATGTGTGTTCTTAGTGTTCTTGGTTAAGAACATGAAGATTTGAAGATGAATAAAAATAATTATAAAATAAATTAATTAATTATAATATTAATTAATTTTTCGAAAATTAATAAAATAATAAAATGAAATAGAAAATAAAAAGAAAATAAATAGTTTGTTTTTGAAATAAGGATTGAGTAAAACAAAGAAAAGAAAAATATTTCTTTGTTAAGGATTAAGTATTAATAGAAGAAATTATGTGAGTTTAATTATAGAGATTGAAAAGAGAAATAATAATTTTAATTGAGAAATAAAAGAGAAGTTAGAATCAAGAAGATGAAATTAAAAGATGAGTGTGAAAAATTAAAGATGAGTTAGTCGAGGATAAAGTTTGTTCAATCGAATAAGAAATAAGAAAGAATAAACCTAAAGAGAAATAAATTCTCTTTAAAGAGAAAAATATTTTTAAAGCCGAGCATAAGAGCTTAATGAAGAATTTAGTCGAGCTTGAGTTGTTTATTTATTTTAATTTTGAGATTAATCGAAGAAGTTTTGGATTAAAAATAATAGCAATAGAAATAAATAAGTTAATGAGATAATTTCATAATGAAATAAGAAATAGTAAAATACGAGATTGAGATTTAAGTTATGTCACAGCCCCAAATCCCGAGGGATGGCAGAAGCCGGGGTGCGACCGGGATTGGATTAAAGAAGCGGGGAAGAAAGGGTCTGACTGAATAAACATACATACACGACTACACAATTTCTATGAACAAGACCTCGATTATAATATATATAAGAAAAGAGTTGATCTTGGAAGATCACTCGACAAAGTATTCAAAAAGAAATCTAAGTTATTAACAGAACTTAGACTACAGTGATATAATTACATAACATCAAAAGTGTTCAAGCGTCTAGAGTTTGGCAGCGGAAAAAGTGAGACATAATACAAGTCTTCTCCTAAAGACGACTTCCACTCCTAACTCAACCCTCCTCCGCTCTCGTCGCCTCAACCTGCACATTTAGAAACATATGCAGGGCTAAGTACGATAGTACTTAGTGGGCACGTTGCCGAAAACATAATCATAGTATACATAAACAGGCATCTCATTTTTATAGCGCAACGGGGTTTTCATTTAAAAGAGCCCGTGCCTATTAAACATTTTTATCTCATTCAATAAGTAGCTCGTGCGAGCATTTTTCCATAGATGTTACATTCAAAATCTTGACCAGTCATTATCACCGTGGTTGGTTACCCCTCAACAGGATACCACATACACCACAAGCTACAGTGCACTAACTCTGGAAAGCACCTAATGACTAACTCAGAGCCGATCATTAAGTAGTTAACACCTAATGGTTAACATACAATTCTGGAAAGCACGACGGCTAGCTCAGAAGTGGTACAAGAGAACTCACATAAACGTAAAACATTTCATTTGCCTGATATCACTTTGAAAACACAATTATCAAAGCTCATAAAGCTCACTTTCGAGTTGTGGAAAAACCCACATTTTATTTGTTATAGATAAAAGACCACCTTAGCTTTACAGAACTAAATAACAAGCTTCTCCTCCTTAGTCTTCCGTCCTTTCCTTGTACTGACTTCGTCCTTCATCGTACATGAAATATAACCTCGATGAGTCGTTGAGACGACAAAAGAAAATGGAAATCGAAAACAAGTTTGATTTAGTCTTTTACGTTTCAACTTTTAGGCATTTGCACGCTTAACTAATTTCTTTTATTTAATCGGAAGCGAGATACGATCATATCTCGTTTTGACAATCAAACTCTGTACTTGACTCTTAGGTCAGTAGAATAAATAGTTGTTAACTCATTACGACTTAAAAGATCGAAAGAAACTAAGTTGAGAAGAAGACAACTTAGGAAAATAGATTCTGAAAATTCACTGCGCAATGCAGTAGTTCTGGGGACTGCCCAGAACAGATTATCCGAAACAGGGGATATGCCTTGTACCGTTAGAAAGCCATGGAAGTCTAGTTTACGCTCCAATTTACGGATCTCAAATCCGATAAACGAGCTAAGAGATATTGCAGTTTCCGGAAAAGGTCACAAAACTGCCGTGGCTAACCCTAACGGCTAGATAGAATCGACGTATGACTTCCTAGGTTCGTTCTAAGTTATCGAACCTACATTCTCACAAAAATATCACATCAATACAGTCAACACGTACTCTCGTACATGAAGAACTCCTTTCCATTTCCCGTCTATAAGCACGACGTTTAAAACCTCGCCGTTAAAGCTAAACAATTACTATACCAATCAAGTTACAATTTCAATCCTAACTTCTCGATTATAACTCAAACTCAACATTTCATAACTTGAATTAACACGACGCCAACTACAAAGTTGTTCATCTATCATTAGCATTCATTAATAACTAATTTCTTTTCTCACTCGGATTTTCCTTCGTTATTCACGTTCGATTCCTCGTGTCTTACCAAATTTCAAACGTTGTCGGATTTCGCTCAATTTCTACATTATCAATCATCAACTATCGAGGATCATTACTACGTATATCATTACCTCAAATCATTAACCATATTCGATTTATTTCCAATTATTTATCTCTTACATTCTATATTATATTTTTAGCATAATTCCAAATAATTTCTATCATCATCTAATATTATAAGAAGCATTAATTCATCATTATATCATCAACTAAATCAAGCTATATGAAACCCCCAATTTCCTCATAAAAATCGGTAATTACTAGATAATTAGGGAAGTGTTTTTCCTCATCAATTAGCTCCAATAATATCATTCTCATACTACTACAACGTCATTTAATCAAAGATCAATACTACTACAACATTAATTAAGAAATCCAAGTGAAACCCTAGGCCCTAAAAATAGGCATTCATCATTTGTTAGGGGATTTCATTTGTTCTTTCACTAATCCTCAATTAATCATCTCCCAAGCTCAATTATGTAATCAATTTTATGAATTACAACATCCTACTACAACCCCTAAAAATCGGTCACCAAGTAGAAATTAGGGTTCTTAATTTCTTTCAATTTTAACCATAGAAATCAATCCCTAATACATCTAATTGAATTAATTAAAGCTCAAATCATCTACTACCTCAACTAGTAAAATCGGTCCATACTAGAAAATTAAAGAAATGAAATTCTAATTGGATAGAATAGAAGAGGAGATGAATACCTTGAATATTAAAGAAAGAAGTAGTGGAATTAGATGTGTGGTTGATGACTTGTGGAAATTTCTTGCTCAAGAACTCCAAGATTCTTCAATGGAGGAAAAGAAATTGAAGGTATAGTATGTGTGTATGTGTGGATCGGCTATGGTTGGGAGGGAAGGAGAGTTTGATGACAAAATAATGGAATAGTACATGCAAGGTGGCAAATAAAGTAGGCATGAGGTGTAATTAGAAATCTATTAGAACATGAGTCACCATAATTAAACTATATAAAATTGAAAAATCCTATAAAGTGAAGGAGAAGAAGTCGGCAGCCATAAAAAATAATTAGGGAAAAATCCCATTTTTCCGGTTCGTTACAACGTTACAAAAATCGAGAAATAAAATACGTATTCGGCTCGTTTCCGTCAAAATCCGACTCGACCATAATTTCCGGCGTATTTTACTTACTCGGAAAGTAATATTTAAAATATAATTTCCGACAAAATCTCGGGACATCACAGTCCGAGTTTCGTCCAGAAAAATCATACGTATCGGGCGAATTCGTATCGCGATTTCGTGAATGTAAAAATCAGACGGTTTTCCGATCAGAGTTCTAGAACTAAAAAGTTATCGTACGCGATAACCCTAAATACAGTAGTCATCTAATTAACTTCCGTAATTTATTTTTAGAAACGGATTTCACCGTTAGTTTTAGAATTCAAATTCATGAATTTAGGCGTGCAAAGCCATTTTTATTAATTAATTTCATTTTTAGAGACAGTTATAATTTCCGGGGTATTACATCCTACCCCCCTTTGAAAAAATTTCGTCCCGAAATTTGCATACCTTCTGCAAAAAGATGAGGATATCTCTCCTTCATCTTCTCCTCGAGCTCCCACGTGGCTTCTTCCTGCCCGTGGTGATTCCATAGGACTTTCACGATTGGTATTGATTTGGTTCGTAACTCTTGAACTTTTCTATCCACAATCGATATCGGCTTCTCTTCATAACTCAAGTCAGACTCAAGAACAACGTCTTGCTGACTTATAACGTGCTTAGGATCATAGACGGATTTTCTCAATTGAGAAACATGAAACACGTTGTGGACACTTCCTAGACTTGGCGGTAAGGCCAATCTATACGCAACAGGTCCTATTTTCTCGAGGATTTCATAAGGTCCTATGAACCTGGGTCTTAGTTTACCCTTAACACCGAATCTAATAATTCCTTTGGTCGGTGAGATCTTAAGGAAAACCTTATTGCCAACTTCAAAACTAAGGTTGGTTCGACGATTATCGGCGTAAGATTTTTGTCGGCTCTGAGCTTCTTTCATTCTATCTCGTATCTGCCGAACTATCTCAATCATCTCTTTTACTGCATCTGGGCCTAAGTTCTTTCTCTCACCTACTTCGTCCCAATAAAGTGGTGATCTGCATTTCCTTCTATACAAAGCCTCATACGACGCCATTCCTATTGTGGCCTGATAACTGTTGTTGTAAGCGAATTCGACCAAGTGTAAAATTTCTTCCCAATTCGCGCATCGATCCAATACCACTGTCCTTAACATATCAACTAGTATCTGAATTGTCCTCTCTGACTGTCCATCTGTCTGAGGGTGAAATGCCGTACTGAAGTTAAGCTCGATTCCCAATTCTTTCTGCATAGTGACCCAAAATCTCGAGGTGAATTTAGCATCTCTATATGATATTATGACCTTCGGTACTCCATGCAAACGTACAATCTCTCTAACGTACAACTGAGCTTATCTTTCTGATCCATACGTAGTCTTAATCGGTAGGAAGTGAGCTGATTTTGTAAGTCTGTCGATAATCACCCAAATGGCTGTGTTTCCTCTCCTTGACTTAGGCAAGCCTGTGACGAAGTCCATAGCTATGCCTTCCCATTTCCACTCTAGTATATCTAATGGCTGCAGCAATCCATACGGTTGTTTGTGTAAAGCCTTAACCTGCTGACATGCCAAACATCTTTCTACAAACGAGGCAACGTCTCGTTTTAGTCCATTCCACCAGAAGTTCCTCCTCAAATCCTGATACATCTTTGTACTCCCTGGGTGTGCTGTATACGGCGTATCGTGAGCCTCACTCATAATGTCATTCTTTAGTTCGTTATCGTCGTCAGGGATACAAATTCTTCCTTCATAAAGGATTGTATTGTCTGGTGCTTCGGAATATCCATCTGGTTTCTTAGACCTTATCTTTAGTCGAAGTTTCTCCATCGACTCGTCCTTCCTCTGGGCACTGATGATTCGCTCTCGTAAATCTGGTGTAGCCTCCAATGCCGCTATCTGACTTGTTATCGTTGCTGGTGTATCGAGTACCTCTATATCCATCTTTTCAAACTCTCGTACTAAGGTTTCTTCCTCTACAAAGAGGCATCCTAATTTTGTTGGAGCCTTGCGACTCAGCGCGTCTGCAACTACATTCGCCTTTCCTGGATGGTAGCTAATTTTGCAATTGTAATCCTTTACTAATTCGAGCCACCTTCGTTGTCCTATATTCAGTTCCTTCTGCTCGAAGAAGTACTTCAGGCTCTTGTGATCTGTGAAAATCTCAACCCTTACACCATAAAGATAGTGTCTCCAGATCTTTAACGCATGCACTACGGCTGCGAGTTCTAAATCGTGGGTTGGATACTCAACTTCGTGAGGTCGAAGTTGTCGTGACGCATAAGCTATTACTTTTCCGTCTTGCATCAAAACGCAACCTAACCCATTCTTTGAAGCATCTGTATAAACCACATACTCCTTGTTTGCATCTGGAAGAGCTAATACTGGTGCTAAGGTTAACTTCTCCTTGAGTGTTTGGAAACTCTTTTCACACTCGTCTATCCATTTAAATTTTGTTTCCTTCCGAAGTAACTGTGTTATCAGCCTGGCGATCGTAGAGAATCCCTCAATAAACCTTCTGTAATAACCGGCTAAACCCAAGAAACTTCTGATTTCGTTCTGACTCGTAGGTGACTTCCAGTTGTGCACTGCCTCTACCTTGGCAGGATCCACCTTGATTCCTTCTGCCGAAACTATATGACCTAGGAACATTACTTCCTTCAGCCAAAATTCGCATTTACTGAATTTGGCGTAGAGTTTCTCGGCTCTAAGTGTTTCCAACACTATCCGTAGATGTTCTTCGTGCTCTTTCTCATTTTTGGAGTAAATGAGAATGTCGTCGATGAATACTAAGACGAATTTGTCTAAGTATGGGTGGAAAATTCTATTCATGAGGTCCATGAATATTGCGGGGGCGTTGGTTAATCCAAATGGCATTACTAGGAATTCGTAATGGCCATAACGGGTTCTAAAAGCAGTTTTAAGTACGTCCTCAGGTTTGATTTTCAACTGATGATACCCTGACCTCAAATCTATCTTGGAGAAGACTCATGCACCTTTGAGCTGATCGAAAAGATCCTCTATCCTTGGCAAAGGATATTTGTTCTTGAGGGTTATCTTGTTCAGCTCTCTATAATCTATACACATCCTCATCGACCTATCTTTCTTTCTGACAAACAATACTGGCGCGCCCCACGGTGAGACACTTGGTCTGATGAAACCAAGGTCTAACAATTCCTGTAACTGGATTTTAAGTTCCTCTAGCTCTTTCGGTGCCATCCTATATAGGGCTTTAGATTTGGGTGCTGCTCCTGGCTCTAAGTCGATCGTGAAGTCCACGTGACGATCTGGTGGTAATCCTAGCAAAACCTCTGGGAAAACATCCTCATACTCGTTTATGACCTTCACATCCTGAATGGTCTTCTTTGCTCCTGGTTCTCCGACTAGGTACACAAGATAAGCTGTAGTACCCTTCTTCTTCATCAATTTCGTGGCTTGCAACGCTGATATTATTGGTACTCCTCTACCCATTGAAATTCCACGGAATTCAGTTGGTTCTCTACCCGGCGGTTGAAAAGAGATTTTTCTCTCGTTGCAGAGAATCGTAGCGTAATTCTCTGACAACCAATCCATTCCTAAGATTATATCTACGTTCCACATTATCATAACATTTAAGTTGTTCGCTTTAACCTTAAGAGTTCCGATTTCTAAATCTAGGTTAGAGCAAACATGAGTAGAAGTAGTGATCTCTCCTGAAGGTGTAGCTACACTCATAGGGTGTGCAGCTCTTACAGGTCTGATGTCTAAGTTATCGGCACACGAGCCAGCAACAAAAGAATGCGATGCGCCGGTATCAAACAGTATCTTAATAGGGATGTTGTGAAGTTTTCCCATACCTGCGAGATTGCCTTTTCCCTTGTGTTGGCCACCCTGTTTGATAGCGCATCCTCTCGCATTCTGTTACTGCTGTGCGTACTGCTGGAATTGCTGCTGATTGATCGGTTGTTGTGGTTGTGTCTGCGCTTGTATAGCCCTCAAAGGTACTGCTTGAAGTGGTTTAGGGCAGTCCTTCTTCATATGCCCTTTTTGCCCACAGTTAAAAACAGTTGGTGGTGCCGACTTGACAAACACCAAAATGCGCCTTGTTACAATTAGAGCAAACGGGAACATTAACCCTCCCTGGGTTATTTTCTCATTGGTTAGTGTTCCTCTGCTGCCCCTGCGGCAGATTCTGCTGACCGTTACCTCTCCCTGATCCATTCTGCCTATTTCCTTGCAGGTACAACCCCGACTGGTTGTTTCCTTGCCACGGTCTCTTGTTGTTGTTCTGACCAGGCTGCTGATAGCCTTGCTGATTATTATTCCTCTGATTCCCTTGATTCTGATTGTAGTTCTGGTTGTTACCACTGCGATTACCTCCATCCCATTTTCGTTTTCCCTGGAAATTGCTATTATTGTTGTTATAATAGCCTCTGTTCTGGTTCTGTGTTGGAGCTGGCGTGGTTGTTATGGTTTTCCTTTCATCAGGCACAACGGCCTCCATTTCTAAAGCTCTTCCTAAAATATCGGTGTAGCTTAGTCCTCCATGACTAGCTAAGGCAATTCCCAACTGATGTCGTAGTCCCCCTTGGAACTTCTTCGATAATTTTTCCTCGGTATCCACCTGAGTCGGCGCATACCTTGATAGCTCACAGAACTTAGAGTCGTACTCAGTTACCGTCAGTTTTCCCTGTTTTAGATTATAGAACTCAGCCTCCTTCTAAGCTCTATACGTCTTGGGCACATATTTGTCAAACAGGACTTCCTTGAATTCTTACCACGTGAAACGAGCTAGGCGCTCCGCGGGTATCACCTTCTGTCTGGCCTCCCACCAGTAGTTCGCTGATCCCGTCAGTTGGAACGCAACACATAGTAGTCGCTCCTCATCAGTACATCTGAGGAGTTCGAAGATTTTCTCAGTAGACCGCACCCATAGCTCAGCATCGCTAGGGCTGCCCGTTCCACTGAACATCGGGGGGTTTCTCTTGAGGAAGAGGTCCTCAATATCTCTACGGGGTGGTGGTGGAGGTGGTGGTGATGGTGATGGTGGTGGGGTATCATGATGTTCCTGATCCTGTTCCCTTTCATCCTCTGGCTGACGTCTTCCACGCCCACGGGGCCTACCCGGTCCCATCCTGTTGTTAATGTTTCTTGGCGGCATTATTCCTTAAGCTATAGGTAACAAAAATTCTCATTAGTCCTTTTTTGTTAATCGCTCTTTTACTTAATAACCCTCTTTTCCAACTTAGTCAAGTTCGTAGAAAGAAAATCGAACATAACTTCGATATATTTTTTTTTTCATTAATCTTTCAACCTCTCAAGTTAAACTTAATTCTCGATACACGAGTTCATTTGACATTCTGGTTTCATTAATCGATTCATAGGAAACTCTCTGGTGATTAAAAACCCTCTCATGGGTCATGTATATATATATATATACATCAAAAAGAATATTCGTTTTTGCCTGTAACGAGGTCTGATACAAAAGAGTTAGACTACTACGAGTCTAAACTAGGCTGACTGCCTACCTGTACAGGATGCACTAACATATAGCATTATTGTACTACTAGAAGTACTAGAACGGAAACGATTCATAAAATTTCGTATCCGTTGGAGTACTACAAAAACTATCTAGTTACTGATCCGACTATGTACATGACAAAAGAACCACTACTACTACGCGTCCCCGATGCACTGCTCAACTCACTGCAGTCGAGTCCCCACTGCCCTCTATGGCCTGATCCTCATCGGGGTCCTCATCCAGATCCTCATTGGTGTCCTCCTCCGGATCCTCATCCGGATCCTCCTCCGGTAGATATACAGTCAGATCAGCTATCGCATGTCTCTCTGTAATGAAGGGACGTGCTGCATCGAAAGCCCTAGAAAAGTTACTAACAATCTGTCCCACGTCCTGCTCCTCAGGGTCTGCCTCAAAAGCATAATACTCGTCTCGAATCCTATCTACTATAGTACGTCTCGGCAAAGATCGGCTTTTCCGAGCTGTAACTCTCCACGTAGGCATCCTACAAAGTTTTTTAGAAACACGGATCAATAACAAGTAAGGTAATAATTTATCTTACGTAAATACTCAAATTACAAAATGAATATTCCTTATTCAATTGTAATATCACCACGCTAAACAAACGAACAAACTTAGCTTAAACATCTAGCAATTTCACAGAAAATTGCACTCAAACATCAATATATAGAAATAAAATTTCAAGATTTTATTTCCATTCGTTATCCTATTATTCATTTTATTCCTTCCTGATTTCTCTCATAAACTTCCTTCCCCGAAGGAATTTCTTATCGATTCTCACTCATTAAAAACAAAGTGCGTCCATTTTGTTCATGTTACTCCTTCAAAAAGTAACATTCATTCTCAAAAAACTTGTCGTTTTACGACACTTGATACACGTTCTCGTCGAAATTCTCGTTTAAAAAACGAAGTATAGAAATAAATTCCAAAGGAAAATGGAATATTAATTGGGGAATAAACTTTTAGGACATAAGTTCCAATCGTCGTTGGATACGATCGATTGTTAGAAAAATTTAATCAAGCCTCGTGCTCGATTCTCAATAATAAAACATTTTTCTTCTCGAAGTTCGAATGAAGAGAACTCCGCTAAAACGAAACGAAGCGACACGAAACAACGTAACATGAACGACGTTGTTCTTGTTACTTATACGTAAGTAATATTCGTTTATTTCCGTTGTCTTTGATTCTCTTTATTTTATCCTCTTCGTCTCGATCATATCTTTCTTGGTCTGAAGCCAACATTTCTCGTACGTTTACTCGTTTCTTTCGTTCACTTGACACCAAGTTAATTCATCCCGTCATTATTCATCTCATTTCCTCGAAGGAAATTATTACCGGCTCCTAAGTATAAAAACAAGATTCAACTTTGCTGAGTCTTGCTCATGTCACTACACGCACGTGACATTCGCCTGAAGGAGTCGTTCTCGTTTCACGATCTCCTTTCGAAATCATTTGATATAACGTTTCTTAAAACGTCTAAGTTCTCGAGGGTTCAGAAAAAGACCTTAGATTTCAAGTCTACGTTCTCATTGAACCGGGAAAAATCCCTAGAATCATTCTAGATTCTCGTGCCAAGGTATCTTTAAAAATAATAGAAATTATTGCGCAAATAATTTCACGTAAGATAGTACTCGTACTATCACATAATCACATAACAAGAAAAGTATAAATATATACTTGCAAAATAATTCTTATTCTTGGCACGTAAATTTCATTCTCATTCTCATTTTCATTCTCGTTGAATACTCATTCAAAAATTTCTTTTAAAAGAAATTACATTACTGAAAACTCTTTCCTTTCTTTCTTTCCTCGTTGAGTCGACGTAGAGGGAGGTTGAGTTGTCGTCTATACTTTAAATCTTAATGTCATAACTCTAGCTCTTAACTTTACTTGGAAGAAGACTCTGATCTAGAGTACATACAAGTACTCTATCTCATGACTCGAAAGAAAGACTCATATACAGAGAAGAAACGATTGCTCTGATACCACTCTGTCACAGCCCCAAATCTCGAGGGACGGCAGAAACTGGGGTGCAACCGGGATTGTATTAAAGAAGCGGAGAAGAAAGGGACTGACTGAATAAACATACATACACGACTACATAATTTCTATGAACAAGACCTCGATTATAATATATATAAAAAAAGAGTTGATCTCGGAAGATCACTCGACAAAGTATTCAAAAAGAAATCTAAGTTATTAACAGAACTTAGACTACAGTGATATAATTACATAACATCAAAAGTATTCAAGCGTCTAGAGTTTGGCAGCGGAAAAAGTGAGACATAATACAAGTCTTCTCCTAAAGACGACTTCTACTCCTAACTCAACCCTCCTCCGCTCTCGTCGCCTCAACCTGCACATTTAGAAACATATGCAGGGCTATGTACGATAGTACTTAGTGGGCACGTTGCCGAAAACATAATCATAGTATAGATAAATAGGCATCTCATTTTTATAGCGCAACGGGGTTTTCATTTAAAAGAGCCTGTGCGTATTAAACATTTTTATCTCATTCAATAAGTGCCTCGCGCGAGCATTTTTCCATAGATGTTACGTTCAAAATCTTGACCAATCATTATCACCGTGGCTGGTTACCCCTCAACAGGATACCACATACACCACAGGCTACAGTGCACTAACTCTGGAAAGCACCTAATGACTAACTCAAAGCCGATCGTTAAGTAGTTAACACCTAATGGTTAACATACAATTCTGGAAAGCACGACGGCTAACTCAGAAGTGGTACAAGAGAACTCACATAAACATAAAACATTTCATTTATGCCTGATATCACTTTGAAAACACAGTTATCAAAGCTCATAAAGCTCACATCATCTAATTTTATAAGAAGCATTAATTCATCATTATATCATCAACTAAATCAAGCTATATGAAACCCCCAATTTCCTCATAAAAATCGGTAATTACTAGATAATTAGGGAAGTGTTTTTCCTCATCAATTAGCTCCAATAATATCATTCTCATACTACTACAACGTCATTTAATCAAAGATCAATACTACTACAACATTAATTAAGAAATCCAAGTGAAACCCTAGGCCCTAAAAATCGACATTCATCATTTGTTAGGGGATTTCATTTGTTCTTTCACTAATCCTCAATTAATCATCTCCCAAGCTCAATTATGTAATCAATTTTATGAATTAGAACATCCTACTACAACCCCTAAAAATCGGTCACCAAGTAGAAATTAGGGTTCTTAATTTCATTCAATTTTAACCATAGAAATCAATCCCTAATACATCTAATTGAATTAATTAAAGCTCAAATCATCTACTACCTCAACTAGTAAAATCGGTCCATACTAGAAAATTAAAGAAATGAAATTCTAATTGGATAGAATAGAAGAGGAGATGAATACCTTGAATATTAAAGAAAGAAGTAGTGGAATTAGATGTGTGGTTGATGACTTGTGGAAATTTCTTGCTCAAGAACTCCAAGATTCTTCAATGGAGGAAAAGAAATTGAAGGTATAGTATGTGTGTGTGTGTGGATCGGCTATGGTTGGGAGGGAAGGAGAGTTTGATGACAAAATAATGGAATAGTACATGCAAGGTGGCAAATAAAGTAGGCATGAGGTGTAATTAGAAATCTATTAGAACATGAGTCACCATAATTAAACTATATAAAATTGAAAAATCCTATAAAGTGAAGGAGAAGAAGTCGGCAGCCATAAAAAATAATTAGGGAAAAATCCCATTTTTCCGCCTCGTTACGACGTTACGAAAATCGAGAAATAAAATACGTATTCGGCTCGTTTCCGTCAAAATCCGACTCGACCATAATTTCCGGCGTATTTTACTTACTCGGAAAGTAATATTTAAAATAAAATTTCCGACAAAATCTCGGGACATCACAGTCCGAGTTTCGTCCGGAAAAATCATAAAAACGAACTTTCTCGGGCGAATTCGTGAATGTAAAAATCAGATGGTTTTCCGATCTGAGTTCTAGAACTAAAAAGTTATCGTACGCGATAACCCTAAATACAATAGTCATCTAACTGACTTCCGTAATTTATTTTCGGAAACGGATTTCACCGTTAGTTTTAGAATTCAAATTCATGAATTTAGGCGTGCAAAGCCATTTTTATTAATTAATTTCATTTTTAGAGACAATTATAATTTCCGGGGTATTACAAGTTAATACTTGAATTATCAAATAATGCTATGAAGAAATAACTTAAATAAAATAAAGTCTTTAGTTGAGATCTAATAAGTGTTAAGACTCATTAAACTTAAAAATAAATCTTAAGTGTTAGAATCGAGTCTAATGAATCTCAAATGCTTGGATAATAAATGAAAATAAGAAGTGTTAGACGAATAAAAAGAGGTCATGAGTTGAAATCAAATAAATGTTGTTTTAATATGAGAAGCAAGTTTAGTAAGTTTTAATTGTTTGAATATTCGTTCTTTGATGATTTGAAGAGTATTGGATGATTGAATGATGATGCTTGAGTAAAATAATCGAGTTTGCTTTCCAAATATTTTAAAACCGAGATAAGACGACAAAGTTATCGAACTTCGAGTTTTTAAATAGAAAGTTGAGATTTTATGGGATAAAGAAAAGAAAATTTAATTAAGAAAAAGTGTCATAGCCCGAAATCCCGAGGGACGGCCGAAGCCGGGGTGCGACTGAGGTTGGATTAAAGATGCAGAGAAGAAGAGGGCTAACTGACTAACATACATAAAAGACATCAAACAATCAATGAACAAGACTTGAATATAACAAAGAAAGAGTTAATCACGAGTGATTACTTGACAAAAGTACAGGATAGTAACTAAGTTCAAGTTTATAGACTTATACTACAGAGTTTTGTTCAATAGACAGGTTCTCAAAAGACTTAGAGTTTGGCAGCGGAAGAGTCCTAACTAAAGCATCCTATCTTTTCAACTCAACTTCAACCGTTGTTGCTCACGTCGCTTCAACATGCACATTTAGAAAACAATGCAGGGCTAAGTACAAACGTACTTAGTGGGCACGATGCCGAAATCATAATCATAAGTATAGATAAATATGGCATTTCATAATTTGTAGCACATCGGGGGTTTTATTAAAAAGGGCCCGTGTCTACTATACATTTTCTGACTCTTTTTCTCAATTTAGCTTGCAAGCATTTTTCTGGTATGTTACGTTCAATCTTAACCAAAACTCATTCACCGTGGCTGGTACCCCTCAACAGGATATCACATACACCACAGGTTACAAAGTGCACTAACTCTGGAAAGCACTTAGCAGCTAACTGAGAGCCGATCGTTAGTTAACCTAGTTAGATTAACTCTAAATCTGGAAAACACGAATGTTAACTCAGATAGGTACAAGAGAACTCACATAAAACATAAAACAGTTCATGCCATAATATCACTTTGAAAACACAGATATCAAAGCGATAAAGAAAGATTTTCCGAACATTGCTCGTTTTATTTTGTATATAAAAGCCCACCTCGTAATACAGAACTAAGAAGTACTAGCTTCCAATCTTCGGATCTTCCGTCCTTTCTTTACTGCTGGCTTTCTCCTTCATCGTAAAATAATAACACTTAAAATCGATTCGTAAAAGATAATCGATCAAAGAAAATCGAAATAGGTTTTAGTCGTTTCATTCTTTAGGCATTTGCACGCTTACTAGATTCATTTTACTTAAACGGGAACGAGACTCGTACAAATCCCGTTTAGAACTCGAAAGGTCTCATACTCGACTCTTAGGTCAGTAGAGAGGGTAGTCGATAGCTTAATACGACTTAAAAGATCAAAAGGAACTAAGTTAGAAAGAATCGACTTAGGAAAATTACGTTTTAGTTCATTATACGACTTAAGCAATTTCTCGCTTAACTAAACTTCTTTACTTGAACGGATAAGAGGTACCAACTCGTCTCGGTTAGCACTCAAGGCTCTTTTCTTGAATCTAGGGTCAGTAGGAAGATAGTCGTTAGTTATTACGGCTTAAACGATCGAAAGAAACTAAGTTGCGAATGAAACAACTTAGAAGAATGAAAACTGAAACTTCACTGCGCATTACAGTAACTCTGGGGATTGCCCAGAACAGGGGATCCGGAAACAGGGGATGAGCCCTGTACCGTTTGAAATTTTGGGATGTCTAGTTTACGCTCCAATTTACGGATCGTAAATCCGGTAAACGAGCTAGAAGTTATTACAGTTTCCGGCGAGGGTTGCAAAACTGCCGCGCTAACCCTAGTTGCTCGATAGAAACGACGTATAACGTCTTAGGTTCGTTCTAAGTTCTCGAATTCGATTTCTTAAGAAACTGGACTCTCAAGGCAGTCAACACGTACTCCCGTATGTGATAAACTTCTTCTCAAAACTCGTCCAATAGCACGACGTTCTAAACGTCGGCTTTCAACTAACATGTACTAAACCAAAACAATTTATCAATTCTCGTTCTAGTTCTCGACTATCACTATAACTCATATTATATTAGCTCGGAAGCTCATGACATCAACTACAAAGTTATTCTCAAGTCCATCATAAACAATAATATCAAGTTAGAAATCTCATTCGACTTCTCGGTTATTAGTTACGACTAATTGTTCGTCTCTTACACAATTTTCAAAGTTGTCAGATTTCGTTCAAATTTTACGTCATCAAACAACATCTAACGAGATTCATTTTCATGCATATCATCATTTCATATCAATACTATATCTCAACTTATGACGAGTTCTTCGTCTCTTACATCCCACAAAATAATTTTAGAAAATTCTCAAATAAATTCCTATCAACAATTAATACCAATTACAACCTTATTCCATCAACCAAACATCATCTAAATCAAACACATGAAAACCCCTAAATGTCTAATAAATTTCGGTTTTAATACATAGATTAAGAGGGTATTTTTTTTCATCAATTAACACCATTTATTCATTAATCATACTATTATAACATCAATTAATCAATTGAAATCCAATTACACGTTAATCATGCAAAAACCCCCAATTTCAAACCCAAAACCCTAATTCGGTTTCAATCAAACAAAGGGCTTTCGATTTCTCTTGGTTCTAATCATTAATTAAACACTTCCTAAGCATGATTTTAACATCAATTTAAGAATTCCAAAAATCCTACCAAGAACCCTAAAATTTCGGTATTACATAGAAGTTAGGGCTTTTGATTTTCTTCCAATTTCAATCCTAGAATTCACATCCAAACACTTCTAATTTCACTAATCGAAGATCAAAACATCTAGTTCATCTTTCCCCAATTTTCGATCTAAAGAAAAAAATAAAAAGAAATGGATGATGGATGGATAGAATTAAAGAGGAGATGAATACCTTGAGGATTAACAAAGGAAGTAATAGGTTTTGATGGTTGGATGATGACTTGTGTGAAATCTTCTTCAAGAACTTGGAGCTTTCTTCAACAATGGAGGAAGAAGAAGAATGGGAGAGAGAGAGGAGAGAGCTGCCGTGTAAGAGAGGGAGGGAAGGAGGGAGGATGATTTAATTTGATATAACATATGTTATAAGGTACAATAGGTGTAAAGGGTGAATAGTAAAGACTTAGGTGTAAAGTTTAAACTATAAACAAATCAAATATCTCATCCATGAGAGATGGAAGTCGGTCATGAGGAAAAGAGGAGGAAAAATACGCGCTTTTCCAGCGCGATACGACGTTACGGAAATCGAACGATGAAAAACGTAGCTCGGCACAAAATTGTCACGATCCGATTCGTCCAAAAATTCTAACGTATAAAACTTAATCGGAAAATAAAATTTATCAAATTAATTCCGACAAAAACTCGGGACGACACAGTCCGAGTTTCGTCCAGAAAATCATAAAAACGAACTTTCTCGGGCGAGTTCGTATCGCGATTTCGTGAATGTAAAAGTCAGACGGTTTTCCGTTCTGAGTTCACGAACTAAAAATTTTCCGTACGCGCTAACCCTAAATACAGTAGTCGTCTAGCTGACTTCCGTAATTTATTTTCAGAAACGGATTCTACCGTTAGTCTTAGAATTCAAAATCGTAAACTTAGGCGTGCAAAGCCATTATTATTATTATTAACTTTAAAAAAAATTTGCGATCGTAAGGAATTTACGGGGCATTACATCCTACCCCCTTACAAAAAATTTCGTCCCGAAATTTGCATACCTTCTGCAAAAAGATGAGGATATCGCTCCTTCATCTTCTCCTCTTGTTCCCACGTGGCTTCTTCTTGCCCGTGGTGGTTCCACAGCACTTTAACGATCGGTATCGATTTGGTTCTTAATTCTTGGACTTTTCTATCCAAAATCGATATCGGCTTCTCTTCATAGCTTAGGTCAGATTCAAGAACTACGTCTTGCTGACTAATGACGTGCTTAGGATCATAAACATATTTTCTCAACTGAGAAACGTGAAAAACGTTGTGAACGCTTCCTAGACTTGGCGGTAAGGCCAATCTATAAGCGACGGGTCCTATTCTCTCGAGGATTTCATAAGGTCCTATAAACCTAGGTTTTAGTTTACCTTTAACTCTGAATCTAACGATTCCTCTGGTTGGTGATATCTTAAGGAAGACCTTATCTCCTATTTCAAACTCAAGGTTGGTTCGACGATCGTCGGCATAAGACTTCTGTCGGCTCTGGGCTTCTTTCATTCTATCTTGAATCTGCCGAACTATCTCAATCATCTCATTAATCGCATCTGGGCCTAGGTTCTTTCTCTCACCTACTTCGTCCCAATAAAGCGGTGATCTACATTTCCTTCCATACAAAGCCTCAAACGGCGCCATTCCTATCGTGGCCTGATAGCTGTTGTTGTAAGCGAATTCGACTAAGTGTAGAATTTCTTCCCAATTCACGCCTCGGTCCAAAACTACTGTCCTCAACATGTCGACTAAAATCTGAATCGTTCTCTCTGACTGCCCATCTGTCTGTGGGTGAAACGCTGTACTGAAATTAAGCTCTGTTCCCAATTCTTTCTGCATCGTAATCCAAAATCTCGAAGTAAATTTGGCGTCTCTATCTGATACTATGACCCTCGGTACTCCATGCAGACGTACAATCTCTCTGACATACAACTGAGCTAGTTTCTCTGATCCATAGGTAATCTTAATCGGTAAGAAGTGTGCTGACTTCGTAAGCCTATCTATTATCACCCAAATTGTTGTGTTTCCTCTTCTCGACTTAGGCAAGCCTGTGACAAAATCCATAGCTATGCCTTCCCATTTCCATTCTAGGACATCCAATGGTTGTAGCAATCCATATGGTTGTCGGTGTAAAGCCTTAACTTGTTGACATGCTAAGCATCTTTCTACAAACGAGGCAACGTCACGTTTCATTCCATTCCACCAAAAGTTTCTTCTCAAATCTTGGTACATTCTCGTACTTCCTGGATGTGCTGTATAAGGCGTATCGTGAGCCTCACTCAAGATCTCGTTCTTCAGTTAGCTGTTGTCATCAGGAATACAAATCCTGCCTTCATAAAGTATCGCATTGTCTGGAGCTTCAGAATATCCTTCTGGTTTATCAGTTCTTATCCTCACTCGTAACTTTTCCATTAACTCGTCTTTTCTCTGGGCACTGATGATTCTTTCTCTCAAATCTGGTGTACCTTCTAATGCTGCTATCTGACTTGTTATCGTAGCTGGCGTGTCAAGCACTCTGATATCCATCTTCTCGAATTCTCGTACTAAAGTTTCTTCTTCTACAAAAAGGCATCCTAACTTCGTTGGAGCCTTGCGACTCAATGCGTCTGCTACCACATTAGCCTTTCTTGGATGATAGTTGATTCCGCAGTCATAATCCTTGACTAATTCCAGCCATCTTCTTTGTCTCATGTTCAGTTCTTTCTGCTCGAAAAAGTACTTCAGGCTCTTGTGATCGGTGAATATCTCAACTCTTACACCATAGAGATGGTGTCTCCAAATCTTTAACGCATGCACTACGGCTGCGAGTTCTAAATCGTAGGTTGGATACTCAACTTCGTGAGGTCGAAGTTGTCGTGAAGCATAAGCTATTACTCGTCCATCTTGCATTAAGACACAACCTAATCCATTTTTTGATGCGTCGGTGTAAACCACATACTCTTTGTTTGTGTCTGGAAGTGCTAGTACTGGCGCTGTGTTAACTTCTCCTTGAACGTCAGGAAACTTTTCTCGCACTCGTCCGTCCATTTAAATTTGGTATCCTTCCTGAGTAGCTGCGTCATCGGGCGAGCGATCGTAGAGAATCTCTCAATAAACCTTCTGTAATAACCGGCTAATCCCAAGAAACTTCTGATCTCATTCTGACTCATTGGTGACTTCCAGTTGTGCACTGCTTCTACCTTGGCTGGATCCTCCTTGATTCCTTCTGCCGATACTATGTGCCCAAGGAACATTACTTCCTTCTGCCAAAATTCGCATTTACTGAATTTGGCGTAGAGTTTCTCGGCTCTTAGTGTCTCCAACACTATCCATAGATGTTCCTCGTGCTCCGTCTCATTCTTAGAGTAAACGAGGATGTCGTCGATGAATACTAAAACGAATTTGTCCAAGGAGGGGTGGAAGACTCTATTCATAAGATCCATGAATACGGCTGGAGCGTTGGTCAAAGCAAATGGCATCACTAAAAATTCGTAATGGCCATATCGGTTTCTAAAAGCGGTCTTTGATACGTCTTCAGGTTTGATCTTGAGCTGATGGTACCCTGACCTTAAATCTATCTTGGAGAAAACTCCTGCACCTTTGAGCTGATCGAACAGATCCTCGATCCTTGGCAAAGGATATTTGTTCTTGAGCGTTATCTTGTTCAGTTCTCGGTAATCGATGCACATTCTCATCGATCCGTCCTTTTTCCTAAAAAATAGCACGGGTGCTTCCCAAGGTAAGACGCTTGGCCTGATGAAACCAAGGTCTAGTAATTCCTGTAACTAGATTTTAAGCTCTTCCAATTCCTTCGGTGCCATCCTGTATGGGGCTTTTGATTTAGGTGCGGCTCCTGGTTCTAAGTCGATCGTGAAGTCCACATGACGATCTGGTGGCAATCCTGGTAGCACTTCTGGAAAGACATCTTCGTATTCATTCACAACCTTTACGTCTTGGATGGTCTTCTCGGCTCCTGGCTCTCCGACTAGGTACACAAGATAGGCTGTGGTACCTTTCTTCTTCATGAGTTTCGTGGCTTGAAGGGCTGATATAATTGGTACGCCTCTACTCATTGAAATTCCATGGAATTCGGTTGGTTCTCTTCCCGGCGGTTGAAAAGAGATTTTTCTCTCGTTGCAGAGAATTGTGGCATAATTCTCTGACAACCAATCCATTCCTAGGATTATATCTACGTCCCACTTTATCATAACATTTAAGTTGTTCGCTATAACCTTATGAGTTCCGAATTCTAGTTCTAGGTTAGAGCAAACATGAGTAGAAGTAGTGATCTCTCCTGAAGCTGTGGCTACTCTCATAGATTGTGCAGCTCTTACAGGCCTGATGTCTAAGTTATCGGCACACGAGCCAGCAATGAAAGAATGCGATGCGCCAATATCAAACAGTATCTTAATGGGGATATTGTGGAGTTTTCCCACACCTGCGAGATTGCCTTTTCCTTTGCGCTGACCACCCTGTTTGATAGCGCATGCCCTCGCATCCTGTTGCTGCTGTGCATGCTGTTGAAACTGTTGTTGGTTCATTGGCGGCTGCTGCGGCTGTGCTTGAATGGCTCGGAGGGGTACTGCTTGTAGCGACTTCGGTCAATCCTTTTTCATATGCCCCTTCTGTCCACAGTTGAAACAGTTAGGGGTGCCTATCTGACAGACTCCAGGATGGGCTCGGTTGCACTTCGGGCATACGGGGATGGTAACCCTCCCTGGGTTATTTGCTCCCTGGTTGAAGTTTCGGTGTTGCCCCTTGTGGCTGGTTCTATTGATTGTTACCCTTCCACGGCGAGTTCTGCTTATTCCCCTGAATAAACAACCCCGATTGGTTATTCCCCTGCCACGGCCTCTTGTTGCTGTTGTTGTTGTTGTTGTTGTTGTTGCCAGGCTGTTGATATCCCTGCTGGTTTCCCTTTCTCTGACCTCCCTGGTTGTTATAACCCTGATTGTAGCCTCCGCTACCTCCTTCGTTCCATTTTCTCTTACCCTGATAGTTGCTACTATTGTTGTTATAGTAGCCTCGGTTCTGGTTCTGTGCTGGAGCTGATGTAGCTGGTACAGTCTTCTTCTCATCAGGCACGACGGCCTCCATTTCCAGTGCTCTTCCCAAAATATCCGTGTAGCCTAATCCTCCATGACTAGCTAACGCGATTCCCAACTCATGTCGTAAACCCCCTTGAAATTTCTTGGATAGCTTCTCCTCAGTATCGACCAATGCCGGCGCATACCTTGACAGTTTGCAAAACTTGGCATCATATTCAGTCACGGTCAGCTTTCCTTGCTTCAGATTATAAAACTCGGCTTCCTTCTGCGCCCTATATGTCTTGGGTACGTACTTATCAAACAATATTTCCTTGAACTCATCCCACGTGAAACGAGCCAGATGCTCTGCGGGTATCACCTTTTGTCTTGCTTCCCACCAGTAATCTGCCGATCCAGTCAGTTGGAATGCGACACATAGCATTCTCTCCTCATCAGTGCATCTGAGGAGCTTGAAAAACTTCTCGGTAGATCTCACCCATAGCTCAGCATCGCTAGGGCTACCCGTTCCATTGAACATCGGAGGGTTCCTCTTGAGGAAGAGATCCTCTATATCTCTACGGGGCGGTGGTGGAGGTGGTGGTGATGGGGGTGGTGATGGGGATGGAGATGGGGATGGGGTAGCATTCTGCTCATACTCCTGTTCTCTGTTGTTTTCTGGCTGACGTCTACCACGTCCTCTCGGCCTTCCAGGTCCTCGACCTCTCCTGTTGTTAACGTTTCACGGCGGCATTTTCTTTGGTCTAAGGAAAAATTGAAATTCTCATTAGTTCTTTTCTGTTAATTACTCTTGGTACTTACTAGCTCGTTCTCAACTTAATCAATTTCACAGAAAAACATATAGAACAAAGCTTTGATATTATTTCATTCATCTTTTAACTTCAAGTTAAACTCAATTCCTCGTTACACGAGTTCATTTGACATTCTGATTTTAATTACTCGATTCATAAGAAATTTTGCTTGTGATTAAAAACCCTCTTCACGGGTGATGTATATATATATACATCAAAAAGAATATTAGTTCTGCCTCCAACGAGGACTTATACAAAAAGGTTAGACTACTATTAGTCTAAACTAGGCTGACTGCCTACTATTTACCGGGTGCACTAACAAGCTGCAACTCCGTATCTACTAAAGTACTAGAACGGAAATGATTCATAAAATTTGGTATCCGCTAGAGTACTACAATACTAACTAGTTACTGATCCGACTCTATACAGGACAAAAGAGCTACTACTACTATTGATATTTACCCGCGTCTACAACGCTCTGCTCAACTAAACTGCAATCGAGTCCAAAAACTACCCCCCTATGGCCTGCAAAAACCCTAAGAGTCCTCCTCTGGGTCCTCCTCGGAGTCCCCCTCCGGATCCTCCTTCGGATCCTTCTCCGGGTCCTCCTCCGGATCCTCTTCCGGATCCTTCTCCTCGGACTCTGAACCAAAAACAAGCTGTAGTGCCTCGTCCACCCTCAGAGTAGAACCGTCAGAAAGTGTAAGCAGGGTGGGCGAGGGTGCCTCTGAAACCGTCTCCTCCAGGTTGGAAACCAAGTAGTCCTCGCTGACTTCTATCGCACGCTTCTTCGGGGGAAGAAGGTGCTCGAGAACTGAACCTGAACCTGACTCGAACTCCTCCCTAGAACGGACCTTGGACGGTCCTGTCTCCATCTGCTCTCTGACTATTCCCCACTTCGCACAGATCTCCTCGAGCGGCGTAAGTGGAGAAGGTAACTCTAACAAGGCGACAAGCTCCGCGTCGATCTCTCGATGGTCTGGCTCCTCCCTGTACAGTCTCGTCTCTAACGGTCCCCTGACTCTAACACAAACGTCTGGCACAAAAGGTGAAGACAACCCTAACAGCGCGACTGTCTCAGCGTCAACCTCCACAAATCCCAGCCCTGGGATCAACTCCTCGATCTGCTGACCAACTGGTGGTGACTCTGGTGTAACTACTGTCTCCTCGTCCTCCTCTAACTGCTCGGACTATGCGTCCTCCTTCTCACTCGGTACACCGTCTGGTGGCAACTCCAACAGGGTGGCAAACTCTGGGTCTAAGTCGAGGTGCTCTGGCTCTGTCTCTGCTGGAAACTGACTGTAGGGAAGGTGTGGCTCTAATGGGATTAGAAGCATAAATCTGCTCTCAAAGAAGCGCCTGTGCTTAAACAAGGCGAATCCGGTGTAGTTGTCGGTCGGCTCAGTGTCGTCGCCGAAAATCCCTAAGAAGTACCACGCCGAACGGTGCACCCAACCGCGCCACTCGTCCGATAGGTGAACAATCAGGTCTAGAATCGCCTGACTCTCCCGGAACAAGTGTCGCACTGGGTAGTAAACTGAAGAAAAGTTACTAACAATTTGTCCTACGTCCTCCTCTCCGTAGTCTACCTCGAACTCGTAGTACTCATCCAAAGGCTGGCTCTTCCGAGCCGTAACACGAGTCCTAGCCATCCTACAAAAGTTTTAAGGAAACACAGATCAGTAATAGGTAGGGAAAATAACTTATCTCAACGAAAAACTTAAATTACAAAATGAATATTCCTTATTCAATTGTAACTTCATCACTTAAGTCAACCACTTATCAAGACTTCTAGCAATTCAAGAAATTGCACTTAAACAACATACATAATTAAAAGAAATCAAGATTTTTATTTCTATTCTTTGTTTTACAAATTTTTTTTTATTCATTTTAATTCTTTATTTCTTTCTCAACACATTTCTTAACGACTCTCATTTATTTAAAACAAAGTACATTTACTTCGTTCATGTTACTTATTCAAAAGTAACATCCCTTTACAAAAGAATTTGTCGTTTACGACTCTTGATATTCATACTAGTTGTAGTCGTCGCTCAAAGGCGAAATATGGAATTAAATTCCAAAAGAAAGAAGGAATATAACTTAAGAATAATTTTCTGGAAAACTAAGTTCCAGTTGTCATCGCTAGAATCGGGCGATCGATGGAAAAAATTTTAATCAAGCTTCGCGCTTGACTCCTAATAATCTATACGATTTTCTTCGTAAAGTTCGTTCAAGACGAAACCCTACTGAAATACGAAACGAAAAGAAAACGGAATGACGTGACACGAATGACGTCCTTAATATTACTTGCACGGAAGCAACGTTAACTTATTTCATTTGACTTTGATTTCCTTTATTCTGCCTTCGTCGTTTCGTTCATATCTTTCTTAATTCGAAGCCGAAAGCTTCTCAAACGTCTAATCATTCCCTTTGTTTACTAACACGATTTATCGAATCACTTTTATTTCTTTTTATTTATTTTTCCTCGCAGGAAATTCTTAGAAAACAAGTTCGACTTTGCCGAATCTTTATTCATGTCACCTTACGCACGTGACATTCATCAGTAGAAGTCCTTCTCACGCTAGGGATCTCCTTTACAAATCATTCCAAAATAACGTTTCTTAAAAATGTCTAAGTTCTCGAAGAACCGGAAAGTTCTTAGGTTTCAAGTCTACATTCTCACTGAACCGGGAAAAATCCCTAAAATCCGACTATGTTCTTGTGTCCGCATATTTTTCAAAAGAAAGAAATTATTGCGCAAATAATTTCACATAAGATAGTACTCGTACTATCACACAATCACATAAAGTATAAAATTTTACTTCCATAAATCTCTTAAACTCGGAACACAACTCATTCTCATTCTCAAATTCATTGCATACTTGTTCATAAAATTTCTTATTTAAAAGAAATCACATCATAAAATTCTTTCCTTTTTCTCGTTGAGTCGACGTAGCGGGCGGTTGAGTTGACATCTACGTTCTCAATCTTAGTATTAGAGTCTAACTCTTATCTTCTACTTGACGGAAGATTCTGATCTAAAGTACATACCATTATTCCATCTTATGACTCCAAAGAAGACTCGATATAGAGTACGAATGAATACTTTATATTATCACTCGAAGGAAGACTTGTATACGAATACCACTTGATGATATTACTAGAAGGAATGACTCGTACTAGAAAAAGATGACTCATGACCAGAGCATGAAACAAACTACTGCTCCGATACTATTTTGTGGTATTACTGAAAGAATGACTCGGACAAGAAGACCGACTCGCATCCAGAGCAGAAAACGAACTTCTGCTCAGATACCACTTTGTGGTAGTACTAAAAGAATAACTCATACTAGGGAAGTGACTCGAACTAGAAGATTGACTCATAGTCAGAGCAAGAGACAAACCTCTGCTCTGATACCACTCTGTGGTATCACTTAAAAAAAATGACTCATACTAGAAAATTGACTCATAATCAGAGTAGGAAGCAAACCTTGCTCTGATACCACTCTGTGGTATCACTAAAAGAATAACTTATACTGGAAAAGAATGACTCATGATCAGAGCAGGAAATAGACCTTCCTCTGATACCACTCTGTCACAGTCCCAAATCCCGAGGGATGGCCGAAGCCGGGGTGCGACTGGGGTTGGATTAAAGAAGCGGGGAAGAAGGGGGCTAACTGACTAACATACATAAAATACATCAAACAATCAATGAACAAGACTTGAATATAACAAAGAAAGAGTTAATCACGAGTGATTACTTGACAAAAGTACAGGATACTAACTAAGTTCAAGTTTATAGACTTATACTACAGAGTTTTGTTCAATAGACAGGTTCTCAAAAGACTTCGAGTTTGGCAGCGGAAGAGTCCTAACTAAAGCATCCTATCTTTTCAACTCAACTTCAACCGTTGTTGCTCACGTCGCTTCAACATGCACATTTAGAAAACAATGCAGGGCTAAGTACAAACGTACTTAGTGGGCACGATGCCGAAATCATAATCATAAGTATAGATAAATATGGCATTTCATAATTTGTAGCACATCGGGGGTTTTATTAAAAAGGGCCCGTGTCTACTATACATTTTCTGACTCTTTTTCTCAATTTAGCTTGCAAGCATTTTTCTGGTATGTTACGTTCAATCTTGAGCAAAACTCATTCACCGTGGCTGGTACCCGTCAACAGGATATCACATACACCACAGGTTACAAAGTGCACTAACTCTGGAAAGCACTTAGCAGCTAACTGAGAGCCGATCGTTAGTTAACCTAGTTAGATTAACTCTAAATCTGGAAAACACGAATGTTAACTCAGATAGGTACAAGAGAACTCACATAAAACATAAAACAGTTCATGCCATAATATCACTTTGAAAACATAGATATCAAAGCGATAAAGAAAGATTTTCCGAGCATTGCTCGTTTTATTTTGTATATAAAAGCCCACCTCGTAATACAGAACTAAGAAGTACTAGCTTCCAATCTTCGGATCTTCCGTCCTTTCTTTACTGCTGGCTTCCTCCTTCATAGTAAAATAATAACACTTAAAATCGATTCGTAAAAGATAATCGATCAAAGAAAATCGAAATAGGTTTTAGTCGTTTCATTCTTTAGGCATTTGCACGCTTACTAGATTCATTTTACTTAAACGGGAACGAGACTCATACAAATCCCGTTTAGAACTCGAAAGGTCTCATACTCGACTCTTAGGTCAGTAGAGAGGGTAGTCGATAGCTTAATACGACTTAAAAGATCAAAAGGAACTAAGTTGGAAAGAATCGACTTAGGAAAATTACGTTTTAGTTCATTATACGACTTAAGCAATTTCTCGCTTAACTAAACTTCTTTACTTGAACGGATAAGAGGTACCAACTCGTCTCGGTTAGCACTCAAGTCTCCTTTCTTGACTCTAGGGTCAGTAGGAAGATAGTCGTTAGTTATTACGGCTTAAACGATCGAAAGAAACTAAGTTGCGAACGAAACAACTTAGAAGAATGAAAACTGAAATTTCACTGCGCATTACAGTAACTCTGGGGATTTCCCAGAACAGGCAATCTGGAAACAGGGGATGAGCCCTGTACCTTTTGAAATCTTGGGATGTCTAGTTTACGCTCCAATTTACGGATCACAAATCCGATAAATGAGCTAGAAGTTATTACAGTTTCCGGCGAGGGTCGCAAAACTGCCGCTCTAACCCTAGCTGCTCGATAGAAACGACGTATAACGTCTTAGGTTCGTTCTAAGTTCTCGAATTCGATTTCTTAAGAAACTGGACTCTCAAGGCAGTCATCACGTACTCCTGTACGTGATGAACTCCTTCTCAAAACTCGTCCAATAGCACGACGTTCGAAACGTCGGCTTTCAACTAACATGTACTAAACCAAAACAATTTATCAATTCTCGTTCTAGTTCTCGACTATCACTATAACTCATATTATATTAGCTCGGAAGCTCATGACATCAACTACAAAGTTATTCTCAAGTCCATCATAAACAATAATATCAAGTTAGAAATCTCATTCGACTTCTCGGTTATTAGTCACGACTAATTGTTCGTCTCTTACACAAATTTCAAAGTTGTCGGATTTCATTCAAATTTTACGTCATCAAACAACATCTAACGAGATTCATTTTCATGCATATCATCATTTCATATCAATACTATATCTCAACTTACGACGAGTTCTTCGTCTCTTACATCCCACAAAATAATTTTAGAAAATTCTCAAATAAATTCCTATCAACAATTAATACCGATTACAACCTTATTCCATCAACCAAACATCATCTAAATCAAACACATGAAAACCCCTAAATGTCTAATAAATTTCGGTTTTAATACATAGATTAAGAGTGTATTTTTCTTCATCAATTAACACCATTTATTCATTAATCATACTATTATAACATCAATTAATCAATTGAAATCCAATTACACATTAATCATGCAAAAACCCCCAATTTCAAACCCTAAACCCTAATTCGGTTTCAATCAAACAAAGGGCTTTCGATTTCTCTTGGTTCTAATAACTAATTAAACACTTCCTAAGCATGATTTTAACATCAATTGAAGAATTCCAAAAATCCTACCAAGAACCCTAAAATTTCGGTATTACATAGAAGTTAGGGCTTTTGATTTTCTTCCAATTTCAATCCTAGAATTCACATCCAAACACTTCTAATTTCACTAATCGAAGATCAAAACATCTAGTTCATCTTTCCCCAATTTTCGATCCAAAGAAAAAAATAAAAAGAAATGGATGATGGATGGATAGAATTAAAGAGGAGATGAATACCTTGAGGATTAACAAATGAAGTAATAGGTTTTGATGGTTGGATGATGACTTGTGTGAAATCTTCTTCAAGAACTTGGAGCTTTCTTCAACAATGGAGGAAGAAGAAGAATGGGAGAGAGAGAGGAGAGAGCTGCCGTGTGAGAGAGGGAGGGAAGGAGTGAGGATGATTTAATTTGGTATAACATATGTTATAAGGTACAATAGGTGTAAAGGGTGAATAGTAAAGACTTAGGTGTAAAGTTTAAATTATAAACAAATCAAATATCTCATCCATGAGAGATGGAAGTCGGTCATGAGGAAAAGGGGAAGAAAAATACGCGCTTTTCCGGCGCGATACGACGTTACGGAAATTGAACGACGAAAAACGTAGCTCGGCACAAAATTTTCACGATCCGATTCATCCAAAAATTCTAACTTATAAAACTTAATCGGAAAATAAAATTTATAAAATTAATTCCGACAAAAATTCAGGATGACACAGTCCGAGTTTCGTCCGAAAAATCATAAAAACGAACTTTCTCGGGCGAGTTCGTATCGCGATTTCGTGAATGTAAAAATCAGACGGTTTTCCGTTCTGAATTCACGAACTAAAAATTTTCTGTACGCGCTAACCCTAAATACAGTAGTCGTTTAGCTGACTTCCGTAATTTATTTTCAGAAACGGATTCGACCGTTAGTCTTAGAATTCAAAATCGTAAACTTAGGCGTGCAAAACCATTATTATTATTAACTTTAAAAAAATTTTGCGATCGTAAGGAATTTCCCGGGCATTACAAAAAGAATGAGTATATATATGTGTATATATTATTAGACGTTAAATTATTAAGACGAGAGTATATATACGAGTATATGTACGTAATTGAGAAAAGACGACGTATTTTAGAATTTTGAAAATAACATCGTATTTTAAGTCGAGAAATACTAAATAGAAGTTTGAGTTTTAAATTTGAAAGTCTTATTAATTGAGTTTAGTTATTTGAATTATTAGAAGTTGTTGAGATTATTTTATTAAAATCCGAAGTTAGCATTCTCAAAGGATAAAGTTGAACACTGTCGAGTTTACTATTAAATGTTTTTGCAATATAAATCATGTTTGAGTTTATTATGCTTGATTGAACTTATATGTTGAGTAAAATGTTTGTGTTTCATTTATTCGTGAAATGATTTGTTCATTTGTTGTAAATGCTCATTTATGACATGAATGATTTAAGATGATGATAGTTAAGAATTAAGAATCGAGAACTCAAGAAGTATAGTCAAGATGAATAGTATCCTTTTTCTTTAGCGGAAAGAACTAAAGTAATGTTATTTTTAGAAATGAGAAGTGAGACAAAGTTTATCTAGTAACCGAGTAAAGTCGATAACCCAAGAATGAGGAAGTCGAGAAAGATATCGAAATAGAGAAGTTAGAATAATAGTAGAAATACCCGAGTCAAGTAGAATTCCTTCAGTCGAGCCCAAAATCTACTTTACGTTTTGCGCGATAAAAATCTCGATCTTTATTCGATGTTGAATTGTGAAGGACCAAGCGGGACAGGAAAGTAGCAAGGACACAAAAAAGTAAGCCGCCTAGCTAGAATCTTCGGAGGACAGGTGGACTTTCTGAACTAAAACCAAATGATGAATGCGTGTACTATTTATGTATTACGTGCGCTTTTCAAATTGATTGACTTGCCTGAGTTTTAAATGTTTTGGTATGCAATCATCTACGTGTTAAAGTTATTACAAGGTCCTGTGGATACACAGGATAAAGGTCCTGTAAGATACGGGACAATGCATGCATTAGTTAAGGTTACTGTGAGCCTTGCTTCGGTTGGGCCGGTCACGGTGTTCGAGGAGGAGGCCTACTTCTCGACACCACAGAAAGATAAGCTATAGATTGATTCATACCTAAGATATAAGCTTAGTCTGCGCAGACGATTTACAAAACAAAAATGTTTTTATAGCTGTCACAAGTGGGAAAATTCTTTTAAAGCAGTTATTTATATATCTAACCCTTGTGATGCAACAAGAGAGGCAAGTTTCAATTATATAGCTCTAAGAGCAAGCTTTTGAGAATGTTTTTGGCAATTTGTTCACTAAGTACGAAGTACTCAGCCCTGCATGTATTTCTAAACGTGCAGGTTAGCTTGGGATGAAGATGGCGATGGTGATTCTTGGTGGTGTGTTATCTGTTGAAGGTTTGAGTCGGCAATTACATGTCTTCATACATGTAGTTGTCAAGAGCAAATGATGTCTTCGTTGCATGATAATCTATTTGATAATCTTTTGATTATGTCTTTTTGATAACTCTGATATGATTATGAAATAATGAGCCGTTTGATCAAAAACAACTTCTTAATTCCCGTTTAACTTTCATGTCTGCATAACTTGGAATTGAGATACTTCCTATTATTATGTGAAACCGTTGTAAATTATTTATGCTCATTCCTTGATGAGTGTTGATTTGGAAGCATGTTCATATTCGTTACCGCTTTCAAACTTTAATCCCCTATACCTGAGCATAAATTCATTGTTAAGATAAGTTTTATTTGTTGGTTTCACATTCTTAAATCAATTGAGTTAGTGTTTGGTTATATCTCGGGTTGAGTTGTGACAGTAATGGTATGTTTAGTTGATGGTTTCACCTTCACATTCCAATGGAGTCTGGTCGTTCCTACACACCGAACTTTGGGGTGTGACAAAGTGGTATCAAAGCAAGTTTGACTGCTCTGAAGTATAAGCTTTCTTTGATAGTCGAGTCTAGATTTGTTTCCTAGACTTGTCTAAGTCAGTAACACACTAATCATCCCCATCTCATCCAGCTATTAGGTATGTGTATTTTCTAAAAGTTTTGAGCATGTAATTGATTTAAAGTTATTCCGTATGCTTTTTGTGCTCTATTAGAGTTATGAGTTTCTCGCAGAATGAATAGTTCGAATAACTAGAATGCTTTAGAATGTCGCCCCTAATTTTTGTGCTTTGAGGTGGATTTCGAAAAAGGGATGGATCGAATGTGCAAATGATTTAAAGAAATGGAATTGCCAAGTAAAACGGGCAATAAAACATCGTTGAAACGTAAAAACGAGTATGTGGTGATCGAAATTCCAAAACGTGATACGTATATCTGATACAGTATGTCTAATACGTTGTTAAATCGTATAGGATGGATGACGAAAAGAACCAAGCGATGATGTTAGAGTATTTGGACCTTAGGAAGGCTTACGATGAAATGACTGCTGAATTTTTAGCCCGATTCCGTAAGATTTGGCAAGTTGTCCAGTATCTAGACGTTAGTGCTGTTGACGGAACAATCCATTTGATACGCGCGTTACCTCGAGAATGGCGCGATTGGGCAGCATTTTTGGTACCAGTCATATAGGACTTCAATATATGGGTGATTACCTGTATGGGAATAGCAATGCTTTTATTGCCATAATATCTGATCCGTTCATTGAATTCGGTGTTTCTCCTTCTGGACCCTATGAGCTAGATTTACCAGCCATACCAAATGGTTTTGCTTATGATCATCAACCTCAGTTTCCAAATGAGCCACCCCCATCTCAAGTTCCTTCTCCACCTCGCTGTGGGCTGAGAGTTTCTTACCAGCATGATCCATACCAAGGAAATATGAATCTTGTTCAACCCTATGATCTATTTGCTCCATCTAGTTCTCATGCCAATCAGCTAACCGGAATCTATGATCCTACCAATATTCCACTTTATCATTTTGATCAACCTGAGTCGTCTTCTCGCTGTGGTCGTACACCATCTCCAGGTCCTCCAGTAGCTGAGTCAACTAGGGCTAGACGTGTGAGAAATGGGCGCAACCGATCGTTAGGACTCGCAGTTAGCAATGATTCCATAAATCGTAGAAGTGAAAATAGACGTGAACAAAAGATCAATGCTATTGTTAGATTTTATGTCCGCAATGAATATGAACAAGAATACCCTCATTGGGATCAACCTGAGATAGAAAATGTTAACGTTCAGACGGGAGATTTGTCAAATCATTGGGATGTCTCTGGGCATACTTACAATGGTTACTACGCAAAGTCGGCCGCTGCTGAAGGCTAAGGAAGTGGAAATGATGCTGACGAAGATCTAGACGAAGACCCTAAAGAAGGGCAAAATGGAAGAAATGATGTTAGCTACTGTGATTTACGTGCCTAGACGGCAGTTCATGCAAGCTAGGGGGAAGTCGCGAATAATCTTTACTTTGTGTTGAGAAAACAAGCTCTTTTACTTTTATGCAGTGATGTAAATTATGACTTGACGCATAACTATCACGAAGATCGATCGTAGAAGTAATGGCTCGTTGTTAGTGTGAGTAAAGTCCTCTTAAAGAGGCCATCACTTTAGGTGATAATAAAATGAAGTCGCTAGGCTATTTAAAATCAACTTTGAGTCTTTTAAGCGCCAATAATATTTCGAGTATTTGAAATCCCAATTACTTTGGGTAAAAAGTAAGAAAAGAAGTAAAAGCCGATATAATTAAATGAGTTATTCTTTCGAGAATAATTTTATGAAGTATGATATTTAAATGATAAGGATGTGTCGTATTTTTATGACAAATAATTGAGTATAATATGTGAATGTGACATGTATGACAAAATTTGAGTATATGATTGTTTTGAATGACAAAGATGATTTGATTTGAGAATATGTTATTGAGTACATGTTAATAGATGATTGAATGTTTAAGTTGAGATGATTTTTTTATCTGAGATGATTATGTTATTTAAGATGATTGATGAATTTGAAGTGATTGTTTTATTTGAATGATTCCTTATATGATGATAAGTACCGATCGAGAATCAAATTCCTCTTAAGAAGGAAATATTTCAAAAGCCGAGAAAATTTCGAGTGAGCTAATCTATTTTGCGGAAGATATTCCGAGTTACCTAACCATTGGCATTTCTTTTAGAATGCCGAGACGAAAAAACAAGAGAGTCGAAAGGAATGAGGAAGAAACTCGCCAAGATCCTAGCCCACCTCCTCAAAATGAGAGACGTGTAGAAGAACTTTTTCTTCACCAAAATCCCCCAACATTTGATGGTAAAGGCAGTCCGGAAGAGGACTGGATTCGTTCTCTAGAGCGAATTTTTCGATTCCTTCGATGTAATGATCTAGAACGTCTCGAATGCGCAATGTATCAACTTAAGGGAAACACAGATTATTGGTGGGAAGCACGATAGAGGACATATACGCTCGAGAAACGTGAGAATTTGACATGGGAGCAGTTTAAGGAAACCTTTTACGAGAAGTACGTGCCACGAAGTTATCGTAAGCAGAAAGCGAATGAATTTGCAAAATTAAAGCAAGGAAAGAGACCCGTAACTGAAAATGATCGTAAGTTAGTTTGTTTTGCATCTGCTAAGGTGGATATCAACAAGAAAGTGTGTGAGCCTTTTCGAGTAAAAGTTCGATTTGTTCTTGCAAGTCAGAGTGATTTGACTTATGCTGAACCCCTTAATCGAGCCTTGGATATGGAGCTGGCAATGCAGCCAGAGAAAGGATCACAATCCTTAGCGAATCCTCAATTTCAAAGTCAGATGATGACAACTACTGCCTCCTATCCATTTCAACAAGGCCAAATTGAAAAACGTAAAAGAAAGTGGAGTGGTGGATCCCACCCAAACAAGAAGCCGTGGAAGAAGCAAGGACATCAACAACAACCTCAGAAATCACAGAAAGTGAAAGTTCAACATCCTAATCGAAGTAATATACCAATAGGACCCCAAGGTCTACCTCCGTGTGCGAAGTGCGGCAGAATGCATTTAGGCGCCTGCAGAGCTGGGAGTCATGTCTGTTATACTTGTGGTTAGTCTGGTCATTTCTCAAACCAGTGCCCAAGTAAACAGCAATGAATGATTGGTGGAGGGCTGAATCAGTATCAGCCCTCTCATATGAGCTCGTGGAAGTAACTCCACAGCAGAAGTACCCTCAAGCCCAGTGTGAAGCACAACCGTACTACCAACGAGTGTTAGTAAATGTTGGGAAATTTATTAGTAAGAGTTTTGATGAATTCTAAAACCGACTGACCCCAACCGAGTACATGTTGCCAGAACCTAATGTTAGAACTTAGGCTCGCTGTTTGAGCAAAGTTAAGATTTTATCTTTACAGGTCTCCAACTGAAGATGGCAACAAGGCATTACTCAGATAGAACATCAGTTATGATGAAAGACAACTGAGAGTTCATTTGTTCAGATGGAATGAGGGGGAAGTCTTCAGAACATCAGTTGTAAAGGCCAACTGAGGATTCGTCAGATGAGAAACAGTAGAGAGGAAGAGAACATCAGATGAAAAGGAAGTCATCTGAAGTTTCCAACTCAACTGACTAAATACAAGGAAGACAACTGAGGGTTCAGTTTCAGAACCTCAGTTGTAGAACTGAAACAATAAGATCAACAGCATGAAGTTCAGAGTCAGCTGAGAGTTCAACGGTTCAGTCAGAACATCAGCTGAAGACCACTCAGATAAAGATCAAGATTTTCAACCAACTAATCAAGGTTGACTGTCAGAAAGGTTTAAGATTTGAATTTCAAAAGGAAGTCACATGAGGGTTTGACCGTTCAGTCATCACCCCATCTGGCCCAACACAAGGCTGTCTCAGAAGGAAAGCAGAAGAGCACAGATGCCATATCGGGAAAGTCTGCAGAGATGAGAGACAAGCCATCCCTTTCAACGATCAGAGATCAACAGCTCCTCCAACGGCTAGTTGATTCTCTCTGCCTATAAATAGAGGCATTCTCTCATTCGAGAGATACACATGAGACAAGAGATAGAGAAGTGCAATCACAAGAAAATCAAGCGCAAGAAAAATCTGCAAAAATCATATTCTAAGAGCATCAGCAGCTGAGAGTTCAAGAGTGATAGAACATTAGTAGCTGAGGGTTCATAGAGTTATAATCTGTCTTAGATCTTAGTTTGAGTGTTTATTCGTTCAAGCCATAGATCCAGCTCTCATTCGTGATCGAGCTGTAGTTGGAAAATCCACCCACATACACACCTTAAAAGGTGTCTGTTAGGATCATACTCTTCCTGTAATTGAGTAGCTAGGTCGTCAAGTACCCGCAAACTTGACATAGGTTGTTAAGTACCCGCAAACTTAACTGTAAAGGTTGATAAGTACCCGTAAACTTATTGCAACGGTTGCACAGCCCGGGTAAGCTGTGTGGAACTGTCCAGAAGAACTTGGACTGAGGTGTGAGGATTCACATCTCCCCGTGGATGTAGGAGGGTTATCTCCGAACCACATTAAATCCCGTGTGTCTGTGTTTTTTTTATTCAGTTGCTTATTGCATTCTTATCTAATCAAACTAACCAGCATACAAACTGCATTTTTGCATATTCAACTGTTTTGGTTTTTTACCAACCCTGCACTAAAAAGCGTGAGTTCCTATAACGAGTTTTAATTTCCACCACATTCCGCACAGCCCCACTCTTCCAGCTGAGGTTGCTTACTCAGCTGTGAGATTCCAACTGAGTCCGTTTTACTCGGTTGAAGTAACTTTTAAGGGTTAAGTTTTAAAATCCTAACTGGTGTATTCCCCCCCCCCCCCCATACACCAGTAACTCGTTTCGGGACCATCAGTAAAGGAGCAAACTCTTAAAGCTATGGACCAAGGAAATCTCGCAGGCATGAGAAAGTTGAAAAGTGTACCAGTTATTGTATCGTTTTATATCGATGCTTCACATTCGTTTATTTTTAGCAGTTGAGTAGAAAATCTTGGCTTGAACTTAGAAGAATCAAACTGGGTGCTTAGAGTATCAACCCCTTTAGGAAGATTATCGTTAGTTTGGTGAGTCTGTTCGAACCTAGAACTCGAATTTGGAAGCAGTAAATTATTAGCAAAAATCTCTAATCGATATTAGTTAACCAAGAATTTGAAACGATACGATGCGATCAGAGATAAATTTTGTTTCAACCTCTCGGAGAAGAGCCGACCGTAGTGTTCGGAATAGAGAGAGAACAGTAAAGAAAAACGTGTCAATTATCTTGGTCATGAGAGCAAAGAAGTTAACGAGAAGGAAGGATACAAAAGTGTATCTAGTTTATTTGAATAAAGACGATGGGCATGAGCTAAATATCGATGACATAGCCGACGTGAGAGAATTTAAAGACATTTTTCTAGAAGTCTTACCCGGTTTGCTCTGGATAGACAATTAGAGTTCACGATAGATTTAGAGTCTGGATCAGCCCCGATTTCAAAAGCCCCGTATAGAATAACTTCAGTTCTATCTAAAAAGAAGAAGGACGGTAGTCTGGGAATGTGCATAGACTATCGAGATCTTAACGGGATTACGCTCAGCAACAAGTATCATTTGCCAAAGATAGACGATTTGTTTGATAAGTTGAAATGAGCAGGTATTTTCTCCGAAATCGACTTAAGGACGAGATCATCAATTTAAGATCAGACAAGAAGATGTCCTAAAGACTGCATTAGGAATTAGATATGGGCATTATAAATTTGTAGTAATACTATTTAGATTGACCAACGTTCTAGCCATTTTCATGGACTTGATGAACAGAATTTTTCATGAATATACCAAGATATCGTATATTTAAAAGATGAAGCAGAACACAAGAAGCATTTGCGAATCGTGTTAGAGAAGTTAAGATCCGAGAAGTTATGTGCCAAGTTTAGCAAGTGCGAATTTTGGTTTAAAGAAGTAAATTTCCTAGGACACGTTGTTACGTCCAAAGGAATTAAAGTCAATATGGAAAAGGTGAAAGCTGTTCAAGAATGGAAATCGCCGACGTTAGTTCATGAAATTCGTAGTTTCCTCAGTTTAGCAGGTTACTATCGGAGATTCATAGAAGGGTTTTTCAAAATTCCAAGGCCGATGACGAGTTTGTTAAAGAAAGAATCTAAGTTTAAATGGATGGAAGGATGTGAAAAAAGTTTTCAAGAGGTTAAGACGAGATTGACTACAGCTCCAGTATTAGCTCTTCCTGAACCAGGAAAGGACTATACCGTTTATACAGACGCATTAGCTCAAGGCTTAGGATGAATGTTAATGCAAGATGGAAGAGTTATACCGTAATTTTCAAGACAGCTCAAACCCCATGAAGAGAAGTATCCGACTCATGATCTGGAATTAGCAGCCATAGTGCATGCCTTGAAAATTTGGAGACACTATCTTTATGGAGCCAAGTGTGAAATCTTTTCGGATCACAAAAGTCTGAAGTGTTTCTTCGAGCAGAAAGAGTTGAATATGAGACAGAGGAGATAGCTCGAGTTGGTGAATGATTATGATTGCAAGATATCCTATCATCTCGGAAAAGCTAATATTGTAGCCGACTCATTGAGCCGAATAATTTTAGGTTTTTCTTCGTTACTTGGTCGAGTTAGGATTTTTGCTAACTGAAGAAGAAAGATTGATCGAGAAATTTGGAAGAACTGAAAAAGGATGTCGCCTTGTACGTTGAAAGATGTTTAGCTTGCCAACAAGTGAAGTCTTTGCACCAAAGACCGTATGGATCCTTGCAACCGCTACCAGTCCCAGAATGGAAGTGGGATGGTATCACGATGGGTTTTGTAACGGGTTTGCCAAAGATAAGGAAAGGAAATACAAATGTGTGGGTAATAGTGGATAGATTGACGAAGTCCGCTCATTTCATACCTATTCCACACATCTATGGATCAGACAAGTTGGCACAAATTTATGTCAAGAAAATTGTAAAATTTCATGAAGTTCCGAGTACGATCACTTTCGATCGAGATACGAAGTTTACAGCCCATTTTGGGAAGTTTCCAAAAAACACTGGGAACACAATTGCAGTTCAGTACTGCTTATCATCCTCAGATGGACGGCCAGTCACAGAGAACAATTCAAATTCTTGAAGATATTCTTAAGAGCTGTAATGACAGACAAGGGAGACGATTAGGAGAAAATCTTACCTCTTGTCGAATTTGCCTACATTAATAGTTATCAAAATACGATTGGAATAGCATCTTATGAAGTTTTATATGGAAAGAAGTGTAGATCTCCGCTCTACTAGGATGAAGTAGGCGAGAGAAAAGTTATATGGCAAGAAGCCATCGAGAAAATGATAGAATCTGTCCCTTAGATTTGCAAGAAGATTAAGGAAGCTCAGAGTCGATAGAAATCATATGCCGATAATCAAGGATTCGTGTTAGAGTATGATGTAAGAAATCATATGCCGATAATCATATGAAAGTATCTCCCTCGAGAGGAGTACACTGTTTTGGTGTTAAAGGAAAGTTAAAGCCTCGATAAATAGGACCGTTCGAAATCCTAGAAAAGATTTAAGCTGTCTTGTATAGATTAGCTTTACCTCCCAGTTTTGGGAATTTGCATAACGTATTTCACATGTCGCAATTGCGAAAGTATGTTTTGATCCGAAGTACGTGATTCGCCAAGAAGACGTGGCATTGAAGCCAGACTTAAGCTACGAGGAGAAGCCCGAGAAAATTCTAGATCGTAAGATCCAGCAACTTAGAACGAAATTGATTCCCCTAGTTAAGATTAAGTGGCGATACCACGATTTTGAAGAAGCTACGTGGGAACTCGAAGAAAAGATGAGAGCGAAATATCCCGAACTATTTTCTTAAGGTTGGCAATTCGGGACTAAATTTTTCTTAAAGGGGTGAGGATGTAATACCCCGAACTTTTACAAGTCTTTGAGAGCGTTTTAAATGCGTTAATATATATTAAATAACGTGCCTTGAGTGATAAATTTTTTAAGAAAAGAAATTTTTTTTAAAAATGACCAAAATGCCCTTATGTGCTAAGATGTGAATTTTTCTCGTTTCGATTATTCGGAATGAGTATGTGATGCATTGATTGAGCTTATTTATATGAGATTGAGAATGAGTATGAATTTCGGAGAATTTTGAGAGCTTTCACTTTTGACGATTAGTGCCGATAAGCCGAGAAATCACTAATCACTAACGGACTCTGAATTTAACATAATTAATGTCTTTTGAATCTAGAATTAATTCTAAGACCTTTGAAATATGTTAGATGCTCATCCGAGATCATATGAGAGAATTTTAAGAATTTAGTTCTTAATGGAATAATTAGCCGAATAATTTTAGGTTTTTCTTCGTTACTTGGAATTTTGACTTAAAAATTAGATATTCGGATTTCTTGATTTATTTCGTGAGATATGAGATAGAGTTGAGGTATTTTCGATGTCGGAAACGAGTAGAGGAGGGTTTATAACCGTTTTTAGTGTTAACGGAATAACACGGATATATTCTACCGGAAAACTTTTTCTTCCGGGAAAATTTTTACCAGTTAAAGTGAGATATTTTTTATTTTATCTCTCTCCCTCTCTATCTGCCGACATTGCCTCCCTCTCTCTCTCTCATTAATGAGATTCTTTCCTACTTAGTCAATTGATTTTATCATTTCCATCATTACATTCATGTAATGTATTCACTTATTTTCATTTGACTCTAAGAGATAAGCATCACTCTCTCTCTCTCCCTTAATTATATTCTCTCCTAGATATCTATTTTCAACACCTAAAGGAATATTATCATAACCTATTTCTTAATTTTCAACATTTCTTATCTCTTAAGATAGAATCAAGCAAAATTCACTCATCTCTCTCTTTACCGTGAGAAAAAGAAGAAGAAGAAGCCTCTGTCTTCCTTCTCCTTCCCTTCACCATATACACACACACATACTTAGAAAAAGAAAAACTCCATGGAAGCTTAGAGTTTCAAGCTCCAAGATCATCATCATCTTCAATTCTCTAACATAATCCAAGAAGGTAGTTAAATTCCTCAATCTAGGTGATTATTTCAAGATCAAAATCATCTCCCTCTTTATTCTTAAAATCAAGAGAAGAAGGAGTTTGATTTATTTTATTTCAAAGTATGATTTTCATTCAAGTTATATATTTGTAAATTTATAAAGCTAAGGAAAAGGAAGGAAGATGCATGTTTAAATTATGCTTAGGCAAACTAGGATGATATGATGATGATGATCGATGATGATGAATGATGATTTAATGAGGAGAATAAACCCTAAGAAATTTATCTAGGAATTAAGAGAAAAGAAAAGAAAAATAATCCTATAAAATTTATTAGGACCGAAAGTAAGATAAGAAAAAGAAGAAAAATAATTTCTATGAGTTTTTGATGATTTCTTGATTATATGTGTTGTGATGATAGATTGAATGATTTGTATGCATGAGAAAATGAGATGAAATATTTGCCCTATTTTTTCTTGATGAAATCGAGAATAGGGTTAAAATTTAGGAGTATTTGATTTAGTTGTTATTTGATGATTTGAGTATGCTATGAGCATGCTATGAGTATGAGGATATGATTGAGTTGATGATTTAAATTATTTTGCTAAATTCTTGAAAAAATCGAAGCATATATGTGTGTAGAAGAAAATATGAATTTTGATGATTTTGATGATTTTGATGAAGTAGATGATATGGATGTGTTGATGATAATATTTGAGTGTTAGATAATTAGTAAAAATTTAAGATGTGAAGAAAATGGAATTTTAGCTATAAAAGTGCATGGAAATCGATGAAAATGAGTTTAAGGATTTAGTGTATGTTCTAGGTGTTCTTGGTGAAAATATGAATATTTGAATGTGTGTTCTTGGTGAAGAACATGAAGATTTGAAGATAAAAAAAATTAATTATAAAATAAAATAATTAATTATAATATTAATTAATTTTTTGAAAATTAATAAAATAATAAAATGAAATAGAAAATAAAAAGAAAATAATTAGTTTATTTTTTAGATAAGGATTGAGTAAAACAAAGAAAAAAAAACATTTCTTTGTTAAGGATTAAGTATTAATAGAAGAATTTATGTGAGTTTAATTATAGAGATTAAAAAGAGAAATAATAATATTAATTGAGAAATAAAAGAGAAGTTAGAATCAAGAAGATGAAATTAAAAGATGAGTGTGAAAAATTAAAGATGAGTTAGTCGAGGATAAAGTTCGTTCAATCGAATAAGAAATAAGAAAGAATAAACCTAAAGAGAAATAAATTCTCTTTAAAGAGAAAAATATTTTTAGAGTCGAGCATAAGAGCTTGATGAAGAATTTAGTCGAGCTTGAGTTGTTTATTCGTTTTAATTTTGAGATTAATCGAAGAAGTTTTGGAATAAAAATAATAGAAATAGAAGTAAATAAGTTAATGAGATAATTTCATAATGAAATAAGAAATAGTAAAATACGAGATTGAGATTTAAGTTAATACTTGAATTATCAAATAATGTCATGAAGAAATAGCTTAAATAAAATAAAGTCTTCAGTTGAGATCTAATAAGTGTTAAGACTCATTAAACATGAAAATAAATCTTAAGTGTTAGAATCGAATCTAATGAATCTCAAATGCTTGGATAATAAATAAAAATAAGAAGTGTTAGACGAATAAAAAGAGGTTATGAGTTGAAATCAAATAAATGTTGTTTTAATATGAGAAGCAAGTTTAGTAAGTTTTAATTGTTTTAATATTCGTTTTTAGATGATGTGTCGAGTATTGGATGATTGAAAGATGATGCTTGAGTAAAATAATCGAGTTTTCTTTTCAAATATTTTAAAATCGAGATAAGACGACAAAGTCATCGAACTTCGAGTTTTTAAATAGAAAGTTGAGATTTTATGGGATAAAGCAAAGAAAATTTAATTAAGAAAAAGAATGAGTATATATATGTGTATATATTATTAGAAGTTAGATTATTAAGACGACAATATATATACGAGTATATGTACGTAATTGAGAAAAGACGACGTATTTTAGAATTTTGAAAATAAGATCGTATTTTAAATCGAGAAATACTAAATAGAAGTTTGAGTTTTAAATTTGAAAGTCTTATTAATTGAATTTAATTATTTGAATTATTAAAAGTTGATGATATTATTTTATTAAAATTCGAAGTTAGCATTCTCAAAGAATAAAGTTGAGCAGTGTCGAGTTTACTATTAAATATTTTTGAAATATAAATCATGTTTGAGTTTATTATGCTTGATTGAACTTATATGTTGAGTAAAATGTTTGTGTTTCATTTATTCGTGAAATGATTTGTTCATTTGTTGTAAATGCTCATTTATGACATGAATGATTTAAGATGACGATAGTTAAGAATTAAGAATCGAGAACTCAAGAAGTATAGTCGAGATGAATAATATCCTTTTTGTTTAGCGGAAGGAACTAAAGTAATGTTATTTCTAGAAACGAGAAAGTCAGACAAAGTTTATCTAGTAACCGAGTAAAGTCGATAGCCCAAGAATGAGGAAGTCGAGAAAGATATCGAAATAGAAAAGTTAGAATAATAATAGAAATACCCGAGTCAAGTAGAAGTCCTTCAGCCGAGCCCAAAATCTACTTTACATTTTGCGCGATAAAAATCTCGATCTTTATTTGATGTTGAATTGTGAAGGACCAAGCGGGACGGGAAAGTAGCAAGGACACAAAAGAGTAAGCCGCCTAGCTAGAATCTTCGTGTCACAACCCCAAATCTCGAGGAACGGCAGAAGCCGGGGTGCGACTGGGGTTGGATTAAAGAAGCGGGGAAGAAGGGGGACTAACTGAACTAAACATACATAGGAGACATCATACATTCTATAAACATGACTTCATTTACAAAAGAAGAGTTAATCTCAAGGATTACTCGACGAAGTTCCCAAAAAGGTAAACTAGGTTATATTACAGAACTTGTACCACAGTGTTTTACTAATATACATAACATTCTAAGTTTAGAGTTTTACAGCGGAAAAGTGATTCATACTAACTAAAGTCTTCCTAAGACAACTTAATTCAAGCATCGGCGCTTCCATCGCTTCAACCTGCACATTTAGAAAACATATGCAGGGCTAAGTACGAAAGTACTTAGTGGGCACGCTGCCGAAAACATATTCATAAGTATAAATAATCAGGCATCTCATAATCGTAGCACATCGGGGTTTTATTGAAAGGGCCCGTGTCTACTAAACATTTTCTGACTCATTTATATAAATTAGCTTGTACAAGCATTTTTCTAGTATGTTACGTTCAAATCTTGACTAATTCTCATTCACCGTGGCTTGTTACCCCTCAACAGGATACCACATACACCACAAGTTACAAAGTGCACTAACTCTGGAAAGCGCTTAATAGCTAACTCAGAGCCGATTGATAACTAATAAATCTGGAAAATACGAAGGTTAACTCAGATAGGTACAAGAAAACTCACATAAAATATTTAAACAGTTTATGCCATGATTATCACTTTGAAAACACAATTATCAAAGCGATAAAGAAAAGATTTTCGAGCATTGCTCGTTTTATTTCATATATAAAAGCCCACCTTAGCGTTTACAGAACTAAGTACGAGCTTTTGTTCTCCTGATCTTCCATCCTTTCCTTACTGCTGGCTTCCTCCTTCATCGTAAAATAATAACACTTTAAATCGGTCGTAAAAGATAATCGATCATAGAAAATCGAATTAGGTTTTAGTCGTTTTATTTTTTTAGGCATTTGCACGCTACTAGTTTTATTTTAGTTAAACGGGAAACGAGACTTGAACAAATCTCGTTTAGAACTCAAAAGGTCTCATATCGACTCTTAGGTCAGTAGAGAGGGTAGTCGTTAGCTTATTACGGCTTAAACGATCGAAAGAAATTAAGTTGCGAAGAAAACAACTTAGTAAAATAATTTCTGCAAAATCACTGCGCAAGGCAGTAGTTCTGGGGAATGCCCAGAACAGAGGAACTGGAAACAGTGAATGAGCCCTGTACCACTAGAAAGCTTGGGAAGTCTAGTTTACGCTCTAATTTACGGATCTCAAATCCGATAAACGAGCTAAGAGATATTACAGTTTCCGGGAAGGGTCGCAAAACTGGCGCGGCTAACCCTAATTGCTCGATAGAATCGACGTATAACTTCCTAAGTTCGTTCTAAGTTCTCGTATTCGATTTATCAAGAAACTTGACTCTCAAGGCAGTCAACACGTACTCCCGTACGTGAAGGACTCCTTCTCAAAACTCGTTTCTTTAGCACGACGTTCTAAACATCGTCGTCTCAACTACCAATTACTAAACCAAAATCAAGTTAACAAATTCTCGTTTCTAGTTCTCGACTATTACTACAACTCATATAATAATAGCTCGAAAGCTCACATCGTCAACTACAAAGTTATGCCTTAGTCCATCATGAACATTATTATCAAGTTAGAATTCTCATTCGACTTCTCGGTTATTAATTACGACCACTTGATCGTCTCTTACAAGATTTCAAAAGTTATCGGATTCCGTTCATTTTCTACGTCATCAAACAACATCTAACATAGATCATTTTCATGCATATCATTACTTCATAACATTACTAAATCTCAACTTAGATCGAGTTCTTTGTCTCTTACGACTCACAAATTATTTTTAGAAAATTTCAATTAAATTCATAACATCAATTAATATCATTAACAACATTATTTCATCAACAATACCTCAACTAAATCAACTACATGAAAACCCCTAATTCTTTCCATTTTTTCGGTAATAACATAATTATTAAGGGGGGTGATTTTCTTCATTAAACATCATTATTAATCCCTTAGTCATTCTATTATATCATCAATTGATCAAATACAAGTCTAATTACACAATAAATTGAGAATCCCCAATTCAAACCCTAAACCCTAAAACCGGTTTTCATCTAATACATAGGGGTTTCGATTTCTTTTTTGTTCTAATCACTAATTGAACATCTCCTAAGCATGATTATACCATCAATTGAAGAATTCAATCATCCTACACATTTCCCCTAAAATTTCGGTAATGTCAAGGAGTTAGGGTTCTTGGATTTTCTTCAATTTTAAACATAGATCCATATCTAATCCATCCTATTACACTAATTAGAGATCAAAACATCTACTATGTCGGATCAAAGCAGGTCATATTATTGGGAAATCGATCGCCAACCGGGAACGTCTACTATGCTGACTGGAACAGTAGCCTCCCTGACACCTGCCTGTTATCAAAGAGCAATTCAGATGTGAGCTGGCTGTGGCACAAAAGGCTCAACCATCTGAACTTCAAGACTATGAACCGACTTGCAAGACAAGAACATGCAAGAGGCATTCCAAACCGAGTGTTTTCAACATCACATATCTGCAGTGCATGCCAGTTGGGAAAGCTCGCTAGATCCTCCTTCCGGTTGAAGTCAACTCCCTCAACCGACCGAGTCTTACAGCTGATCCATATGGATCTCTTCGGGCTAGTTACACCAAAGAGCATGAACGGGAACGAGTACACCCTAGTTGTAACTAATGACTACTCAAGATATACGTGGACCATCTTCATGCGCCACAAGAGTGAAACCCGAGATGAGCTACCCAAGCTGATGGATCGGATATCAAACCAACAAGAGATGAAGATCATTTCTATCCGATCAGATCGAGGAACTGAGTTTCTAAATGAAACCATCATTGAGTACTGCGAGAAGCATGGAATTATCCATCAAACATTAGCCGCGCGTACTCCACAACAGAATGGAGTAGCTGAGTGAAGGAACAGAACGCTAAAGGATGCAGCTACATCCATGTTAACCAGCTCAGCTCTGCCAAAGAGATTTTGGGCTGAGGCCATCAACACTGCATGCTACACTCAGAACCGGTCTCTTCTGACCAAGCGGTTGGGAAAGACACCATACGAGCTATGGAGACGCAGGAAGCCAGATATTTCTTATTTTCGTGTTTTTGGTTCTAAGTGTTATATTCACAACAATGGGAAGACTCAGTTGAAAACTTTTGATGCCAAAGCTTCGAATGACATATTTCTTGGATATGCTGCTTGGATCAAGGCGTATAGAGTTTTCAACAATAGCTCTCGTGTTGTGGAAATAACACCTCATGTTAGTTTTGATGAATCTAGTTTTGAGTGCAGGGAACAGGCTAAAGGGCAATAGGGCAATCCACAAGTTCCACCTGTTCTCACCAGATCACAAGCTCTAAGGGAAAAGAATCTAGCTGAACCACTAGTATGGGCAACCGAGGATGAGGATCCATACTCCTTTGAAGATGAATGCGAGGACCCCAGCTCATCTCAAGGGGGAACTCCAGCTGATGCCCCTCCAACTGCATCAGCATCCGAAGCTCAACCAAGTCCGGTTCAAAATAATGTCAATGTTGAGGATCCAGACTCAACAGCTGATCAATCACCAGCTCTGAAGACTTCAACTCAGATCACAGAACAGCCACAGCTGGAAGAAGAAGGAAGACGCAACCGAAGATGGTATGAAGTTCATTCCACTGACAACATCATCGGAGATCCAACCGAAGGTATTCGTACAAGAAGTAGAGTTGCGACTCAGGATTCAACCGAGGAAGATTTCAACACTTATGCCCAATATGCTGAGGAGTTGGCAGTTCTAGAGGAGTTCGAGCAAGCTGGAGATGTTGCCATAATTTCTTGCTTTGTAGCTGATGTGCCAGAACCGAAGAACATTGTGGAAGCTCTCAACTGTGTTCACTGGACAACAGCCATGCAAGAAGAACTGAATGAGTTTCTACGCAACTGTGTATGGGAGTTGGTAGAAAGACCAAATGGTGTCAAGGTAATTGGATTGAAGTGGATTTTCAAAAGCAAGAGAGACGCCATTGGATTCATAGTGAGGAATAAGGCAAGGTTGGTAGCTCAAGGATATTGCCAACAAGAAGGAATCGATTTCGAGGTCTCCTTCACGCCGGTTGCAAGGCTGGAAGCCATCCGAATCTTTCTAGCTTATGCCGCACATCACAAGTTTAAGGTGTATCAGATGGATGTGAAGTGTGCATTCCTCAACGGAGATATCAAGGAAGATGTATATGTTGAACAACCTCCTGGTTTTGAGACTGGAGATGGAAGAGTGTACAAGTTGAAGAAAGCTATCTATGGACTAAAGCAAGCGCCAAGGGCTTGGTATAACACTCTTTGTGGTTTTCTTCTGAACTCGGGTTTCAAACGAGGGTCAGTTGACAAAACCCTGTTCACCATCAAAGTTGGAGATGACATTCTTGTTGTGCAAATCTATGTTGACGACATCATATTCGGATCTAAGTCGGAGGAACTGTGTAAAAAATTTTCAAACCTCATGAAGGAGAATTTCGAGATGTCAATGATGGGCGAGATGAATTATTTCCTTGGATTACAAGTGAAGCAGTCGCCAGAAGGGATTTTCATCAATCAATCCAAGTATATAAAGGAGCTCATCACCAAGTTCGGATTGCAGACAAGTAAGACCACAAGGATCCCAATGAATACTAACTGGAAGATTGAACCAGGAACTGAAGGAAAGCTCGTGGATGCCAGTAAGTATAGAGGGATTATTGGTTCTTTGCTATATCTGACTGCCAGCCGGCCAGACATATCATACGCAGTTGGAGTGTGTGCCCGGTTCCAAGTTCAACCGAGGGAAGCACACATGTTGGCAGCAAAGAACATCATCAAGTACCTGAAGGGAACTGTTAATGTTGGATTGTGGTATCCAACTGACGACAATGTCCAACTGACTGGATACTCAGATGCAGATCTAGCAGGAGATCGGTTGGACAGGAAGTCCACATCTGGACACTGTCAGTTCATGGGAAGCAAGCTAGTTTCATGGTTCTCCAAGAAACAAGCATGTGTTGCCACTTCTACAACCGAGTCAGAGTATATGGCTGCCGGAAGTTGTTGCATGCAAGTGTTGTGGCTGAAGCAACAGCTGAGAGATTATGAAGTCGCAACTGGACAGGTTCCCATTCATTGTGATAGCTCGAGTGCCATAGCTATCTCCTTGAATCCTGTTCACCACTCTCGGATGAAGCATATTGACATCCGACATCATTTCAACCGAGATCATATTGAGAAGAAGGACGTGTCCATGGAGAAGATTCCAACTGAGATTCAGAGAGCTGATATCTTTACCAAACCTCTAGCTGAAGCACGGTTTAAGATGCTTTGTGACCTCCTTGGACTGTTGGATCCAATAGATGAGGTGTCAACTGGGGAACAGAGATAGATATCCATCTGAGGGGGAAGCTCAGATGAAGGGGGAATCTCAGATGCGGATCGCCAACTGATGGAATCAGACATCAGCTGAACAGACGAACTCGAGTCAGCTGATGGTATGCTGCAACATGGGAACTCAGCTGATTTCGACATCAGCTGGCAGGTAACATTTATGGCTGAAGGTGATATGTTCTTAAATGAGAATGTTTGACATAAATTCAAACATTCTTGAACTAGTCAGTTACATTAAAAATAGCCATCATGTCGCATTAATTGTAAAGTACGGCTGAACATCCATAGCCTACTTTATAGTGCGACTGGGCTGACACGATAAACTGTACACCTTCTCACACGCTGGTTGGAACTCGAATCAAAACATAAAGTCAAAGATACTCAACAGTCGCGTAATCTCAGCCGTTGATGGATTCGCGCCATTTAACCCCAGCCGTCAATTTCATCCGAGTCAAAGACCTATATAAGGCGAAAAATCAGGAAGAAATCTCCTACTTTCCTCATTCGTGCATATCTGATTTATCTATTCATCGTCTTCCCAGTTTCTGCCTAACCCATTTCTACAAAAGATTGTCTTTCCTTTCCTCTATATATATTCCCCTTTGCAGTGATCATTAATGGCACCGAAAAGTAAGAGAATGGCATCATCTAGACCATCCCTCGTCCCTACCACATATGAAGAATCGTTCGATATGCTAGTATCGAAGATTCACTTCGAGCAAATCCTCTCCGACGAGGATCTGGAGTCGCCGGTCTTGGCCCCGCTCGCTAACACACTCAGAGAGAATGGCCTTCTCGAATGGGCCAAGCTCTGCCCCTCCCACTTGCTCAGGCGACAAGTCGGGGAATTCTACGTCAACCTTACCCGCCCCCTTGACATGACAGAGGGAGTATCTACGGAGGTGTCCTGCCGACAAAGAGATGTTCCGGCCAGGACCATACATCGTGTCTCCTTCCCCATCAATGTTTCCGATGTCCTCCGGTACATCATTCCCATCAACCACACCGCCACCGAGTTCCTGGAGAATATTACCGACGAGCAAGCGGATGAGTTTCTGCAAGATGCTCTGATCGAGCCGGAGAGGTTAAAGAGCAATATGCAACGGACGAAGCTGAAGCCAGAACATCGCCTGCTGTTCGATGCTGTGTCGAAGGTGGTGTTCGGTTACAGTGGCGCATTCGGCGACATCAGCCAACCCAAGCTAAAGCAGTTGGTGGCTTTAGAGCACCAACACCAAATCAACTAGTTCCAATACTTCTTGAACCAGTTGATGGTGGAGAAGTCGAAGATCACCGAGACGACATCTAACTCGGGAGAGAAGCTGCTGAGTGTAAAAGGGACACTCAACTTCGGCTGCAAGATCTCTGCCCTCATCTTGCTCGCAACTAAGGACCGCAACATGGTCTGGGCAGACTGCGAGGAGACACCGCTGAAGAAGCTGTTGTTGTTCCCGACAGCGAAGAAAGCACAAGAGGTGCTCAGGAGTGTCTACACTCCTAAGGAAAAGAGGGAGTCTGGAAAGACAGCTGAGTCAGCAGCTGAGGGGGAACCAGCCGCTGCTCAACCCGCCAAGTCCAAAGCTGCACGCCGATGAGCTGAGTCGGAGAAGGAGTCAGCTAAGGAACCTGCCCTGAAAAAGCTAAGGGTACGGTTCAAGAAGTCCACCAAGAAGAAAGCTGATATGCCAGCTGATGAGCCAACTGAGGTGACAGCTGACGAGTCAGCTGAGGAGCCAGTTGAGGTACCAGCTGAGGAGCCAGCTGAGGAGCAAGCTCCAGCTGAGGAGGAAGCACCGGTTGAGTCGACACATGCTGAGGAGCCTTCCGAATCCAGCTGCTCAGCTGAGGCTGCCTCGTTCGAGATCGTCCCTCGAGCCCCCGGAGCTGATGATGTTGAGGGAATGGAGACAGTCGAGACGTCGGATGCATCCTTCTCATCTGAGGACATTGAAGATGTTACCACCTCCCCCACGGCAGGAGATAATGTCGTACCGCCCCCAGAGCCTCTTGCTCTTTCTACCCTCCCTCAACCAGATATTCTGAGCACTCTGCTCGATACCAACATCGTGACTGCTCCTTCGGCCGATGTTGAGGAAACCATTGAAACAACTCTCCCAACAGAATCCCAAATTCCGAGCTCTCAGCTCGATGCCGATGTTGCGAACGACTCTTTGGCCAACATCGATGAACCTCTTGAACCTGAGCCATATAATCTTACCCCCTCCCCAATTAATGAAGCGGAGGACCTGCAGGCAGTTGCGCTTGAGCACGAAGGAAGGGTGGCCTACTGCTTTCAAAAGCTGTTAGGCTTGTTCCCTGAGGCTCGCAACATGCCCATCTTCGCCACTCTGAGGACCGAGCTCTTGTACCAGTTCCACCTGATCTTCAGCCACCGGTATGTCAAAGAAGATACGATCAGGGTGCAGAGCTAGGACAGACTGAAGTCCGATGAGTCCCGCATCCGAGCCTACTTCAACTATTCCAACTTGGAGGTGGCATACAACAACCGGATTGCGCTGCTCACTCGACGGTTGGACCAGAGTCGAGCTGAAGGGACGGACACAAGGGAGGTAGCTGGAAAGGAGTGCGTCGACTTCCTCAACAGCATGTTGGCTAAATCAGCTGACTTCCTTGAAGATGTCGATGCAGCTGCCGCAGCAGCAAAAGAAGAAGAAGAAGCTTTGAAGCTGTACCTGGCCAACAGACAAGCCATGGTCACAGCTGAGCCTCTAGCTCTAACCACTCAAGCCCCTCCAGCTGATCAGCATGCTCCATCAACCGAAGAAATCTGCGAGCTGGTAGCTGAGAGGGTCAACCTGCTGAGGACCGAACTGCTCACCAACCTCCAGCACCAACAAGATAACCAGCTGAGGGCGTTGGAAGCATAAGCAGTCAAGAACCAACAACTGGTGGAGGAGAACGTTGATCTGAAGACCAAGCTGAACGAATTCTCCTCCTCCACCAGTCAGGAAATGTCGGAGTTGAAGTCCACTCTGTTGGGATTGAATTCGGAGATGAACGTCTTCAAATCCTTGGCCGACTCAAATCTTGCCAAGTCCCAACAGACACAGGATGCAGAATGGGAGTCCAGGTTCGAGTCGCGGTGGACTGAGTTCGCTGCCTTTCAAACAGAGATCATTGACAACCTCTCTGTCTTGAAGAAGGCCGAACAAGAGCGCCAGGACTCCGAACTGGCGAAGAAGATCGAGCTGGAGTGTGCGGTCGATGAACTCTTCAACCGTGTTCAACTAACCAAGGATAAACTCAACTCTCTGGACGGTTTAGTAGCAAGCCTTGTTGCTGATGCCAAAAAGGGGGAAGAGAAGGAGACGGAGGTTGAGGCTCAGGAAGAAGAAGAGACCCAAGAACAAGGAGTGCCAGCTGCTCAATCATCCAAATCTCAGCTGAGGAAGAGGAAGTCTGCTGCTCCCAAGTCAACTGAAGTCGGTGGAGCTGAGATGTCTAAAGACTTGGAGCAGGCAGAGAAGATTGGAGTTTCCTAAAGTTCCATAGCCGAGATCGCAGCTGAGCTGGATTCTGAACTCGGCGGGATAACAACCGAAGAGTGCATTGCAGCTGCCAAGGCTATGGATGTAGAGGAGAAGGACTATATGAACCCGAGCTGGATCAGGAAGTTTGCCGCCAGCCAGGCGAGGAGGGTGAAACAGTTCGAGGATGAGCTGAAGAAGTTGTCCCAGAACCTGGACCGCAACGTTACCTCCAGCAGCCGACGCCGCATCAACAAGCATCAATCAAAGGCGGAAGCTCGGTTGAAGCAACAAAGGTTGCCAGCAAAGTCCAAGGTCGAGAGTCGGTTTAGGCATGTTGACAAGTGGATGCCGACCGAGTGGAATGAAGAGTGGGAGTTGTTCAAGCAGGAGTTCGTGAACGACTTCTACTACAGGAAGGTTTACGCATCTGATGACCCGAGGAAAGCGTTCAAGGAAGCGCTGACCGAGTTGCACTCAGGGGATCCTGGCATGTTCAGTCAATTCAGGCGGGCTATGATTGACGCCAACCTGGACTTGAACACAGTTCCAGTTTCCAAGAGGGTTATTTATCAGCCTCCTCTTCTCCCAGACTCAAGCAACCCGAACCGCACGAAGATCGCAGCTGAGGCGAGGCAGGTTTGCAAGGAGCATGGAGTGGACATTTCCAAGGAGTCACCTGCCAAGAGAGAAACTTGCCATGTTATAACTGTGCTAACCCTTTGATGTTTTATCTTATAGATTGTCTAGAATTTCAGCTGAGATTTTAGATAAGTTAGTAAGGTTTAGATCAGTAGCGGTTTAAAGTTGTAAGTGGTTTTGGCATCATCAAAAAGGGGGAAATTGTTGGGAAATTTATTAGTAAGAGTTTTGATGAATTTCAAAACGAACTGACCCCAACCGAGTAAATGTTGCCAGAACCTAATGTTAGTAGGTAGGCTCGCTGTTTGAGCATTGTTAAGATTTTATCTTTACAGGTCTCCAGCTGAAGATGGCAACAAGGCATCACTCAGACAGAACATCAGTTGTGAAGAAAGACAACTGAGAGTTCATTTCTTCAGATTCAAAGAGGGGGAAGTCTTCAGAACATCAGTTGTTAGGAAAACAACTGAGCGTTCATCAGATGAGAAGCAGTAAAGGGGAAGAGAACATCAGATGAAAGAAAGCCATCTGAGCGTTCGAACCCAACTGATCAAATACAAGAAAGATAACTGAGTGTTCAGTTTTAGAACATCAGTTGTAGAACTCAACCGAGAAGATCAACAGCTTTGACGATGAAGTCAGCTGAGAGTTCAACAGTTAGTTGTCAGATAAGAACATCAGCTGAAGAACAAGTTAGTTGAAGATCGAAAGTCTTAACCAACCACTCCTTGTTGGAAGAACAAGATTTGAATTTCAAAAAGGAAGTCACGTGAGGGTTTGACCGTTCAGTCATTACCCCATTTGGCCCAACACAAGGCTATCTCAGATGGAAAGCAAATGAGCACAGATGCCATATCGGTAAAGTCTGTAGAGATGAGAGACAAGCCATCACTTTCAAAGAATAGAGATCAACAGCTCCTCCAACGGCTAGTTGATACTCTCCACTTATAAATAGAGGCCTTCATTCGTTCGAAAAAATAAGAAGACACACACGTGAGAAGAAACCAGAGAGCGAAACAAAGAGTAATATTCTTCACGAGCTGAACTGAATTTAATCTCTTAGAACATCACTTGTTGAGAGTTCTAGAGTTAGTTAGTTTTTGTGTCTTTAGATCGAACCTTGAGAACATCACTTAGTGAGAGTTCGTAGAGAGTTAAATCATAGCTCACTTCACGTTTGAGCTTTTAGTTGGAACCCCATTTTCTTTCACCTGAAAAGGTTTAGGATCTTACTCTTCCCGCAACTGAGTAGATAGGTTGTTTAGTACCCGGAAACTAAACTGTAAGGTTGATAAGTACCCGCAAACTTATCCTTAACGGTTGCTCAGCCCGTGTAAGCTGAGTGGTTTGTCCAGAAGAACTTGGACAGAGTTGTGTGGACTCACAACTCCCCGTGGACGTAGGAGTGTTATCTCCGAACCACGTTAATTCTCTGTGTGCTTGTGTTTTTCTTTATTCAGCTATTTCTTGCATTCTCAACTGACTGACTAACCAACATACAAACCGCATTTGTGCATTCTCAACTGTTTTGGTTTTTGACCAACCGCTCATAAAAGCGTGAGTTGTTTTACGAGTTTAATTTCCACCACATTCCGCACAACACCACTCTTCCAGCTGAGGTTGCATACTCAGCTGTGAGATTCCAACTGAGTCTTTTTACTTGGTTAAAGTATTTTTCAGGAGTTTAGTTTTAAAATCATAACTGGTGTATTCCCCCCCCCCCCATACACCAGTAACTCGTATCAGGACCATCAGAGGGAGTGAAGATGGTGACTAAATTATGTTATGGAATATAACATAGGTGTAAAGTTAGAATAAATATCCTAATGGTGAGTCATGTAGTTAAATACCATATAAAATGAAAATATCAAGGCAAAGAGAGAGTGGCAAAGTCGGCCAAGAGGAGAAAAAGAAGAAATTTACGCGCTTTTCTGGCGCGATACGTCGTTACGAAAATCGAACGACGAAAAATGTAGCTCGGCACAAAATCGTCACATTCTGATTCGACCAAAAATTCTAACGTATTTAACCTAATCGGAAAATAATATTTAAAAACTTAATTCCGACAAAAACTTGGGACGACACAGTCCGAGTTTCGTCCGTAAAATCATAAAAACGAACTTTCTCGGGCGAGTTCGTATCGCGTTTTCGTGAATGTAAAAATCAGATGGTTTTCCGTTCTGAGTTCCAGAACTAAAAATTTTTCGTACGCGATAACCTTAAATACAGTATTCATCTAACTGACATCCGTAATTTATTTTCGGAAACAGATTTCACCGTTAGTCTTAGAATTCAGAATCGTAAACTTAGGCGTGCAAAGCCATTTTTATTATTAAATTTAAATTTTTAAGATCGTTTGGAAATTCTGGGGTATTACATCCTACCCCCCTTGCGAAAAATTTTGTCCTGAAATTTGCTTATCCTTTTTAACAGCTTTGAGTATTTCATACTAAACTCTTTTCCGAATTCTCACATGGCTTCCTCTTGCCTGTGATGATCTTACAACGTTATTACTAATCGTCTCGACTTGCTCCTTAACTTTTGCGCTTTTCGATCCAAGATCATTTTCGATCTTTCCTAATAACTTAAGTCGATTTCAAGATCAACGTCTTGCTGACCAACTATGTGTATAGAATCGAACGTACATACTTCTTCTCAAAATGAGATATACTTAAAATAAGCATTCCATAAACTTGGCGATAATGCCATAACTATTCGTATTGGAAACTATCTTTTCCAAGCTATTTGCTAATTATATAAATCTTTACCGAAGTCTGAACTTGACACGAAACTAAGGTTTCTCATTAACGGAGAAAATCTTAAGGAGCTTTTATTTTCCTTCTCGATTATTAAGTTTGAATTGTCGTATATACTGAAGACTTTTGTCTTTGTTAAACTCGTTTTATTCTGACTCGAATCTATCGAATGATCTCGATCATTTCATTGACCGCGTCTGGTCCTAAGTTCTTGCTTTCACCTACCTTATAACAATAAGGCAGCTATGTAAATCGTAAGTCGTAATACCTATCGTAGCTTAATAATTATTGTTATAACAATTCGGTTGTTGGCTAAGTGTTTCTTCATTTCGCTCTGCGGCTAATATTATCGTTCTTAGCTTATCAACGAGTATCCGAATTGTTTTCTCGGACTGTCCATTCAACTGGAGGTGAGAAGCGGTACTAAAGTTAAGTTTGCTATCTAACTTTTCTGCCTTGTGCCCTACAAACATCTCGTCGTCGTAAAATTATAACTATATCCTTCTATTTCCATTCTGGAATACCTTAATGGTTATCACAACTCGTATAGTTGTCAGCGAAAGGCTTTCACTTTCTTATAAGCTGAACATCTTTCTACCAAACTAGTCAACGTCTCGTTTCACTCTATTCCACTAGAAATCCTTTCTTAAATCTTAAATTCGTCGTCATCGGAAATACTAAGTCTACTCTTTTAATTTCTATCATAATACTCATTGCTTCAAAGTCGTTGTCTGGTTTATCCATTCCTTTCCTTAGTCGAAGCTTATTCATTGACTCGTCCTTTCTCTAGATACTTATAATCTTTCTCATAATTTGGTATAGCTACTTATGTCGTTATTGTCCTACAATCAATGCTGATGTATCTTGCATTTCTATACCCATCGTCTCGAATCCTCGTATAAGTGTTTCTTTTCCGACGTCGAGATACCTAAACTTAGTTGGAGTCTTACGACTCAGCGTATCTATTCTTACCCTTAGCTTTACCTAGATGGTAATTATTTTCACAATCTTAATATCTTACTAGTTCGAGCCATCTTCTTTGTCTTATGTTAATTCCTTTGCTCGAATACACACTCCAATTTTTTATGATCTGTGAAGATCTCATCCCTTACACCATATAGATGGTGTGTCCAAATTTCATTGCATGTACTACGGCTGCAAGCTCTAAGTCGTGGGTTGGATACTCAATTTCCTGAGGTTAATGTGTCGTGAAACGTACGCTATCACTCTCTCATCTTGCATTTATACCATCCTAACCTGTTCTTCGTAGCATTGGTATCTACCTTGTATTCCTTGTCGTTTCTGAGAGGGCTAAATCTGGGGTGATGATCAACTTTTCCTTGAACGTCTGCGTACCTATCTCACACTTGTCTATACATCTATACTTCTTTTCCTTCTATGTAGTTGTGTCATAAGTCTTAGTAATCATAGAAAATTCCTTAATGGAAATCTCTATTATAACTGTCCAACCTAAGAAACTCCTTATATCGTTCGGACTGGTAGACCATTTCCATTAAAGTACTGCCTCCTCCTTGGCAGGATTTATCTTAATGCCTTCTGTTGACACTATATATCCATGAAACTTCACTTTCTTCAATCGAACTTGCTCTTACCGAACTTGGCATATAGTTTCTCGACTCTAAGCATTTTTAGTACTATTCGCAAGTGTTCTTTGTGCTCCTCTTCATTCTTGGGGTAATTGAAATTATCGTCGAAGAATACTAAAACAAATTTTTTCTAAGTATAGGTGAAATCGTTATTCATGAGGTTCATGAACACTACGGAGCACTAGCCAACTAAACGGCATAACTAAGCATTCGTAATGGTTTTATCTGGTTTGGAAGAAAATTTGGGGTATCTTACCAGTTTATCCTTTAACTAGTGATGCTTAGTCCTTAAGTCTTTCCTCACATTTGCACTTGTTTCGTTTAAGCTTATCAAGGGGTCTTCTATTCTCACAAAAGGATACTTATCCTGAAGGGTTATCTTTCTTTAACTTTTGACAGCCTATATACATTCTCGCAGAATCATCCTTCTTTGATGATGAACATCTAAAATGTTTTCCATGGTGAAAACGTTTGTCTAAAAAAAATCGTCATCTAACAACTCTTGCAGTTGGATCTTAAGCTCCTCTAACTCCTTCGATACCATTTTACATAAGGCCTTTGATTTGGGAGCTGCTCGTAGTTCTAAGTCGATCGTGAAACCTACACGACAATCTGGTGATATACCAGATATTTCATATAATCTTGTAGGTTCTCTACTCGAGGTTTTTTAAAAGAGATTTTTTTCTCTCATTGTCGAGAATCGTGGTAATTCTCAAACAACTAATCTATTCCTAAAATTATATATATATATATATCACACATTTTATTACTTCCCAATCGATTGCTATGTTCTAACAGAAAGACTCTAAATTAAATTCTATGCTCGACAAAACTGAGGGAATAACACTATGAGATTATCGTCACTCCCTGAAGCGTAATTGTTCCTATTTCACAATTAGAGTGTCCTAGTTCTACTCCTAAAGGTTAACAGGTACTAATTATAACCGAATGTAAGGCTCTAAAACGAAGCAAAATTTATGGCAGGGTAATTTATAAGGTTTGTCCAATACCTGCCAGATCTCCCTTTCCTTCATCAAGCCTCTCTTGCCTAATCATGCATGCGCTTGCATCCTGTTGTGATTGCATCAGCTGTGGCTGTGACTGGACCTGAGCTGTATATAGTGGTTGAGGCTGGTCGTACTGAATTGGTACCATCATTTGCAACAACGTTGGGCAATCCTTACTTATATGCCCCAGCATCATACATTTAAAACATCTATCCGTGTTTGCTAGACACACACCCTCATGCTTCTTGCCACATCTAGGACATGCAGAAACTTCATGTTTCTGTTCTGCCGCTTGCCTCAGTTCTAGGCAATTCCTCTTAACGTGTCCCTTATGCAAACAGTTGAAACAAACACCAGTTTTTGCTAGACAAACGCCTGGGTGTTCCTTACCACATTTAGGGCAAGCTAGAGAAGGGATCTTTTCTTGAGTAATTTTCGGAGTTGGGAGTTGACCGTGCTGGTTGATTTCATTTGCCGTCAGTGGTTCCGGGCAAGTTCTCCTCGTATGTCCCTTATGTCCACAATTGAAACAGTTGCTAGTGCCTATCTGACACACACCAGGGTGCGTTTTATTGCATTTGGGGCAAACAGGAATGTTAACCTTCACTGGGTGATTTCCTCCCTGATTTCTGTATCTTTGCTGCCCTTGCAGCTGTCCTTATAGATTGTTTCTCTTGCCTTGACCGGATTGTTCATTTCTCTGTGGATTATTCCTCTGCCCTGCTTTCTTCCCATAGTTACTTCCTTTTCCTGGCTGGTGGAAACCCTGCCGAGCCCTATTCTGTTTCCCTTGCTTGTTGTGGCACTGGTAACAATCACTACTACCCCCTTCCCATTTCTTTTTTCTCTTATTGTTGATATTATTGTTGGGACGGTTTTGGGTTGAAGTCTGGTTTGGTGCTGGTGTGGGTTTTACCATCTTTCCTTTATTAGGCACTAATGCCTCTATTTCATGGACTCGTCCTAGTAGTTCTGCATAACTCAGTCCTTCCTGTCTGGCTACTGCTTTTCCCAGTTCATACTTAAGTTCTCCCTGAAGCTTCCTGGCTATTTCCTTCTCAGTTTCGACTTGATTGGATACATACTTTTCGTAATATGCCTTCTTAAAACCATTCCAGGTGGTTAGAGCCGCTTGTTCTACCGACATAATTCTCTGTCTAGTCTTCCACCAATATTTAGCTGGTCTAGTTAGCTGATACCCAGCACATGCTAGACTCTTCTCATCACTAAGTCTAATCGGCTCAAAGATTCTCTCCATAGAACGTATCCATTGCTCGGCCTTACTCGGATTACCAGATCCATCGAAATATGGTGGTTTACTTTCGAAGAATAAATCCTCAATGCTATGACGTTGCGGAGATAGGGGAAGTGAAAAGGTTGCTGGATGTTTTTGCCTTTCATCGCTTATACGTTGTTCTTGACCTCTATGAGGTCCTGTAGGATTTTCAGGTCCTCTTTGGTCGTTAACAGCTCTCAGCGACATTTTTGGAACTATAAGATACAAAGTTTTTCTCATTAGTACTTGCTTTTAAATCTTCATTTTCTCACTAACCCATTCTTTTCCCACTTAATACTTTCACGTAAATTAGAATAACAAATTAACTTTGATTCTAGTTCCTTCAACTTTTAACCTCCAAGGTTAAATTAAACACTCGTTACACGAGTTCATTTGGCATTCTGGTTTAGTTATACGATTTATAAGAAATTTTCTTGTGACTAAAACCCTCTCATGGGTCATGTATATTATATATACATCAAAAAGAATATATTAGTTTTGCCTTTAACAAGAACTTATACAAAACTAGACTACAACGAGTCTAAGCTAGGCTAACTGCCTACATGCACAGGATGCACTAACATATTGCATTACTGTACTACTGGAAGTACTAGAACGGAAATGATTCATAAAATTTCGTATCAGTTGGAGTACTACAAAACTATCTAGTTATTGATCCGACTATGTACATAACAAAAGGCTACTATACTACTATGAGTCCCTGACGCCTTGCTCAACAAACTGCGGTCAAGTCACCACTGCCCTCTATGGCCTAATCCTCCTCGGGGTCCTTGTCCGGATCCTCGTCCGAATCCTCATCAATGTCCTCTTCCGGATCCTCATCCGGGTCCTCATCCTCTGTCTCTTAACCAAAAGCAAACTGGAGTGCCTCGTCAACCCTCAAAGTAGTGCCGTCTGTAAGTGTAAGTGGTGGTGGTACAGGCACATCTGAAACTATCATCTCTTTATCTGAAACCAAGTAGTCCCAGCAGGTCACTGATACCCGCTTCTTCGGAGGTAGTAGGTGTTCGGGAAGTGAACGGGACTTATACTCCTCTCTGGAACGGACCCTGGACGGTCCCGCCTCAAACTCAGCCCGAACTCTGGCTTACTCCGTGCAAATCTCATCAAGGGATCTGTATGAGGATGGTAACTGTAACAGGGCGGTAAGCTCTGCGTCCGTGTCTAAGTACTCTGATCCTGTCTCGAATGGTCCCTGAACTCTTGCAAAAGGCTCGGGTAGGATAGGAGCAGGTAACCCTAATCCATCAACTGTCTCTGCAACTAACTCCCCTGTGTCCTCACTGGATACCATCACTGAAGGGATCTCCAACTGTGAAATCATCTCTAGACCTATCTCGTCATGCTCTGACCCTAAATCTGCCGGGAAGTGGGTGTAGGGAGGATGCGCTTGAACAGGATATGCTGCTATGTGTCTGCTCTGAAAGAAACGCCTGTGTATCTCTAAAGCAAATCCCTTGTAATCCCGTGTCGGCTCTGTATCGTCGCCAAACATCCCAAGATAGTACCATGCCGTATCGTGTGCCCAACCACGCCATTCCTCTGGTAGTTGTCTAACCAAGTCAAGTATAGCCTGACCCTCCGTAATAGAACGCCGGACTGGATAATAAACTAACGAAAAATAACTAATCCTCTGTCCTACGTCGTGTCCCGGGTTTGCCTCATAATCTCTATACCTATCTAATAACTGATCTGCCCAAGTACGCTGTAGCGGGGACTGACTCTCCAAAGTCGTGTCACTATTGGAAGCCATCCTACAAAGTTTTTAAGAAACACGGATCAGTAACAGTATGATGATATCTTATCTTACGGAAAATCTTAAATTACAACATGAATATTCCTTATTCAATTGTAATATCACCACACTTAATCTAACAAACTTATCTCAAATATCTAGCAATTTCACAGAAAATTGCTCTCGTACTCACAATATATAGAAATAAAATTTCAAGATTTTATTCCCATTCCTTATCTCATTCTTTTAATTCTTACTTTAATTCTTTATTATTCTCCTTCATTATTCCTTATTTCTTTCTCAAAGAAAATTTTTCATCGATTCTCATTTATTAAAACAAAGCACGTCTGCTTTGTTCATGTTACTTATGCAAAAGTACTATTCATTTACAAAAGACTTTGTCGTTGTTTACAACTCTTAATACTCATGCGTGTCGTATTCTTCGCTCAAGGACGAAGTATAAAAATAAAAATTCCAAAAGATAAATGGAATATATCCTAAGAATAACTTTTTAGAACATAAGTTCTAGTCGTCATCGCTAGAATCGAGCGATCGTTGGAAATTTAATCAAGCTTCGTGCTAGACGCCTAATAGTAAAAATAATTCTCTTCGCAAAGTTCGAACAAGGCGAACTCTACTGAAAAATGAAACGAAAAGAAAAAGGAACGACGTTGTTACATGTTACTTATACGTAAGTAACATTCGTCTCTTTAAACCACTTATACCATACTAAAAAGGTTTTACTAGCGGGGCATAAGACCCATATTACTGAGTTTCTTATTATGTGGGTTGATCAAGTCCACATAACAGTCTCTCAATCACATGGAACTTCTGTCTCGTTCTATCGTTCACTTCATATAGAATTTTCTTTCCTAAATCGAGTAGCAATTCCCGAATTGCGTACACAACCACTTCTAAAAGAAACTTTCGGAAACTTTCTAATTTAGCTCGGAATACTCAATCTTCTCGAGGAAGATACAAATTTTAAGCTAATCGAATACTTGAACGGCTCCTAATAAGTAAAACAAAGTCATCTCCAAGAGACTTTGTTCATGCCCCTTACAACTAAGGTAACATTCGGCTCTTCCGTTTATTTCAATTTATCCTCCTTGTTTCAACCTTTTCTCGAATAATTTGGAGTCACGTTTTTCTCACACGTCTATTTGTTTCTTTCATTCACTTCGTACATATTTACCTTATTTTATCAATATTTATTTCATTTCCCTCGAAGGAAATTCTTATCGGTTTTAAAACAAAGATCGACTTCGCCGAGTCTTTATTCATGTCACTTTACGCATGTGACATCCATCAATAGAAGTCCTTCTCGTGTTGTGGATCTCCTTTCGAAATCATTTGGAATAACATTTCTTAAAAATGTCTAAGTTCTCGAGGTATCGGAAAAGACCTTAGATTTCAGGTCTACATTCTTATTGAACCGGGAAAATCCTTAGATTCCTTCTAGGTTCTCGTGCCATGTATTTTTTTTTGAAATAAAGGAAATTATTGCGCAAATAATTTCACATAAGATAGTACTCGTACTATCACAAAATCACATAGTCAAAACAAAGTATAAATTAAATTATACTTTCATAGAATTCTTAATTTTTTGGGCACACAACTCATTCTCATTCTCATCTTCATTGAATACTTGTTCATAAACTTTCTTATTAAAAGAAATCACATCATTAAAATTCTTGTCCTCGTTGAGTCGACGTAGCGGGAGGTTGAGTTGTCATCAACATTCTAAATTCTAATGTTATAACTTAACTCTTAACTTTACTTGAGAGAACACTCTGATCTGGAGTATATACAAATTACTCTATCTTACGACTCGAAAGAAGACTCGATATAGAGTACGAACGAATACTCTATACTACTACTCGAAGGAAGACTCGTATTCAGAGCAGAAACGATGGCTCTGATACCACTCTGTCACAGCCCCAAATCCCGAGGGACGGCAAAAGCCGGGGTGCGACTGGGGTTGGATTAAAGAAGCGGGGAAGAAGGGGGACTAACTGAACTAAACATACATAGGAGACATCATACATTCTATAAACATGACTTCATTTACAAAAGAAGAGTTAATCTCAAGGATTACTCGACGAAGTTCCCAAAAAGTTAAACTAGGTTATATTACAGAACTTGTACCACAATGTTTTACTAATATACATAACATTCTAAGTTTAGAGTTTTACAGTGGAAAAGTGATTCATACTAACTAAAGTCTTCCTAAGACAACTTAATTCAAGCCTCGGCACTTCCATCGCTTCAACCTGCACATTTAGAAAACATATGCAGAGCTAAGTACAAAAGTACTTAGTGGGCATGCTGCCGAAAATATATTCATAAGTATAAATAATCAGGCATCTCATAATCGTAGCACATCGGGGTTTTATTGAAAGGGCCCGTGTCTACTAAATATTTTCTGACTCATTTATATAAATTAGCTTGTACAAGCATTTTTCTAGTATGTTACATTCAAATCTTGACCAATTCTCATTCACCGTGGCTGGTTACCCCTCAATAGGATACCACATACACCACAGGTTACAAAGTGCACTAACTCTGGAAAGCGCTTAATAGCTAACTTAGAGTCGATCGATAACTAATAAATCTGGAAAATACGAAGGTTAACTCAGATAGGTACAAGTGAACTCACATAAAATATTTAAACAGTTTATGCAATGATTATCACTTTGAAAACACGATTATCAAAGCGATAAAGAAAAGATTTTCGAGCATTGCTCGTTTTATTTCATATATAAAAGCCCAGCTTAGCGTTTACAGAACTAAGTACGAGCTTCCGTTCTCCTGATCTTCCGTCCTTTCCTTACTGCTGGCTTCCTCCTTCATCGTAAAATAATAACACTTCAAATCGGTCGTAAAAGATAATCGATCATAGAAAATCGAATTAGGTTTTAGTCATTTCATTTCTTTAGGCATTTGCACGCTACTAGTTTCATTTTAGTTAAACGGGAAATGAGACTTGAACAAATCTCATTTAGAACTCAAAAGGTCTCATACTCGACTCTTAGGTCAGTAGAGAGGGTAGTCGTTAGCTTATTACGGCTTAAACGATCGAAAGAAATTAAGTTGCGAAGAAAACAACTTAGTAAAATAATTTCTGCAAAATCACTGCACAAGGCAGTAGTTCTGGGGACTGCCCAGAACAGAGGAACTGGAAACAGGGGATGAGCCCTGTACCACTAGAAAGCTTGGGAAGTCTAGTTTACGCTCCAATTTACGGATCTCAAATCCGATAAACGAGCTAAGAGATATTACAGTTTCCGGGAAGGGTCGCAAAACTGGCGCGGCTAACCCTAATTGCTCGATAGAATCGACGTATAACTTCCTAAGTTCGTTCAAAGTTCTCGTATTCGATTTCTCAAGAAACTTGACTCTCAAGGCAGTCAACATGTACTCCCGTACGTGAAGGACTCCTTCTCAAAACTCGTTTCTTTAGCACGACGTTCTAAACATCGTCGTCTCAACTACCAATTACTAAACCAAAATCAAGTTAACAAATTCTCGTTTCTAGTTCTCGACTATTACTACAACTCATATAATAATAGCTCGAAAGCTCACGTCGTCAACTAAAAAGTTATGCCTTAGTCCATCATGAACATTATCATGAAGTTAGAATTCTCATTCGACTTCTCGGTTATTAATTATGACCACTTGATCGTCTCTTACGAGATTTCAAAAGTTATCGGATTCCGTTCATTTTCTACGTCATCAAACAACATCTAACATAGATCATTTTCATGCATATCATTACTTCATAACATTACTAAATCTCAACTTAGATCGAGTTCTTTGTCTCTTACGACTCACAAATTATTTTTAGAAAATTCCAATTAAATTCATAACATCAATTAATATCATTAACAACATTATTTCATCAACAATACCTCAACTAAATCAACTACATGAAAACCCCTAATTCTTTCCATTTTTTCGGTAATAACATAATTATTAAGGGGGTGATTTTCTTCATTAAACATCATCATTAATCCCTTAGTCATACTATTATATCATCAATTGATCAAATACAAGTCTAATTACACAATAAATTGAGAATCCCCAATTCAAACCCTAAACCCTAAAACCGGTTTTCATCCAATACATAGGGGTTTCGATTTCTTTTTTGTTCTAATCACTAATTGAACATCTCCTAAGCATGATTATACCATCAATTGAAGAATTCAATCATCCTACACATTTCCCCTAAAATTTCGGTAATGTCAAGGAGTTAGGGTTCTTGGATTTTCTTCAATTTTAAACATAGATCCATATCTAATCCATCCTATTACACTAATTAGAGATCAAAACATCTAATTCCCTTCATCCTAAATTTTTCGATCCATAAGTAAAATAAAAAGAAATGGATTTGGAATGGATAGAAGTGTAGAGGAGGAGATTACCTTGAAGATTAGTAAAGGAGGAAATAAGATTCGATGGAGGATGAAGAACTTGTGTGAAAAATCTTGCTCAAGAACTTGAAGATCTTCAACAATGGTGGAAAGATGATAAATGGGAGAGAGATGAGAGGGGCAGCCGAGTTTTGGGGAGGGAGGGAGTGAAGATGGTGACTAAATTATGTTATGGAATATAACATAGGTGTAAAGTTAGAATAAATATCCTAATGGTGAGTCATGTAGTTAAATACCATATAAAATGAAAATATCAAGGCAAAGAGAGAGTGGCAAAGTCGGCCAAGAGGAGAAAAAGAAGAAATTTACGCGCTTTTCCGGCACGATACGACGTTACGGAAATCGAACGACGAAAAACGTAGCTCGGCACAAAATCGTCACCTTCCGATTCGACCAAAAATTCTAACGTATTTAACCTAATCGGAAAATAATATTTAAAATCTTAATTCCGACAAAAACTCGGGACAACACAGTCCGAGTTTCGTCCGGAAAATCATAAAAACGAACTTTCTCGTGCGAGTTCGTATCGCGATTTCGTGAATGTAAAAATCAGACGGTTTTCCGTTCTGAGTTCCAGAACTAAAATTTTTTCGTACGCGATAACCCCAAATACAGTAGTCATCTAACTGACTTCCGTAATTTATTTTCGGAAACGGATTTCACCGTTAGTCTTAGAATTCAGAATCGTAAACTTAGGCGTGCAAAGCCATTTTTATTATTAACTTTAAATTTTTAAGATCATTCGGAAATTTTGGGGTATTACACTTCGGAGGACAGGAGGGCTTTCTGAACTAAAACCAAATGATGAATGCGTGTACTATTTATGTATTATGTGCGCTTTTAAAATTGATTGACTTGCCTGAGTTTTAAATTTTTAGTATGCAATCATCTACGTGTTAAAGTTATTACAAGGTCCTGTGGACGCACGGGATAAAGGTCCTATAAGATACGGGACAATGCATGCATTATTTAAGGTGAATGTGAGCCTTGCTTTGGTTGGACCGGCCACGGTGTTCGAGGATGAGGCCTACTTCTCGACACCACAGAAAGATAAGCTGTAGATTGATTCATACCTAAGATATAAGCTTAGTCTGCGCAGACGATTTACAAAACAAAAATATTTTTATGGCTGTCACAAGTGGGAAAATTCTTTTAAAGCAGTTATTTATATATCTAACCCTTGTGATGCAGCAAGAGAGGCAAGTTTCAATTATATAGCTCTAATAGCAAGCTTTTGAGAATGTTTTTGGCAATGTGTTCACTGAGTACGAAGTACTCAGCCCTGCATGTATTTCTATACGTGCAGGTTAGCTTGTGATGAAGATGGCGATGGTGATTCTTGGTGGTGTGTTATCTGTTGAAGGTTTGAGTCAGCAATTACATGTCTTCATACATGTAGTTGTCAAAAGCAAATGATGTCTCCGTTGCATGATAATCTATTTGATAATCTTTTGATTATGTCTTTTTTTGATAATTCTGATATGATTATAAAACAATGAGCCATTCGATCAAAACAACTTCTTAATTCCCGTTTAACTTTCATGTCTGCATAACTTGGAATCGAGATACTTCCTATTATTTTATGAAACTGTTTTAAATTATTTATGCTCATTCCTTGATGAGTGTTGATTTGGAAGCATGTTCATATTCGTTATCGCTTTCAAACTTTATTCCCCTATCCCTGAGCATAAATTCATTGTTAAGGTAAGTTTTATTTGTTGGTTTCACATTCTTAAATCAATTGAGTTAGTGTTTGGTTTCATCTCGGGTTGAGTTGTTACAGTAATGGTATGTTTAGTTGACGATTTCACCTTCACATTCTAATGGAGTCTGGTCGTTCCTACACACCGGATTTCGGGGTGTGACAACCTTCCAAGTCAGCCGACTCGTCAGTCCGAGACCGACCGAGTTGAAGCAATCTCTAGAAGAAGATTGAAGAAATGACTAAGAAGATGGAGAAGATGAACTCCAAGCTTGAACGAAATCGGAGAATATCCAAGAGTAGGCGTAGCTCTGAAGAAACATCTTCGAAGAATCAAGTAGATGGATGCTTTGAGTGTGGAAAGTCTGGTCACTTTAAAATGGATTGTCCCAATCTATCCAAGAAGGATACAGATGCCCTCCGAGCAAAGGCCAAGGACAAGACTAAGGCCATAATCATTGAGGAAGAAGCCGCTGACACTGACTTGTACATGGACTCAGGAGATGAAGATTTCAAGTTACGCAGGAAAAGACAAGTGTCTCATAGCACTACTAGAAGAATCTACATGCGAGGTAAATTCTTCAGTACAACCTAATTCTGCTATTCCTGTTGCTAATCAATGTGCAGGAGAGTTAGATGAAGACATATGCCCATCTTGGGATGAAATATAATAACTGAGTAGACTGTGTGATGCTCAAGCTGCTCAGTGCAAGGCACTTTGATCAGAGTTCGATGTAATGAGCAAGGAACTGAGTTTGAAGGATCAGGAGATTGATAGACTAGTTGAGTGTTGCAAGAAGCTCCAAGAAGAAGTTTCTTATTCCACCATCAGGTGATCAACTTGACGAAGATGACCAAGATGCAGACGGAATGCATCTCCTAGTTGCGGCTTGAGTCAAAGCATGCCAACGAGAAGATAATTTCTCTCCATGCATCAAGTTCAACACTTGAAATCATGATCAGTCAATAGAAACCACCGAACTGCGTAGAAGAACTTGGATACAATCTCGAGCTGGACACTGGGATAAAGCCAAAATCCTTTGTCAAAGCTGGACAAAACACAACTGAGGAAACCACAGCTCAACCTGCCTCAATTGAACCTATAGTTCAAGAGACTCCAGTCATTCCTTAGATTGTGGAGGCGACTGTAGTGGACATAGAAAAAAAGGTTCAATGAGATAAACCTAAATTTGACGATGTTGGAACGTCAAAAGATGCTGAGAAATCCAGGAACGGACCGAATCACATAACTCAGTATCAACCAAGACGTCATCCGAACTGGAACAACTCGAACTTTTATCAACAGACATATCCAGTTCAACATCAGTACCAGCAAGAGTATCAAGGAAGTGGAAACTACATATTGATCAATATCGTGGTCCTAGTTATCCACAATATGGGCATGATTATGGAGCACAATAGTTTGGGACTCTTTCCAGACAGTTCTCACCAAGAAGAAATCGACCAAGTCAGCAAGGTCGAAACCAAGCTCCAAGAAGAGGATGTCCACCTAAGAACTGGACTGCTAGAGCTCCAAAAAACAATCAGTCAGTAGTCTATGTAGATACAAACAAGAAGACTCTGCAAACTGACCGCACAATTCAGATCTTCCAGGAAACTAAGCCAAGCACTAACCCGCTAGGATCTAACTGAGTTTGGGTACCAAAAGTTCTTCTTGTTTATTGCAGGAGCAAGATCAACTGAGAAAGAAACGAGCTACAAAGTCGGTGTGGATCATGGATAGTGGATGCTCAAAGCACATGACGCATCACATGAATCTACTCAAGGACTTCACACTTCGAGTTGGACCAACTGTGACCTTTGGTGATAACTCTCGTGATCAAACTTAAGGGTTCAATACACTCAATACTAAATATGTAACTATCAAAAATGTTTTCTTAGTCGATGGATTAAAGCATAATCTGCTCTCCATAGGCCAATTCTGTGATAATGGTTTTTTTGTGAAGTTTGATGCACAACGATGTAGGGTGAAAGACACAAAGACCAAGCAAATTCTCTTAATTGGTAAAAGGTCTTTCTCTGGAACTGTAAACTATAAGGATTAGTCAAGTTATCGTTCAGAGACATGCCTAGTGTCAAAAAGCAGCTCAAAGACAAGCTGGCTGTGGCACAAAAGGCTAAATCACCTCAACTTCAAGACATTAAATCATAGCTAGCCACAATTGGAATTCTAGACTTGGTATACAGTTCAATGAATCTCTGCAGTTGCTGTCAACTAGGAAAGTTGGCTAGAGCTTCGTTCCATCTCAAGCTTACACCATAAATGGATCGAGTTCTACAATTGATCCACATAAATCTCTTTGTTTTGGTGACACCCAAGAGCACGAGTGGCAATGAATATACTCTTGTAGTTACTGATGACTACTCAAGATACACATGGGTGATCTTCATGGCTCACAAGAACGAGATAAGATATGAGTTGCCAAAGTTGATAGATCGGATTGCCAACCAGTAGGAGAAACACATAGTATCCATTCGATCTGATCATAGAACTAAGTTCTTTAATGATTCCATCATTGAGTACTACGAGAAAAATGGCACAACTAACCAGACCTCAATTGCAAGGACTTCACAGCAGAACGGAGTAGCTGAGAGGAGGAATCGAACATTGAAAGATGTTGTAACATCCATGTTGACAAGCTCAGCCTTGCCGAATAGATTTTGGGTTGAGGCAGTAGTCAACACAACGTGTTACACACAGAACTACTCTTTCCTAACCAAGCCACATAGGAAAACTTCATACGAACTATAAAGATACTCGAAGCCAAATCTATCCCATCTTCGTGTTTTTGGTTCAAAGTGTTATATCTACAACCAAGGGAAGGCTCAGTTGAAAACCTTTAAGCCTAAAGCTATCAAAGGCATATTTCTTGGATAATGTACAAAGATTAAAGCTTATAGGGTTTTCAACAATAGCTCCAAAGTTATGGAGGTAACAACTCATGTTAGTTTTGATAAATCTACTTTTGAGAGAAGGGAATAGGCAAAGTTGCAGGCAACAACTGCAACTTCAACTATACAGCCCGCTCAGAAGACTGAAGAACTTGGCGAAGCCGCTCATATGGTCAACTGAAGCAGGAGAAGTATACTCTTCAGAAGATAAGATTGATGACCCCATCTCCAATTAAGGGGGAACCTCAAATCTACCCAGTCATGTGTCAACTCCAACTGATACATCAACTGTGCGGCCAAACCGCAAATCAGTCTAGGGCCCTCAAGTTCTAGACCAACCAACTCCCCAGACCGACCTCCAACCCTAACTGAGGATCGAATTGCATCAAAAAATTCACCACAGAATTCTGCACCTCAAGCTTTTCCTAGAAGACTTGATCTCAACACTCTTTCTCGTGATGTTGCTGAAGGAGCTCGAAGAAACAAGAGATGGTACGACGACCATCTTAGGGAAGCAGTGATTGGAAATCCAGAAGTAGGTGTACGACATGAAGAAATGTACAAGTTGTTGATGCCAAAGCTTTCCCTCCGACTCAGTTCACTCACTCCAAAGTACCAGCTGCTGAGGAACCAACTGTACATGTTCAATATGCTGCAGAGCTTGCTGTGCTTGAAGATTTCGAGCAAGCTGGAGATGTAGCTATGAGCTCATGCTATGTACCAGATGTGCCAGAGCCAAAAGATATATTGAAAGCTCTTGTATGCGTTCACTAGACTCAGTCCATGCAAGACACCCTCAATGAGTTCCTGAGGAACTATGTTTGGGAACTTATTGAAAAACCCTTAGGCATCAAAGTAATTGGCCTGAAATGGTTCTTCAAAAACAAAAGAGATGATATTGGATACATCGTCAGAAACAAGGCTAGGTTGGTAGCTCAAGGATACTGCCAACAAGAAGGGATCGACTTTGAAGACTCCATCACCACAGTTTCTAGTCTGGAAGCATTTTGGATTTTTCTAGCCTATGTAGCTCACCAAAAATTCAAAGTCTACCAAATAGGTGTGGAGTGCATATTTGTGAATAGCGATATCAAAGAAAATATGTGGAACAACCTCCTAGTTTTAAAACCGGTGATGGTAAGAGTCTACAAGTTGAAGTAAACTATTTACGGACTGCAACAGGCTCCGCGTGCATGGTATGATACCTTATGTAGCTTTCTATTGGAGTCAGGATTTGTTCGATGCTCAGTCGATAAAATGTTGTTCACCATTAAAGTTGAAGATGATATCTTGGTGGTATAGATCTTTGTCGATGACATCATCTTTGGATCCAAATCCGAAGGACTGTGTGAGAAATTCTACAAACTCATAAAGGACAAATTCGAGATGTCCATGATGGGAGAAATGAACTATTTCCTTGGACTGCAAGTCAAGAAGTCTTTAGAAGGAATCTTCATCAATTAGTACAAGTACACCAAGGAACCGATTACCAAGTTTGGACTTGATTCTAGCAAGTCAACTAGAATCCTGATGAATACTAACTAGAAGATCGAGCCTGGTTAAGAAGGGCAGTCAGTCGACACCAAGAAGTATAGAGAAATCATCAGATCGCTATTGTATCTAACGACAAGACATCGAGACATATCTTACGCAGTTGGAGTATGTGCAATATTCCAAGTTACACCTAAAGAAGCTCTCATGAAAGTAGCGAAGAATATCATCAAATACCTTAAGGGCATAATCAATATGGGCCTTTGGTATCCTTCTAATGATAACATTCAACTGACTAGGTATTTAGACGCAGACCTAGCTGGATATGAAGTTGATAGGAAATCTACCTCCGGATATTGTTAGTTCATGGGAAGCAAGCTAGTCTCCTGGTTCTCGAAGAAGGAGGTGTGTGTCGCCACTTCAACAACTGAATCACAATATATGGTAGCAGGCAGTTGCTGCATGCAAATACTCTGGCTAAAGCAACAGCTCACAGATTATGAAGTTGAGACAGGTCAAGTCCCTATCTATTGTGACAGCTCGAGTGTTATGGCAATCACCTTGAACCTAGTTCATGAACATCAAACATCACTTCATTAGTGATCATGTCGAGAAGAAGGACATCATTATTGAGAAAATTCACACTGGTATCCAACGAGCTAATATCTTCACAAAACCTTTAGTGGAGCTGCGATTCAAGATGATGTGCCAACTTCTTGGATTGTTGAATCCCACAGAAGATGGTGAGAAGAAAGAGATATCAAGTTGAGGGGGAATCTCAACTTGAGGGGGAACTATCCGAATTCGAGTCAACCAAATAGTTCAGAGCTAACTAAGAGTCAAACTTCAGCTAAACAGACAATTTGAGTCAACTGATTATATGCAGAACTGAGGAGTCAGTCGATTTTAACACCGACTCAGAGGTATGAACTATATCAACTCATCCCTTAGTATTTAAGGCAGACGATTGAATTTATTTCAAACATTCACTGACGTGTTGATCACACATTAAGAAGCCCTCCAGTCCTATTTAACGCAAAGCTAGAATTACTCAATAGTCTATGCTTTTTAGACCGAGAGTAGGCTAACATGGAAATGTTTACACTCCTCACTTGCGCATGCCCGTCACCGCCGGACCTACGTCCTGCGCACGTGCCCCTTTATGCGAACAGTCTCCAAATCTCAGCCATTGATCTCAAAAAGGCAAGATTTATCCCCAACCATCGATCTAAGTCATCGTCTATCTATAAAAGGGTGTCTCCAAATCCTTAATCCCCTTTCCGACTCACACATATGTGCATATGTTTTACAAACTTCATAACTGCAATCTCTCTACTTGATTTTGCAAATTTTGTTATAATTTTCTCACATTTCAAGTTTATTTCTTCAAATTGAAATGATGGCACCAAATACAACAAAAGAAATCTCCAGCTCTACTGCCTCAATCTCTCCAGAACTAGATGTCGTTCGATCCCAAGTGGTGTGCGAACTGGTAGTCTCTCTTGCTCATGAGGAGCATGAAGAATTCACAGCAATGATGAACAAATATCGCTCTAGGCTGAAGATGTGGGTGTCTCATAAACCACGATGGATCTTTCCCTCCGCCACTACTGAGTTCTTCATGAATCTAAGAAAGGACTGACATGGAGAAGTATCAACTCATCATAAACATTGATAGCTGTTTGCGGGAATTGTATCAACTCCCTACCATTGGTGATGATCTATCAGACTTCTCCGACTCAAATATGACCAGGTTTATCAAGTTCATCATCGTTAACCACGAGGAATTCAAAGCGGGGATGCAACGAACATAATTGGAGCTGTCACCCGATTGTTGTTTGATATTATGGTAAACTGTGTCCATCTCCTCGCAGGCTCAAAAGGAGATGTGAGTCGTCCCAAGATGAAACCAATGATGGCAATCTATGGTGACTATAACATCGATTGGTTCAGTCATTTTAAACATCAGCTCGAGGCTGAGTCAATGAAGATTGTTCACACCAACAACTCTTTTCCCTGCAGTCACAGATTGTTGTATGGTACCAAGGTGTCCCCTCTTATCTTGTACTCAGTTCTCGATCTGGACGTTGACTAGGAACATAGACACCATGTCGATCGCTGACAAAGATAGGATCTTTTGTGAGTAGAGTCGCATTAATGCAGTTCTGGATCTTCAATATAAACAGAAGCCTTCGGATGCTTTGTCAGCGAAAGAAGAAAAGAAGCGGGCGGAGCTGAACAGAAGAAGGCTGCTTCCAAAGTTCGTGAAGAACACCTAACTGGGTCCCCAGCTGACTCTATTAATGACGAAGCCACTCCATCTCCCCCTTCCCCGAAGAAGAGCAAGAGGGCCAGAGTTGAGAGAAAAAGAATTCTCCTCTTCTGACTCTCCGCGATGAGGATAATGTTGCAGAACCTGCTTCTCCCAAAGCTCAGCATGTGGAGAAGCAGTTGACGAAGAAGCTTAGGAGGTTGGTAAAGTCCAGTGAAACTGTGTGAAAGGAAGTCCCCTTCATCCACTATGGCTCCATGACCATGAGCTAAACTGTCCAGGATGCAGCTATCATGATATCCATCCGACGACGAACGGTGCTTTCAGCAATGTAATCAGCAACTGAGCAATTTGAGAGGGAACTGAGAGAGACAAGTTAGGATAGGACTGAGGCTCTCAGTCAGAAGAGAACCAAAGAAAAATTGGTTGAGACAATTGTGCTGTCTCCTCAGCCACTCGCAGTCCATCGCTCATCTCATAAGAGCAGACTCCAGAAGGGATCATGGCTTCTCCATCCCCCTCTATATCACCTGTCAAGTCTTCTCCAGCAACAATCGATGTCTCTTAAATGGAGAAGGAAGTTGAGCTTCAGTCCGCTGTAGAGAGTGAGCCTTCAACAACTGAGACTCACCTGGATATGACTATTGGTCACCACTCCCCTCCTATCATTGTTAATTCCAAGGATGATGAGGCACATGAACCAACAGAGAAAGAGCTAGAGCAGAAAGCCCTTGAATATACCTTCAATTTTGAGCATCTCAAGGCCATGCGCGAAGCACTGACTTTCCATCCAGAGCTTGCAGATCGTCCTAACTTATTCTTCTTGGTTACAAACCTTCTCATGTACATCTCTGTGAGCATGGGAGACTACTGCTAGCTAGAAGATTTCTTGAATATGTATTCGTTATCAGAATTGCAGACGTTTGAGGCCCAGCTGAAGGATATGTTCCACTTCTCCACCAAGTGGGAACTTGCCCAAAATATGGATCAGCTAATTGCCAACTTTGTGAAGTATATTCTAGCTAAAAGAAAAGCTATCTCTCTCTGCCGCCTTGAAAATTATGCTCGCAACATCCAGAACTGCAAATAGGTGAAGCTGACACCTGCTGAGCAAACTTTTGAAGTTCCTGCTACTACTCCAGTTGAAGGCCAATCAGAAGAACCCAAGACTGTCAAGGCTGTAGAATCTAGCCATCGCACTACAAAGCCCAGGAATGAGGGCAAGTTCGATGATCTCTCCACCACAAACTTCAACATCGAACAACTTATTGTGGAGATCAAAGAACTAAAGAAGACTGTTGATAATGCATCGTCTGAAAAGCCTCAGCTGCTTGCAGAGCTAAAGAGATCAGTCCAGCTACTTTGACAAGATTCTCAGAAGACCTTCACCGAGAAATTTAAACTTTTGCAGCATGTTGATTCTCAGTTGGAATTGGTCAAAGCTAAACTGAATGAACTCTGCAAGAAGACCGCTACTGAAGTCCATGAAGCACTTGAAGAATCCTCCGATCTAATCTTTGCCAAGTTCGAGGAGTTCACTGCTAAGTTCGTCTCGAAGAAGGAATTCGGTGGCCTCCGTGACAACTTGACTCTTGGAAGCCCCGATTTCAACTTCTTGAAGGCCAACTTGCTGACAATTGGACCGTGATGGCCGAACATGCCTATCTTTAAACTGAATAGAAGACTCATTAGCTTCTCATCTCCATGCTGCTCACTCTAACTCATGTTACAATATGGAGATCTCCTCGCTGAAGGATGTTGTCATTTTCTTTCTTGTTGATGCCAAAAAGGGGGAAGAAGAAATGACACCCTAGGCAGGAGTATTTTCCAAGGCAGCCACATCAAAGGCTGAATGGACTGAGAAGTTGTCTGAAGCAGAGGAAGCAAATATCCAAGAAACGGCTAAGGCCTTAACTAAGGAGCTGGAGACTAAAAAAGAAGAGTGCCCAACTGATGAAGAGATGATACAATTAGCAAGGTTGTCCGGAGCTACTAAAAAGATGTTGGTTGATCGCAAGTGGATGAAAAACTTTGCTGAAAATTAGAAACTGGAACTTAAGAAGTTCAGGGAAGCCATGCAAAAGGAACCGGAACAGAAGTTTCTAGAAGGTCGCGATCGCATGGTCTATCAACATCATCTTCACCAGATCGAAGCATGCACAAGGACCGGGACTAACATGAGCCTCAAACTATCATACCCCGACTCCCGAGGTGCGACGAATGACACTAACACTATTAAACCTCATACTAACTCAACTCACATAAGGGTTCATGCTCGGAGAATCAAGGGATTATTGACTGAAAGCGATAACAAATAAGGCATGCTTCCAAGTCATAGATAAAACACCAAATGAGCATAGATAATTTATATATTGAATCCAACAAGGAATAAGTATATTGAGATCACATCATGCAAAAGTTAAAGAAAAGCGGTAAATTGTATTGAGCACATCGCTCTTGAATTCAACAAAGTATCAGAGTGTTACTCAAACATATCCAAAAGAAACATCATATAATACTGCAGCGGAGACATCGACTCAATTCCCAACAACTACATGTATGAAGACATGTAATTGCCAGCAAACTTTCGACTCAACCAAAAGAACACACCACCAAGCCGTCCATGCCATCCATATCCCGCTAACCTACACATTTAGAAATACATGCAGGACTGAGTACGACGCATGCCAAAAACGTTTGAAAAATTGCTCTTAGAACTATACAATTCAACTTGCCTTGCCGTAGCATCACAAGTATTAATGCAATAAAAAATATTTACTTGTGTATGCAAAAACATTTTATTTTTCTTGAAACGACAGCGCTGTCAAACATATTATTAACATACATGTATGAATCATCTACGCCTCATCTCTGTGTCGAGAAGTAGGCCTCCTTCTCAAATACTGTAACCGGCTAAACCGAAGTAAAACACACAGTCACCTCAAGCAATTCAAATACCACACGTAGGTTCCTGTCTTTTACAGGGTAATAATATCTCAAGAAGATGATAAAACATACCAACTCACATAAATACGTCAAGTCAATTGAATTTAAAAACTCACATAATAATAATCAATAAACAATTGTAGCATTCATCGGAGTTTTGGTTTTAGAAAAGCCCACCTAACTTACGAAGAACTAGCTAGACGGCTTACTCTTTTGATTGTCCTTGCTACTTTTCCGTCCTGCTTGGTCCTTCACAATTCGACATCGAATAAAGAATAAGATTCTTGACGTGTAAGACGTAAAGTAGATTTTGGTCTTGGCTGAAGGACTTCTACTTGACTCAGGCCTTTCTATTTTTAACTATTCTAAGTTAATATCTTTTCTCGACTTTCTCGTTCTCGGTTATCGACTCTACTCGGTTACTAAATACTTCGTTTCACATCCTCGTTTCTAAATCATCATTACTTTAGCATCTCTTACTAATTAAAGAAATATTATTTATCTCGATTACATCACTCAAATTCTTACTCGAATACTTGATTCAACTATCGTCATCTCAAATCAATCATGTAACATATAAGCATTCTCAACAATTGAACAAGTCATATCATCATAAACGAAATATAAACATTTCACTTAAGCACATAGGTTCAATCAAGCATAATAAATTCAACACGATTCAAATATAATTAACAGTTATCTCGACACTGCTCGATTTTATTCTCGGAAAATATTATCTTCAAATAAACATTAAAAAAAATCTCATCAATCTTTAATAAGTCAAGCAAGAATTCAATCAATAAGAATTTTGAATTTAAACTCAAATAGTCATTTAATATTTCTCGACTCAAAACACAACGTTATTTCAAAATACGTCGTCTTTCCTCAACTACGTACACAAACTCGTATATGTACTCTTATCTTAATTACTTATCTTATATTAATATACTTTCTTTCTTATTCTCAATTAAGCTCTTATTTTCTATACTTAATCGAAATTGAACTTTCTATTCATAACTCGACTTTTTAATAATTTCGTTTTCGCTAAAAAAAATTCTCGTTTTCTTTACTCGATGAAAATTCAACTTTTAATTCAAAACTCAACACTCGATAACTTTATCGTTTAATTAAAATGATGTGAAAAGCAAACTCGATTATTATCACTCAAGATTTATCAATCAAGTTCAATAAGTCTTATCACTTGTTACGTCTTAACTCAAGACTTTATTTTAATTAAGCTATTTCTTTATAGCATTGTTTATCCATCCAATCTCAAACTTAATTCTTAATCTCATACTTTACTATTTCTTATTTTATTAAGAAAATATCTCTATAATTAATTTCGAGTAAATGAACTCAAACTCGACTCTATAACTATTCTTTTCCTTAAAAGAGAATTTATTCTCTTAGATTAATTCTTTCTCACATATTCTTGTTTAATTGAACGGACTTATCCTCGAGTAAATTTTATTTCCTTAGCTCTAACTCCTCTTTTATTTCTCAACTATTATTATTATTTTTCTCTCTCTCTTTTTTTTTTAATAACTCATATAATTTCTCTTTTTAATTAACTACTTCTTAACAAAGAAACATTTTTCTTTGTTTTTACTCAATTCTATATCTCATAACTAATTCATTAATTTTTCTTTTTATTTTTATCTTTATTTTATCTAAATTTTTTTTTCAAATTTTTAATTAATTAATTAATTAATTTTATTAATCTTCAAATCTTCATGTTCTTCACCAAGAACACCAAGAACACACACTAAAAAATTCTTAATTTCACCAAGAACACTTAGAACACACACTAGGCTTCAAAAATTCATTTTCATCTATTTTTGCATATTTTTGTGCTTAAATTCCATTTTCTTCATTTCTAAATTTTTTTTAAACATCTAACACTCCAAATTAAACACAAACACATTCAACTCATCCATAACATCAAAATCATCAAAAATCATCAAAATTCTTTTTCTTCCATAAACCTATCTAATTCGATTTTTCTCACATAAATAATATAATAAATTAAATCATTCATTCCATCATAATCTCATACTCATAGCATGCTCATAACATCATTAAATCATACAACAACAAACTAGATCAAATTTTTCTCCATAAAACCCTAATTCTCGGTTTCATCATAGCAATTAATTTTTCTTCTTTTTCTCAAGCATAATTATCATTCCAATCATTCTCATAAACACATATAAGCAAGAAATTATCAAGAAATAATGGAAGTTATTTTTCTTTCTTTTTTTTTTCCTATTTTCGGTCCTAGTTTCTTTTTTTTATAGGATTATTATTTTTCTTTTCCCTCTTAATTCTTAGATTAATTCCTAGGGTTTGATTTCTTAACAAATTCCTCACATCGATCATCACATCTCACGTCCTAGGTTTGCCTAAACATAATTTAAAGCATGCATATTTCCTTTTCTTTAGGCTTATAGATTACATATTTACAAGAAATCAAATGACTAAACATACTTAAAAGATTTAAATCAAACTCCTCCTCTTGATGAACTTGAACCGAAAATGAAGGGTTGTGAGCTCAAATCTCTAGCTTGGATTTTCCATGGAGGATCTCATCTTTAACCTCAAGAAAAATATAACAAAAATTAATCATCTCTTCTAGGGCTTGAATGCCGAAAATAATAGAAAAAAGAGAGATGATTTTGCTTTGGAATTAAACTCAAGGCTTGAAGAATTAGTTTACCTCTTGAATTAGGATTTGATGGAATGAAATGATGATGATCTTTTTGGAGTTGGAAGCTTGATCTCTTGAACTTGAATGGAGATTTTCTCCAACTATGTGTGTGTGTGTAACGGTATTGAGAGGGAGAGAAGAGAGAGTTTTTCTTAATTTCTCTATGATGAACACGGTGGAGAGAGAGAGTAGAGAGAGATGAGAGAGATGAACTTATCTCTTATCTTTAGCTAAGAAGGAAATGAAGTAAAATGAATGGATTAATTGAATGTAATGATGATATTCCATTTAGGTATAGAAAATAGGTAGTCTAGGGAGAGAGATTAGGGAGAGAGAGAGGAGCATGTCGGCTGGAGAGAGAGAGAAGGAGAGAGATATTTATCTACTTTTCACTGATATAATTTTCCCCAGATGAAAATGTTTTCCAGTAGAATACATCCGTATAAATTCCACTTATATTGAAAATGGCTCTAAACTCTCCTCGACTCGTTTCTGACATCGAAAAAACCTCAAATCTGTCTCATATCTCATGAAATAAATCAAGGAGTCTGAATATCAAATTTTTAGGTCAAAATTCTAAGTAACGAAGAAAAACCTAAAATTACTCGGCTAATTAAACCGTTAAGAACTAAATTCTTAAAATTCTCTCATATGATCTCGGATGAGGTTCTAATATATCTCAAAGGTCTTAGAATTAAATCTAAGTTCAAAAGACACTAATTAGGTTAAATTCTGAGTTCGTCGGTGAATAGTATTTTCTCAGTTCTCGTTACTATTCACTGAAAAGTAAAAGTTCTCGAAATTCTCTAAAATTCATACTCATGCTCAAAATCACATAAATAAACTCAATCAATGCATCACATACTCGATTCGAATAATTGAAACGAGAAAAATTCACATCAAAGCACACAAGGAAATTTTAGTCATTTTCAAGAAAATTTCTTTTTTTGAAAAATTTTATCACTCAAGGCTCATTATTTAAGCATATAAACACATTTCAAACGCACTTAAAGACTTATAAAAGCTTGTGGTATTACATCCTCACCTCCTAAAAAAAATTTCGTCCCGAAATTTACTAACATTGAGAAAACAACTCGGGATATTTCGCTCTCATCTTTTCCTTGAGTTCCCACGTGGCTTCTTCGAGATCGTGATGACACTACTTAATCTTAACTAGGGGAAACGATTTCGTTCTAAGCTGCTAGACCTTACGGTCTGAAATTTACTCGGGTCTCTCCTCGTAGCTTAAATCTGGCTTCAAAGTCATGTCTTCTTGGCGAATCACGTGCTTTGGATCGAAAATGTACTTCTTTAATTGCAACACGTGAAAAACGTTATGCGAATTCCCAAAACTGGGAGGCAATGCTAATCTATACGAAACGGCTCCAATCCTTTCAAGGATTTCAAACGGTCCTATAAAACGAGGCTTTAGCTTTCCTTTAACACCAAAGCGGTGTACTCCTGTCGAAGGGGATACTTTCAAAAAGACTTTACTTCCTACATCGAACTCTAACTCGGATCTTCGGTTGTCGGCATATGACTTCTGCCGACTTTGGGCTTCCTTTATCTTATGGCGAATCTGACGAATAGATTCTATCATCTCCTCAATCGCTTCTGGCCCTATCACTTCTCTCGCCCACTTTGTCCCAATAGAGTGGAGATCTACACTTATTTCCATAAAGAGCTTCATAAGGGGCCATTCCAATTGTATTTTGATAGCTATTGTTATAAGCAAATTCAACAAGAGGTAAAACTTTCTCCACTCGTCTCCTTTTTCTAATAAAATAGATCTTAGCATGTCATCAAGAATCTGAATCGTTCTCTCTGACTGACCGTCCGTCTAAGGATGATAAGCGGTATTGAACTGCAACTGTGTTCCCAATTCTTTGTGGAAACTCTCCCAAAAATGGGCTGTGAACTTCGAATCTCGGTCGGAGGTAATCGTACTCGGCACTCCATGTAATCTTACAATTTCTTTGACATAAATTTGTGCCAACTTGTCTGATCCATAGGTGTGGGGTATAGGTATGAAATGAGCGGACTTGGTTAATCTATCCACAATCACCCACACAACTGCATTTCCTTTCCTTGACCTTGGCAAACCCGTCACGAAATCCATCGTGATACCATCCCACTTCCATTCAGGGACTGGTAATGGTTGTAGAGGTCCATACGGTCTTTGATGCAGAGATTTTACTTGCTGACAAGCTAAACACCTTTCAACATACACGGCTACATCCTTTTTCAGTCCTTCCCACCATAATTGTTGCTTCAAATCTTGATACATCTTTGTACTGCCGGGATGGGCTGTATACGGGGTTTCATGAGCTTCACTCATTATCTCGTTTCTTAATTTGTCGTCATTTGGCACACAAATCCTTCCTCGAAACAACAAGGCATTGTCTCTTGACTGTGAAAAATCTTTGACTCATTCTTTTCTAACCTTCAACCTCAACTTCAACTTCTCCAAATCCTCGTCTTTCCTTTGACCTTCTATGATACGAGACCTCAAATCTGGCATTACTACCAATGTAGCAATCACTTGCTCTACCGTTGCCGGAGGTAGAACTACTTCGATTCTCATTCTTCCAAACTCCTCGATCAATCTTGGTTCTTCAGTTAGCAAAAATCCTAACTCGGTCTCTTCTGAATTTTCGACCTTTCTTTTTTGGCTCAACGCGTCGGCTACAACATTAGCTTTTCCGGAATGGTAAGATATCTTGCAATCATAGTCTTTCACCAACTTGAGCCGTCTCCTCTGTCTCATATTTAGCTACTTCTGTTCGAAGAAATACTTCAGACTTTTGTGATCCGAAAAGATTTCACACTTGGCTCCATAAAGATAGTGTCTTCAAATTTTCAGAGCATGCACTATGGCTGCTAATTCTAAATCATGAGTCGGATACTTCTCTTCATGGGGTTTGAGTTGTCTTGAAGCATACGCTATGACTCTGCCATCTTGCATTAACATACATCCTAAACCTTGAGCTGATGCGTCTATATAAACGGTATAGTCCTTTCCTGGCTTAGGAAGGGCTAATACTGGAGCTGAAGTCAATCTCATCTTAAGTTCTTGGAAACTTTTCTCGCATTCTTCCATCCACTCAAACTTCGATTCTTTCTTCAACAAACTCGTCATCGGCTTTGCAATTTTGGAAAATCCTTCTATAAATCTCCAATAGTAACCTACTAAACTGAGAAAACTACGGATTTCATGAACTGACGCCCACGATTTTCAATCTTGCACAATTTTCACCTTTTCCATGTCGACTTTAATTCCTTCGGACGAGACAACGTGTCCTAAGAAATTCACTTCTTTCAACTAAAATTCTCATTTGCTGAACTTGGCATATAACTTTTCTGATCTTACCTTCTCCAATACGATTCGCCGATGCTTCTCGTGTTCTACTTCATCCTTTGAATACACCAAGATGTCGTGTATGAAGACAATCACAAATTTGTCCAAAAATTCATGAAAAACTCTATTCATCAAATCCATGAAGACGGCTAGAACATTTGTCAAACCAAATGACATTACTATGAATTCGTAATGTCCATATCTCGTCCTGAAAACAGACTTTGGAACATCTTCTTGCTTGATCTTTAGTTGATGATATCCAGATCTTAAATCAATCTTGGACAAAACACCTGCTCCTTTTAGTTGATCGAACAAATCATCTATCCTTGGCAAAGGATACTTGTTCTTGAGCGTAATCTTGTTAAGCTCTCGGTAGTCTATGCACATCCTCAAACCACCGTCCTTCTTCTTCACAAACAGAATTGGGGCTCCCAGGGGGAAACGCTTGGTCAAATAAAACCCAAGTCTAATAGTTCTTGCAACTGAATCTTCAATTCTTGGAGTTCCTTTGGGGCCATTCTGTATGGAGCTTTTGATATTGGGGCTGGTCCAGGTTCTAGGTCAATCGTAAATTCCAACTGTCTGTCGGGAGGCAATCCTGGTAGCACTTCTAGAAATACGTCTTTAAATTCTCGCACAATGGCTACGTCGTCAACATTCAACTCTTGCTTCTCATCTTTGTTTAAATATATCAAATACGCTTTCGTATCCTTTCTTCTCATTAACTTCTTCGCTTTCATAGCCGAAATAATCGGCATACTTGTTAGGAAATTTATTAAAGTTTTGATTGATTCCAAAACCAACTGACCCCAACCGAGTAGATGTTGCAATTTCCTAAAGTTAGTCATTAGGCTCGTTGTTTGAGCAATGTTAAGATTTTATCTTTACATGACTCCAGCTAAAGACGGCAATAAGGCTTCACTCGGATAGAATATCAGATGTACGAACATCAACTGAGCGTTCAAAAGATAGAACATCAGATGAACGTTCAAAGGGGAAAATGTAAGAAAGACATCTGAGAGTTTAAAGGGGGAAGTTATAAGAAAGTCAACTGAGCGTTCGAGCCAACTGATAAGATACCGAATGTCAGATGAAATTAGAGATCAGATGGAACATCAGTTGAAAGATAATTCGATAAGATCGACAACATCAAATTCAAGTCAGCTGAGAGTTCAACTGTTCTTTAGACAAATTATCAGATGAAGATAGAGATCAGACGGAACATCAGCTGAAGGCCATTCGGATGAAGTTCAAACTTCTCAACTGACTAAACATTGTTGAAAAACTAAGGTTGAGATTTGAAATTCAAAAAGGAAGTCACGTGAAGGTTTGACGTTCTGTCATTACCTCATTTGGCCCAACACAAGGCTATCTCAGATGTAAAGCAGAAGTCCACAGTTGCCAATTCCGGAAAGTCTGCAGATATGAGAGACAAGCCATCGCTTTCAACAGAGATCAACAGCTCCTCCAATGGCTAGTTGATTCTCTCTGCCTATAAATAGAGGCCTTCATTCATTCACCAAGACGACCGGAACCAGACAGACAAGTGCGAGAGCAAAGAGTTAGACGAGCGAACATCACCAGTTGAGAGTTCATATCGCAAACGAGCTAAACTGAATTCAATCTCTAAGAACATCACTAGTTGAGAGTTCTAGAGTGTTAGATTCTGTCTTGGTGTTTTAGATCTCAGTTTGAGTTTTCATTCATTCAAGCCTAGATCCTAGCTCACTTCTTGTTCGAGCTAGTAGTTGGAAAAACCCACTCTTTTACACATCCTCTCAAAAGGATTGTTGGACCCTACTATTCCCGGAATTGAGTAGATAGGTTGATAAGTACCCGTAAACTTATCTGTAAGGTTGATAAGTACCCGTAAACTTATCTCAACGGTTGCAAAGCCCGCGTAAGCTTTGTGGTTTTAGTCCTAAAGAACTTGGACTGAGTTGTGTGGACTCACAACTCCCCGTGGTCGTAGGAGTTCTCTCCGAACTACGTAAATCTTTGTGTGTTTGTGTTTATTATTCAGTTATCTTATTGCATATTTAACTGACCGACTAACCAGCACTCAAACTGCATTTTTACATTCTCAACTGACTTGGTTATTGACCGACCTTGCATCAAAGCGTGAGTTAATTTTATACGAGTTGTTATTTTCCACCACATTCCGCACAGCACTACACTTCCAGCTGAGTATCCTTACTCAGTTGTGATTCCAACTGAGTCTTCTTACTCGGTTGTGATATTTTTAGGGGGTTGTTTTTAAAATTCCTAACTGGTGTATTCCCCCCCCCCCAAACACCAGAACTCGTATCGGGACCATCAAGTGGTATCAGAGCAGTGGTTCAAAAGACTACTGACTCTGTTTCACGAGGTGTAAATCGAGGTGTTTTTCTTCTGTGGTCAACTGAACAGATCTTTTTCACGCTAGTGCATATCTGCTTGCATCTGTCTTTTGTTTGTGTGTGCAGATGGATGTTAAAAACAAGATCATTGTCATGTTCTCGGTTGTGAACTATACATCCTGGAGAACTCGGATGAAGAAGATTCTACTGTCAAAGCATCATCGAATGCTACAAGCACTCACATCCGGACCGATCACTATCATGGAGAAAGTCACTCGCACTCCTATAAATCCCAACGATGGGGATACAACTGAGGAGTTAGTTGAGAAAAAGCCAGAAGACTTCACTCCTGAGGAAGCTAAAGTGAGCCAGCTGGATATCTGGGCTCAGAGCACTATCATGTTCACAGTTGGACAGGACTATCTTCCTTGGATAGAAGAGTGCGACACCGCTAAGGAGATGTGGGATATTTTGGCATCTCTTAGCGAAGGGAGTGATGAAACAAAGGAGAACAAATTCTCCCATGCATGTCAAGATTTCGACAACTTCTGTCTAAGAGCTGATGAAACCATTGATCAGTTAGAGCTTCGGTTCATGGATATCATCCGAATGATTCAGTCCATCCGAAGAGGAAAATATACTTTGAGAGAGATCAACCTCAAAGTATTACAAGCCCTACCAGCTGAGTGGGACACCTTCACCAATATCCATGAGAGCCGAGCTGATCTTGGAGAGATGGGAACAGAAAGATTGTTCTCAATTCTGAAAGAAAACGAGTATAAGGTGAACCGACGAAGATCTCACTCCTTGGTTCAGACGAGTGGACATGAGGATGATGGTTCAGCAACAAAGACAGTAGCACTTCGAGCTGATCACTCCAAGCCGCGAACATCAAAGGGAAACAAGATCTGCGGACACAGCTACGAAGGAGCCAAGCAGAGAAGAGCTGCAACAGAGTATAGCCGCCCTGTCATAGAAGCTAGCTGATATGGATACTCAGTTCAGAAAATACAAACGGTTCTACAAATCCAACCGAACTTGAGATAACTCAAAGCCTGTAACCAACAGTTGCTTTGAATGCGGCAAAGAGGGACACTTCAAAGCTAATTGTCCAGATCTGTTGAAGAAAGAAAGAGAATCGTTGAGGGCCAAGCAAAATGCAAAGAACAAGGCAATGGTTGCAGAAGAAGCAGCTGATGACATGGACATCTTCAGTGACACTAAGATGAGGACGAGCTGACTTCTGCCAACAACTCTATCGGACAGGATCAATGCCTCATGGCATTTGGAACCAACCAGGATGATACTGAGGAACAAGAGGAACAACTGAGGAAGAATAAAGCATCACAAACCATGTGGGTGATGGATAGTGGATGCTCGAAACACATGACAAATCTGAGGGATTTGCTTGGGAGTTTCGTGGAGAAAGAAGGACCATCAGTTACCTTTGGTGACAACTCAAAAGGTCACACCAGAGGCTACGGTACCCTTGAAACCAATCATGTATCTATATCAAATGTTTCATATGTTGATGGATTGAAGCATAACTTGCTCTCCATCAGCCAATTCTGTGTTAATGGTTTCTCTGTCAAGTTTGATGCACAGGGCTGCAGGGTTAAAAATGTTGGAACAAAGCAGGTCATATTGTTAGGAAATCGATCCCCAACCGGGAATGTCTACTATGCAGATTGGAATAGTAGTCCTCCTGACACCTGTCTGTTATCAAAGAGCAGTTCGGATGTGAGCTGGCTATGGCACAAAAGGCTTAACCATCTGAATTTCAAGACAATGAACCGACTTGCCAGACTTGAACATGCAAAGGGCATTCCGAACCGAGTGTTTTCAACAACACATATCTGCAGTGCATGTCAGTTGGGAAAGTTCGCTAGATCCTCCTTTCGGTTGAAAACGACTCCCTCAACAGACCGAGTATTGCAGCTGATCCATATGGATCTCTTCGAGCCAGTTACACCAAAAAGCATGAATGGTAACGAGTATACACTTGTTGTCACTGATGATTTCTCTAGGTACACGTGGACCATTTTCATGCGTCACAAGAGTGAAACCCGAGATGAGCTACCCAAGCTGATGGATCGGATATCGAACCAACAAGAGATGAAAATTATTTCCATCCGATCAGACCGTGGAACCGAGTTCCTAAATGAAACCATCATCGAGTACTGCGAGAAGCACGGAATTACTCATCAAACATCAGCTGCGCGTACTCCACAACAGAATGGAGTAGCCGAACGAAGGAATCGAACGCTGAAGGATGCAGCTACATCCATGTTGACAAGCTCAGCTCTGCCAAAGAGATTTTGGGCTGAGGCAATTAACACAGCCTGCTACACCCAGAACCGGTCTCTTCTGACCAAGCGGTTAGGAAAGACTCCATATGAGCTATGGAGACGCAGGAAGCCTGATATTTCATATTTTCGCGTTTTTGGTTCTAAGTGTTATATTCACAACAATGGGAAGACTCAGTTGAAAACTTTTGATGCCAAGGCTTCGAAGGGCATATTTCTTGGATATGCCGCTCGGATCAAGGCTTATAGAGTTTTCAACAACAGCTCTCGTGTTGTGGAGATAACACCTCATGTTAGTTTTGATGAATCTACTTTTGAGTGCAGAGAACAGGCTAAAGGACAACAAGCTGATTCACATGTTCCACCTGCTCTCACCAGATCACAGGTTCTAAGGCAAAAGAATCTAGCTGAACCATTGGCATGGGCAACCGAGGATGATGATCCTTGTTCCTCTGAAGATAAATGCGAGGACCCCAGCTCATCTCAAGGGGGAACTTCAGCTGATGTCACTCCAACTGCATCAGCATCTGAAGCCCAACCGAGCTCAGTTCAAAATATTGTCCATGTTGAGGATCCAGACTTCACAACTGATAAATCACCAGCATCTCCCACAACTCAGGTTATCCCATCAGTTGAAATCACGGAACAGCCAATGTTGGAAGAAAAAGGAAGACGCAACAAGAGATGGTATGAAGATCATTCCAAGGACAACATCATTGCAGATCCAGCCAAAGGTGTGAGTACTAGAAGCAAAGTTGCAAATCCAGACTCAGCTGAGAAAGATTCCAACACTTACGCCCAATATGCTGAGGAGTTGGCAGTTCTTGAAGAGTTCGAACAGGCAGGAGATGTTGCCATGATTACATGTTTCGTAGCTGATGTGCCAGAACCGAAGAATGTTGTGGAAGCTCTCAACTGTGTTCACTGGACAACAGCTATGCAAGAAGAGCTGAATGAATTTCAACGCAACTGTGTATGGGAGTTGGTAGAAAGACCAAATGGTGTCAAAGTCATTGGATTAAAGAGGATTTTCAAGAACAAGAGAGACGCCATTGGATTCATCGTGAGGAATAAGGCAAGGTTGGTAGCTCAGGGATATTGCCAACAAAAAGGAATTGATTTCGAGGATTCTTTCGCGCCTGTTGCAAGGTTGGAAGCCATCCAGATATTTCTAGTTGGAGGAGACATACTTGTTGTGCAAATCTATGTTGACGACATCATATTCGGTTCCAAGTTGGAGGAGCTGTGCCAGAAATTCTCAACTCTCATGAAGGAGAAATTCGAGATGTCGATGATGGGCGAGATGAATTATTTTCTTGGACTACAGGTGAAGCAGTCATCAAAAGGGATTTTTATTAATCAGTCCAAATATACAAAGGAGCTCATTGCAAAGTTCGGATTGCAGTCAAGTAAAACCACAAAGATCCCGATGAATACTAACTGGAAGATTGAACCCGGATCTGAAGGAAAACTCGTGGATGCTAGTAAGTATAGAGGGATTATTGGTTCTTTGCTTTATCTAACCGCCAGTCGGTCAGACATATCTTACGCGGTTGGAGTGTGTGCTCGGTTCCAAGTCCAGCCGAGAGAAGCGCACATGTTGGCAGCAAAGAACATCATTAAGTATCTGAAGGGCACTGTTAATGTTGGATTGTGGTATCCAACTGATGACAATATCCAACTGACCGGATACTCAGATACGGATCTAGCCGGAGATCGGTTGGACAGGAAGTCCACATCTGGACATTGTCAGTTCATGGGAAGCAAGTTAGTCTCATGGTTTTCAAAGAAATAAGCATGTGTTTCCACTTCTACAACCGAGTCAGAGTATATGGCTGCAGGCAGTTGTTGCATGCAAGTGTTGTGGCTCAAGCAACAGCTGAGAGATTATGAAGTCGCAACCGGACAGGTTCCTATTCATTGTGATAGCTCAAGTGCCATTGCTATCTCTTTGAATCATGTTCACCATTCTCGGACAAAGCACATTGACATCCGACATCATTTTATCCGAGATCATATTGAGAAGAAGGATGTATCTATGGAGAAGATTCCAACTGAGATTCAGCGAGCTGATATCTTCACCAAACCTCTAGCCGAAGCGCGGTTCAAGATGTTATGTGATCTACTTGGATTGTTGGATCCATCAGATGAGGAACCAGCTGAGGTGAAGAGATAGATATCCATCTGAGGGGAAGCTCAGATGAAGGGGAAATCTCAGATGCGGATCGCCAACAGAAGACATCAGACGTCAGCTGAACAGGCGAACTTGAGTTAGCTGATGGTATGCCGCAACATTGGATCAAACGTTAGCTAAACAGATGAACTCGAGTCAGCTGATGGTATGCCGCAACATTGGAACACAGCTGATTCCGACATCAGCTGGCAGGTAACATTTATGGCTGAAGGTGTTTATGTCTTAAATGAGAATGTTTGAAATAAATTCAAACATTCCTGAAGCATGTCAGTTAGACTAAAATAGCCATCATAGTGCATTTAATGTAAAGTACGGCTGGACATCAATAGCCTACTTTATAGTGCGACTGGGCTGACATGAAAAACAGTTCACCTTCTCACGTGCTGGTTGAAACTCGGATTGTGACGTCAAGTCAAAGCTAGTCAACAGTCGCGAGATCTCAGCCGTTGATGGATTCGCGCCATTCAACCCTAGCCATCGATTTCAACCGAGCCACTAACCTATAAAAGGCGGAAAATCAGAAAGTGATCTCTTACCTTCTACATTTGTGTTTATCTGCAGTAACTGTTCATTTTCGTCTCCGATTTGTCTCACCATTTTCTGCAAATTTTTCTCTCTATATATAATCCTCACTGCAGTATTAAAATGGCACCTAAAGCTTCACAAGGAAAGAAGATGGCATCCTCTGGACCTTCTCTTGTTCCTTCATCGTACGAAGAATCCTTTGAGATGATGCTCTCCAAGATCCACTTTGAGCAGACTCTATTAGAGGATGAACTAGAATCGCCGGTGTTGTCTCCCCTCACCGAACTTCTCAGGGAGAACGACCTTCTAGACTGGGCGACGCTCTTTCCCTCCCATCTTCTCAGACGTCAAGTTGGAGAGTTCTTCTTAAATCTGAAATCGCCCATCGACAGCAGAGACGGGCTCGTTACAGAAATTTCTTGCCAACAACGAGACGTTCCTGCCAGAACGATTCGCCGTGTCATCGTCCCCATTCAAGTTTCCGACTTTCTATGCCAAGTCATTCCGTCGAACCTGACCGCCACAGACACCATCGACAACATCACCGATGCGGAAGCTGATGAGTTTCTGGAGAGTGCTCTCATCACTCCAGAAAAATTAAAGAGCAATATGCAGCGAACCAAATTGAAGCCAGAATATCGACTTCTATTCGATGTTGTATCCAAGGTCATTTTCGGATACAATGGTGCGTTTGGCGACATCAGCCGACCGAAGCTCAAGCAGTTGATTGCTTTGGAGCACAAACACAAGCATGACATCAACTGGTTCAGTTATTTTGAACACTAGTTGATTCTGGAGAGGCAGAAGATTTCTGAAACCATAACCAAGTCTGGAGAGAAGTTGTTGAGTGTAAAGGGAACTCTCAACTTCGGTTGTAAAATTTCTGCCCTGATCCTTTTCGCCATAAAGGATCAGAACATGGTCTGGGAAGATAGTGAAGAGACCTCAGTGAAGAAGTTGATGTTGTTCCCAACAGCTTAGAAGGCTCAGGATGTGATCAGGAGTGTCTATACTCCTAAAGAGAAGAGGGAAGCTGTGAAGACAACTGAGGAAAAAGACACAGCTGAGGAGCTGCCCCCAGCTGCCACCCGCAAATCAAAATCAACAGCTGCACGTCGACAAAGAGCTGAGTCGGAGCAGGAAAAAGCTGATGAGCTAGCCAAGAAGAAGATGAGGCTGCGAATCAAGAAAAAGTCGGTTGCCGCACCAGTCGAGGAGATACCAGCTGTGGAGGTTCCAGCTGAGAATGTTCCAGCTGAGGAGGCTCCAGCTGAGGATGTGCCAACTGAGGATGTACCAGCTGAGGAGACACCAGCTGAGGAGCGATCTGAGTCTAGTCACTTAGTTGACGCGGCTGCCTTCGGGGTTGTTCCTCACAGAGACGTGATGGAAGGGATGGAAGTTGAACAAGCTGATGAGCCGACTATCTCCTCAGATGCATCTTCTTCATCTGAGGAAACCGAAGACATTCCAACCTCCCCCACGGCAGGAGTTGATGCTGTACAGCCCGAACAAGTTATCCTAACCGACTCTCAGCTAAATATTCCGAGCTCACCGCTCGATGCCAACATTGAGACCACTCTTTCGGCCAATGTTGATGAACCTCTTAATACCCCCATCCCCACAGAATCCGAAATTCCGAGCTCCCAGCTCGATGCTAACGTTGAGACCACCTCTTTGGCCAACGTTGATGAAACTCTTGAACCAATACCATACAAGAATCTATCTCCCTCTCCCATCGATGACGAAGCTGATCGTCAAGCCGTCGCGTTGGAGCATGAAGGCAAGGTGGCCTACTGCTTCCAGAAGCTGATCGGGATGTTCCCTAAAGCACGCGACATGTCGATTTTTGCTACGCTTGGAACCGAGCTGCTGTATCAGTTCAACCTCATCTTCAGTCACTGGTATGTGAAGGAAGATACCATAAGGGTACACAGCTGGAACCAGCTGAAGGCAGATGAATTGCGCATCAGAGATTACTTCAACTACACTAACCTGGAGGTTGCCTAGAACAATAAAATTGCACTGCTGACTCGTCGTCTGGACATCAGCAAGGTGGAAGGCAGAGACACGAGGGAAAAGGCTGAACAAGATTGCATCAATTTCCTGGATAACATGCTAACAAAATCTGCTGATTTTATAGTTGATCTTGATGTAGCCGCCGCAGCCGCCAAGCAGGAAGAGGAAGAACTCCAACAGTACATGGCAAATCGCCAAGCCATGGTCACTCTGTTCATTCGCAACAAAATATTTTCTTTGTGCGTCGGTAAAAAATTGGATAAATAGTCAAACTTTCTATTATTATATAATAATAGAATATATAAGATCTTTTTCCTGGCATAGTGCAGCTAGGAAGAAGTGTAATGAACAAGAGTTGTTGAAACTAGCATATTGGAAGATCAATCGGCCAAAGTAACCATGAGCAGCCGATCGAGTAAATAGTTCTACGAACGAATGGATCGTATCGACTTGGAAAATGGAAAGATTTGTACAAGTTAAAGAATAAGAAATACTATTTATTTATATTATTTTCTTGTTATATTTTACCCGAACTAAAAAAAACTATAGATTCTTCCACAATACATTTTTATGTTATGATTTTAATGTGAGCAGCCTTCAACTTCTGACCAACCAGCTCCAGCTGATCAGCCAGCACCCTCAACTGAAGAAATTTGTGAGCTGATAGCTGAAAGGGTCAATCAGCTAAGGACGAAGATGCTTGCCACAATCCAGCACAACAAAGAAGATCAGCTGATGATGATGGAAGCTCAAGTGGAGAAGCACAAGAAGCTGCAAGAAGAGAATGTTTCACTGAAGATAAAGCTGGACGAATTCTCTTCATCCACCAGCCAAGACATCAACGCACTGAGGACAACCGTTCATGGAATCAAATCCGATCTAAACGTGTTCAAGTCCATATCTGATTCCAACCTCGCCAAATCCCAACAGACTCAAGATGAAGAATGGGATTCTCGGTTCGAGTCACGATGGGCTGAGTTCGTCGCTTTCCAAACCGAAGTCATTGAGACACTCGCTACACTGAAGAAAGCCGAGCAAGAGCGCCTTGACTCTGAACTGGCAAAAAAGGTTGAGGTGGAGTGTGCAGTTGATGAGCTCTTCAACCGTCTTCAACAAGCTGAACAGCAACTTACCTCTCTTGATGGCTCAGTCGCAAGCCTTGTTGCTGATGCCAAAAAGGGGGAAGTTGAGAAGCAGGGGGAAGTTGAGACTGGTGAAGGTGAAGATGTGATTGGAGGAGATGAGAATCAAGAAGAATCTTAGTTGAAGAAGGCCCAACCGAAGAAGACTCAGAAGAAGAAGTCCACTCCTAAGCCAACCGACGTCGGCGAAGCTGAAATGGCGAAGGACATGGAGCGAGCAGAAGAGTATGGAGTTTCCTACAACTCCATAGCCGAGATCGCAGCCGAGCTTGATGCGGAACTAGACGGTATTACAACCGAAGAGTGTATTGCTGCTGCTAAGGCTATAGATGTTGCTGAGAAAGACTACATGAACCTGGAATGGATGAAGAAATTTGCTACAAGCCAAGCTAAAAGAATCAACAAATTTGAAGAGGAGCTTGACAAGGTCACCAAGAACCTGGACAGGAATGTTGCATCCCGCAGCCGACGCCGCATAGAGAAACACCAAGTGAAGGCTGAGGCAAGGTTGAAGCAACAGAGATTGCCAGGGAATATCAAACTTCAAAGTCGATTCAGGCATGTGGACAAGTGGATGCCAGCTGAGTGGAATGAAGATTGGGAGTCGTTCAAGCAAGAGTTTGTGAATGACTTCTATTATAAGAAGGTGTTCACAACTGACGATCCGAGGAAAGCCTTCAAGGAAGCACTGACCGAGCTATACTCTGGGGACCCGGGCATGTTCAGTCAGTTCAGGCGAGCAATGATAGATGCAAAACTGGATATGAACACAGTCCCGGTCCCTCAGAAGGTCACTTATCTCCCTCCCTTCCTTCCGGACTCAAGAAACCCCATCCGTCAGAAGATAGCAGCTGAGGCAAGACAAGTTTGTCGAGAGCATGGGGTTGACATTTCGAAGGAGTATGAGGCGAAAAGAGAAATTTTTGTCAGAATGTTCAGTAAATATGGGCTAAAATATTAGTCAATTTAAAGTTTTTGAGCAACTGATGTAGTTTTGACTTTTTGTGCATATCTGTGTAAACATATCAGTTGTAATGAAAACTTTTCATCCGATTCACCTTGACGTACAATATCTCGTTGTCCAAGTTCTGAATCGCAAAGTTATTTCAATACCATGTTATAACTGTGCTAACCCTTTGATGTTTTAATCTTATAGACTATCTAGAATTTCAGCTGAGATTTTAGATAGGTCAGTAGGGTTTAGATCAGTTTGATCAGTAAGGGTTTTGGCATCATCAAAAAGGGGGAAATTGTTGGGAAATTTATTAAAGTTTTGATTGAATCCAAAACCAACTGACCCCAACCGAGTAGATGTTGCCATTTCCTAAAGTTAGTAATTAGGCTCGCTGTTTGAGCAATGTTAAGATTTTATCTTTACAGGACTCCAGCTGAAGACGGCAACAAGGCTTCACTCGGATAGAACATCAGATGTACGAACATCAACTGAGCGTTCAAAACATAGAACATCAGATGAGCGTTCAAAGGGGAAAATGTAAGAAAGACATCTGAGAGTTTAAAGGGGGAAATTATAAGAAAGTCAACTGAGCGTTCGAGCCAACTGATCAGATACTGAATGTCAGATGAAATTAGAGATCAGATGGAACATCAGTTGTAAGACAATTCGATAAGATCGACAACATCAAATTCAAGTCAGCTGAGAGTTCAACTGTTCTTTAGACAAATTGTCAGATGAAGATAGAGATCAGACGGAACATCAGCTGAAGGCCATTCAGATGAAGTTCAAACTTCTCAACTGACTAAACATTGTTGAAAAACTAAGGTTGAGATTTGAAATTCAAAAAGGAAGTCACGTGAAGGTTTGACGTTCTGTCATTACCTCATTTGGCCCAACACAAGGCTATCTTAGATGGAAAGCAGAAGTCCACAGTTGCCAAATCCGGAAAGTCTGCAGATATGAGAGACAAGCCATCGCTTTCACAGAACAGAGATCAACAGCTCCTCCAACGGCTAGTTGATTCTCTCCGCCTATAAATAGAGGCCTTTATTCATTCACCAAGACGACCGGAACCAGACAGACAAGTGCGAGAGCAAAGAGTTAGACGAGCGAACTGAATTCAATCTCTAAGAACATCACTAGTTGAGAGTTCTAGAGTGTTAGATTCTGTCTTGGTATTTTAGATCTCAGTTTGAGTTTTCATTCATTCAAGCCTAGATCCTAGCTCACTTCTTGTTCGAGCTAGTAGTTTGAAAAACCCACCCTTTTACACATCCTCTCAAAAGGATTGTTAGGACCCTACTCTTCCCGGAATTGAGTAGATAGGTTGATAAGTACCCGTAAACTTATATGTAAGGTTGATAAGTACCTGTAAACTTATTTCAATGGTTGCAAAGCCCGCGTAAGCTTTGTGGTTTTAGTCCTAAAGAACTTGGACTGAGTTGTGTGGACTCACAACTCCCCGTGGACGTAGGAGTTCTCTCCGAACCACGTAAATCTTTGTGTGTTTGTGTTTATTATTCAGTTATCTTATTGCATATTTAACTGACCGACTAACCAGCACTCAAACTGCATTTTTACATTCTCAACTGACTTGGTTATTGACCGACCTTGCATCAAAGCGTGAGTTAATTTTATACGAGTTGTTATTTTCCACCACATTCCATACAGCACTACACTTCCAGCTGAGTATCCTTACTCAGTTGTGATTCCAACTGAGTCTTCTTACTCGGTTGTAATATTTTCAGGGGGCTGTTTTTAAAATTCCTAACTGGTGTATTCCCCCCCCCCCCATACACCAGAACTCGTATCGGGACCATCAATACTCTTCTTAACTTTCTTCTCAACTCCGAAGACTATTGTCGGCTCTTCTCCAAGGGATTGAAACAAAACTTGCCTCTGGTCGCATTGAATTGTCGCAAAATTCTCGGTTAGCCAATCCATTCCTAAGATTATGTCTACGTCCCACATCTGGATTAGGTTTAGGGATTTGGCAGACATTTTGCGGCTTCCGAATTCGAATTCTATGTTCGAGCAAACACGCGATACTATCGTCGATTTACCTAAAGGGGTTGCCACTCTAAGCATCTAATTAGATTCTTCTACCCTCAAACCTAGGTTTTCTACGCAAACACTAGATATAAACAAATGCGAAGCGCCAGTATCAAATAAAACGATAACAGGTATGCCGTTAAGCTTTCCCATACCTGCTAGGTTTCCTTGGTCTTTAGCTGGCGGTTTCTGCTCAATTGCAAACGCTCTTTGGAAATGTGGCGGCTCCTCCTGAGTGGGTTGATGCTTTGGTGGCTTGGTTTCCGCTGATGCTGAAAAAACTTTTGCTGTCGGGTCGCCTCAACTGCTTTCATCTGCGAAGGCTGAAATTGATTTGGCCTTCCGCCACTCATTCCTTGCTATTTCCTTGGGCACCTGTTCAAAAAATGACCAGGCTGTCCACAAGTATAACAGACATTACTTTCGATTTTACAGATGCCTTGATGCATCCTTCCACACTTTGAACAAGAAGGGAGTCCTTGGGGTCCTATAGGTATATTGTTTCGATTAGGTTGCGGAACCCTCACTTTTTGGGGTTGCTGAGATTGTTGTTGTCCTTTTCCTTGCCATGGCCTCTTACTTGGGTGACTGCCACCACTCCATTTTCCCTTCCTCTTTGCATGCTGACCGAACTGAGACTGATGGGTAGTTACGGTCATCGTCGTTTGACTTTGAAATTGAGGATTCGCTGAAGGATGCGATCCTTTTTCTGGCTGCATAGCCAACTCCATATCTAGGGCTCGATTAAGGGCTTCTGCATAAGTCAGACCACTCTGAATAGCGAGAACTACTCGAATATCCTGCCTTAATCCTGCTCGGAACAACTCGCACATTTTCTCGTCGATATCTACCTTATCAGGCGCAAAAAGAGCTAACTCACAAAACTCCCGGTCGTACTCAGCTACGGCCTTCTTTCCTTGTCTCAGGTTTGCAAATTCGTTTGCTTTCTGCTTACGATAACTCCTCGGCACATAGTTCTCATACAACGCTTCCTTGAATTGCTCCCATGTCAAGTTTCCACGCTCTTCTGGAGTATACATCCTCTGTCTTGCTTCCCACCAATACTCGGCAGTTCTTTTAAATTGATACGTCATGCATTCGAGACGTTCGCGATTGGTGCAAAATCTAAAAATTTGCTCAAGAGAACGAATCCAGTCCTCGACTTCTACCGGACTGCCTTTACCGTCGAAGGTTGGGGGATTCTGGTGAAGAAAAAGTTCTTCTACTCGATGTTCATTTGGAGGTGGCGGCGTAGGGTCTCGTTGTCCCTCCTTCTCATTTCTTACGACTCTTATATTTCTTCGTCTCGACAGCATTCTAAAGAAATGCAAAAGAAAATTTTAAGCAACTCTGAAAAAATGAATCAACTCACTCGAAACCTTTCTCGATTTTGAAAATGCTTCCCTTCGGAGAGGAATATGACTCTCGATCGGTACTTATCAACACATCGAAAGAAATTTAATTTTAGCAATCACTGCAATTAACTCAATCATCTCAAGTTCACATTTCTCAATCAATCCATTTCTCAACTCAAATATAATCCATCATATTAATATTGATAAACATTGACGCCATCATATATATATATCCTCAAGACAAATATTTCTCAATATTTTAAACAATCATAATCTCAAACATAATTACGTCAACATTCACATATTCTCAAGATAAATCTTCCTCAATACTCAAGGTAATCATGCACTCAAATATTATTACTTTGACTTATATACATCTCGTTATCTTTTACTCAAATTTTGTTATTTATAAAACTTTGTCAAGGAATAGCTTATTCAATTAACTCAACTCTTATCTCGTTACTCAATTTCATCACAATCATAATTTAGGAACCTCGAATACTCAGATTAATATAATTACTTAGGAGACTCAAACTTGATTTTAATGGCCTAACGACTCTTCTTTTATATTGTGATAATCCAAATTTTTATTCCTAGAAATTAGAATATTTTCTACTTTTACTAGATCAAAAGTAAGTTTATCTATGCCCCGGAATAATTCTTTTAATTCCAACATAAAATAAAAATTTCTAGCTTATTTCTTTTAAAAGATTTAAGTATAAATTATATGTGGATGTATAAATTTTCTCCATGAACATTAGTTTATTTAATATCATGGAAATATATATATGTATACATAACTATTACGTCAATTAGAACAAGGAAATAAATGAACATATCTTTTGTGTGCTAGCATTACTAGATTTTGTCCATCAATTTTGAGAAAAGATTTATTAGTTAAGGTTTAAAGTAGTATATATATTTTTAGCATACATTATCCCCAAAGTTGTGGAATTTCATTATCCTACATTTAAAGAAAATCACATGAATCCTTCCTCAATCTTTGACCAATGTTTTTCCCGCTCCTCATATTGTCATCCATGCATGTATTTATGCATTGATCATTGCACAAGGAAGAAAAAGAATTATATATATATATATATATATATATATATATATAAATATATATATATATATATATATATAGTATACAAATAGTCAATGTAGGAACTAACTAGGAAATTAAAGCACATAGAGTATATATTTATTACAACCCAAAATGACGTCAAACACCTGCATGAAATATACATGCATATGACACATATGCTAAGATAGAAGTAATAAAACAATAAATAAATAAAAACATGAGTTTGCATGCATTACGTCAATTTTTGAACCATACAACAAACAAATCTTTGTAGTTTTTCCTATCCACGTTTTTTTTTTTCCGTCCCTCATCATTGAACATACATCAGATTTTTGTTACAAAATCCCAGATATTCATGGATTTACAACTCAAAATTCATATTTCTCAATAAATGTAAAATCCTAATGAATCTAACCCCATGTGTGCATGTCCCCTCCCTCACCTTTAGCCACTTCTTCTCCTCTATAAATAGAGCTTCCTGGTGAGTTGAGAAGCACACCCAGCAGCTGCAAAAATCTTCCTCTCATTTCATACAAAGTTTGAAAGTTTTAGTGAAGGATAGGAATTTCTCTTCTCCAAGCCACTCTTCTACATTCCTTTTCTTTTTCTTTCATCTTCTACATACATAAGTGTTCTAAGAAGGAATTGAAGGAAGTGGATTACCCCTAGGACTTCTTGCATTCATCTTTGCATTCTCAAGTTCAAGGTATTTTACAAAACCAAATAAGTATAATGATGTAGCATGTGTTTAATGCATAGAATAAATATCACATTCATAAAATGCTACTGAACTGAGAATCGGATTTACTTTTAGTATTCCGTTTTGTATGAAATTTGAATATGTTATAGATACTGATGTTAGGAGCTCAAATATCAAATTTCATGATTTTTAAACGAGTTGTTTTTGAATTATTAATTTTATAGTAAAACTATATTGTGCTTGTCACAGCCCCAAATCCCAAGGGACGGCAAAGTCGGGGTGCTACTAGGGGTTGGATTAAAGAAGCTACAAATAAAGATTTTCGAGCATCGCTCATTTTATTTCATATATAGAAAAGCCCACCTTACTGATTACAGAACTATAATACGAGCTTCCGTCTTCTGTCTTCCGTCCTATCCTTGGTGCTGACTTCCTCCTTTTATCTTAAATAAACAAACTTAAATAACTTGATCGCAACAATAAAAGAAACAGGAAATCAAAATCGGTTTTAGTCTTTTAGGCCTTTGCACTTTACTACTTCCTTTTGATTAACTAATAAACGAGACTTCGATCAACTCTCATTTATAAACTGACTCGGCTCATTACTCGACACTTAGGTCAGTAGATAATGGATGTCGATAACTTATAACGACTTAGAAGTTCACAAGGAACGAAGTTGAAAAGGATTCAACTTAAGAAATTATGTTTTTGGAAACTTTCTGCACAAGGCAGCTTTTCTGGAGTTCGCACAGAACAGATCACTTCAAACCAGGGAATGAAATTTATACCAAAAGAAAGCTACGGATGTCTAGTTTACTCTCCAATTTACGGATCTCGATTTCGTTAAGCGAGCTAAAAGTTATGACAGTTTTCGTGAAATGTTGCAAAACAGTCCGCGCGAAACCCTAATGCTCGATAAAACTCGACGCACGATTCTTTAGGTTCGATTAATGCTATTCCACTTTTATCATCTTAAGACAGTTTACATGCATGTCCCTTAATCGGGTTCACATTCACGTCTTTTGATTAAACAAACGACGAGCATTTCCTCGTCCTTTTTAACTAACCAATTACTAAACCAAATCAAATTTCAATTTCTATTTCATTCAACAACTTCTCGTTTATTAACTATAACTCTTATTATCTCGTATCTCGGATGGAAATATCGTCAACTACAATATCGTTCGTCAAACGACAACAATTATTAATATCAAATTGATTTTCCTTATTCGACTTTTCTATCGACGTTAAATCTCGTTTCTTCGTCTCTTAACAAAATTTCATTCTTCTTAGAATTCGTTCAAATTTTACGGTTACGATCATTAACTATCAAGATTATCATATATTCGAAACATAGACCTAAATCATTATTCATTCTCGACTTATCGACGATTCTTCGTCTCTTAGCGAAAATCCTACGTTCTCCGATTTCGTTCAAATTTTTACAACATCGATCATCATCTATCTAGAATCACTAATACGCAAACCATATACTCATATCATTAACGAATCTTGACTTATCGATGGATTTCCGTCTCTTACGTTTTTAAATTTATTTTTAGAAAAATTCCAAATAATTATATATTCATCCTCAAACATACAACATACCATTTCTCTTATCAATTTATGCATATCATAACATCTACTACATCAAAACATCGATTCTTTCTCTCTTACATTTGTACTTTTATTTTTAGAAAATTCTAAATTAATTCATGTAGTTATATAACATCACATAGAACACTAATCCATCAAACAAACATCAAGAAAATCGAACTAGCAAAAACCCCTAAATTTTCCTAAATTTTCGGTAATATACATAGATTAGGAGGGATGATTTTCATGAAATTTCAATCCATAGAATCATTCTTAAACATACTATATCATGTATTAAACAAGGGTTCATCATCCTACTTCATTCCATAATTTTCGAAAAAAATGAAGTTGATGGAATCGAATTTTTGTTCGGTTCATAACGTAGAAGAAGTTCCTACCTTGCCGAATATGAACTCGAAATAAAATCGATCGGTAGATGGATGACTTGTGATCTTGAGAAAAGCTTGAAGGAGACTCTTTAATGGAGGATTGAGAGAGAACGTGAGAGAGAGAGAGGGAATGGCAGATGGAAATGGGGAGAGAGGGAGAGAGATGACTCATGCTATACTATTCCATAAAGTGTAAAAATATCTCAAGGGTGATGACTCACAAGGTAATGGCGGTTTCTTTGTGTTTTAATTGCCGGAAATATCGCGATTACGGGTCTAGAACGACTTTATAAAAGCCGAGAAATAATTTCTTGGATGGTTACGCGACGAAATCTAATTCGACCGTTAGATTAAAAATAAATCACATACTCGGAAAACCTAATTCGCTTTTCAAAATCCGATAAAAAGTCGGGATAAGACAGTCCAAAATTCGCCCGGAAAAATCATAAAAACTAACTTTCTCCGGTGAACTCATATCGAAGAAAAAGTGAATGTAAATCCTGACGGTTTTTCAATCTGAGTTATTGGACGAAAATTTTATCGGACGCGAAAACCCTAATACAGTAGTCGTTCGACCGACTTCTGGAATTTATTTTCAGAAACGGATTTCACCGTCAGTCTTAGAATCGAAAATATATATATTTAGAGTTTCTTAATATATAATTATTAATTAAGGCCTTGCACACCTAAGTTAAGGATTTTCAATTCTAAGACTAACGGAGAAATCCGTTTCTGAAAATAAATTCCAGAAGTCGGTTGAACGACTACTGTATTAGGGTTTTCGCGTTCGATAGAATTTTTGTTTGAAAACTCAGATCAAAAAATCGTCAGACTTTACATTCACTTTTTCTGCGATACGAGTCTACCGGAGAAAGTCAGTTTTTATTATTTTTCCGGGCGAATTTTGGACTGTCTTATCCCGACTTTTCATCGGATTTCGGAAATCGAAATATGCTTTCCGAGTAAGTGATTTATTTCTAATCTAGCGGTCGAATTAGATTTCGTCAAAAACGTAACCGTCTAGGGTTTTAATTTGTCGATTTTATAACGTCGTATTAGACATGTAAAACGCGATATTTTGCTAAAATATCTCCCCTAAAACCGCCTATGAGGATGGTGAGTCATCCTTTATTAGATCTTTATTCACTTTATGAAATTCTATCTAACACCTCACCACATTTCCCTCTCTCTTTCTCCTCCCTATTACCGCCATCCCTCTCCCTCTCTCTTCTCTCTCACTTTCTTCCTCCATTGTTGAGTTCTTCAAGCTTTCAAAGCTCTACAAGTTATTCGTCCACCGATCGATCTTAGTTCCGAGTCCATAATCGTTAAGGTAATGATCTAAGCTTCCATTCCAACCGAACAAAATTCTTTTCCCTCAATATTGTTATTATCAAAAATTTGGAGAAGAAGAAGCATGATGTTCTATGATTAATACATGTTATTAGATGCATAGAAATGGATTCCCATGGTTAGAATTTAATAAAAATCATCCTCTTAAGTTCCTTGTCATTACGGAAAATTTAAAGAAAATTAGGGGTTTAATGTTTAGTTCGATTTTTAGATGATTGATTGGTGAATTTGTGCTCTATGTATTAGTATATTAATGCATGAATTGTTTTAGAATTTTCAAAAAATAAAAATAAAAATGTAAGAGAGAATGAAATAGGAATTTGATGTAGTAATTGATATGATTTGGTTGATGTTATGATATAAATGAGATGTAGTAAGTGTATAGATGATTATATAATTTAATTGGATTTTTCTAAAAATAAAATAGAAATCGTAAGAGACGAAGAACCGACGATAAGTTAAGATTCGAAAATAATTTGAGTATATGGTTTTCATATTAGTAAATCTTAGTAGTTGTTGTTGATAATCGGAAAATTTGAGCGAAATCGGAGAATGTTGAATTTTTAATAAGAGACAAAGGATCGTCCATAAGTTGAGATTGGATAATGATATAGGTTTATGGTTTGAATATTCGCTAATCTTAGTAGTTAAGGAACGTTATTGGAAAGTTTGAACGAATTCTAAGAAAGTTAAAATTTTGGTAAGAGACGAGTAATCGAGTTTAAATATCGATAGGAAAGTCGAATGAGGAAACTAATTTGATATTAATGATTGTTGTCGATTAATAAACTAGATTGTAGTTGACGATATTTCCATTAGAGAAATGAATATAGAAGTTAGAAGATTAAAGTTAGAAGTTTGAAATGGAAATTGAATTGGAATTGGTTTAGTAATTGATTAGTTGAAAAAGACGAGGAAATGCTCGTCGTTTGTTTAATCAAGTGACGTGAAGTATTCACGACAAAGGAACATATGGCTTAACTGTAATTTGTTAATAATTTCGTGAGTTTAAAGGTTGTATAGCATTGATCGAACCTAGGGAATTGTGCGTCGAGTTTTATCAAGCACCTAGGGTTTCACGCGGACTGTTTTGCGACCTTTCACGGAAACTATCATAACTTTCTACTCGCTTAACGAAATCGAGATCCGTAAATTGGACAGTAAACTAGACATCCGTAGATTTCTTTCAGTACCAATTTCATTCCCTGTTTCGCAGAATTCTATTCTGTATGAACTCCAGAGTTACTGCCTTGTGCAGAAATTTTCCGAAACCTATTTTCTCAAGTTGAATTCTTTTTAACTCCGTTCCTTGTGAACTTCTAAGTCGTTATAAGTTATCGACTTCCGTTATTAACTGACCTAAGTGTCGAGTGAGGAACCGAGTTAGTTTCTAAATGAAATATGTTCAAGTCTCGTTTCTAAATTAATCAAAAGAGATTAGTTAAAGTGCAAAGGCCTAAAGAGTATTAACCGAATTCGATTTCCTTCTCTTTTATCGTCTCAACCGTTTATTAAAGTTTGATTATTTACGTTTAAAGGAGGAAGTGGAGTTTAGAAGACAGGACGGAATACAGAAGACGGAAGCTTTAGTTATTCTGTAAATCGCCTAAGGTGGGCTTTTCTATATATCAAATCAAATGAGCAATGCTCGAAAATGTTTACTTATCACTTTATAACTGTGTTTTAAAGTGATTATCAAGGCATGAAAATATTTGTTTTATGTGAGTTCTTTTGTGCCTTTCTGAGTTAACCAAAGGGGGTTAACTAATCGATCGGACCACTGAGTTAACCGTAAGGGTTTTTCAGGGTTTAGTGTACACGGTAGCCGGTGTGTGTGGTACCCTGTTGAGGGGTAGCCAGCCACTGTAAATAGAACGTGCGCGGGAGAAGTATACTCTCCCCCGGCATTGAAACAAAAGTTGGGCAAGTTGAACGTAACATCCGTAAAGGCTTGCACAAGCTATTGTGAAAAGTGAAAGAAAATGTTTAATAGGCACGGGCATTTGATGAAAAACCCCGATTTACTATTTATAAGATGCCTGATTAATCTATACTTATGATATGTTTTCAGCAATGTGACCACTAAGTATGTTTATACTTAGCTCTGCATATGTTTTATAAATGTGCAGGTTGAGTGACGAGAGCGGCAGGAGGTTGAGTATAGAGTTGTAATTAGAATGAAGAACTGTATGTCAAGCTTTACGCTTTCCGCTGCCAAACTCTTTTTGTGTCAATGTATATCTTTTGGTCTAAAGTCCCGTACTTTGAACTTAGTTCCTTTTGAGAACAACCCTGTCGAGCGATCCTTCAAGGTCGACTCTCTTCCTTTTTTATTGTGTTCATAGATATCAGTTGTTGTTAAGTTATTGTGTTTACTTATTTTATTCCCCCTTCTTCCCTCTTCTTTAATCCAATCCCTAGTCACAACCTGGCTTTGCCGTCCCTCAGGATTTGGGGCTGTGACAGAGTGGTATCAGAGCAATCATTCCAGCTCTGCATACAAGTTCCTTGCAGTAGTACGATAGGGCATTTGTATATGCTCTACACCCAAGTCTTCTTTCGAGTAAAGTTAGGTCGTGACACTAAGTTTAAGAGTGTAGACGACAACTCAACCTCCCGCTACGTCGACTCAACCAAAGAAGGAAAAAAAGAAAAGAATTTCAGAAATGTGATTTCTTTTAAGAAGAATTCTTGTTAAAGTATGAAAGCAAGTATGATTGTGAATAAGTATGCCAAGAATGAATTTGATTGAAGTATAAGAGTTATACTTTTGTGATATTATGTGAATTATGTGAAAGTATGAGTACTATACTTTGTGAAAGTGTGTGAAATTATTGGAGCTATAATTTTCTTTATTTTGAGAAGTATATTGGCATGAGAACTTAGACTATGGCTCTAAGATTCTTCCCGGTTCATTAAAAACATAGACGTTTAAGAAGCGTTGGTTTTGAAATATTCAAGAGATGATCGGAACGAGAAGGACAGAATAAAGGTGATAGTGGTAAAAAATACCCAGGTCTCATGGAGACCTGAGCACTCTACATCGTCGTCGTCCAACATCTTGCCCATGAACTGATCTAATAAAGAAGTTGAGATCCCTCCCCAGAATCTCAGCCAGAAACCTGCCGATAGGCCTCCTATCGGCATCCAGTCAGATACCTATTGAGGTCCCTCATTCAAGGCTCTCTGTTGGATGAATACCTGACTAACTCACAGTGCTTTAATTAATGCTCAGGCAGTATTGTCAGAAAGTACAGCCATACCACAACAAATAGAATAGCAGAATATGTAAAGTAAAAGGAAAAAGGAATTAGCAGTTGTGCAACTTCATTCACGCGAAAACACAAGTATATATTACAAAATCTAACACACACACAAACGCACAATTCTTTAGACTCACTTTCTCGTGTTACATCCATCTCTCGAAAAAAAACTCAGAACGCTGACTTAAGCTTCGGAGGTGGTTCGCTGGGAAACTCCCCGGCCCTCCTTTTCTTGCAGAATTATATTAGGACCTCGACTGGGACAACGATTCTGACTGCTTGGAACAAGAGGAGTCGCAGAGCAGGTAAGAATCATTCTTCATCGATTTATGTGTTCTGACCTTTTCATGATGTGTATTTTTGGACGCATCATCTGGCGCCGTCTGTGGGAACGAGATTTTGATTCGGAATTTCGTTCCAAAACTCTTTTTATGTGTCCTTTCAGCAAATGTTGAATTTGAGCTTAAGCTTGAAAAGAGAAAAGTACCGAGAAACTGGGTCTGAGTATTCTAAGCGATTTGTGTCTTTACTGGCAGAAGCTTTTGTTATGTTTAAAAGAAATGGGTCAAGTGATTTCAGAATCGCCGTATTTTAAACCTCCTTACAGATCTTGCTGTAATCTCTTGAACTTGCTTATTTTTTGTGTTTCCGTAAAAATCCTTGTTTCGTAGTGTAGTCTAAAGCTGTTGGTGGGATAAAAGATAAGTAAAATTGTCCGTTATGTGGAAGAATATTTCAAAAATGTATAATCCCGTAAATCCTCGTGATGGGAGGAACCAGAACGGGTAGAGGCATGAAGACTTCAGAGCAAGTCTCACGCAAACCTAATGGAGTTTGGGTAAGAAAGTGTACGGAAAGGGGATATGGTGCAGCATATTCCTTGAAATCCTTGAAACACCCCCTGGAGACCTGATAATGGTCCTTCGAGAAGGGCAACGTAGACCTGGAAACGGTCTCTTGAGACCTGATGATGGTCCTAGTGCTGTCCTTTGACTGATAGCTGAAAATTTTGAAATGCAGAACCAAGCATGGAAAATATATCAGTCCGAGACCGAGAATCCCCACCTGAAGGAGTGGTACGAGATGATAGCTCCTCGGAAGAACGTACTAAGGAGGAGAACCAAAATGTGCTGAAAGAGGCCCCACCAAAGATAACTACGCCTCAGAAAGAGGGGCCTCCAAATTTACCAACCCTCAGAAGGAGGGAGGCCGCAAAGGTTCAAAAATCACGAGAGATGAACCTCAAATGCCCGTGCAGCAGAGTGTCACTTATGCTGTATCCATGGATCAGCTCAGTGCCATGGTGAAACAGGTTGTATCTAAAGCCCTGGCCCCGCTGGAAGGTCAAAGTAAAAAGTTAGGCAGCACAGCAAAAGGCAAAGCCAAGAAGGTACTAATGGACCTCACAATATCCTGACGACGATGAGATACCAATGAAATGGTTTAAATCATATTAATGTAAAAGTAAATATTCATGATCTGAATATCCCTCCTTTCCCTGACAGGGAGAACCTGTGGAAGAAGGTCAGTATGAGAGCGATGGGTATGAGAGCCCTCAAACTGAATCAGAAAATAGTTAGTAAACGAATAGAGAAATCGGATATTAGTGACATTCGTAAAGTGACTTATTCACTAATGAAATTATGATTACTTATCATCGCAATGAAATTTGCAGAGGACGATGCATGAGTTGTGAGACCTCAGGATGAGGGAGCTGCTGCTGAGATTGCAGCCCTCAAACAGCAATTAAAAGACCTTCAGAAAAAAGCCTCTTCGCCTAAGAAATCTCCTAAGAAGCCTATCAAAGCCAGTAACAACCAGTCTCCTTTCTCGAGAGACATTAGAGAGGATCAGCTACCTCCGAATTTCAAGACGTTGACATTGGAATATGATGGCTCCACAGACCCATACGAACACATAATGAGGTTTGAGAATGGAGCAATGCTCCACCAATACACAGAGGGAGTGAAGTGCAGGGTTTTTCTCACGACTTTGTCAAAAATAGCTCAACAGTGGTTCTCTCAACTACCACCTAACAGCATAGGCTCGTTTGCCAAGTTCAAGTCTATGTTCTTATATCAGTTCGCTAGTGCAAGAAGGCATGTTAAGACCTCCTCCTCGCTCATGGCTTTGAGACAGAAACCCTCAGAAAGTTTGCGTTAGTATGTTGGACGTGTCAACGCTGAAGCGTTACAAGTACCCCTAGCCTCGGATGACTTGAAGATGCAGACATTGATACAGGGCTTATCTCTAGGACTGTTCTTCGATTCATTGAACAAGAAACCCCCATTGTATTTTGAGGAACTGCTTCAGAGAGCTAATAAGTACGTCAATCTATCTGGAGGAGGCTCAAGAAGCTAGGAGAGCTAAAGAGGAGTCTCTTAAACCTAAGCAGGAGACCTCAGATAGAAGGTCATCTGCGGCAGCGAGAGCTGAGAAAGATAGAGGGGGGCAAAGGCTTAGGAAAGCCCCTGAAAGGGTTTGACCAGTATACGCCCCTTAACGCATCTCTGGTGGAGGTCATGGAAGCAGCCGCCAGGTCTCCTCATTTCAAGTATCCCAGTACATACAAGGAAGCTCCGCGCAACCCGCGATCTGAGCTATACTGCAAATATCATAATGACTATGGTCATGACACCAACTCTTGTAGGCATCTGAAGGATGCTATTGAGCGACTGTTGAAGAAGGATGATACCTTGCTTCAATTTGTTAAAAAAAAAAGGGAAAAGGGCTACAAGAGAAAAGAGCCGGAGCAGAAGAAGCCTGATCAGAGGGAGAGAACCCCTCCGCGACGAGAGGATCTTCCCCCGAAAAGGGGAAACATTAACATGGTAATGGGAGGTAACACTAATGGAGATTCAGGTCGAGCACGCAAAGCTCACGTCAGGGCTGCAGAGGCCCAGGTGAACAAGGAGGTTCAGGAGTTAGCAGAGACAATCGGCATGGAGATTGATGTGGTAGATTCATTTCCTGGAGAAGGAATAAACCCAAATGTATGTGTGAGTTTTGGTCCCAGAGACCTGGTGAGTGCAGCACCTCATAATGATGCGCTGGTAATTAGTGCTGACATTGCTAATTGGAGAGTGGCGCGGATCTTTGTGGACACGGGAAGCGCAGTGAATGTGCTCTTCTGGGATTGCTTTCAGAGAATGAAGATCAACGCTGATTTAGAGCCAGTAAACACGGCTTTATACGGTTTTGCTGGGGGAGAGATATAGCCTAAGGGAGAGGTGACCCTCCAGGTAACACTTGGTAGCGGTGAGACTTCAAATACTCGTATGGTGAAGTTTCTAGTAGTGGATACGCCGTCAGCATACAATGTAATATTGGAAAGACCTGCTTTGAATGATTTCCAGGTGGTGGTCTCCACCTACCACATGAAAATGAAATTCCCAGCTCTCAGAGAAGGGCTGGTAGGTGAGGTCTCAGGTGACCAAGAAGTGTCGAAAGAATCTTATGTAAAATCTATAAAGCATGCTAAGCAAAATGTGAAGGGAGCTCCGGTGGTAGAGCGCCCAATGCAGGACAAAAGTGCAAAGATGAAAGGTATGGATGAAGACCTGGAGCCGAAAATGCAGCCAGTAGAAGAAGACTTGATGATGATAGAACTGTTTCCGGGAAAAACAGGCTTTACCACGAAGATGGGAAAGCAGATGACTGAAGAACAAAGAGAGTCAATAGTCCGATGCTTGTGGAAGAATGCAGATCTGTTTGCATTCAGTCCAGAGGACATGAAAGGTGTAGACCCAGCTGTAGCTCTACATTATCTAAACGTAGACCCCAGAAAGAAACCAGTAAGGCAGAAAAAGAGGTCCTTCGGGCCGGAGAAAGAAAAGGTAATCAGAGAAGAGATTAGACGGCTGATAGATGCTGGCCATATCGTTAAAATTCAGTACATTGAATGGTTGTCAAATGCAGTAATGGTAGCTAAAAGCAATGGTAGCTGGCGGATGTGTATAGATTTTAGAGACCTGAATAAGGCATGTCCGAAAGACCACTACCCACTGCCCTGCATCGATCAGTTGGTTGATTCAACTTCAGGGTGTGAGTTGTTGTCTATGCTCGATGCTTACCAAGGATGTCAACAGATACAGTTGGCCCCTAAAGATGTAATCAAAATAGCCTTTGTAACTGTATGTGGCACGTTTGCATATGTGTGGATGCCTTTTGGCCTAAAGAATGCTGGAGCTACTTATCAGAGGATGATGGATGCAATATTTGAGGATCAGATAGGGAAGATTTTGGAGGTATACGTGGATGATATTTTAGTAAAAAGTGTGAAAGCAGAACATCATGCCAGAGACCTAGAAGAGGTCCTGACAGTTGTAAGAAAGTATGATCTACGCTTAAACCCGGCAAAGTGTACATTCGGGGTTAGGTAAGAAAATTCTTGGGATATATGGTGACTCCTAGAGGAATTGAAGTGAATCAAGATAAGGTACGAGCTGTACTGGAAATGGCCGCTCCCACCAATGTGAGGGAGGTACAGCGGCTGAATGGAAGAATCACCGCACTTAGTCGGTTCATATCTACTTCGGCGGAGAGGAGTTATCCGTTCTTCAAAATGTTGAAGAAGGCCAGTAAATTTGAATGGAACGAAAGCTGCCAGAAAGCATTTGAAGGGTTGAAGGCTCATTTAGCAAGTTTGCATGTGTTGACTAAACCTACTCCAGGGGAAACCTTGTACCTATACATATCTGTTGGAGATCATTCCCTGAGTGCCATCCTCATAAAGGAGGAGGGTTCCATACAGAGACCCATTTATTACATCAGCAAAGCTTTGCAAGGAGCTGAGTACAGATACTCAAAGCTGGAGAGAGCTGCTCTAGCTGTGATGACAGCAGCAAGGAGGTTGAGATTGTACTTCCTAGCTCACAAGGTGGTGGTAAGAACTAATTTCCCCTTCAAGCAGATATTGAGCAAACAAGATCTCTCTGGAAGAATGGTGAAATGGAGTGTTGAGCTGGGAGAGTATGAAGTGGAATTTGAACTGCGCACGGCCGTTAAAGCGCAAGCCCTGGCAGATTTTATCCAGGAAACTACTCAGCCCACATTGTGGTCGGAATGGAAAGTCTTTGTAGATGGATCGGTGACAATTGATGGTTGTGGTGCTGGAATTGTCATAGTAACGCCAGATCAGGGTGAACTTAGTTTTGCAATGAAGTTTGAGTTTAGAGTCTCCAACAATGAAGCTGAATACGAGGCGTTTGTTAGAGGCCTGGAGATGGTAGCTGAGTTGGGAGCTCAGAGGGTTGTCATTCACTCTGATTCCCAGTTAGTAGTCCAACAGGTCTCAGGAAGTTACGAGATCAAGGAAGAAAGGATGATCAGGTATGTGGAGCAGATCAGAGACCTAAGTAGGCAGTTTCAACATCTAGAGGTGAAGCAGATACCTCGAGACCTCAACACACAGGCAGATCGCCTCGCAAGGTTGGCCAGCTCTCTGAATGTGCTGGTACCTGAAAAAGTAACATTGTTAAAAATGGCAAGCAGTCGCATAGAAGAGAGTGTTCATGAAATAGAAGAGAGAAGTAATTGGAGAATGCCTATTCTACATTTCCTAAGAACGGGGGAAGTGCTAGAAGGCGAGAGAAGAGAGAAAAAGAAAATCTACACCAAATATTGTTTGGTGGGAGGACACTTATTCAGGAGGGCTTACTCACAACCTTTACTGAGGTGTGTAACAGAGGCAGAAGGCCTGCGGGTAATTAAGGAAGCACACCAAGGAATAACGGGGTGTCATATAGGGGTTTAGAGACCTGATCCAGCGAGTGCTGAGAGCTGGCTATTATTGGCCCTCCTTGAAGAAAGATGCTGAGGTTTTTGTAAAAAAGTGTGCCAGGTGCCAGAAGCACGGCCCGTTGATTCACAGGCCTGCCGAAGAGCTGGGAGTTTAGTATGCAGAATGTCCATTTGATAAATGGGGTATAGATCTAGTTGGCAAACTTCCTATAGCAGCAGGGAAGAAATGCCACATCATTGTTACGGTGGACTATTTTAGTATGTGGGTGGAGGCTGAGCCTTTATCTTGAGTAACAGAGGAAAACATCATAAAGTTCATTCGGAAGAACATTTGCTGCACGTATGGCCTGCCCAGAGTGCTGGTCTCTGATAACGGGACTCAATTTTTTGGAAAAAGAACTCAGGCTTGGTGCAAAACTAGAGAAATCGAGCAGAGGTTTGCTGTTGTTGCTCACCTAGAGACGTGTGGGCAAGTTGAAGTCACCAATCAAACCATAGTGAATGGCATAAAGGCAAGGCTAGAAAAAGAGAGATCTCAATGGGTGGAGGAGCTGAGCTCAGTGTTATGGGCGTATAGAATTGGACACAAAACAGCTACACGGTAGTCCCCTTTCTGTTTGGTGTACGGTGCTGACGCCGTTATGCCAATGGAGATAAAGATTCCAACACACAGAATCCTGTCTTACGATGAGGACCTGAACAGAGAACTGAGGGCTGACAGCTTGGATCTGATTGATGAGGTACGTGAAGATGCACATCAGCGAGCTTTGGCCTACAAGGCCCGCGTGAAGGCTGCATATGATGTGAGGGTAAAAACCAGAAAGTTTCAAGAGGGAGACCTGGTGCTCAAGAGAGCTGATGTGATGCACCCGGTGAGAAAGTTTGAACCAAATTGGGAAGGACCATTTGTGGTAACCAAAGTGCATCCTGGCGGAGCATATGAGCTCACTAGCCATGAAGGATACGTGGAACCGAGGTCATGGAATGTTAGCAACTTGAAGAAGTACTATGTCTAGGAATATATTATGGAGAATTTTTGCTTTTGAAACGGGAGGAGACCTACGTGCCAGGTCTCATTCCCACCGTTTTTGATAGGATACTTGCTTAGCTAGACAAGTATTCCTGTAACAGCACGAAGAGAACTTGTCGTAAGTAAATAAAGGCTAAGAGGTTGTTTTCTTTAGTTTGCGTCTGTATTTACGTATCGTTGCAACGCGATAAAGGAAATTATGAAGTCATGATAAAACAATAACTACGTTGCACAGTAGAATGAAGTGAAATGTTTACTCTAAATGGTTTTTAATAACGAGATGAAATCATCTAGAGTAGGGGGGAGTAGGGGTGTACCTTACACCCCTAGGGGGACCCATAATACCCCATGAAAATGCAAAATGAAGGAAATGTGTGGACGAACAATAGCAAAATAGACATAATAGATTAACCTGCTAAGCAGAGAGTGCGGTGCTAGTAAAGCAAACAGAAACACTGGAATTGTTCAAACATCAAAGTGCAAGAGGAAAGGAAATTGTTTTAGTACAAAAACAAATAAAAGTGTTGCTTGAAACATGAACTACGTAGCAACTAAGCTAGGAAGTTGGTAGAGCCATCATCAGGGTCAGCTCTCGCAGCATCAGCGGACTCATCCCCAGGGGCATTCTCTAGCTCTCCTGATCCATCACCAAGGACTTGTGGAGTCCCACCAGTTGTAGGCACGTCTAAAGGAAAGAAGTAAAAAATGGATTAGTCAAGAAAATGAAGTGTTAAGTTAACATAAAGATAAATGCACGGAAGTTGTGCAGAGCGGGATATACCTGATAACTTGGTAGTTGGGAAGAAATCTTTTGGAAAGAAGTCATAGACGGGCTCAGGTGGGTCAGACAAGACCGCCTGCAAGTCACAAGGCGCGGTGAGAGCCTCAAACGCTTTCCGCATAACAGGAAGCCACCAAGTTGTCCCTAAGGGAATGGAGGAATCACCCTTGAAGAAGGGAGGTGGAGGAAGGTACTTCACGATCTGGTCTACCTCTATGGGCTCGTTGAAACCCAAGCTGCGGGCCTTGGCTAACACCGTCATGCCGCACCTCTTTGCTAGAAGTGCAATGTCTTGCTGGATGGACAGTAGATACTTAGGAGAAGCTTGGAAAGACTCTAGAAGCCCTTGATGAAACCTAGAAAAGTGCGGAGGATGTAGTTGCGGCAATGATGAACTCCTTCAGTATAGTCCGACTGGTAGAAAAAGGTTGGAGGCTTGGAGAAGATTTTTGGTCTCCTCAAGTTCCTTGCTAACTTGAAAAAGGTGATTGCTAAGCTCGGCATTGGCACTGCTAAGGGATGCATTCTCTTCAGATAGAATAGACATTTTCTCATGAGACATGAGAAGCTCGTGATTCCTCCTTTTTAAGTCATCGTTGGCTAGAGAAAGCCTACTGCTGGTGTCCAAGATGTCACGATTCTGATGCTGCAAATCTTCATTCACCGTGGCTAACTCCTGCAGCTGCACTTGACTAACAACCAGTGCTTCCCTGAGTTTTGCCATCTCCTGCTCCTGGGTAGCATCTTGAAATTGCAATAGTCGGCCATGAGTACTGATCAACTGCAATAATGTCAAAGGAAGGAGAGGAGGACATTGGATGGTTAAAAGCAAAGACATGACGATATTTAAAGTCAAATGTTCTTTAAACATGAAAGCTTAGCAGTGGCAATACCTGTACTAAGCCATGAGCACTCTCCTCCTGAAGTTGAAGTAGGGTAAGAGAGGTATCTTCAGCCCATTCCTCTGAAAGAGGGATGGCCTTCAAGAGGGAGAGGCACTCAGAGGGAGGCAACTGGTGAAGGGAGCTGGAGGTTTGGCCTCTAAAAGCATAACCTGACGAATCAGTGCCCTTCGGAGGGGAGCTGCTGAGGAAAGGGGTATGCTTAGACTTCTTGGTGGAACCGATTGGAGGCCGAGAGAGCAAAGGCCTCTTAAAGTTTGTTGAGGTGTCCAGTTGAGATTTCCCTTTGAGAGAAGAGGGAGGAGGTACATTCGGGGCAGTCTTATTCTTACTGGAATCCTGGAGAGAGACACCTGGATTAAGTGACTTAATAGCTGTGGGCTTGATAACAGCTCCCGAAGCAGCAATAAGAGTAGATTGTGGCCGTGCGGAGGCTGCAGCAGATGAGGGAAGGGGAGCAGTGAGATGCGATGTATCATGGGCTTGAGACTCCAGGCGAGCCTCCTCCTCCAATAGAATAGCGAAGTCAAAATCTTTATCATCAGGAAGCTTTACATCCTGAATCCAGCTAGTCCCTACACCAAGAAGGGTGTGAAGAATGAAACGCATATTAGGAAGACTTGAAAAATAGAAAAGGAAGAGATGAGAAGACAGTTGGAACCCACCCTCCATGGAGAAAGAATAATCTCCTCGAGGTGCCAGCCCAAATAAAGAAAGCACACTAGGATCGGACAGCAGAGAATTGAAGGGGAAGGGGTCGAGCCGTGCCTTCCGAGATAACTTTGATAACAATTGAAGAGTAACGGGAGCAATACTCGTGATAGCAGGGCGGGGATGGTTCGGGCGAAGTGTTTGCCACAAAGGATAAGCAAAAGGCTAATAACCCTGTTTAGGAGTAACGACGAAATACTTTTTCTTCCATTCTTTTCCCGCTGTACGGGGTACACATATATATTGAGCAGGACCTTTGGGCCTAGCACTGGCATAGTAAAAGGCACCATTGGGTTTCATATCGTATACCGTTTGGAAAAGAGAAGGGGTAGGAACTCCCCCATTACCGCAAAGCAGAATAAAGAAGGTCAACAAAATTTTGACAAAGGAAGGGTGAAGCTGATTAGGCCACAGACTATACAAATCACAAACTTGAGTCACAAAGTTGGGAAGGGGGAACCTTAAGCTTGATTCTATCTGGTTATACCAGAACGCTACTGAAGGATATTCTAAAAGCTGTGGGCGGTCGTGCAATTCAGGCATACTAATGTCAAATAACTCATCATAGTTTAACATCGACTTTACTAATGCTAATTCTGTAGAAGTTAGCAATGATTCACCTGATATAGCATCCGGAGCCATAACGGGAGGCGCAGAAATATCCGCCGGAGGAAGTAATGAGTCTGTCTCTTTAACTCTCTGACCAGAAGAAGGTGAACCCTCGGTCAAAATAATGACCTCATCAGGGTTAGAAGGAGGCGCCGAACTGAAAGGGTTTTGAACGGCTATTCGCCGGGAACTGCGAGCGCTAACTTTCTTTTTTCTAACCTGAGTGCGAGCAGATGTGTTTGACTAGGAATCTTCAGGTGAGGAAGGTGGGGGTGGACGTCAGACTCCTGAAGCCCATGCTGATCAGAGGTAGTGTACTCCTCAGAAAGGGAAGAAGTATGCGCCATGATGAAATTACGGTGAAAAATTGAAGAAGTAGTCGAAAGTGAGAAAAGATGAAAGTGAAACCCTGGGGTAAAGGGAACAGGGGACGGTTGGATAAAGTCAAGGAAGCCGAAGAGTTTTCCCCCCCCAATTTTCCATTTAATAAGATAACAGCCCTCAGAGACCTGATTTAAAAGTTTGAAGTAAATAAGCTCCCACGAAGAGGGACCAAATCATTAAGAGTGATCCCCCATTGCGTTAGTCGTAAGAGGATTTCTACTCTATATTTCTCGAAGAAAAATCCTCCGAAATGCAGAGTAGGGGGAAGTAGATGATAGTGGTAAAAAATACCGAGGTCTCATGGAGACTTGAGCACTTTACATCGTCGTCGTCCAACATCTTGCCCAGGAACTGATCTAATAAAGAAGTTGAGATCCCTCCCCAGAATCTCAGCCAGAAACTTGCCAATAGGCCTCCTATCGGCATCCAGTCAGATACCTGTTGAGGTCCCTCATTCAGGGCTCTCTGTTGGATGAATACCTGACTAACTCATAGTGCTTTAATTAATGCTCAGGCAGTACTGTCAGAAAGTACAGCCATACCACAGCCAATAGAATAGCAGAATATGTAAAGTAAAAGGAAAAAGGAATTAGCAGCTGTGCAACTTCATTCACACGAAAACACGAGTATATATTACAAAATCTAACACACACACAAACGCACAATTCTTCAGACTCACTTTCTCCTATTACATCCATCTCTCAAAAAAAACGCTGACTTAAGCTTCGGAGGTGGTTCGCCGGGAAACTCCCCGACCCTCCTTTTCTTGCAGAGTTATATTAGGACCTCGACTGGGACAATGATTCTGACTGCTTGGAACAAGAGGAGTCGCAGAGCAGGTAAGAATCCTTCTTCATCCATTTATGTGTTCTGACCTTTTCATGATGTGCATTTTTGGACGCATCAAAAGGGAATCAAAGTGAATAAGTGAATGTCACATATACAAAGTGACATGAACACAGACTCGTTGGAGTCGACTTGTTTTTATAAATGAAAGCCGTAAGAGTTTCTTTTTTAAAGGAATTAAAATAAAGGATAATAAGATAATAAGTTAAAAGATGGAAAGAGATCGCAGGAAATGGTTTTGTTACGTATATTGTTTGAGTGCAATTTCTTAAAATTGCTAGATGATTAAGATAAGTTGTTGATTAAGTGTTGGTGATATTACAATTGAAAAATGGAATATTCTATTTGTAATCCCTTAAGGTAAGTTATTAATCTACTAGTCATTGATCCATGTTCTCTTAAAACCCTATAGGATGACTTCTAGACGCATCACAGCTCAGGAGAGCCAACCCCTACCACAACGTACTTAGGCAGATAAGATATTGGATGAGTATCATGACTACGAGGCAGACCCGAGTGATGACATATGACAGATAGTCAGTAACTTTACAGCAGTCTACCATGCAGCCCGGCATTTTTCGGAGCGTCCGGCTATAGAAGATTTGATTGTACAACTACCAGATGAATGGCGCGGATGGGCACAAGATAAAGCTTGGGTACTTCCTTGCACTGATAGGTGACGACACCGAGTCGACAGGCGACTTTTCTGGATTTGCTCTAGCCGTACATGGGCGTTTCTTTGAGAGCAGGTTCATATGGTCTGTTTCGGTTCAGGAGCACTTTCCCTACCTCCACATTCCAACAGATTTTGAGCCTGAGCCGTTTGCCATGGATCCAGAGATGGCCGCACTGTTAGAGTTGCCATCAGTACTTGCACCAGTGAGGAGTCAGTTTCCAGAGTAGGGTACTTAGAGATAGACGCAGAGCTTGCTGCAATGCTAGAGTTACCATCTCCTCTTACACCCCTTGAGAAGATTTGTGCGGAGTGGACGAAGGTCCAAGGACAGTTTGAGGCAGGACCATCCAGGGTCCGTTCTACAGAGGAGTACGTACCTAGTTCACCTCCTGAGCACCTACTTCCTCCGAAGAAGCAGACAATAGTGATTAGTTTGGATTATTTGGTTTCAGACAGAAAGGATTGTTTCGGACATGCCTTGACCACCACCTCTAGTACTTCGGGACGGCTCCACAATTAGAGTTGACGAGGCACTTCAGCTCGTTTTTGGTTCAGATCAGGAAGAGGGTCCGATGGAGGAGGATCCGGAGGAGGACCCCGAGAAGTTTCAGGCCATAGAGGGAAGCACTGACTTGACCACAGCCTGTTGAGCAGAACATATTAGACGCATAGTAGCAGTAGTAGTAGTTTTCCTTATCTTGTACATAGTCGGATCAGTAGACTTCTCTTTGTAATACTCTATGTGGATACGGAGTTTTATGGATCGTTTCCGTTCTAGTACTTCCAGTAGATACAGAGATGCAACCTGTTAGTGCACCTGATACATAGATAGGCAGTTAGCCTAGTTCAGACTAGTTGTAGTCTCTAACTTTTTGTATAAATCCTCATTAGAGGCAAAATCAGTACACTTTTTGACATGTATATATATACTTATGACCCGTAAGTGGGCTTTGATGATGTGAAAGTTTCTTCTAAACGCGATAGAAGAAAAGGTTTGACGAATATTCTGGTATAACTTGAGAAGTTAAAAGTTTAAGGAGTTAGTATCGAAGTTATTATCTATTTTCTTTTTCATGAACTTGTTTAAGTTGGAAAAAGGGTTTAATAAATAAGGGAATGCTTAAAAGCAAAAGTGCTAATGAGAATTCTTGTTTCCTATAGTTTCAAAAATGCGGCCGAAAGTAGTTAACACCAGAAGAGGACCTAGTAGTCCTAGAGGACTTGGTAGAGGTCAAGGACAACGGGAAGCGAAGAAGAGCAAAAACATCAAGCAACCCCTTCACTCCCATTAGCCCCACAACATCGTAACATTGAAGATTTATTCTTCAAAAGAAATCCACCTGTTTTTAATGGATCCAGTAACCCAAGCGATGCTGAGCTTTGGGTACGATCTATAGAAATAATCTTTAAGCTTCTAGGATATACTGATAAGGAGCGCCTTTCATGTGTTTCATTTCAATTAGCCGAACCAGCTGATTACTGGTGGAAGACTAGGCAGAAAGTTATGCTGGCAGGAGAATGGCTCCAATTACATGGGAAGAATTTAAGGAGGCATTTTATGATAAATATGCATCCGATCAAGTGGATACCGAAGAGGAAATAGCAAAGAAGTTTCGTGGAAAACTTAAACATAAATTACGAGTAGCATTAGCCAGTCACGAGGGACTAAGCTATACAGAAATACTAGGATGAGTCCTAGAAATAGAGGCAGTTGTGCCGGATAAAAGAAAAAGTATAGCGTCCTTACCAACACCAACCCAAGCTCCAATTCAAAACCTTTCCAACAACAATAACAACTATAAAGGAAAAAGGAAATGGGAAGGAGAAAATAACAGTGGTTGCTATGAGAACCAGAGAAGAAATCAGCAAGACTTTCAGCAGCCTAACCAGAATTATAATTACTGTAAGAAGTCGTGGCAAGGGAATAAACCACAAGGAAATAAACAATCAGGACAGTGGAAGGGAAATAATCCACAAGGACAGTTGCAAGGGCAGCAAACGAACAATAATCAAGGAGGAAACAACCAAGGAAAAATCCTTCTTTCTACCTGTCCTAAGTGTAATGGGGCGCATTCCGGTGTTTGTCAGGCAGGCACATGTAATTGTTTTAAATGCGGGCAGATGGGGCACATGAAGAGGTATTGCCCAAAGCCGTCTCAAACGGTTGAACCAAACCAGTATGGTCACCCCAACCTTTAAAGGCAATTCAAGCTCGGACGCAGCAGCAGTATCAACAGCAGCAAAATACAAGGGCATTCATGATTAGGCAAGAGGCGCACAATAGGGGCAAGGGAAATTTGGCAGGTATTGGACGAACCTCCTAAATTACCCTGCCATAAATTGCTTCATACCAGAGCTTTATATTCATTTATTTTTAGTGCCTGTTGACACTGTAGAAGTAAAACCAGAAGCGCACTAATCATGAAATGAGAATAACCATGCCTTAGGAGAAATTATCGTCACTCCCTTAAGTTTTGCTCAAACATAGAATTGGACTTAGGATCTTTTAAAGATCATAGCAAACAATCTGAACGTAACGAAAAATGTTCGACGTAGATATAATCCATGGGATGGATCGATTATCTGTTAACCGCGCCATTCTGTATGGAGCATACGCCTAAGGAGTTAGAAGAGCTTAAGATCCAATTGCAAGAATTATTAGACCTTGGTTTCATTAGACCAAGTGTTTCACCTTGGGGAGCACCTGTTTTGTTAGTTAGGAAAAAAGATGGTTCTATTAGGATGTGCATAGACTATCGAGAGCCAAATAAGATCACCCTTAAGAATAAGTATCCTTTGCCAAGGATAGAAGACCTCTTTGATCAGCCTAAGGGCGCAGGCGTCTTTTCGAAAATAGACTTAAGATCTAGGTATCATTAATTGAAAATGAAACCCGAGAATATACCTAAGACTGCATTCCGAACCAGATATGGCCATTACGAATTCCTAGTTATGCCATTCGGTTTGACTAACGCTCCCACAGTATTCATGGATCTCATGAATCGAGTTTTTCGCCCATACTTAGACAAATTCATCTTAGTATTCATCGACGACATTCTCATTTACTCCAAGAATGAGAAGGAGCACGAGGAACACTTGAGAATAGTATTAGAAACGCTTAGAGCTGAGAAACTTTATGCCAAATTCAGTAAGTGCGAGTTTTGGCTAAATGAAGTAATGTCCCTTGGACACATAGTATTAGCAGGCATCAAAGTAGATCCTGCCAAGGTAGAGGCAGTACGCGAGTGGAAATCGCCAACAAGTCTGAACAAAATTAGGAGTTTCTTAGGTTTAGCCGGATATTATAAAAGATTCATCAAGGGAATTTCTACAATTGCAAGACCTATGATGCAACTACTTCGGAAGGAAAACAAGTATAAATGGACTGACGAATGCGAGGAGAGTTTTCCAGACACTCAAGAAAAAGTTAACCACATCACCCGTCTTAGCTCTTCCAGAAGCAAATAGGGCATACGTAGTATATACTGACGCATAACAAAAAATGGATTAGGATGTGTTTTGATGCAAGAAGGAAAGGTAATAGCTTATGCTTCACGATAATTTAGACTCCATTAAGTCAATCATCCAACCCACGATTTAGAAATAGCGGCCGTGGTGCATGCGTTGAAAATTTGGAAGACATCACCTCTATGGTGTTAGGGTTGAGATTTTTACGGACCACAATAGTTTTTATGTACTTCTTCGAGCAAAAAGAAATTGAACATGAGACAAAGACGATGGCTCGAATTAGTCAAGGATTATGATTGTGGTATCAATTACCATCCAGGAAAAACAAACATAGTAGCAGATGCGCTGAGTCGCAAGACTCCAACCAAGTTAAGGTGTCTCTTTGTTGAGGAAGAAACTCTTATACGAGAATTTGAGAAAATGGACTTAGAAGTGCTCGATATACTTGAAACGATAACAAACTATATAGCAGCACTAGTAGCTACACCGGACTTACGAGAAAAAATAATAAGTGCGCAGAGAAAGGACGAGTCGATTAAGAAGCTTCGACTAAGGATAAGAACGGATAAACCGGACGGTTATTCCGAAGCAAAAGATATGCGATTTTATTTGAAGACAGACTTTGTATCCCTAATGACGACGAATTGAAGAACGATATCATGAGTGAGGCTCACGATACGCCGTATACAGCACACCCAGGGAGTAAAAAGACGTATCCAGATTTAAGAAGGAATTTCTGGTGGAACGGTGTGAAACGAGATGTTGCCTTGTTTATAGAACGATGTTAGGCTTACCAACAAGTGAAAGCTTTATACCAACAACCGCAAAGAATGTTGCAACCATTAAGTATTCCAACGTGAAAGTAGGAAGATATAGCTATGGATTTTGTGACAGGTTTGCCCAAGACTAAGAAAGAAAATACTGCCATCTGGGTAGTTATCGATAGGCTCACAAAATTAGCTCACTTTTTACCAATCCCAATTACCTACGGATTAGAGAAGTTAGCATAGTTGTATGTCTGTGAGATTGTACGTCTGCACGGAATACCAAAGTCAATAACGTCTGATAGAGATGCCAAATTAACTTCGGGATTTTGGATTCCTATACAGAAGGAATTAAGTACCAAGACTTAGTTTAGTACCGCTTTATCACTCTCAAACGGATGGACAATCCGAGAGAACGATTCGAATACTCGTACATACGTTGGGAACGATAGTATTGAGACTGAAGTGCAAACTGAGAGAATATTTTGCTGTTAATCGAATTGCTTACAACAATAGTTATCAGACAACGATAAGTATTGCGCCTTACGAGGCCTTGTATAGAAAGAAGTATAGATAACCGCTTTAATATGATGAGGTAGGTGAAAGGAAAAGTCTAGAACTAGATTCACTCGGTGAAGTGACAGATAAATTCTTTCGTCAGATTCGAACCAAAGAGAAGGAAGTCTAGAAGTGACGAAAGTCTTAAGCAATGTATGTCAATCTGACTTAAATTTAGAGAATGAGGACAAGACTTTCCTCATTATTATCCTTCTAAGGATAATATTATTAATTTCATGTCAAGTATAAAGCTTAGACAAATATTTAAATGATTAGTAGATATCTTGTAAAGATAATTTCCAATGTATATAGATTGGCTTTGTCGCCAAGTCTATGGAATGTTTATTATGTTAGTGTATCTCATTTGAGAAAGTACGTGTTCGATTCTAAAACACGTGATTCTTCAGCAAGACGTAGTTCTTGATTTCGATTTAAGTTATAAGTTATGAAGAAAGACCGCAATCGATCTTGGATCGAAAAGTACGAGAGTTAAGAAGCAAGTCAACGCAGTTAGTAAAAGTATTATAGAATCACCACGGGCAAAAAAAAGCCACGTGAGGACTCGAAGAAGAGATGAGAAAGAAGTACCCCGAACAGTTTAAAGAAGATATGCAAAATTTCGGGGCAAAATTTCTTGTTAGAGGGGTAGGATGTAATGCCCCAGATATTTTCTTCCGACGAGAAATAAAAATTTAATTATTAATTAAGGCCTTGCACACCTAAGTTAAGGATTTTCAATTCTAAGACTAACGGAGAAATCTGTTTCTGAAAATAAATTCCAGAAGTCGGTTGAACGACTATTGTATTAGGGTTTTCGCGTCCGATAGAATTTTTGTTCGAAAACTCAGATCGAAAAACCGTCAGACATTACATTCAGTTTTTCTGCGATACGAGTCTACCAGAGAAAGTCAGTTTTTATTATTTTCCGAGCGAATTTTGGGCTGTCTTATCCCTACTTTTCATCGAATTTCGAAAATCGAAATATGCTTTCTGAGTAAGTGATTTATTTCTAATCTAGCGGTCGAATTAGATTTCGTAAAAAATGTAACCGTCTAGAATACAAGGAGCAGTGAGGTGGAACAACTGAACTTTAACTTATAAAACATGCTCGATGACTTTAGAAATAATCTCGATTATCAAATCAGGCTCACTAAAATGTGATTATTAATCAAGTTCTTTTCCAAGAAATGAATATTCAATAAGATTTTGGATGTTGAACTCATCAAGGAATTAGGTTTGGTTGTCTAAATGAAGTTGCATTCAAAGTGTGGGCCAACTTTTTAAAAGTTTTAATCATCAAGTGATAATGAAGCAGATTTGATGATTCGTTTGAAAATCCAAACTCATTTTGGATGGAATTTAGAAATGATTTAATGGCTTTGATCGAGCACACGGGCTCTTAGGGTTTTGGGACCGAGCATGCAAGGCACGATTAAAGCAAATAAATAATGTTGCAGCGGAATATAAATATTGACTCGGAAATCCCAAGGTTATATATGTGAAGACACATAACCTCAAGCTTAAACTCGAATTTTAGGTTTTGTTTGACAACGAGCCGCCCAAGCACACCGCAACCTTCCTCATCTGAGCTAACCTGCATGTTTTAGAAATAATATGCAGGGCGTGAGTACTTCGTACTCAGTGGACACATGCCAAAATAATTTGCAACTTTGCTCATTAGAGCTATATGATTGTACTTGCCTCTTTAGCTGCACCACAAGTGTTAGATAAATAATTATTTAAAAGATTTTACGACTTGTGGCACCTTAAAACATTTTTTGTTGTTTTCTGAAATCGGTTGCAACCATTTTTCTTGGATACGAATCCATCTACGCGTCTTGTCTGTTTGTGGTGTCGAGAAGTAGGCCTCCTCCTCGAGCATCGTGACCAACCCAATCAGAGCAAAGCTCACAGTCTTTACATAACCGGCCCAACCAAAGCAAGGCTCACAGTTACTTTAGGACCGGCTAGACTGTGACAAGGATTACGATCACCTAATCTAATGCATGCATTGTCCCGTTTTCAACAGGACCTAATCCCGTGCTTCCACAGGACTCATTCAACTCAATATAAAGTAGAGGATTACATACCAAAACATAAAAGCTCAGGCAAGTCAATCAATTTTAAATAAAGCGCACATATAATAATAAATTGCGCATTCATCGTTGAGTTTCGGTTCAGAAAGCCCACCTGGAATGTGGCTTAACTCGCGCCTGTCCTACTGCTTGCCGTCCTACTTTTCCACTCCACTCGCGCCTGTCAAAAGTAATATTATATAAGAGCGAGTTTTATATTTTTGGAAAAATACCGAAGCTTAATCTTTTAACGGACTTTTACTCGTCTGAATTCTCAATTCGACTCCGGATTTTTTTTTACTTCTCAATTTTAATTCCTCAAATACTTGATTCTTAAGTTCTATCCAAAATCTATACCAACAAAACTTCTCGACATATATTTTCTTCATTGATAAATATAATCGAGTACTCAATTATTAAAATATATTATTTCCTTAAACTCAAATATCTTGTTTTTCTCAAATCAATTATTTTCAAACAAATACGAGATTTATTCTCATTCACACATTTCACATCTCATTTTAACTAACTGTATCATTTCACAGTCACATCAAATATTCTCAAACAAATATCACAGATATATCATACTGCTCGTTTTCAACTTAAAATAATATTTCTCAATTTCATCAAACTTAATTTCGTCTTTTATAGAAAAATTCAAGGAATTAAATTTTAAATTCCATTTTTCATTGTAACTTCTCAGATAAAATCTCTGGAGTTAATTCTTGACACGTTTCTCAAGAAATACATTTACTTAGTCGGAAAATTATTATTTTCCCATATGATGGTCCTAATATGAGTTACTAGTGTATGGGGGGGGGGGGAAATACCAGTTAGGATTTTAAAATTAAACTCCTGAAAATAACTTCAACCGAGTAAAAGGACTCAATTGGAATCTCACAGCTGAGTAAGCAACCTCAGCTGGAAGAGTGGTGCTGTGCGGAATGTGGTGGAAATTAACAACTCGTAAAACAACTCACGCTTTTGTGCAAGGTCGGTCAAAAACCAAGACAGTTGATGCAAAGATGCAGTTTGTATGCGGTTAGTTTGGTCAGTTGAATATGCAGGAAATAACTGAAAAATAAACTCAAGCACACAGAAATTTACGTGGTTCGGAGAAACCTCCTACGTCCACGGGGAGTTGTGAGTCCACACAACTATGTCCAAGTTCTTCTGGACAAACCACACAGCTTACGCGGGCTGTGCAACCGTTAAGGATAAGTTTGTGGGTACTTATCAACCTTACAGTTTAGTTTTCGGGACTAAACAACCTATCTACTCAATTCCAGGAAGAGTAGGGTCCTAACACTCCTTTTGAGAGGAAGTGTGAAAAAGATGGGTTCCAACTAAAAGCTCGAACACGAGGTGAGCTTTGATCTAACACTCTACGAACTCTCACTAAGTGATGTTCTCAAGGTTTGATCTTAAAAATACAGAAACTAACTCTAGAACTCTTAATAAGTGATGTTCTAAAGGAATGAATGCAGTTCAGCTCGTGAAGAATTTTGCTCTTTCTTTTGCTCTCTGGTTTCTTCTCGCGTATGTGTCTTCTGTCTTCTCTGAGTGAATGAAGGCCTTTGTTTATAGGCGGAGAGTATCAACTAGCCGTTGGAGGAGCTGTTGATCTCTGTTCTTTGATAGTGATGGCTTGTCTCTCATCTCTGCAGACTTTCCCGATATGGCATCTGTGCTCTTTTGCTTTCCATCTGAGACAACCTTGTGTTGGGCCAAATGGGGTAATGACTGAACGGTCAAACCCTCACGTGACTTCCTTTTTGAAATTCAAATCTTAACAACAGACTTCCAACAAGGAGTGGTCGGTTAAGACTTTCGATCTTCAACTAGCTTGTTCTTCAGCTAATGTTCTATCTGACTGCTGACAGTTGAACTCTCAGCTGACTTCTACTTCATATTGTTGATCTTCTGGGTTGAGTTATACAACTGATGTTCTAAAACTGAATGCTCAGTTGTCTTCCTTGTATCTTCTCCCTTTTTGAATTCACATGGAATGAACGCTCAGTTGTGTTCCTCACAACTGATGTTCTATGTGTTGAATGTAACTTCCCCCTTTCTTAATGCTTCATATGATGAACACTCAGTTGTCTTCCTCACAACTGATGTTCTATCCGAGTGAAGTCAGGTTGCCGTCTTCAGCTGGAGTCCTCTAAAGATAAAATCTAAACTTTGCTCAAACAGCGAGCCTAACTGCTAACAGTATGAACTGGCAACATCTACTCAGTTGGGGTCAGTCGGTTTTGGAATTCATCAAAACTCTTACTAACAAATTTCCTAACAATTTCCCCCTTTTTGATGATGCTAAAACCACTTACAACTTTAAACCGCTACTGATCTAACCCTTACTAACTTATCTAAAATCTCTGCTGAAATTCTAGACAGTATATAAGATAAAACATCAAAGGGTTAGCACAGTTATAACATGGTATTTAAATGACTTTGCGATTCAGGTATTGGACAATGAGAGATTGTTCATCAAGATGAATCGAATATATACTTGAAGTTTTTATTACAACTGATGATTACACAGATAGGCACAAAACAGTTAGATTACATCAGTTGCTAAAAAACTAATTCAGCTCAAAACTTCTGGCCGTACTTGCTGACGATACGGACAAAGATCTCTCTCTTTGCAGCTGACTCGATCCCAGAATCAATTCCATGTTCCTTGCACACTTGTCGAGCTTCAGCCATGAGTCTCCGTCTGTCGGGAGTACTTGTGCCTGAGATAAACGGAGGGCGATATGTGACCTTTGGAGGGACCGGAACTCTGTTGAGATCGAGCTGTGCATCCATCATGGCTGATCTGAATTGTCTGAACATGCCTGGATCCCCAGAGCTGAGCTCGAATAGGGCTTCTTTGAAGGCTTCTCTTGCATCTTCAGTTGTGTAAACCTTCCTATAGTAGAAGTCATTCACAAACTCCTGTTTGAATGACTCCCAATACTCATTCCACTCAACTGGCATCCATTTGTCAACATGTTTGAATCGAGGTTGGAGTTTGGACTTTCCTTGCAGCTGTTGTTGCCTCTTTCTTGCCTCAGCCTTGCTTTGATGTTTGTTGATTCTTCTTAGGCTTCGGCTGGCAATGTTTCTGTCCAATCTCTTCGAAATCTTGGCGAGCTCCTTTTCAAACTTGTTGACAGCTTTAGCTTGGCCAGCAGCAAACGTCTTGATCCAAGCTGGATTCAGGTAGTCCTTTTCTGAAGCACCTATAGCTTTGGCAGCAGCAATTGTCTCTTCAGTTGTGATACCGTCGAGATCAGCTTCGATTACAGCTGCCAATTCAGCTACGAGAGTGGAGATTTCAACTTTCTGCTCCATTTCTTATCCAGCTGCATCTGTCTCCTTCAGCTGAGATTCTCCTTGTCCAGCTGTTACTTTCCCCTTTTTCCTCTGAGCCTCTTCCCCCTGCCTCTCAACTCCTGATGGCTTCTTACCTTCCCCCTTTATGGCATCAGCAAGAAGGGTTGCCAGTGAGCCATCCAGAGAGGTAAGTTTTGCTTCAGCCTGTTGGACTCGAGAGAAGAGTTCATCCATAGCGTCCTGTCCTCCAACCTTCTTCGCCAGTTCTAGATCTTGGCGCTCTTGATCAGCTTTCGTCATTGCTTCGAAGGTTGCAGAGACTTCTCTTTGAAAGGTGACAAACTCAGCTCGATGTTGTTCGAACTGAGTCGTCCACTCTTGGTCTTGTGTCTGCTGGGATTTGACAAGGTTGGAATTGGCGACGGTTTTGTACACATTCAACTCAGAACTGATTTTACGAACAGTTCTCTTCAGCTCATTGTTGGCTGTGCTGGTGGAGGATGAGAATTCTTCCAGCTTCAATTTCAGAGCATCTTCCATCAGCTACCTCTGCTTCTCAGCCTGAGCCTCAATCACCAGCTGCTGCTCATCACGGTTCTGCTGGATGGTTGAGAGCACCTTAGTTCGCAGCTGGTTCACCCTCTCAGTTATCAGCTCACAAATTTCTTCAGAGGAGAGTGCTGGCTAATCTGAGGGGGCTGGTTGTTCGATCGCTGGGGCTGATTGTTTGACCAGAGGGGGTAGTTCAGTAACCATGGCTTGACGATTTGCCAGGTACTGTTGGAATTCAGCCTCTTCCTGCTGAGCTGCTACTTCAGCTGCATCAATCTCATCCACGAACTCAGCACTCTTGGCCAGCATGGTGTCAAGAAAGGCGACAACTCCTGCATTGTTGCACAGTTCCCTTGAGTCTGTCCCTTCAGCCTTGCTGAGATCGAATCTACGGCTTATAACAGCGACCTTGTTCTTGTATGCTACCTCAAGGTTGGAGTATTTGAAGTACTCTCGCAGGCGTGACTCATCAGCCTTGAGGTGGTCCCAGCCATAGATGCGGAGGGTGTCTTCCTTGACATACCAGTAGCTGAAGATGATGCTAAACTGGTATATCAGCTCCGTGCCAAACACAGCGAAGATCGGCATGTTGCGAGCTTCAGGAAATATCCCAATGAGCTTCTTGAAGCAATAGGCCAGCTTGCCTTCATGCTCAGCTACGACTGCTTGACAATTTTCTTCTTCATTGATTGGGGGGGGGGGGGGGTTCAATGTCATAGACATATTTCAAAAGGTTCTTCAACATTGGCCAAAGAACTGGTCGCAATGTCGGCATCGAGCGTGAGGCTCAGAATATTTGTCTGAGGATCAGTTGTGAGAATCTGATCCCCTTTGGTTGGTGATTGGGCTGGCTGGTCAGTTGGACTGGGTTGGGAACCGGTCGAGGTTGGGATTCCTTGGACGGTATCAGCTCCGGTTGGGGGAGAGGGTAAACTGTGTTCTAACTCCTCAGATGAAGACAAGCTATCTGAGGATGAGCTCGACTCATCTACATCTATTTCCTTCCCTTCAACCATCGACTCTAGATCCCGAGGAGCAATGATATACGCACCTGGGTCAACCGACTGACTCGCTCAGGTGACTTTTCAGCTGGTGTCTCCTCCGTTGGCTTCTCCTCAGCTGGCAACTTCTTAGCTGGTTGCACAGCTGGCTGCTTGAACCGTATCCTCGGTCTCTTCTTCAGTGGTTCCTGCTCTACTTCTTCTTCTTCTTCTTCCGACACATCCCTCAGTCGGCGAGCAGTAGATGATCTGGTCTTTCGGCCGACTGCTGGAGGTGGTTGTGACTCCAACTGCTCCTCAGCTGTGTCTGCTTTCACAACTGGCTTCTTGGCTCCCTTTTTCTCTTTGGGAGTGTACACAGCCAACAATACGTCCTGAGCCTTTTTAGCTGTGGGGAACAGCAGCATCTTCTTGAGAGGCGTCTCCTTGCTATCTTCCCAAGTTAAATTCTGATCCTCCGTGGCACGCAGGATCAGCGCAGAAATTTTAGTGCTGAAGTTCATAGCCCCTTGACACTCAATAGTCTCTCTCCAGACTCATTTGTAGTGTCAGTGATCTTTGTCTTTTCCAACATCAACTGGCTTTCAAATTATTGCAGCCAGTTTATGCTGTGGTTCTCTTCCAGCGCCTTCTGCTGTTTGAGCTTTGGTCTGCTGATGTCACCAAATGCTCCACCATAACCGAAAGCACACTTGGAAATAACATCAAACAAAAGTCGATGTTGAGGCTTCAACTTTGTCCTTTGCATGCTACTCTTCATCTTTTCTGGGATGATCAGGGCCTTCTGAAGAAACTCATCTGCTGCTGCATCTGTGCAGTTATCAACCATGTCAGTGGCCTGATGATTCCGTGGGATGATTTTTCCCAACTCTTCTGAAACTTGTATCTTGACGGCTGAATCTTGGATTGATCGGGAGATGCCGTCGCGTTGTTTGCAGGAGACGTATGAAACGAGTCCAACTTCCGACTCGTGATGTAGATTCAAATAAAACTCTCCGACTTGCTTCCGTAGCAGGAGGGAGGGAGTGAGAGTTGCCCAGTGAAGAAGACCGTGCGCAGAGAGAAGACCGGCGAGGTGAGAAAGCTCCGGTGACTCCAGCGCGTCCGTCGAAAGGATCTGTTCAAGATGAATCTTTGATAGCATCATATTGAATGATTCCTGGAATGTTTAGATACCATCTTCTTGGAGGTTTTGGGTGCCATTATGATTTGCAGTGAAGTATATATATATGCAAAGAAGGAAAGAGAATATTAGCCAAAAATAGAGAGACAAAATTGAAGAAGATGATGAACAGTTGTAGCAGATAAACACGAATGAGGAAAGTAGGAGATTTCTTCCTGATTTTTCGCCTTATATAGGTTTTTGACTCGGTCGAAATCGACGGCTAGGGTTAAATGGCGCGAATCCATCAACGGCTGAGATTACGCGACTGTTGACTATCTTTGACTTGACGTCACGAACCGAGTTCCAACCAGCGCGTGAGAAGGTGTACAGTTTTCATGTCAGCCCAGTTGCACTATAAAGTAGGCTATTGATGTTCAGCCGTACTTTACATTTAATGCGACATGATGGTTATTTTTAATGTAACTGACATGTTAAGGAATGTTTGAATTTATTTCAAACATTCTCATTTAAGATCATAACACCTTCAGCCATAAATGATACCTGCCAGCTGATATCGAAATCGGCTGTATACCTCAGTTGTGTTCCTCAGTTGCCGCATACTATCAGCTGACTCGAGTTCGTCTATTCAGCTGACGTCTGATTCCTTCGGTTGGCAATCTGCATCTGATCAGCATACCATCAGTTGACTCAAGTTCGTCTATTCAACTGATGTCTGATGTCTTCAGTTGGCGATCCGCATCTGAGATTCCCCCTTCATCTGAGCTTCCCCCTCAGATGGATATCTATCTCTTCACCTCAGTTGACTGCTCATCTGATGGATCCAACAATCCAAGGAGGTCACATAGCATCTTGAACCGTGCTTCAGCTAGAGGTTTGGTGAATATATCAGCTCTTTGAATCTCAGTTAGAATCTTCTCCATGGATATATCCTTCTTCTCAATATGATCTCGGATAAAATGATGACGGATGTCGATATGCTTTGTCCGAAAGTGGTGAACAGGATTCAGAGAGATAGCAATGGCACTTGAGCTATCACAATGAATGGGAACATGTCCAGTTGAGACTTCATAATCTCTCAGCTGTTGCTTGAGCCATAATACTTGCATGCAACAGCTTCCGGCAGCCATATACTCTGACTCGGTTGTAGAAGTGGCAACACATGCTTGTTTCTTGGAGAACCATGAAACCAGCTTGCTTCCCATGAACTGACAGTGTCCAACCGATCTCCAGCTAAGTCTGCATCTGAGTATCCGGTCAGTTGGATGTTGTCGTCGGTTGGATACCACAACCCATCATTAACAGTTCCCTTCAGATACTTGATGATGTTCTTTGCTGCCAACATGTGTGCTTCTCTGGGTTGAACTTGGAATCGAGCACACACTCCAACCACGTAAGATATGTCTGACCGACTGGCGGTTAGATAGAGCAAAGAACCGATGATCCTTCTATACTTACTGGCATCCACGAGCTTTCCCTCAGTTCCAGGTTCAATCTTTCAGTTAGTATTCATCGGGATCCTTGTTGTCTTACTTGTTTGCAATCCGAACTTGGTGATGAGCTCCTTTGTATACTTGGACTGATTGATGAATATCCCTTCTAGTGACTGCTTCACTTGAAGTCCAAGAAAATAATTCATCTCGCCCATCATCGACATCTCGAACTTCTCCTTCATGAGATTTGAAAATTTTTCACACAGTTCCTCCGACTTAGAACCGAATATGATGTCGTCGACGTAGATTTGCACAATAAATATATCTTCTCCAACTTTGATGGTGAACAGTATTTTGTCAACTGACCCTCGTTTGAACCCCGAGTTCAGAAGAAAACCACAAAGAGTGTCATACCAAGCCCTGGGTGCTTGTTTTAATCCATAGATTGCTTTCTTCAAATTGTACACTCTTCCATCTCCAGTTTCAAAACCGGGAGGCTGTTCAACATAAACATCTTCCTTGATATCTCCGTTGAGGAAGGCACACTTCACATCCATCTGATAGACCTTGAACTTATGAAATGCAGCATAGGCTAGAAAGATTCGGATGGCTTCCAGCCTTGCAACCGGCGCGAAGGAGTCCTCGAAATCGATTCCTTCTTGTTGGCAATATCCTTGAGCTACCAACCTTGCCTTATTCCTCACGATGAATCCAATGGCGTCTCTCTTGTTCTTGAAAATCCATTTTAATCCAATGACTTTGACACCATTTGGTCTATCTACCAACTCCCATACACAGTTGCGTAGAAATTCATTCAGTTCTTCTTGCATGGCTGTTGTCCAGTGAACACAGTTGAGAGCTTCCTCAACATTCTTCGGTGCTGGCACATCAGCTACAAAGCAAGATATCATGGCAACATCTCCAGCTTGCTCGAGTTCCTCAAGAACTGCCAACTCCTCAGCATATTGAGCATAAGTGTTGAAGTCTTCCTCTGTTGAGTCTGAATTTGCAACTCGGCTCCTTGTACGCACACCTTCGGTTGGATCTCCGATGATGTTGTTGGGGGAATAATCTTCATACCATCTTCGGTTGCGTCTTCCTTCTTCTTCCAACTGTGGCTGTTCCATGATCTGAGCTGTGGGAGATGCTGGACTCTTCTGAGCTGGTGATTTATCAGTTGTTGAGTCTGGATCCTCAACATTGATAACATTTCGAACCGGGCTAGGTTAGGCTTCAGATGCTGATGCAGTTGGAGATGCATCAGCTGGAGTTCCCCCTTGAGATGAGCTGGGGTCCTCGCATTCATCTTCAGAGGAGTATGGATCCTCATCCTCAGTTGCCCAAACCAGTGGTTTCGCTAGATTCTTTTGCCTTAGAATCTGAGATCTAGTGAGGGCTGGTGGAACTTGTGGATCAACCTGTTGTCCTTTAGCCTGTTTCCTGCACTCAAAAGTAGATTCATCAAAACTAACATGAGGTGTTATCTCCACAACACGAGAGCTATTGTTGAAAACTCTATAAGCTTTGATTCGAGCGGCATATCCAAGGAATATGCCTTTCGAAGCCTTGGCATCAAAAGTTTTCAACTGAGTCTTCCCATTGTTGTGAATATAACACTTAGAACCAAAAACGCAAAAATAAGAAATATCTGGCTTCCTGCGTCTCCATAGCTCGTATGGTGTCTTTCCCCGCCGCTTGGTTAGAAGAGACCGGTTCTGGGTGAAGCATGCTGTGTTGATGGCCTCAGCCCAAAATCTCTTTGGCAGAGCTGAGCTTGTTAGCATGGATGTAGCTGCATCTTTTAGTGTTCTATTTCTTCGCTCAGCTACTCAATTCTGTTGCGGAGTACGTGCAGCTGATGTTTGATGTATAATTCCATGTTTCTCGCAGTACTCGATGATGGTCTCATTTAGAAACTCAGTTCCACGATCTGATCGAATAGAAATGATCTTCATCTCTTGTTGGTTCGATATCCGATCCATCAACTTGGGTAGCTCATCTCGGGTTTCACTCTTGTGGCGCATGAAAATGGTCCACGTGTATCTTGAGAAATCATCAGTTACAACCAGGGTGTACTCGTTGCCGTTCATGCTCTTTGGTGTAACTGGCCCGAAGAGATCGATGTGGATCAGCTGTAACACTCGGTCGGTTGAGGAAGTTGATTTCAACCGGAAGGAGGATCTAGCGAGCTTTCCCAACTGACATACACTGCAGATGTGTGTTGTTGAAAACACTCGGTTTGGAATGCCCTTTGCATGTTCTTGTCTGGCAAGTCGGTTCATTGTCTTGAAGTTCAGATGGTTGAGCCTTTTGTGCCACAGCCAGCTCACATCTGAACTGCTCTTTGATAACAGGCAGGTGTCAGGAAGACTACTGTTCCAGTCAGCATAGTAGACGTTTCCGGTTGGCGATTGATTTCCCAACAATATGACCTGCTTTGATCCGACATTTTTAACCCTGCAACCCTGTGCATCAAACTTGATAGAGAAACCATTATCACAGAATTGGCTGATGGAGAGCAAGTTATGCTTCAATCCATCAACATAAGAAACATTAGAAATCGAAACATGATTGGTTTCATGGGTACCGTAACCTCTGGTGTAACCTTTTGAGTTATCACCAAAAGTAACTGAGGGTCCTTCTTTCTCCACGAAACTTCCAAGAAAATCCTTCAGATTTGTCATGTGTTTCGAGCATCCACTGTCCATCACCCACAATGTTGTTGACGCTTTATTCTTCCTCAGTTGTTTCTCCTATACCTGCAAAGAGAAACTCGCTTAGGTCCCCAATTTCAGTTGGGTCCTAGAGGGTTAGAACCAGTTCCCCCTGGAACTGTGCGTCGCTTTTCCCTGTATACTCGGATGGATTTATCATTCCAGATCACTTTTCCTTCATCATCAACTATAACAACACCTCGGTTATCCTTAGGCTTGTTGTTAGTAGTGATGTTCTGTTTCTTGAAAGGAGTTGGATTTCTCCCATTCTGAGCTTTCGGAGCAGAGGCTTTCCCCCTGTTTTGATGGCGATTCTTATCCTGTTGAATTTATCTGTGAGGTTGGACGCCTTGTTGGAATCTCTGTAGCTGATTCTGATTTCAACTCCTTCAATATTGTTTGTAGCTGTTCATACCCTGTTGGTGGTTCATGTTGTGGCATGAATATCTCCAGTTGTTCGACCTGTTCCTTATCGGTTGACTCGGTTGGAACCTTTGGTTGAACTGATGATGGAATCGGTGTTGATTTAGAGGGTTGGATCCTTGTCGGTTCTGCGGTCGGTTCCATTCTTTCTGATGTTGACTCTGAGGTTGATGCAGAGGTCGGTTCTGATTCTGAGTTCGGTTGCGATTATGCCTTCGACGCCTCTGATTCCTCTTCTGACTTTTGGAACATTCTCCCTCGGTTGATGTCCCAACCGATGGAACATTTTGTCCTCCATCTACTGCTCCTTTTCCCTTCTCAGTTGTGGTTGCCTTGGTCGGTTGAGCTTGCTGAGAGGTGGAGGTTGAATTACTTTGTGGTGACTCAGGTTCCTTTGTGTTAGGTTCGACAACCTTGACCTCAACAGCTTTGATGAAGGTTGCTGGAGGAATTCCACTATCTTTAATCACATCATAACCGAGTCCTGACACGTCATCCATCTGTCTACTGTAACTGATAAGATTCTCGATGATCTTGGATGACTGATACAGCTTGATTAGATTGTCCTTCTCAGTTTGCAACTCCTTGAGGAGGACAGTTATCTGCTCGGTTTGTCCATCTGACTTCTTTATCAGCTGGTCGATCTGAGTCTCTTGATTTTTCAACTGATCTTCCTGCTCCTTGATCTGCTTTGTCAACTCCTCGTTGGTTGGAGCATTAGTTCGGTTGACCGCATTCAGTTGACTCTTGAGATTCTCAATCTCCTCTGTTTGACTTTTGATCAGATCGTCCTTCACGGTTAAGGATTCTTCAAGTTTTGAGAACTGTTATTGAAGACTCTTAAACTCAACCGATTGCTGATGTAGTTCCTCACTGAGTTCTTAAAAGTCACTCCAGGAGGGTTCCAACTCTTCGTCCGGTAATTCCTGCATGTTAGAAGTATTGGAAGAATTTAACTTAGCAGGATTAGAGTGTACCTCAGTATCATCTTGGTCGGTTCCAAGTGCCATGAGGCATTGATCCTGACTGATGGCGTTGTTTGTAGAAGTCAGCTCATCCTCATCTTCAGTGTCAGTGAAGATGTCCATGTCGTCAGCTGCTTCTTCTGCTACCATGGCCTTGTTCTTTCCAGCTTGCTTGGCCCTCAACGCTTCTCTCTCTTTCTTCGAGAGATCTGGACAGTCAACTTTGAAATGTCCCTCCTTGCCGCATTCAAAGCAGCCGTTGGTCACAGGCTTTGAACTGTCTCGAGTTCGGTTGGATTTGTAGAATCTTTTGTATTTCCCAAACCGAGTATCCATGTCAGAGCTTCTTTGATAGGGCGGCTATGTTCTGTTGCAGTTCCTCTCTGCTTGGCTCCTTTGCAGCTGTATCTGCAGACCTGGTTGGCCTTGATGTTCTTAATTTGGAGTAGTCAGCTCGAAGTGCAACTGACTTTGTGGCTGAGCCAACATCTTCATGTCGACTCGTTTGAACCGAGGACTGAGATCTTCTTCGGTTCACCTTATACTCATTTCCCTTTAAAATTGAGAACAATCTTTCAGTTCCCATTTCACCAAGGTCAGCTCGGCTCTCGTGGATATTGGTGAAGGTATCCCACTCAGCTGGCAGAGCTTGCAACACTTTGAGATTGATTTCTCTTAGTGTGTATTTTCCTCTTCGGATGGACTGGATTCTTCTGAGGATGTCCATAAACCGGAGCTCTAGCTGATCAATTGTTTCATCAGTACTCAGACAAAAGTTGTCGAAGTCTTGGCATGCATGTGAGAATTTGTTCTCCTTCGTCTCGTCGCTTCCTTTACTCAGCGATGCCAAGATATCCCACATCTCTTTTGCAGTCTCGCACTCTTCTATCCAAGGGAGGTAATTTTGTCCAACAGTTGACATAATCGTGCTCTGAGCCCAGATGTCTAACTGGCTCACCTTGGCTTCCTCTGGAGTGTAGTCTTCCGGCTGCTTCTCCACAAACTCCACAACTGTATCCCCATCGTTGGGATTTGTAGGAGTGCGAGCTATTCTCTCTTTGATGATGATCGGTCCGAACGAGAGTACTTGTTGCATCCTATGATGCTTCGACAGTAAAATCTTCTTCATCCGTGTCCTCCAGGATGTATAATTTACTACTGAGAACATGACCACGATCTTATCTTTGACGTCCATCTGCACACAACAACAGAACAAATATGCGAGCAAATATGCACTAGCGTGAAAAATAGATCTGTTCAGTTAACCACTGAAGAAACTTTCTCGAATTCACACCTTGTGAAATAGAGTCAGTAGTCTTTTGACCCACTGCTCTGATACCACTTGATGGTCCCGATACGAGTTACTGGTGTATGGGGGGGGGGAATACACCAGTTAGGATTTTAAAATTAAACTCCTGAAAATAACTTCAACTGAGTAAAAGGACTCAGTTGGAATCTCACAGCAGAGTAAGCTACCTCAGCTGGAAGAGTGATGCTGTGCGGAATGTGGTGGAAATTAACAACTCGTAAAACAACTCAAGCTTTTGTGCAAGGTCGGTCAAAAACAAAGACAATTGATGCAAAGATGCAGTTTGTATGCGGTTAGTTTGGTCAGTTGAATATGCAGGAAATAACTGAAAAATAAACTCAAGCACACAGAAATTTACGTGGTTCGGAGAAACCTCCTACGTCCACGGGGAGTTGTGAGTCCACACAACTCTGTCCAAGTTCTTCTGGACAAACCACACAACTTACGTGGGCTGTGCAACCGTTAAAGATAAGTTTGCGGGTACTTATCAACCTTACAGTTTATTTTTCGGGTACTAAACAACCTATCTACTCAATTCCAGGAAGAGTAGGGTCCTAACACTCCTTTTGAGAGGAAGTGTGAAAAAGATGGGTTCCAACTAAAAGCTCGAACACGAGGTGAGCTTTGATCTAACACTCTACGAACTCTCACTAAGTGATGTTCTCAACGTTCGATCTTAAAGACATAGAAACTAACTCTAGAACTCTCAACAAGTGATGTTCTAAAGGAATGAATGCAGTTCAGCTCGTGAAGAATTTTGCTCTTTCTTTCGCTCTCTGGTTTCTTCTCGCGTATGTGTCTTTTATCTTCTCTGAATGAATGAAGGTCTCTGTTTATAGGCGGAGAGTATCAACTAGCTGTTGGAGGAGCTGTTGATCTCTGTTCTTTGATAGCGATGGCTTGTCTCTCATCTCTGCAGACTTTCCCGATATGGCATCTGTGCTCTTCTGCTTTCCATCTGAGACAACCTTGTGTTGGGCCAAATGGGGTAATGACTGAACGGTCAAACCCTCACGTGACTTCCTTTTTGAAATTCAAATCTTAACAATAGACTTCCAACAAGGAGTGGTCGGTTAAGACTTTCGATCTTCAACTAGCTTGTTCTTCAGCTGATGTTCTATCTGACTGCTGACAGTTGAACTCTCAGCTGACTTCTACTTCATGTTGTTGATCTTCTGGGTTGAGTTATACAACTGATGTTCTGAAACTGAACGCTCAGTTGTCTTCCTTGTATCTTCTCCTTTTTTGAATTCACATGGAATGAACGCTCAGTTGTGTTCCTCACAACTGATGTTCTATCTGTTGAATGTAACTTCCCCCTTTCTTAATGCTTCATATGATGAACACTCAGTTGTCTTCCTCACAACTGATGTTCTATCCGAGTGAAGTCAGGTTGCCGTCTTCAGCTGGAGTCCTGTAAAGATAAAATCTAAACTTTGCTCAAATAGCGAGCCTAACTGCTAACAGTAGGAACTGGCAACATCTACTCGGTTGGGGTCAGTCGGTTTTGGAATTCATCAAAACTCTTACTAACAAATTTTCCAACACCATACTTTACTCAAAATAATTCTTTTGAACGATTTTTCATTCAATGCTAATTTTTAACTTTATAAATGAGAAAATTCTTTTATTTTTCTCTTTTAACTCTCGTCATCCAATATAACTTATTTATTAAAACTCGTTTTTGCTCGATTCAAATTCTATTACTTTTCTTTTATTGTTTTAACTCAAACACTTCTTTATTTGCTTGTTTATACTTAAACTCCTCGTAAATGAATTTTTATTTAGAAAATCATCGATTTTTCATAACTTTCTCATACGAACTCCAAATTGAGCGATTCAAGTGGCTAATATACTTATTTTTCTCTCAACTCTACGTTTATAACATCGATTACATCTTTTACTCAATGAAATCTCATCCATTTTTCCTGGAAATTTTCTGCACTTGTTAACTTTCTTTACTCTTACTTTTTCTCAATAATTTTAAGTTCTAACATACTCAAAATTACTCCAATTGATGTCTTATAACATCATTTGATCTATCTAGACTCAAAATCATAAATTATCACTTTTATCTTCTTATATACTTCGATTTATTGAGAATCATCTCAATTCTTACTCACTTTTATTAATTCAAAGTTCTATTGAACTTATAAAAATTTCAATTGCTCGATTCCTCCATTAATCTCATCCTTTAATCTCAAATACTCAATATCATACTCTATACTTCATTTCCTTCGATTATTTTGAAAATTTCTTTATAATACTTCATTTCTTGCATATTAAATGCTTCTTTATACTCAAATAAATTCTAATTTCTTTTTCTCAACTCATTTTACTTTCTTTAAGCTCAAAAATACTATAAGTCTTATTCTAAGACTTAAAACCTTCGAATAACATAGGGATTTCTCCCTTGATGCTTCAACTCTTGATTTTATTGGATATTTCTACTCCAAAATATTTTTAATCTCTTTAGTTCTCATTTAACTCATCAATTTGTGCTTAAAACTCTAAAAGCACAATTTCTTATGTTTATTTTTAGTTCGACTTTTTTATAATTTGAGCATAAAATTTTATTTCTTCAATTCTTTTTATATTTATGCTCATTTAATCTCAAATCTTATTTTTATATCATTAACTCTTCCAAAAATTCATAGGAATTAAAGTTCCAAATTTTCTCTCTATATATATATCACGAAATATATATAAATATTTATGTAAACTCATTCTTTCTTTTGGTGGTGTTTTCTTCCATAATTATTGTTAAATTTTATTTTTAATCCACCAATTCATCAAATATACTAAAAAAAAAACACAAATTCATATTTATACTCATTTATACTCACACACGGTTTCACACACATGTTTTTAAATAATTTCATTCTTCAATTTAAATCATATATTCATGTTTCTCATCTCTTGATTTAATTAAATTCATCCTCAAATTCATCATAAAACATATATATTCAAAAATAGATATTACTATTCATCGTCTTCTCCAAGTTATCTTTTCTTAACAACATGTTTGTTTCTTCATTTTAATCACTTCATCATACTCATATATCATCATAGAACTCATATAAAACATCAAATTCCAGGAATCAATAAAAACTCACAAAAATCATATCAAGGCATAAACCATCGATTTTTTTTTTATACTTTTCATGCATATTTGTTTATTTTGTTCAAGTATTCATCATAGCATGCTTAGAATCATTTTTAGAACACTTAGAAATCATCAAGTTCATGATAGGAATTAAGACATAAAAATTCCTATTTCTTTTTGCCTAACTCACGGCATACACACACATGCAAATATATATATTTTTCTTCTTCAATCTTTGCATGGAAAACTTATTAAATCATGGATTCATGCATCAAAACTCTAAGCTCACACCATCTCCTAACATACTCTAGGATTTTGAAATTTTAAAGAATATAACTATGGAGTTCTTAAGCAAAAAGGTTGGAAAATCTTACTATTCTTCATCGATCAATACTTTCTACTTCGATCCTTGCAACTTTTGCTTCCTTCCCTCGATTTCTTCGAAGAAAAATCAAGGTTATGATGGTGATGAAGGATCGGTAGATTTAAAGGAAGAAGAAAGAAAGAAAAGTATTGATCTTACTTGAAGTTCTTCAAGAAGTAGAAGATTATATCTTAAGCTCTTGGATTCTAGTATTGTTTCTTGAATTTTGATCAATAAATATGAAGCTTTGGAGTTTCAAAACCAGAAGGGAGGTGATGATGGCTGCTTTGGAGATGGAAAAAGAAGAGAAGGGTGATGGTGATCAACCCTTAAGCTCTTGAATATTTATCTTTGATTCTTTAAAATCGATGGAAGAAAAATATGGAGGCTTGAAGCTATGATGTTGCTCCTGCGTTTATGGAGCTTGGAGGAGAGAGAAAGGATGGTGAGGAAGATGATAGTAGCAGCCGAAGGGAAGAGAGAGAGAAAGAGGTACATGAATGTGAGTGAAATGAAAACATGCCTAATATATTTGGAGGAAAAGACAAGAGATGAGTGAAGTCACTCTCTCCAAATGAGAGTGGTGAACGAAATTGAGGGAGAGAGGTGGATAAGATCAGCTGACTTGGGGTGAAAGAAATCAGATTTTTATCTGTTAAAAATCCCCGGTAGAAAAGATTTTATCCGATAAATATTTCTCTCTTTAACGTCAAACTTTATTCCCTCATTCCGGCACTTTCTAGGCATTGGATTTCACTATAATTCGTTTCATTACTCATAAAATAATTTATGGATTCTAACTTGACCAAATTTCATTTAAAATTCATAAAAATGAAGAAAGTCGGAAAATCGCTATCGTGCGCGCCCGTCACCGACTTTAAAAATAATTCAAAACTCAATTTCTAGGTCTCGGATTTTTCTCTAACTTGTATCATTAATCACGAAATAATTTTTAGATGCGGAAACACTCAAGTTTCGGGAAAAATTCCTGTTTAATCAAAAAGTCGTAAAACGACGCAACAAGTTACTATTCACTTAGTCGCGTTTTCAAAATAAATTTACTCTCGACTCAAATGACCTCGGAAAATTCTCAAACCCATATCATTGGTCTCAAAATAAATTCTAAATTCCAATGACACTGATTGAACTGAAATCAGGGTCCGTTGACCGAAGGTTGACTTTTTGGTCAAAGTTACTATTCATCGGACGGTTGACCGTCACGAAATTTTCCGAAATTCAAACTCATACTAAATCTCACATTCTTAAACTCATATAACTCATCTCACAGTCTCAGCTTCCTCCATGTTGACAAATGGATGCCTGAACACTTGAGCGACGACTTGGAGGACATCAAAGCGGAATTCGTAAGGAAGTATTACTACGAGCTTGCCTTTGGAGCACTGCTATCAGATGATGCATTCGATATGCATCTGAAGCTATACATCGTTGATGATCTTATGGTCGGAAAAGGACTAATCAGGGCACTCGAGAAGGCTGGAAAATATCCGCTCAAGGATCTCAAAGCTCGAACCTATCCACCTCTTGTGGTTGTTGGCGTGAATCAAGTCAACTTCAGATAGATTGAGCGTGAAGCTGAGAGGCTGGCCTTAAAGGTGAATATAGATCAGACTCGACATGCTGATAAGTTTCAGAGAATTCAAAAGCTGATGTACGACAAGTACGACTTAGAATTTCCTACCAAGAAGCAGAGTTGATCGAGTGAAGAGAAGACGATGCAAATGATGAACTTTGTCAATGTAATTTTGAAATCTTAATTTAGTCGTACTGTAATCTCCAACTTGTTATCTGAGTAATAAGTTGTCTTTGAAATTTCCTGAATCATTAACTCGACTTGAAGACTACTATCTCGTTGTCCAAGTTTAGAGTTAATTTATATTATTTTCTTGTACTAACCCTCAAAATCTTATAAACTAGAACTCAGTTCGTCATAGATTCTAGGTGGTGTCAGTCGAGGTTTTGGCATCATCAAAAAGGGAAAAATTGTTTGAAAAATTAGTAAGGTTTTGATTTCTACCAAAATCCAACTGACCCCAACTGAGTAGAGATGCCTTAAAATCTTTAAATTGAATAAGTCAGTTGAAGACCAAGGCAGTCTGAATCAAGTCAACACAACTCAGTTGACTCCATAACTGAGCATCGTGCTTAGTTATGTAGTAGTAACTAGTCATGAAGTAAGAAGAAGAAGACTCAGAAGACTGAGAAGAAGGACAGACTTGAATTCGAAATTCAAATTACTCAAACTACAAGACAGGCTAAAACTTTCTTTTTATGGACCGATAGTGAAGACATGTGGAAAAGTAGGACTCACAGTTACTATTTATGAAAAGGTTGCAGAGATTAGGTGAGGAGCCATACCTTTCATGATAGAGGTCAAACCGCTATTTCCAATGGCTAGTTCAATGTCCCTTCTATAAATAGAGGCCTCCCTCCATGCGATAAGACTACTAACCGAGCGCATAAAATTTCCAAGCAAGAACGAATTTCAAAAGCAAAGTTGTAGAGTATTCATATCACCTCCTTGTGCTTCCTTCTAGTTTTCTCAGAATCTTGTTCTTGATCGAGTCGAGAAGTTCACTTCCTCATTCTCCCTAAGTAGATTCATTGTAACTAGTTCGAGTCTCTCAATCTTAGAAAGAAACCTCAACTGCAAAGTGTTGTAGGTTTCATAAGTTGAAAACAAAACCCCCAACCCCTTTCTAGGTCCCTTCGAACCCGCAATAAAAAATATAAGGTCTCTTAGTACCCACAAACTAAGAATAGGCTTTGTTCTTGCCCGCAAAAGAACTGTAGATTTTGTTAGTACGAACAAACTAACTGTTCAGGCTTTTTGGTGCCCGTAAACCAACTTAACGTTTGAAAAGTACACGAAAACTTCTCTAGTGGATTACCAACCCAAAAAGTTGGTTGTGGACGTGGGAGGTCTTCTCCGAACCTCGTAAAAATTCTTGTGTCATTTATCTTTACAGTTGTTATTTTTAGTTTGACTAACTCACTAACTGCATACAAACAAGCTTTATAAAACTGCACTAAGTCTTGCAAACTGACCTTCGCCTAAAAGCTTTTTCAGTTTACTAACGAGAAATAAATTTCCACCACATTCCGCACACACTCCGAAAATCTTAGTTAATATGATACAGTTAACCCTCAGTCCAAGAAGTCAACTGCATCCGTAACTGAGCGACTGCTCCTACTGACTTTCACAGTTGTCGAGCCAACTGAATTCCAGAGTTGGAAAAAGTTTAAAAATCTTTACTGGTGTATTCCCCTCCCCCTTCCCATACATTAGTTAACTCGTTACCGGGACCATCACTGTCATTTCCTTATCTGGACAGACAGTGAAGACCTGAAGTTCAAAAGCAAGGTTCACAGTTACCATTTTAAGAAAGTATGCAGAAGTGTGAGAGAAGCCTATCGCTTTCATGGCAGAGGTCAAACTGCTTTTTTCAACGGCTAGTTAGATATCTCCGCCTATAAATAGAGACTCTTCCTCAACATGAATACGACTGAAACTATTGCAAGCAAACTACGTACAAGATCAAAGCTTTCAAGAAAGAAGAAATTCTCCCCAGGCTTACTGCTTTCTTAACTCTCATAGCTCTCCAAGAAGAAATCTTTCTTTGATTGAGCCTTTGAGTTTCAACCACTATATACCCAAGCCTACTCACTCTTTAGAGTTAGAGATCTCAGCCTTAGAAGAGAAAAACCTCCACTTCCAGTGTTGTAAGTTTTCTTTGCTGGAAAAAACACCCACAAACCCATTTCCACACCCTAACCAGGTTTACGAGGTTGTTAGGTCCCTTTGTACCCGTAAACAAGGATAAGTTTTGTCTGAACCCGTAATTAGATCGTCTAGGTCCTATTGAACCCATAATTAATTGTAAAGGTTGTTTGGTACCCACGAACCAAGTTGTACGTCTGAATTGTACGCGTAAACAGTTCAAGGGATTACCAGCAAGGCAGCTGGTCATGGACATAAGAGTCGTTCTCCGAACCATTTAAAAACAATGATGTTTTTAGTTACTGTTTTATCACTAATTGAAGACTAACTACATCATACAAGCATATCTTCAAAAACTGCACTCCAAATTTCGCGAACTTCACCTTTGCAAAAGATTTTCAGTAAATACGAGTTAATCAAATTTAAACCACCTTCTGCTTTGCACTTAAAAGCACAGTTCGCGAATATACAGTTGACCCTCAACAGGAAAAGGTCTGCTGGATTTATAAGAATTAGTCTTTTTATTTGTCTAAATGAGAAAGTGAATTTGCTAGTTTAAATGTATATTGATGTTCGTAACGAGCTTATATTTTATAGATCATGTTTTGTATCTGGTATGAATTGCACAATTGGAAACAACTACAAGGTTAATAGAGTTCTTAGAAATAACTTTCCTCGCTTACTACTAGTCAAGAACTTTTCACATAACTTTACCTATTGAATATCAATCATAGTAATACCTATAAGGCTATAACACCTTAATATTGTAGTAGTTGGATCAATATGCAAAATCCTTTCTGAAGTAGACGAGTATGTGGTATTACGCATTTTGAAAGATTATACTAAATTGGTAATTGAAAACTTACATAGAATCTTAAAAGCCTTATGAAACAATGATCCCTCCATCCTATTTATAATGACTATTTTCTTTTCAGCACATGTATTAAGAAAAATGGAATTAAAGATAAAAGGTGTGTTTGATTGAATTTTATTATATAATATTATTATAATAGTGTAATGTTGTATTATGACTGCATAGATGATGCAAAGGAGTTAAGGGAGTCTTGTGCAAATAATCTTTAGCCGAGGGATCTAAAAGTTGTGAAGCGGTTAAGAGATTCAACAACTTAATGAGCTACGCAACAAACAAAGTGAAGGCAGTTGGAGTTGTTTGTTTTCTTCCTTTAGAGTATAAATACTCTTGTCCTTTTCATCTTGGTGGTTACTGGATTAGTTCTCGATCTTTTCTAGCTTGTGAGTAGTTGGAGAGAGAGAAGTAGATACACAGAAGAGAATTGAGAGGAAGAGAGCTTGAGAGATTCGCCATTGTTATTGGTTGTAGGATTAGCTTGCTCTTCCTGTGAGAGTTCTTGTATGTTGTGTTGTAGTGATGATCTGTCACATTGATTTTATAGTGGAATCACTTTTTCTTATTCTTGCCCCGTGGAAGTAGGATCATCTTGATCTGAACCACGTAAATCTGGTGTTCAATTTCTTCTTCATGAAATGTGTGTGTATTCAATTTTAGGTTTTATTGTTTGATTGAAAGTGGAGCAAGTTTGTTTCACGATCTGTTGATCTAATTTCTTAACAAATTGGTTCCATTTGCGGGAAGCATTCCTACGATGAAGGAGAGTTAGATCTAGGCTGTTGTGTTACAAGAAAGTGATCGGAGAAGTTGAGATCTACAGATCTGCTAAAGAGAAAGCTGCAGTGAGCGGTTATGGCGATTTCTAAGTTCGAGATGGAGAAGTTCACACGGAAGAACGACTTCGCGCTGTCAAAAATCAAGATGTAAGCAATCTTGATTCAGCAAGGGCTTGAAAGTGCTCTGAAGAATGAAAAATCACTACTTTAAAGGAAGGAGAAGAAAAGAAAGAGGATATGGAGAAACGCACTGAGATGTTGAAGAAGGCTCATAGCGCCATTATTCTCTATCTTGGAGATAAGGTGCTTCGAGAAGTAGCCAAAGAGAAGACTGTTGCTGCAGTTTGGCTCAAATTAGAGAGGTTGTATATGACCAAATCCCTTACCAACCGCCTCTACATGAAGCAGAAGCTCTATTCCTATAAGATTCATAAGGATAAGAGCACCATTGATCAGGTAGATGATTCCAACAAGTCATTAGATGATCTTGCCAACATTGAAGTAGCTCTAGAGTATGAAGATAAGGCAATAATCTTGCTGAATGCTTTGCCAAAGTCCTATGAGCATCTGAAAGATGCAATGCTCTATGAAAGAGAGTCTTCAATCTCTCTTGAAGAAGTGCAGAATGCTTGGAAGTCGAAGGAGTTACAGAAATTTGTAGAAGGGAAATAAGACTCTATGAATGAGAGTCTGATGGTGAAAGGGAAGGCAAAAGGAAAGTTCAAGAAGCCTTGGAAAGGAAACAAGAAAACAAGAGGGTTCAAATCCAAAGAAGATGAAGAGAAAGAGGCAATTAAGTGCCACTACTCCAAGAAGCCGGGCCACATTAAAAAAGAATGCTATAGTTGGAAAAGGAAACAACAACAGGAGCAGAGGAGTTCCTCAAATCAAGATCTGCAGATATTGCAGAGCAATATCATGAGGTTGAAGCCTTAAATATCACAGATTCAAAACTTGAAACTAGTTGGATTCTAGATTCAGGTTGTACCTTTCATTTATGTCCTAATAAAGCTTGGTTTAATGTCTTGCAGGAAACAGATCTTGGAGCTGTAATACTTGGAAATGATTAGACATGTCCAGTTAGAGGCATTGGATCTATCAACTTAAAGCTGCATGATGGATCTTTTAAAGAACTAACAGATGTGAGGTATATTCCTAGTTTAACGAGAAACTTGATATCTCTTGGTTGGTTTGAACAACATGGTTATGAAGTTAGATCTTCAGAAGAAAATCTGTTTGTAACTAAAGACTCTAAAATCATATTGTAAGGTTTTAGAAGGAATAACTTGTATTATCTGTTAGCTAAAACCATTGTAGGAGAAACAAAATATGTTTCTGATATTAAACTTTGGCATGTGAGGTCAGGACATGTAAGTGAAAGAGCTTTAATTGAACTAAAGAAGCAAGTAATAATCCCAATTACTCATAACATTAAGCTTGATAAATGTGAAGAGTGTGTTCTTGGTAAAAGTAAGAAATTGCCATTTCATGTTGGTAAACATACTACTTCTAAACCTTTACAATATGTGCATTGTGATCTGTGGGGTCCTTCTAAGACCAATACTAATGGTGGTGGTAGTTTCTTTATGTCAATAATTGATAATTATTCAAGGAAAGTATGGATTTATGTTTTGAAAAATAAATCTGATGCTTTTGACAAGTTTGTTGAGTGCTGTGCAAAAGTAGAAAATGAAAAAGAATGTAGGTTAAAGTGCTTGAGAACTGATAATGGACTGGAGTTCTTATCTGACAAGTTTCAAGAATGGTGTAAAGCTAAAGGAGTAAAGAGGCATATGACAGTTCCATCAAAACCACAATAGAATGGTGTAGTGGAAAGGATGAACAGAACTCTTTTGGAGAGAGTGAGATGTATGCTTGCTACTTTTGGCTTGCCTGCAAGGTTTTGGAGAGACGCTGTAACTACTGCTGCTTATTTAGTAAATAGATGTCCATCTACAGCAAATGACATGAAGACACCAGAGGAGATGTGGAATGGAAAGCCAACTGATTATTCAAATTTGAGAAGTTTTGGATGCTTGGTTTATTCACACATCAGACAAGATAAGTTAGAGCCAAGGGCTCTCAAGTGTGTCATGTTGGGATATCCTGTAGGTGTAAAAGGTTACAGACTGTGGTGTTTGGAGTCAGGAAAAGGAAAGGTGATCATCAGTAGAGATGTAACTTTTAGAGAAGAAATCATGCCTTATCTGAAGAAGTCCAGTGAAGATCATGAGTTAGAGTTTGAGGTGGAGCTATCAGACTTAAGAATTTCTCCTAATGAAGAATCAGCTAAAGAGATGGTTGAAAGTTTGAATCAGGAAGAGAGATACAGGGTTGAGTGATTATCATCTTGCTAGAGATAGAGTTACAAGAAGCATCAAACCTACAAAGAGATATGCTAATGTTGAGATGGTTTCTTATGCATTGCATGTAGCAGAAAAGCTCAGTTACAGAGAGCCTAAGACTTACAAAGAAGTTGTTGCTAGTTCTGAAAGCAAGCATTGGATTAAAGCTATGCAGGAAGAAATTGATTATCTGATGAAGAACAAGACCTGGAAGCTTGTACCTAAACCCAAGAATCAGAGGTGTGTGGGATGTAAATGGATTTATAAAAAGAAGGTGGAGCTCTTTGGAAATTAAGAGAGTATCAGATATAAAGCCAGACTAGTGGCAAAAGGATTTACTCAGAAGGAGGGTGTAGATTTTAATGAGATATTCTCTCATGTTGTGAAACATAGTTCTATTAGACTATTGTTATCTCTAGTGACAGTATGATTTGGAGTTACATCAGTTAGATGTGAAGACAACTTTCTTAAATGGTCAGCTAGAAGAGACAATATACATGGACCAACTTAAAGGTTTTGAGGTTTCTGGAAGTAAATTGTTATGAGAATGGAAGCAGAGGTAAAGAAAGGAGGAATAATTTAGGTTTTTGATTGAGCATAGACGACAAGTTGAAGTTTTGGGTATTTGAGTTTAACGATTGTCGTGTTGAAGAATAAAATCTGATGTGTGGACACGTGCCTGCATTTGAACTATTGGAATAAATTGATCTCGTACGTCCGTGTGAAATGCAAGTATCAATTAATTTTTTAGTAGGAATTTTGGAGTCATGTTTTTTAATTCTGTTGGGCCCATTTGTGGGTTGTATTTAGTTTCTTGTTGGGCCCATTTGTGGGTTGTATTTAGGTCGTTTGGGAAATGAGAATAGACACCACAAAATTGCTACCAATTTCTCTCTCTAATTCTTATTCTCTCTCCTCTTTCTCTCAAGTATTTTTTCTCCCCAAATTACTGTTACATTGCTCGAACTAAACCAGATCTAACTAAATTAGCTAATAAACTTAATAGCCTTCAACTTTAGGCAAGAAATCACAACAATTGGTATTAGAGCCAGGTTCTGGAATATGGCGGAGGGCACTCGCTTGCGTGATCTGCAGGAAGCACAAAAAAAGATGGATCAAATTTAACAAAATGAAGCTAGCAAAAGGGAAGCTACATAGCTGAAGCTGCAGGAGCGAATTGATGGAATTTCTACCAAGGTGGATAAGCGGGTTGATAAGGTATTTGGTAAACTTGATCAATTAAATTCTACCTTACTTTCCCTTCAGCTGCAATTCACTAAAATTCCCAAAGAGTCATATGATATGCATGATAGTTCAATTCTTGGCACTCCACCTGGGGGTTTTAAAGGGGATTCATCTATGAAAAATTATAGATCTAAGAATCTGGAGCAACAAGGGGGTAGTATCACTAGTTCATTACCAAAGCTGGATTTTCCTAGATTTGATGGTACCCACCCACGGTCTTGGATTTTGAAGTGTCAAAGTTATTTCAAACTTATACCTAACATACCTGAACACCAGAAGGTTACATTGGCTATAATGCATTTTGAGGGATGGGCAGCGCAGTGGGTTCAGAATTTAAAACCATCGCAAATTGATGGGAGTTGGTCACAATTTGTGGACCTTATTTCAACCTGATTTGAGGAGCTAAAAGAAGCCATGATTATAGCTGAATTCAACAAGCTCAAGCAAATGGGTAGCTATACAACATATGTTGAGAAATTTGAGGAGCTTAGATCCTGTATGCAGTTGAGGGATAGCAGGAATTTTTCTGAGGAATACTTGATTACTAGTTTTATTAGTGGGTTGATTGAAGAGTTGCAGTCCTTTGTGAGAATGTTTAACTCTATTACCTTGGATAGAGCTATTGAGTTGGGTGCCAACCAACTTTAAACTTTGGAGGCTCGTGGCAGAAAATTCAAGAATTCTGCCAAGATTAATTCACCAACAATGGGACAAATCAAGAAGGGAGACAATTTTCTTAGGAATAACATACCCCCAGAAAAACCTACCTTCAAGCAGTTAACATCAGCTGAAATGACAACTAGAAGAGAGCAAGGTTTGTGCTACAACTGTGATGATAAATACACTCTTGGTCATAGATGCAAACACAAGATATTTTACACTATCATGACTGAGGAGAAAGAGCTGAAAGCATTACAGACAATTCCAGCAAGAGAAGGAGATTATATGGAGTATGATACTGAGGATCTGGATGAGGTGCAAGTGAACTTAAAGGTTCTTACTGGAGAAGGAGGACCAACTATAATGAAAGTGAGATGGATGGTTGGAAACAAGGAAATTAGCGTTCTCATAGATTCTGGCAGCACCTTGAGCTTCATTAACCCTACAATTGCTCAACTCTCTGGCTATCCAGTGGTTCAGGCCAAACCACTAATTGCTAAATCTGCCAGCAGACATAGGTTGGCAAGTAATCAAAAAGTTGACAGGCTCTGCTGGCAAATGCAAGACCAATCCTTCATTTTCTCTCCTAGAGTATTGGATGTTGATGGGTATGATCTCATTCTTGGGGGGGATAAATGGATGAGGGCATGTGATCCTGTGGAATTTTATTTTGCTAAGAATATTATCACTGTCCATTGGCAAAGGAAGAAGATAATCCTACAAGCCATTCCGGGCCAAGTCAATTGCCATCTGCTTACTGGTTAGGAATTATGTCACATGTTGTTGTTGGAATCTTTATCTATTGAAGAACTCTACTGGATCAAGACTAAGGAAATCTATACATGTGACACGCACACTCTTGATGGGTTGTTGGAGGAATATAAAAATGTTTTTGAAGAGCCTAAGGGATTGCCACCAAGTAGGGGAGTTGAACATCAGATTTTGCTACATCCTGGTAGTGTCCCTAAACAACAATTCCCATATAGAGTATCTCATGACCAGAAGAATGAGATAAAAAAGATTCTGAAAGCCCTGCTTGAATCTGGAGAGATACAACATAGTAAGAGCCCATTTGCTTCACTTGTGCTACTAGTCAAGAAGAAGGATTCTACTTGGAGAATGTGTATTGACTACAGATACTTGAATAGTTTGACTATTAAACACAATTATCCCATTCCTATTATTGAAGAACTGCTAGATGAATTGCATGGAAATAATTTTTTCTCTAAAATTGACCTCAGATCAGGGTATTTTCAGATACTCATGGATCCTGACCACAGGTATTTAACTGCTTTTAGAACCCATCAAGGACATTATGAATTTTTGGTGATGCCCTTTGGGTTGTGTAATGCCCCAGCTACCTTCCAATCCCTAATGAACCAAGTTTTCCAGGCTCAACTGCGCAAGTCAGTTTTGGTTTTCTTTGATGATATTTTAATCTACAGTAAGTCTTGGGAGCAACGTCTCCAACATGTACAAGAGGTTTTGGAATTATCGAAGAAGCATCAGTTATATGCCAAGAAGAGCAAATGTCATTTTGCACATGAAAGAATCAGCTATCTGGGCCATATCATTTCTGCTCAAGGGGTCTCGACAGACCCAGAAAAAATTGCAAGTATGATGAATTGGCCGGTACCAATGAATATCAAACAATTACGAGTGTTTTGGGATTGACTAGCTATTACAGGAAGTTTGTCCAGGGATATGGAGTCTTGAGCAAACCTCTAACTTCCTTGCTTAAGAAGGGAGCATTTTATTGGGACGAAGAAGCGGACGTTACTTTTACACAACTTAAGCAAACAATGTGCACTACTCCTTTATTGGCTTTACCTGATTTCACTAAACCATTTATGCTGGAAACTGATGCAAGTGGGACAGGAATTGGTGTTGTTCTCATGCAATAGGGTAATCCTATTACTTACATGAGCAAACAACTGTGTCCAAGACATTAAGGATTACCTATTTATGAAAGGGATTTTTTAGCTATTATGATGGCTATTCAAAGGTGGCGACATTACCTTCAGGGTCATAAATTTACTATTAAAACATATCAGCAGGCTCTCAAACATATTCTAGATCAAAAGGTGGTTACCCCCATGCAACAAAAGTGGATAACCAAACTCTTGGGTTTCAATTATGAGGTTCTCTATAAAAAGAGAAGTGAGAATTTGGCTGTCTATGCTCTTTCAAGAAGAGGGAAAGTTGAAGAGCATTGTTCAGCTATAACTACAGTTGTCCCAACTTGGCTTAAACAAGTTCTTGATAGTTATGTGGGAGATGAGAAGATTAAGGAAATTCAAGAAGCCCTAGTACTTGGTTCTACCCAATATCCACATTAGGAGATGGTTGAAGGCCTTATGAGGTATAAAGGGAGGATTGTTGTGGGATCTGCTTCCTACCTAAGACACTTGTTGTTTCATGAAATGCATAACTCAGGATATGGAGAGCATTAGGGCATTCAAGGCACATGTATCAGATTAAAGAGACTATTTTATTGGCCACATATGAAGAAAGAGATTACCCGAGCTATTCAATCTTGTGATACATGCAACAAAAGCAAACCAGCTGGGGGGCCTTACCCGGGACTGCTACAACCCTTACCTATTCCCACTCAGGCATGGACACATATTTGCATGGATTTCATTGAAGAACTTCCTAAATCTCATGGTAAGGATGTCATCTTGGTGGTGGTGGATAGAGGTACTAGATATGGTCATTTCATTGCTTTAGCTCATCCTTTTGCTGCACAGTCAGTTGCTAAGATCTTCGTAGATCAAATTTATCGGCTTCATGGCCAGCCCTTGAGTATTGTAACTGATCGTGACAAGGTGTTTACAAGTAACTTTTGGAAGGAGTTGTTCACTAGAATGGGCACTAAGTTAGATATGACTTCTGCTTATCACCTTCAATCGGATGGGCTGACGGAGAGGGTGAATCAGTGTGTTAAGACCTACCTGAGATGTATGGTGCATCAGAATCCTAATCACTGGTATCCTTGGTTAGCACTGGCAAAGTTTTGGTAAAATACTAACTATCACACCGGGTTAAAAGCTACTCCTTTTGAGGCTTTGTATGGATACTCCCCACAACTACACTCTATTACTGGGTATCTGCCTGTTAAAGACGCGGAGTTCAAGGATTTCATCAATCAGCGCCAACTCAAGTGCAAGAATTAAGAGAGAATCTTACCCATGCCCAAAGAAGGATGAAGTGTTATGCGGATCTACAAAGAGTTGAGAGAGAATTTGTTGTTGGGGATTTGGTCTACCTTAAGCTACAACCTTTCAAACAAAATTTGGTGGCTTTGCACCGGAATCAGAAGCTATCGGCCAAATATTATGGTCCCTATGAGATAATTGAGAGGATTGGAAAGGTTGCATACAAACTAAATTTACCTAAAGGGTCAAAGATTCATCCGGTATTCCATGCTTCTTTGCTGAAGAAGACCATATCAGCTACAATTTTGGCTTCTTTGAAATTACCCCTTGCCGATCAAGACGGCATATTTGTGTTGTTGACAACACAAGTACGTGAGCAGCGCACTATTTTTCGACAGAGCCGTGAAGTCACTCAATTCTGGGTTCAGTGGGGAGACGCCAAGGCTGAATTTATAAATTAGAAAGATGAGCGATTCTTGAGAATGGAAGCAGTCGTAAAGGAAAGAGGAATGATTTAGGTTTTTGATTGAGCAGAGATGACAAGTTGAAGTTTTGGGTTGTGTTGAAGAATAAAAGCAGATGTGTGGACACGTGCCTGCATTTGAACTATTGGAATAAATTGATCTCGTACGTCCGTGTGAAATGCGAGTATCAATTAAATTGTTGAGTAGGAATTTGGAGTCGTGTTTTTAATTCTGTTGGGCCCATTTGTGGGTTGTATTTAGTTGCTTGTTGGGCCCATTTGTGGGTTGTATTTAGGTCGTTTTGGAAATGAGAATATACACCAGAAAATTGCTACCAATATCTCTTTCTGATTCTTATTCTTTCTCCTATTCCTCTCAACTATTCTTTCTCCCCATGTTACTGTTACATTGCTCAAACTAAACTAGATCAAACTAAATTAGCTAATAAAATTAATAGCCTTCAACTTTAGGCAAGAAATCACAACATAAATCTCATGTTTGTCTGTTGCAAAAGTCTTTATATGGGTTGAAGCAAAGTCCTAGGCAATGGAACATGAGGTTTGATGAGTTCATACTGAGCATTGGATTTGCTAGAGCACAACATGACAGATGTGTATACCTTAAGAAGAATTTAGATTCAAGACTTACTTATCTTTTGTTGTATGTTGATGACAGTTAGAAGTCAGAAGTTGAGAAGGTCAAGCTAGCTCTGAGCAAGGAATTTGACATGAAAGATCTTGGAGAGGCAAGTAGGATACTTGGTATGGACATTTATAGAAACAAGAAGGAGGGTCAGTTGATGCTCATTCAGTCTGATTATATCAAGAAGGTTTTGAGGAAATTCAACATGAATGAGTCCAAGGGTATAAGTGTTCCTTTACCACAGCATGTGAGAGTGTCAAAACTACACAAGCCCAACACTGAAGATGAGAGAATTGGTATGAGCCAAGTTCCTTATGCAAATGCAATAGGAAGTATAATCTATTGTATGATTTGTACCAGACCTGATCTAGCTCATGTTATCAATGTGGTTAGTAGATATATGGGTGACGAGGCTGTCTATTGCACTCTCAAAATGAATTTATAGCCTAACCTCACAGCTATAAATTTAGCAAGTAAGTACATGATCGATGAATAAGGATTTAATTGTTACTATCTCTTCAATACTCCTCCGCATAACAAGAAAGATTGGTTTTGGTATCTTGGTCACTGGGGCTCTCTTGCCCAATACGAGAACTAAAATAAATATTGAAAAGAGAACAGATAACTTGATCAATAACAAAAATGTCTGATCTGGAAAAAGACATTGTTAAGTGAAAGCTCTAGCTTGGTCATTGGTGCAAACATATTCATCACATACATGCATTGTTGGTTATAGGACTTGAATGCTGAGATCCAATTTTACTCATCACGCTCTTAACAAATCCTTCCCTAACCCATCCATACTTAATTGGTGACGCACCGCCGGCTCCCTACCTTGGGCAATACCTCTGTCGGAGTCATCGTTCAGTTTCTTGCCCAAGGAGCATTAACTACTAGAAAGGCCCAACAAGAAATCATCACATCTATCCCAGCAGGGTAGACACCTTCCTCTAATGTTAAGCGATCTTAATTGAGATAAGTTACGAAAAACACTCCTACTTCCCAATTGATTAAGTGATTAACGGCCTATTAACCTCCTAATAGTATTACACCATATGGAACAAGTTCATTAACATATCGGGAACACATACATGCAATTATCAAGCACAAATTATACCTCTCAAGCCTTGGAATTCACTCAACAGTCTTGCCCAGATCAAGTATAAAAACTTAGCTAGACACGAATGTAAATTTACGAACACAACAAATTGAGGAACTCCTAATAAGAACTATATTAAAACTTATTAAGTAGAAGAAAGTAAATCTGACCAAAAGTGGCAATCGGAAATAGTACGAACAATAAACTTAAATACAACGTTGCTCGTAGATCTTGTTCTTTTCATCACAATCTCTCAAAGTAAACAAGGATGAAAGCATAAAAAACGGCTCTCTCGCAGCAGCTAGGCTTGAAATATTTATAGGTGAGCGCTAGGGTTTGGGCCCCCGGTCCTTAACATGGTAGGATTCCATGAGCTACCTTGAGATGCAAGTAAATACTTGATAAGCACGACCCCAACATGGCATGTCACACTATCATCAAAAGATCCCTTACGGATCCTAAATCTAGTCGGATAAGAAAAGATATTTAAGTTTGATCATCATTTTCTTATGCTTCTAGACCTAGGAGAGAAACAACGCCAATTGACTAAAACACTCCACCCATCTTGACCAACTCTGTCCTGCCCTGTGACGAGCCCATATTTTGTGCTCTTGTTATGTGTGTTTTAGGTCTAGATCGAGTCTATTTTAGTGTCTTTTGTGTCTGTTTGGTGTCTGGGAGGACACTTGATTTGGCAGGGCAAGGAAAGGCAGGAATTGGGCAAGATTAGAGCCAAAACATGCAAAAAGAGAAGGAACTGGCGATACCATGCAATGACCATAGTAGCTGTGCTCGTAGCTCAATGCTACCGAGGGCATAAGCCTAAATCAAGATGAAGAGCTGCTCCACTTTCAGTGGTATGGTCAATCTAGATGATTGTGTGTTTCACTCCAGAAGGCAAGGTGCAGGCTATCGAGGGCAAGAGATGGCAGAGAGATTGGGGAAGACAGAGTGCAGAGCTTGGGCAACGGCACAGGCACGTGAAGATGCAGCTGTTAGAGTCCTACAAGGAAACAAATTCCTTACGGTACAAGATTAAGATAAGAGTTTCCTACTACAACAACAGCATGTTTTTAGCGATAAGGAAGGAGATCTTTCCAACCTTATCCGTGGATCCTTACATGGAAGCAGCCGACCCCTTCTCTAGAAGGCCCGTTTGTGGGTTTGCCATAGTTTTATACTCTATATATATGCATGCATGCAAGGCGTAAGATAAACTTTTACCTTACCCCACATTTTTTTTTACTTTCTGCACTTCGAAACACTTTTATTTTCTGCAGTATATGATCTTAGATACAATTTACGTTTATTGCTAAGTCCCAATAGGGCGAACATCTTTTGCTTATCGTTATTAATTCAAGTATGTTTCTCTTTAACTCTTTTGCTTTCGTTATTTACTTTATGTCTAGCTAAGCCTTTAAATCCAGGTTTAGAGTTCATGATATGATGTATAACTTGTAGATCTTGTGAGGTCTAAGTGTTCTTGATAGTTGTATATAAGTGTGTTCTCGAGGCATTGGGCAACGATTCCAAAGAAGTTCGGTGGTCATAGGTAACTCGGAAGGCCAACGAGCCCTGGGCACATACGGATTCCAACATCGCAGGAGGGTTATCAAGAAGTACTCGTGCTTGCCTTACGTTCCATGTGAGCGGCAAGAATGAGTTATTAGCCTTGGCCTAAACCTGCAAAAATGTGTCAATACTGGTGAATGTCGGACAGAGATCTTCGTTATCTCACTTGCACCGGAGTGGGCCCATCTAGAACCAAATGCTGCTTGACCAACATGCGCTTGATAAGGTGTTATGCCCAGGACTTTTGGGCAAGCAAGAGGATTGGCTAGGGTGTCCCTGTCAAGACTTAGACATAAGGATGGAGCTGGGCGGACTATGTAGCGTACGCGGCGGCGTGATAATGGGGAACCTGCATAGTTTTAGCCTATAACCACTGACACACTTACACAATAAATATCTTTGAACCAATGATCGAGATAAAGTTACTCATTGATTCGAAACCTAAATCTGGATTGTTTTTATTACTGATCTTTTTGCTTGTCTAGTTTCAGTTATTTACTTTCAACAGTTTGCCAAAGGTGATAGTGACAGTTGCCCAAGGCTATAGTAGATAGATACTCAACACAACCTTTTTGTGCCCCAACCAGAGATTATCGCGAGCAACTCCCTGTGGGATCGACCCTGTACTTGCCAACTAGTTGTTCCTAGGGGTAGGCATAGTAGTGAAATATAATTTGTATTTTGTCGCAGCTTAAATGACTGCTGCATCAAAATTGGTGCCGTTGTCGGGGAGTTGATTGCAGTGGTAATTTCTGTTGTGCTAATTTCTTTGTTCTTATTTTATGCAAGAAACTAACCTTACAGGATAGGAAGGAGAAACATGGTACGATGATAACATTAACCTGACCTTGAGGAAGATTCGAGCAGAGAAGAAGAAGAAGGAAGAGGTATTAGAAGGAATTCCAGAGGAAACCTTTGACGAGGAAGAACTTTCCTTGTCAAGCGAAGCAGAAGAGGACAATCAAAGTGAAGCGTCAATGCAGAACCCAGTGGTGGTGGTGGAGAAAACCTTAAGGGATATGGTGTTTACCAACACCATGAACCTAAGGCCTTCAGGCATAACTTTGCCTACAACCACGTGAGGATGGGAACTAAAGTCCCACTTTATTCAGATCCTACCTAAGTTCAGCGATCACCTAGGTGAAGATCCTTAAAGACACTTGCAAGATTTTGAGATGGCTTGTGGAACCATCCATAATGATGGAAGAGCCTTCCCATTCTCTTTGCAAGACAACGCAAGGGAGTGGCTTTATTCATTGCCCACATGATGTGTTACCACTTGGCAAGAGCTGCAGTAGAAATTCTTGGAAAAATACTTTCCAGCCGCCTGAATTCAGAAGATGAGGAAGATGATTACAGGCATTAAGATGGGCATTGAAGAGGATTTTTACTCGTACTTCCAAAGATTCAAGCAGATGCTAGCAAAATGCCCACATCATCAAATTGCGGACCATGATTTGATCAAATGTTTCGTAGCTGGACTAAGAATGAGTGAAAGGGCATTGGTCAACGCAGCTTGTGCAGGGTCAGTTATGAGAAAGCAACCAAGTGTCGTGTTAAAGATGATTGCTGAGATGGCGGAGGAGCTGAGGGATGATGGGGGAGAATTGCCCAAGCAAACAACAACTGAAGCCAAAGCCCCACCGACTTCAAGTGGTATGGAGGATAAGCTTGACCAGATGTTCAACAAGATGGATGCCCTAGTAACCATTTTATCAGGCAACAATAAGAAGGCGGTGAGAGCTTGTGGAATTTGTATGGCAATTACGCATGCTATGGATCAATGCCCAAGCTTGGAAGATGAGGTCAATGCAATTAGGTTCAACAATAACAACCAAGGGAGGCCGTATGATCCAAACTCGCAATTATATAACCCAAGATGGAGGAATCATAAGAACTTGAGGTATGGAAACAATAACTACCAAGGGTTTGGGCAACTACAGCAAGTTCAACCTCAGCAGCAACAACAATATCCTCCTACAGATCAGAATAGGCCAAGCCTAATAGACCAAGTGACTTCCTTGGCCAAGGATAATATCAGAGTGCAGCAAGAGCTTGAGAAGTTTAGGATGGAGACAAGGGGAGCCATTCACAGTATGACCAACCAACTGACTAACTTGGTCAACGCTATGTCCAGATTTGAGAAAAGGCAAGGTGAACTGCCTGTCCAACCTGAAGTGCCCCCTAAGGCCCAAGTTAATGCAGTCACAGTGAGAGGAGGAAAGATGTTGCCCGACAGAGTGCAGATGCCGGATTCTGACACTGTGTTGCCCAAGGAAAAAGAGAAAGAGGTAGAGGGCAATGATAACGAAGTAGATGAGAAGAAGGATGGCGAGAAAGAAATCCCAAAATCTGTTTATGTTAAACCTAACCCTGTTGTTCGTGCACTTTTTCCTACTCGATTGAGAAGAAATAAGAATGATGAAGAGTTGTCCGAGATGTTCAAGATCTTTCAAAAAGTGGAGATCAACCTGCCCCTACTCGTAGCACTATGCAACATGCCCAAGTGTTCTTTTAGGTGCTTTGTTCAAAGAAGGTGAAAAGCATAGATGAGTCTAAGGTTCTTTTAGGAGAGAGCGTTTCAGCAGTCCTCAAGCGAGACTTGCCCAAGAAGTGTGGAGATCCAGGGATGATTGCCATTCCCTGCATAATTGGAGATATGAAGATTGAACGTGCCATGCTTGACCTAGGTGCGTCAATCAATATGATGCCATTGTCCATGTACGATGAAGATATTATGGGACCACTCAAGCCTACGAGGGTGGTTATCCAATTGACGGATAGGTCTAATGTGTACTCTGAGGGCATACTAGAAGATGTGCTAGTCAAGGCGGAGGACTTAATTTTCCCAGCTGATTTTTATGTCCTTGACATGGGCAAGACAGAAGCTAAAGAATCGGCCATGCTATTAGGAAGGCTATTCATGAAGACTTCCAAGACTAGAATTGATTGCAACTCATGGCAACTAACATGTGAATTAGATGGGGACTCAGTTTCTTTCAATTTATTTAAGGCGATGGAGCACCCCCAAGATACGGAAATGGTCGAGTATATTAACCACGTTGATCAAGCAGTAGAAGAGGCAGTCCCTCTTCTTGGAAGTCAAGATCCATTGGATGCAGTCATTCAAGGAGGAATTGAAGAGTGCCTGGATAAATCTTTCCAGGTTAGTCGAGCTTTGGAGTACTTAGGAGCAGAGGAAGTGGATGGACCCCGACTATCCCCATATGCCTTGCCCAAGATCGGAGATGAAGATAGATTGGTGCCTTCACTTGTTCGTGCACCCAAGTTGGAACTTAAATCTCTTCCCGCTCATTTGAAGTACATATTTTTGGGAGAGAATAATACATTGACAGTGATTATAAGTTCGGAGTTGAGCAACAAAAAAGAAGATGGAGTTCGAGATGTCCTTATACGCTATAAAGATGCAATTGGTTGGACCCTTGCCGACATCAAAGGCATTAGTCCATCTCTTTTCACTCACCATATCTTGATGGAAGATGATGCTAAACCAACTAGAGATCCACAAAGGAAGTTAAACCCAACCATGAAGGAAGTTGTTATGAAGGAGTTACTCAAGCTGTTGGACTTGGGCATTATCTACTCAGTTCCAGATAGTAAGTGGGTAAGTCCGGTACATATGGTGCCCAAGAAGTCAGGGATACAAGTGGTCAAGAATGAGAAGAACGAGCTTGTGCCTACAAGACTCCAAACGGGATGGCGGATGTGTATTGACTATAGGAAGCTTAACAAGGCAATGAGGAAGGATCACTTTTCTTTACCGTTCATTGACGAGATGCTGGAAAGGTTGACAGGGAACAAATACTTTTGCTTCTTGGATGGATACTCTAGATACATGTAGATATGGGTTGCCCAAGAAGACCAGGACAAGACAACGTTTACTTGCCCATTTGGGACGTTTGCGTATCGCCGCATGCCTTTTGGTCTATGCCATGCCCCGGGCACATTTTAACGGTGCATGATGAGCATATTTTCAGATTTATTGGAGAATTGCATCGAGGTGTTCATGGATGATTTTACTGTGTATGGGAAATCATTTGAGGCTTGTCTTGGGCATTTGGAGTTGGTATTGAGTAGATGCGTGGAAAAGAGTTTGGTGTTGAACTATGAAAAGTGTCACTTTATGGTACGAGAAGGTATCTTGCTTGGGCACGTGATTTCAAAAAGAGGGATACAGGTTGACAAGGCGAAGATTGATGTCATCTCCAAGTTTCCCTGTCCAACCAACGTCGAGCTATTAAGAGGATTCTTGGGACATGCTAGATTCTACAGGAGATTTGTGAAGGATTTTGCTAAGATTGCCCAACCAATGACGAGATTGCTCCAAAATGAAGTAGAGTGAGAATTCAATGCAGATTGTCAAAAGGCGTTTGACGTGTTGAAGGAATGCTTGGTCACAACACCTGTGATACAACCCCCTGATTGAGGTATGCCATTTGAGTTGATGGTCACAACACCTGCTATACAACCCCTGACTAGAGCAGTGCTTGGTCAAAGGAGGGGTAAGGAAAGCCATGTTGTATATTACGTCTCTAAAACTTTTAATGCAGCACAAATAAATTATACCACCACGGAGAAAGAGCTTTGGCAGTTGTTTGCCTTTGAAAAGTTCAGATCTTATCTACTCAGGGGCAAGACAATAGTTTACACTGACCATGCAGCACTGAGATACCTCATGAACAAGAAGGAGTCGAAGCCAAGGCTTGTTCATTGGATTTTGCTTTTGCAGGAGTTCGATGTGGAGATCAAAGATAAAAATGGAGCTCAGAATTTGGTGGTGGATTACTTGAGTAGGATAGTCAGAGAAAAGGACTCTGTGTCCATTACGGAGACCTTCCCTGACGAGCATCTATATATGACTGAAGCCCAATTTCATGGAGAGCCTTGGTACGCTAACATTGCCAATTTTAAGAGTACGGGAGAGGTTCCAAACGATCTTTCATACTACCAAAAGCAAAAAATTCTCAAGGAGAGCCAAAAGTATGTTTGGGATGACTTATGGAAGAAATGTGCTGACCAAGGATTAAGGAGGTGCGTGGCCAAATGGGAGACTAAGAGTATTTTGAAGCATTACCACAACAAGGAATGTGGAGGTCACTTTGGGACCTAAGAATTGCAAGGAAGATTTTAAATTGTGGGTTCTTTTGGCCTACTATTTTTAGGGACGCTTATGAATGGTGCAAGAATTGTTTCAAGTGTCAACAAGAAGGGAATGCAACTAGAAGGGATGAGATGCCCATGACCCCAATCATGCCGGTGGAGATCTTTGACATATGGGGGATGGATTTTATGGGACCTTTTCCCAGCTCAAGAGGAAATTAGTATATCATATTAGCAGTTGACTATATGTCGAAGTGGGCAGAGGCAAAGGCTACACCAACAAATGATGCTCATGTGGTTGCTACTTTTCTTAAGGGGAATCTTTTCAATTGATACAGAGTACCTAGAGCAATTATAAGTTATCTAGGATCGCATTTCTGCAATGCTACCATTGACAACCTGTTCAAGAAACATGGAGTCCATCTTCGAGTTAGCACTGCCTACCATCCGCAAGCCAATGGGCAAGCGGAGCTGACAAATAGGATTATCAATACCATATTGAGGAAAGTAGTTGCGCAAAATGGAAAGGAATGGAGTTTTCACTTGGACGATGCACTTTGGGCATACCGCACAGCTTCCAAGACACCTTTGGACATGTTACCATACCGGTTGATTTTTTGGAAGCCATACCACTTGCCTGTGGAGTTAGAGCATAAATCATATTGGGCAGTAAAGAAGTTCAATATGATTGGGGTGATATTGACAAGGAAAGGAAGCTGCAGTTGCAAGAGTTACAACACAAGGATGAAGAAGGCTCATGACCAGTTGATCAAGGCAAAGAAATTTGAGCCTGGGCAAGCGGTTCTGCTATATCAGTGGAGGTTCAAGTTTATGTAGGGCAAGCTAAAATTGAAGTGGATTGGATCATATGAAGTGGTGACCCAATTTCCTAATGGGTCTGTGGAGATCTATTGCCCAAAGTCTTTCAAGTATTTTAGGGTCAATGGTCAGAGATTGAAGCTTTTCTATGGAGACAAGAAGGATGGAGTTATGGACAAGGAGGAAGTCCATGTGATTATGCACGTCTAGGGGCAAGCATGACTACGTCGTGCCCACGATGTAAACTGGGGCACTGGCTAAGAGGCAACCTAGTGAGTTTTATTTGTAGTTTTTGTTTTGGAAGTGCGTTTTGTGTCTATGTGTGTAGGGTAGGTACAAAGAGAGGATAGGCAAGCAAAGAGTTCGTGTTAGTCAAGGAGTTTTTGTTCATCTTCTAAATTCAAACCGAAACTCTTCAATTCCGTCTCCCTCTCTACTTTTGCAGAAACAAAACCTCCTCACCATTGTCACAATGAAGAACACACGCAGCAGTAAAGCCTTAGATAAAAAGGCGGCCAAAAATCCTAAGTCTCCCATACCTATTTCTAACACTACTACCCCCACCAAAGCAACTCAGAAACTTCCACTAAACCATCACCTATGTCTGGATTTTCACACATGGAAGAATAAGAGGATGTCGCGCGACTACTTATGGACATGCCTGCTCCATCACTCAATGAGGATGAAACCGCTGTATCTGAGGCAGGCGGTTCGTTTGGCAATGAACTAGAGCAGGAGAAAAATGTACCTACTGGGGATGGAGAGGGAGATCTGATTTTGGTGGAGCAGCATGATTAAGAGGCTACAGAGGATGAACAAGTTAAGGAAGAATTGGAGGAACCCCCAACCAAAAAGGCTAAAGAAGCAGGGTCTATCGCCAAGGGCAAGAGGTGGTATATGCACCACCCAAGCAGCGCATCTCAGTGTCGGGTAGAGCCTCTAATCATGGAATAGGGAAGATGCCAAGGAGGGGAATCATTCTCCCCAAATTGGTTAATCGAAGTGCATTGGAGGAGTTGGGGATTTGGGAAGAACTGCATAGGTATTTTGCAGCGATAGGTTGGAAGAAGTTTTTGGAGTGGCAAGAGAGGGTGTATCCAGAGTTAGTGTATGAATTTTATCCGTGTTTGCAAGTGAGGAGTCATATAGTAGGGAATCACAACACGAAGTGCATGCAGTTTAAGTTTATGGAGGCAAGCGAGGAGCTGTCGGTGAATGATCTGAATCAGGTGTTGGGCATTGAGGATTTTGGCACGATAAGGAGCGAGGAGTACAAGGGACCGTTGAGGTACATTCCTCAATCGGATGCTGATGAGTGGGCAAGTAAATGGGCGGAGTTCAGTGATGACCTCTTCTTCAAGGGTGGCACGGTAAAGGGGCATATAATGAAGGATCATGCCTTGAGGGTGCGTCACCGAATCCTTGCCTACAACTTTTTCGGGAAGAAGAATAGTAGCAACTCAGTCACTCGCCAAGAGATCTTCATATTGTAAAGCATGGTGATGTCACAGCCCCAAATCCCGAGGGACGGCAGAAGCCGGGGTGCGACTGGGATTGGATTAAAGAAGCGGGAAAGAAGGGGACCGACTAAACAAACATACATAAGAGACATCATACATTCTATGAACAAGACTTTAATTACAAAAGGAAGAGTAATTCTCGAAGGATTACTCGACAGAAGGTACTCAAAGGGCATCTAAATTTAAGTTTACAGACATAAACTACAGAGTTTTACGTAATGTACATAACATCAAAGTACTTAGAGTTTTGCAGCGGAAATGTGATTCATACTAACTAAAGTCTTCCTAGACAACTTATTTCAAGCCTCGCCGCTTCCATCGCTTCAACCTGCACATTTAGAAAACATATGCAGGGCTAAGTACAAAAGTACTTAGTGCGCACGTTGCTGAAAACATATTCATAAGTATAAATAATCGGGCATTTCATAATCGTAGCACATCGGGGTTTTATTGAAAATGGCCCTTGTCTACTAAACATTTTCTGACTCATTTGTATAAATTATCTTGTACAAGCATTTTTCTAGTATGTTACGTTCAAATCTTGACCAATTCCTCATTCACCGTGGCTGGTTACCCCTCAACAGGATACCACATACACCACAGGATACAAAGTGCACTAACTCTGGAAAGCACTTAATAGCTAACTCAGAGCCGATCGATAGTTAACATCCAAGCGGTTAACTAAAAATCTAGAAAACATGAATGTTAACTCAGATAGGTACAAGAGAACTCACATAAAATATTTAAACAGTTTATGCCATGATTATCACTTTGAAAACACGGTTATCAAAGTGATAAAGAAATACTTTCGGGTTGTGGAAAAACCCACATGTTATTTGTTATAGATAAAAGCCCACCTTTATACTTTACAGAACTTATTACTCATACTTTCGTCTTCTAGTCTCCGTCCTTTCCTTACTGCTGACTTCCTCCTTCATCGTACATAATTCATATTTTAATAAATTGGTCGAAAAAGATTAAAGAGGACAGAGATTGGAATTAGGTTTTAGTTTCCGTCTTTTTCGTTCTTTAGGCTTTTGCACGCTACTAATTCTTTTTGATTAACCGGGAACGGGACTTGAATAAATCTCTTTTAGAACTTGTAAGGTTCTTTACTCGACTCTTAGGTCAGTAGAAAAGATAGTCGATAACTCATTACGGCTTAAAATCCCAAAAGAAACTAATTTGCGAAGAAAACAACTTAGGAAATTGAATTCTGAAATTTCACTGCGCAATACAGAAGTTCTGGGGACTGCCCAGAACAGAGCATCTGGAAACAGGGGAAGTGCCCTATTCCGTTAGAAAGCCTTGGAAGTCTAGTTTACTCTCCAATTTACAGATCTCAAATCCGATAAATGTGCTAAGAGATATTACAGTTTCCGGAAAGGGTCGCAAAACTGCCGCGGCTAACCCTAGTTGCTCGATAGAATCTACGTATGACTTCCTAGGCTCGTTCTATGTTATCGAATCTACATTTTCACGATTTTAGCACTTCAAGGCAGTCAACACGTACTCCCGTACGTGAAGAATTCCTTTCCGCCGTTCGTCTATTAGCACGACATTCTCGTTTCTAGTTCTCGATTATAACTACAACTCATTATATAATAATCCGAATGCTCATGTCGTCAACTACAAAGTCGTTCCTTAGTTCATAGTAAGCATTATTATCTAGTTAAAATCCTTACTCGACTTCTCGATTATTATTTACGTTCACTTGTTCGTCTCTTACAAAATTTCCAAAGTTATCGGAATTCATTCATTTTCTACGACATTAATCATCATCTAACGAGATTCATTATTATATACATCATCACCTCATATCATTACTTAAACTCAACTTATCAATCATTGTTCGTCTCTTACGTAAAATTTTACGTTCTCTGTTTTCATTCAAATGTTACGACAACGATTATTATCTATCGAGCATTCCTAACATGCAAATCATATCATCAAAACATTATCGAGCCTCGACTTATCAATACATCTTCGTCTCTTACACTTTTCGTTTTAATTTTAGAAAAATCTCAATTTAATATATATTCATCCTCATGCATCATATAATTCATTTCCATTAAACAATCGAGCATATCTTAACATTTACTAACCTAAATCGAGCCTCGTTCGTGTCTTAGGTTTTGGATTTTATTTTTAGAAAATTCTAAAACAATTCATACTATCAATTAACGTCATAAGAAACACTAATCTATCATCAATTCGACGAAGAAATCGAGTATGAAACGAAAGCCCCAAAATAGAAAAATTTTGGTATTAATAGGGATTGGGGTTCTTGGTTTTTCCTTCATGATTTGATCCGTAGAACTCGATTCTAAGCATCCTAGAACATGTATCGATCAAAGAAGTCACATACTAAACCATTCCCTAATTTTCAAAAAAATGAAAGAGAGGGGAAAGAAGATTTGTTCGGATCAAACTAGAGATGAAGTTCTTACCTTTCGATATATGAAATCGGATTGGAATTTAATTGGTAGATGCAAGAGTTGTGGATCTTGGAAGAGCTTGAGTTTGGTGCTTCAATGGAGGAATTGGAGATGAAAATGAGAGTGAAATGAGGGAGTGGGGTGGCGGTATTGGTGGGATAAGGAGGAGGGTGATGACTTACCTCCGAGAAAAAGTCGGGACGTCACAGTCCAAATTTCGTCCGGAAAATCACAAAAATGAACTTTCTCGGGCGAGTTCGTATCGCGATTTCGTGAATGTAAAAATCAGACGGTTTTCCGATCTGAGTTCCAGAACTAAAAAGTTATCGTACGCAATAACCCTAAATACAGTAGTCATCTAACTGACTTCCTTCGGAAACGGATTTCACCGTTGGTTTTAGAATTAAAATTCGTGAACTTAGGCGTGCAAAGCCATTTTTATTATTAACTTTAAATTTTTAAGTCAGTACGAAATTTCTAGGGTATTACATCCTACCCCCCTTGCGAAAAATTTCGTCCCGAAATTTGCTTATCCTCTTTAAACAGCTTAGAGTACTTCATACTTGATGCGTTTTCCACTTTTGGGCCTTTTGGCCCTATTTTTCATGTCTTTTTGTGTCATTAGAGTCTGTCCAGGGGAAGGAAACTGTTGTTCAGAGGAAGGAAGCTTAGTCCAAGTCAAACAGAGGAAAGGTGGTCAGAATGAGCAGAACTAGAGCGAATCCAGTCGGTTGCAAGGACTACGCAAAGGAGTATGCAGAGCAGGAGATGAATTGAAGCAAGAGACGAGGTTGAAAGGAGGATTCCATGTGAACCCTGAAGCTAAGTTGTTGTTCATCATTCGCATTCGTGGTATTAACGCAATGCACCCAACAACAAAGAAGATCTTGCAGCTGCCTTACCTACGAGGAAACCAATCATGAAGCATGCAACCAGTCTGACCACTACAAAGATTGCCAGTCAGTTGCCAAAGCTCAAGAAGTAAAGCCGCGTGGAGAGGATTCGCCTAATATCTGCCAAGCATCTATGGAAGGAAGGATTTGGAGGTCAGCGCCCTACCCTAAATAAACCAATCAATCGAAGATCGCCAATCATCAATCAAGTCAATCACAGATATTCAGAATCTCGCTTAACATGGAAACTACCAATCATGCTATTTCAATCTACCCGCCTAGGGTTTGCTCGCTGCCACTATAGCTATAAAAGTCCAGCCAAAGTGGCTGGCACAAGGAGGGTGAATCGATCAGTCTGCAGTTCTTAGTCCGAAGAAAACACTTTTATTCTCAGTTTTATATTTCTGTTCAAAACAATCTTTATCTGCTTTTATTTACATTATGCTGTGAAGAACAAATCCAAGGCTGTTGCCTTAGGTACGTTTAATCCGAGTATTTCATATTTCTTCTATTTATGTGTTCTATTTCGCATATCATTATATATTCAATTATGTATGAGTAGTTTACTCGGTGAGATTTGGGTATGGGGAATGATTGATTGTTGATGTGTGAAATATTTGCAAGGCACTTGTGCCATCGGTTGAGTCCAGTAGTTCCGGAAGGACTGGAGCAGAACTCATGGGTAGTCCTGACCTAACGGGTGATCTCCGTTCGGTTGGAGCTGTACCATGTCAAGCAAAGGCAGGGCATGACAATGGCAGCGTTTGATGTGCCCAGGTCCGAGTAGCTAAGCAGCACCTAACATGGTGCTGTAGATCTGGATGGTGAGGACTGGACAAGGGGATACTGCGTCCTTCTTCAGTCTTGGGCTTCTCTAACAATCACCCATCAACTGTGACGAGGCATCAAGCCATGGTTATTGACCAAAGGACTCATCTTGCGTATCGTAGGCATTCCAATGACCTGTTGGACGTGGTCCAGGAAATGAGTATCCCGCGAGTGATGTCTACTCTGTAGGTGCGGACATGGGAAGTTTGGAAGAGAAGGTTGGTGAGGGTCATACTTGGAGAGATCGGGTATGACTACTATCTAAGGAGGATTGAAGCACGGCCTTGTGACTGGGGTGAAGCGTGACCTTCGGACCAGGACGACAACAAGGGACTCAACCATCCCAAGTGTGGAGTATGAACTCTTGAAACGCCCCAATGTCTTTGGGCCACGCCTTGAGTTTGTATGAAGCATGGACGGATCTTCAGTATGCCTATGACCGAATAAACATATCAACAATGATCATGACCTACCCCAAATCTTACCCCCTTTTTATATTTGATTCCCGTCTATTTTATTGTGCAGATACACAGATTGAGACCGTGACAACTCGATTTGTATACTGAAGAGTAAGGTGATTTATCACTCTCCGTGGGATAGACCCTAGCTTGCCGCTAAGACTAGCCATTCCGGTAGTGGGCATAGGAGCATATACTGTCCATCTTGGGCATACACAGGTATTTTGATCGTACCACACGACGGGTGCGTGTCAAAATTGGTGCTGCCGGGGAGTGACGCGCAATAATTTTACTCTTCTCATTCCATCTTCCACTATTAGTGTATGCGTGGAACTCGTCGAGTACAGAGAGCATTAACTTTTGATCCAGATATTGAACGAACTAAACGACGACTACGCGCACTTGCACGAATAGCAAGACGCGACGCTATGGATGAACAACCACAGCCGCCGCAGACCCTCAAACAGTTGGCTTATCCAACTAATCTGAATCTCAAGCCGAACGGGATCACCTTACGGACGAATCCCTTCGCGCCTGAACGGTTTGACTTGAAACCTGCATTAATACAGGTCTTACCGAAATTTAATGGATATCCAGGAGACGACCCGCATACCCATCTCTAGGACTTCGAAATGACAGTGATGCATCAGTCCAATGAGAATCAGCAAGAATATGTGAAACTGGTTCTTTTTCCGTTCTCATTAGTGGACAGCGCAAGGAGATGGCTGTACAATCTACCTCAAGGAAGCGTTACCACTTGGGCAGAAATGCAGCAGAGTTTCTTGGAAGAGTTTTTTCCAGCCACAAGAGTTGAAAGGATGCGATGGGACATCCGAAATATTAAGCAGGACGGGCTAGAAACTTTTTATGAGTATTGGACTCGTTTCAAACAGTTGTTAAGCAACTGCCCTCACCACCAGATCACTCCAAAAGATCAAGTGGAAAGCTTCGTAAAGGGCATGCGGAGGAGTGATCGAGGACTGGTATTGGCTGCATGCAACGGATCATTGCTGAGCAAAACACCTCAAGAGATTTTCAAACTCTTGGGAACAATGGCAGAAGAATCCAGAGATGATGGACATGAAAGAAACAGAGAGATACCAGAGAGAGGAGAGGAAAAAGATAAGCTGACAAATCTGGAAAAAGAGATGAAGGAAATAAAGACATTGCTGAGTGGTCTGACCATGCAGAAGAAGGTTAGACAGTGTGGCCTATGCGATGCAGTAGGGCATCAATCTGAAAATTGCCCCAACTTTGGTGAAGATATAATGGACGTAAATGCTATGGGGGGAAATGAAGGATTTCAGAGGAAACATGACCCGTTTTCAAATACGTATAACAGAGGATGGAGGGATCATCCTAACTTTTGATGGAAACAGGATGGTCAACCACAACAGAACGGTGCAGGTCTACCGGGATCATCTCAATCATTTGCCCAGCATCAACAACAAGGACAATATCAGGGAGGCCCACCACAACAACAGCACTACCAGCCACAACAGCCGCATGTATATCAACCACCTCATCAGAGGAGAGCACCATGGGAAGAGGCCATGGAGAGCATGGCTAAGGAAAGTGAGAAGTTCCGCAATGAAATCCGAGCTGGTATGAATCAAACTAACGTGCAGATTGGTCATATGGCGAAGGCGTTGGCAAAAGTAGAAGAGAATACAGGGAAATTTCCATCTCAAGGGATCAATCACAAGGAACAGGCACAAGTAATAATCACAGAGGTGGATGATGAGCAAGCTGAAAAAATTTTGGCGGAAGCAGAAGTTAACCGGCAAAGAGAAGAGGGAACCAGCAACAAAATCTCAGGAGGAATAGATGGTGATGAGCAGACCGAACCCCCTTATCCGGGTAGACTTCGATAGAAAAGCCAAAGAGAAAGAAGCCAATGATATGATGAAAATCTTTCGAAAGTTGGAACTTAGCCTACCCCTACTGGAAGCGATTAAGCAAATTCCAAAGTATGCCAAGTTCCTTAAAGATCTTTGCTCGAGGAAGGTGAAGATTGATCAAGATGTTCGATATATCATGGGGGAAAGTGTGTCAGCCATCATACAGCAGAAACTGCCACCTAAGAAGAAAGACCCGGGGATGTTCACTATCCCTTGCAACATCGTAGAAAGGAACATGGACAAAGCCATGATGGACTTGGGGGCATCTATAAACGTTATGCCCCTGACAGTTTTCAACAGGCTCAACTTGGGGGAACTACGAAACACCAACTAGGAGACAGGTCAAACGCGTATTCAGAGGGCGTTATCGAAGATGTGCTTATCAAAGTAGGAGAGCTGATTTTTCCTGCTGACTTCTACGTGTTGGATACCGGTTTGGAAGCAAAGGAGAACTCCATCCTGCTAGGCAGACCGTTCATGATGACTGCAGGGACTAAATTCGATGGTGTGGTGGAAGAATTCAACATTTATGAAGCCATGAGACGGAAGCCTGATATAGAATCTGTAGAGATGATTAACATATTCGAACCATTGATACAAGAGCAAAACCTGTCATTCAGCTCAAGAGACACTACAGAAAGGGTTATACAAGCCGGTCTTACTGATCGAGATGCCGTACAAATGGAGGACCTCGAAATGAAGGAGACCATCATGGAGTTGTATTCTTTAAAAGAAAGCACTTTGGAAGTTGACAGGAAGATTAAAGATATTATCTTGGAAGTGTACTCCATCGGAGGATCGGGGCAGGGCAAACCGGAGTTTTTCTCTCAGTATGGGCAACACGAGAAGCTGATGCCCTCGATTGTGAAAGCCCCAGTCTTGGAATTAAAAAAGCTGCCGAAGCACTTGCAATATGCTTACTTGGGACCGGAGGAAACTCTTCCAGTGATTATTAGTTTTGATCTAACCCTGGTGCAGGAAGAAAGACTAGTCAGAGTATTGAGAGAGAATAAGGAAGCCATTGGTTGGACCCTGGCAGATATAAAGGGTATCAGTCCAACAGAGTGTATGCATCATATATACTTGGAGGAAGGAGCACGACCAGTACGGGATTCGTAGAGGAAAATGAATCCTGTCATGAAAGAGGTGGTACTTAAGGAGATCCTAAAGCTTCTGGAGTTGGGTATAATCTACCCTATATCCGACAGCCAATGGGTCAGCCCGGTTCACGTCGTACCGAAGAAATCTGGAGTACAGGTTGTGGAGAATGACAAAGGCGAGCTTGTTCCAACAAGGCTACAAACGGGGTGGCGAGTCTGCATAGACTACCGGAAGCTGAACATGGTCACACGGAAGGACCATTTTCCATTGCCCTTTATCGACCAAATGCTGGAACGACTAGCTGGTAATGCCTATTACTGTTTCCTGGATGGATATTTAGGATATATGCAAATATTCATAGCTCAAGAAGATCAAGAAAAGACCACGTTCACTTGTGTGTACGGGACTTTCGCATACCGAAGAATGCCATTCGGTCTTTGTAATGCACCTGGAACCTTCCAACGGTGCATAATGAGCATTTTTTCAGATTTGTTGAAAAATTGCATAGAGGTGTTTATGGATGATTTCACAGTATATGGTGATTCGTTCGACACATGTCTTAATCATTTGGAGCTAGTGTTGAAAAGATGCGTGGAGAAAAGCCTGGTACTCAATTATGAGAAATGCCATTTTATGGTGAAAGAAGGCATCGTACTGGGCCATGTCATATCGGAGAGGGGTATCGAAGTGGACAAGGCAAAAATTGATTCCATTGCCAAGTTGCCATATCCAACTACGGTCAAGCACATACGGGCATTTCTTGGTCACGCAGGGTTTTACCGCAGATTCATAAAGGATTTCGCAAAGGTTGCTCAACGTATGACCCGTTTGTTGCAACAAGATGTACAGTTCGACTTTGATGACGACTGTAAGGAGGCATTTCTAAATCTACGGGATAAATTGGTATCAGCCCCTATTATTCAACCGCCAGATTGGGAGATACCATTCAAAATCATGTGTGATGCCAGCAATTACGCGGTTGGAGCAGTACTGGTGTAGAAGAAAGGTAAGGAAAGCCACGTTATACATTACGCCTCAAAGACTTTGAATCTAGCTCAGTGTAGCTACACCACAACCGAAAAGGAATTGTTGGCAGTGGTTTTTGCAATTGAGAAGTTCAGATCATACCTTCTGGGCACAAAGGCGATCATTTACACTGATCATGCCGCTTTGAAATACCTTATGGCGAAGAAAGAATCAAAACCATGACTTATCCAGTGGATATTACTGCTCCAGGAATTCGACGTGGAAATAAGAGATAAGAAGGGAGCAGCCAATCTAGTAGCTGATCATCTAAGCAGGCTATAAATGGGAAAAGATGATAGCGAACTAATAGAAGACGCTTTTCCGGATGAGAGGCCATACGCCATACGCGATCATATGGAGATGGAGACTCTGTATACTCTAACCGAGAAGGAGCCTTGGTTTGTAGACATAGCAAATTATCTTTTCACCAAGGAAGTACCACCAGGGAAGACCAAGTTCGTAAGACAGAAATTGGTAACACAGGCTCGCTCTTATTTTTGGGAAGCACCGCATTTATGGAAAATCGGTACAGATCAAATCATACGGAGGTGCGTTCTAGAGTTTGAACATGCTCAGATATTAGAAATGTGCCATAGCACAACATGTAGTGGCCATTTCGGTGGAAGGAGAACAGCACAAAGCATACTGGAAAGTGGATTCTATTGGCCTACCATATTTGCTGATGCCAAGAAATGGGTACAGGGCTGCCCGAAGTGTCAGATGGTAGGGGGTATTACTGCAAGAGATGAAATGCCTCAGATGCCTATTATTCCTGTGGAAATCTTCGATGTATGGGGAATCGATTTTATGGGACCACTCCCTAAGTCAGGGAATTATGAATACATTTTGGTGGCAGTCGACTACGTATCCAAATGGGTCGAGGCAAAGGCTACAACCAGTAATGATGCTCATACGGTGGCTGAATTTTTGAGAGAGCAAGTGTTTACTAGATTCGGAGTTCCAAAAATCCTCATCAGCGACCAAAGATCTCATTTCTGCAATGCCACCATTAGAGCACTGACCAAAAGAATGGGGGTGAAACATAAAGTCACGACTGCATATCACCCTCAGGCCAATGGGCAGGCTGAAATTTCTAACATGGAGATCAAAGGCATATTGGAGAAGGTGGTTCATCCCAATCGTAAGGATTGGAGCAATTACCTGGGAGATGCGTTATGGGCATACCGCACTGCCTATAAAACTCCAATTGGCATGTCACAATTCAGGCTTGTGTTCGGAAAAAGATGTCATTTGCCAGTAGAAGTGGAACACAAGGCTTACTAGGCGATCAAGAGAATCAACTTCAGTATGACTAGGGCCGAAGAAGAAAGGAAGTTGCAAATGAATGAATTGGAGGAACTTCGGTTGGAGTCATATGACAATGCAGTTTTGTACAAGGAAAGAACAAGGAGAATCCATGATGCCAAGCTTAGGAAGAAGGAATTCTGGTCTGGCCAAAAGGTGTTGTTATTCAACTCTCGATTTAAGTTGATGAGTGGGAAGCTTAAATCAAAATGGGGAGGACCATACATCGTGAAGGAATTATTCCCAAATGGAAGTGTCGAAGTTTATGATTTGAACGGAAAGGATACTTTTGTGGTGAACGATCATCGTTTGAAACCGTATTTCGATTATTCAGAGTTGAAGAAAACCAAGGAGAAAACCGTATTTCGATTTATCAGTAAGAGCAAAAGCTGGAAGTCGAGCTCAAGACATTAAACAAGAGCGCTGACTGGGAGGCAACCCAGGAGTGGTCGTCGGTAAGACCACAACCGCTTTTCCTTTAATTAGTTATTAATTAGTTGTTTGGAGTTAAGTGAGTATTTGAGTAAGTCAGAACTGGAGAATGTAGGCCAAGTTTTTTTTGAAGTTCGAACCCACTTTGCGATGCAAAGTGTGTAGGTGGAGGTCCGGGGTAGATTGCGAACCACTTTGCTATGCAAAGTGTGTAGGTGGCAGATCGGTGTGTGGAATGGAGACGGTGTAACCAAGGAGTGACGTGGAGGCGCATCTGATAAGGACGGCTGGCATAATTGCGGCGCTTGAGATTTCGCACGAAATTTGAATTTCAAAATTTGGTAATGATTTTATTCCCTTGATTGTTTCGACTTCCCATAACTGTCACTTCACCACTACATCAGTCAGATAGAGAAAACCCTCCTCCATTAACCCTCACAGCCTCCATAACCGCCCTACACTCAGCCACTTCCTCCACTTCGCCATAACCGTCGCCCACAATCTACCATTTAAGCACGGAAACCCAGTTCTCATTCCACATACTTCACCAACCCTCGCCGTCTTCCTGAAAACCCTAAAATTCCAACCGTCACCATGGTCAGAATCAAGAAAGCCGCCCATAAAAGAACTAACAAAGGCGTCGCCGCCCCCAGTACTCAAACCAAAAGCCCAACCGCTACAAAATCTGTACCGGTAGGGGAGAAGAGGAAAACTCGCAGCACCACATCAGAGGAAACTCCGGTGCACAGTTCAGAAAAGACCACACCCACTCGGGGGGTGGACGAAGAGGAACAGGAAAAGATCCCCTCACCGGAGAAGCAACCCACCGAAAAAAGAGGCACTGCGGGTGACCAGGAGCAAGTATAGGTCGAGGAAGAACCAGATGTCCAACTGCCTAGGAAGAAAGAGAAGAAGCCTGCGGGCAAGGGCACCACTACCGCGGCAGCAGCGAAGAAGAAGACCACCGGAAAGAAAGCAGCTAGTCCTCCGCCAAAGGCGCCTACTCCAGTTCCCAGTGCTTCCCGCTCTCAATCTCAATCAAAGGAGGGTGGTCTGACCACTTCTGACCACGAGGAGAAGGAACAAGAGGAGGAGACAGAGAAGAGCATTCCAGTGCAGGGCCAGTAAGGAGAAAGGGGTGGGAGCAAAGAGGAAGCTCGAAACCTCGAAACCTCCCCTATCGCAGAAGTCCAAACAGAGCAAATTAGGGAGCAAGGTGGGTACTATGAGCACGGTGAGGAGGGTTATAGCTGAGGAAAAGGGGAAGAAGAAGGAAGGAGAAAAAGAAGGAGAAGCAAAGGAGATCGAAGAGGAAGAAATAGAGAGAGTGGAGATCATCGACAGCTCTAACTCGGGGGAGATTCAAGCACCTATGAAGTCTACACCCAGTGTCACTGCCACGAAATCAGAAGCCAAGAGGAAAGGCGTACTACGACCTGCAACATCCGGAGCAACCATACCACGAGACAGCCAGCGGTATGCCATCCTGCAGAACAAGGAGATTCTCCCTTGGTACTACCTGTTGACAGAAAGCTTGGAAGCATTTGGAATCAAAGAGAGGGTGGAGGGATACTTCGAGGGTATCGGCTGGGGAAAGGTTTTGGAATGGAACTACCCTGCGTTCAAGAAGTTATCGGAAGAATTCATGGGGACAGTGGAATTCAAACCCCGCGGCAGATACGGCATCAAGACTCCGGGCACCCTGCGCTTTCAACTGCGAGGCAGGATGTTCCCTCTCTCCATCAATGAGTTGAACATCCAACTCGGAGTACTCGAGCCGCGGAAGGTGTATGAGGAAGAGTATAAGGAGGCAGAGACGGTGGCCTCAGATGAGTGGAAGTCTCAGATTGACCACTACTGGTCAATCATCTCCATCAGGGATCGCTATGTGAAGAATAGCAGCAAGTTCAATGAGATCAGAGATCCAGCGCTACAGATTTGCCACAGGTGGTTGGCTTACAACATCTACGGGTGGTTGGAGGGGTCTAACGTTTGACTCAGCAAGAGCTGTTCATTTTATGGTGCATGATGGAGAAGAGACAGGTGAACTTTAGGTTCGTAGCAGCGCAGCAGTTTCAGTTTGGCGTGACCCACCACAACAAGTTCCTCTCACTCTGCCCTTTTGGCGACGTTCTTGCAAAGAATCTCACCAATTTCGACTTGGAGAAGCTAGATGATCTCGCAGCTACTGATACAAGGTTTCTGGACCAAGGGCGCTTCGTGAGGTGTAGGATTGTTGAGGTGGACGAGCATGGAAATTACTCACTGGTTCATCCAGAAGGCACAGCGGGCAGAGCAGAACCGAGCAAGGCAAATGAGCAGGCGGTTCTGCGCCGCTCGAACAGCGAGATGGTGGCTATACTGGCAGAGTTGAAGGAGCTACGTGCAGAAGTAGCGATGTTGAAGGCGGAGATGACGGCAATCCATACCAACATGAAGAAGGGCTTTGAGAAGTTGATGGCAAAAGCGGATGGAGAGGAAGAAGATGCCTCCAACCAGGACGAATAAGTTTCCCTTACCTTTTCTTTAGTTTAGGTTTTATTTTTCTTTTTGTTCTTTTCATTTCTGTTTTTTTTTTTTTTTTTTTATGTTTTGTGTCAGTTGGAGTCTAGTGTACATTGAGTCTTGAGTCTTTGTGTGCGCATGATATATGGATTAGGGAATGTGTGCATGTTGTTTTTTGGCTGGTTTGAATGGTATGTTGAGCAGCATTACATGTATAGTAGTAGAAGGAATACATAAATCCACACCTGTAAGAATTGAGCCTATTTATTTCTATCTTTTGTGTGTTCATGCTGTTTAGTAATCCTAGAACTTGTTAGTGGATTTTAGTTGGTGGTGTAGATTAAAGGATAAGGGCAGTTTATTCATGATTAGAAGCCCCAGAATTATTCAGCTAAACACGATGATCCATTGCTAACCATTTTGAGCCAAAATAATTCTTTCTTTCATGAGCCCTTGTAATGATATTTGATTAAGAGTGTGTCTCCCACACCATACAAGATAAGAAGGGTACATAGTTGCTCTAAGAATCAAAAGTGAAAGAGGGGTAATAAGAAAAAGAGGGGGTGGTCAATGTTTATGAAGAGGGGCAACAATGAAAAGAATGAAAATTCTAAGTGCGATCAAAGATCAATGCATGCCTACGAAAAGAATACCCCAAAGAAAAAAAGCAGTATGAGGATTAGTGGGAGCACTTATATTAAAAGAGCAGTCCATGTGGCTGGAATCAAGTCTTAATCCACTGTCCAGAAATCCTCACCCTGCTCCGTATGCCCCATTACAGCCAAATAAAGACCTTTTGATAGTTTGCACCAGATTAACTAATAGCCATAAATCTTCGAACAAGCTAATAGGAAAGCTAATGCAGCATGAAATGAGAGTAAACACTAGCCAAACACTTGAGTGTGTGTGAGGAATACTGCTAATACGATCATGTAGTGTCATAGCTCAATGGGTTGTGGAATGTAACAGGTGGATACATGCATGCATGAACTGATTCATTTGATTGCGCACTTTCGTGTCTTGTAGTTTTATTTCTTTTTCATTCATTTTCTTTCTTGGTGTCTTTGTGAATCCACCAACATACTTGAGGGCAAGTATGGTTTAAGTGTGTAGGTGTGATGCGTCTTCGACTTTTGGGCCTTTTGGCCCTATTTTTCATGTCTTTTTGTTTCATTAGAGTCTGTCCAGGGGAAGGAAGCTGTTGTTCAGAGGAAGGAAGCTCAGTCCAAGTCAAACAGAGGAAAGGTGGTCAGAATGAGTAGAACTGGAGCGAATCCAGTCGGTTGCAAGGACTACGCAAAGGAGTATGCAGAGAAGGAGATGAATTGAAGCAAGAGACGAGTATATATTTCAATCTAGTCGGTTGCAAGGACTACCAATCATGCCATTTCAATCTACCCGCCTAGGGTTTGCTCGCTGCCACTACAGCTATAAAAGTTCAGCCAAAGCGGCTGGCACAAGGAGGGTGAATCGATCAGTCTACAGTTCTTAGACCGAAGAAAACACTTTTATTCTCAGTTTTATATTTCTGTTCAAAACAATCTTTATCTGCTTTTATTTACATTACGCTGTGAAGAACAAATCCAAGGCTGTTGCCTTAGGTACGTTTAATCCGAGTATTTCATATTTCTTCTATTTATGTGTTCTATTTCGCTTATCATTATATATTCAATTATGTGTGAGCAGTTTACTCGGTGAGATTTGGGTATGGGGAATGATTGATTGTTGATGTGTGAAATATTCGCGAGGCACTTGTGCCATCGGTTGAGTCCAGTAGTTCTGGAAGGACTGGAGCAGAACTCATGGGCAGTCTTGACCTAACGGGTGATCTCCGTTCGGTTGGTTCAGTCTTAGGCTTCTCTAACAATCACCCATCAACTGTGACGAGGCATCAAGCCATGGTTATCGACCAAAGGACTCATCTCACGTATCGTAGGGATTCCAATGACCGGTTGGACGTGATCCCGGAAATGAGTATCCCGCGAGTGATGTCTACTCTGTAGGTGCGACCATGGGAAGTTTGGAAGAGAAGGTTGGTGAAGGTCATACTTGAAGAGATCGGGTATGACTACTATCTAAGGAGGAGTGAAGCACGACCTTGTGACCGGGGTGAAGCGTGACCTTCGGACCAGGACGACAACAAGGGACTCAATCATCCCAAGTGTAGAGTATGAACTCTTGAAACGCCCCAATGTCTTTGGGCCACGCCTTGAGTTTGTATGAAGCATGGACGGATCTTCAGTATGCCCATGACCGAATAAACATATCAACAATGATCATGACCTACCCCAAATCTTACCCCCTTTTTATATTTGATTCCTGTCTATTTTATTGTGCAGATACACAGATTGAGACCGTGACAACTCGATTTGTATACTGAATAGTAAGGTGGTTCATCGCTCTCCATGGGATCGACCCTAGCTTGCCGCTAAGACTAGCTAGTCCGGTAGTGGGCATAGGAGCGTGTACTGTCCATCTTGGGCATACACAGGTATTTTGATCGTACCACACGACGGGTGCGTGTCAATACTCCACTCTTTTCCGAATTCTCACATGGCTTCCTCTTGCCTGTGATGATCTTATAACGTTTTTACTAATCGTTTCGACTTGCTTCTTATCTTTTGTGCCTTTCGATACAAGATCATTTTTGATCTTTCCTAATAACTTAAGTTGATTTCAAGAACAACGTCTTGCTGATAGAACTTCGTGTATAAAAACGAATATATAATATACTTTCTCGAAATGAGATACACATAAAAAGCATTTCATAATCTTGGCGATAAATCTATAACTACTCGTATTGGAAACTATCTTTTCCAAGTTATTGCTAATTATATAATTCTGCGTCGAAGTTTTACTTGACACGAATCTAATGTTTCTCATTAACGGAGAATCTTAAGAAGTTTTATATTCCTTCTCGATTTTTAGTTCGAATTGTCGCATACACTTAAGACTCTCGTCTTTTCTAAATTCTTTTATTTCGTCTCGGATCTATCGAATGATCCCGGTCATTTTACTGACCGTGTCTGGTCCTAAGTTCTTACTTTCACCTACCTTATAACAATAAGGTAGCTATGTAAATCTTCTCTTTCTACAAGGTCTCGTAAGTCGTAATACCTATCGTAGCTTAATAATTATTGTTATAACAATTCGGTTGTTGGCTACGTGTTCTTCAATTCGCTCTTCGGCTAATATTATCGTTCTTAGCTTATCAACGAGTATCTGAATCGTTTTCTCGGACTGTCCATTCAACTGGAGGTGAGAAGCGGTACTAAAGTTAAGTTTGCTATCTAACTTTTCTGCCTTGAAACCTACAACATCTCGTCGTCGTAAAATTATAACTATATCCTTCCATTTCCATTCTGGAATACCTTAATGGTTATCACAACTCGTATAGTTGTCAGTGAAAAGCTTTCTCCTACTTATAAACTAAACATCTTTCTATCAACGAAACAACGTCTCGTTTCACTCTATTCCACTGAATATCCTTTCTTAAATCTTAAATTCGTTGTCATCAGAAATACTAAGTCCACTCTTTAATTTCTATCATAATACTCATTGCTTCAGAGTCGCTGTCTGGTTTATCCATTCTTTTCCTTAGTCGAAGCTTATTCATTGGCTCGTCCTTTCTCTAGATACTTATAATCTTTCTCGCAATTTGGTACAGCTACTCGGGCCGCTATTTTACCCTGCGATCGATGCTGATGCATCATGCCTTTCTATATCCATCATCTCGAAACCTCGTACAAGCGTTTCTTCTCCAACGTAGAGATACCTAAACTTAATTAGAGTCTTACGACTCAACGTGTCTCTTCTTACCCTTAGCTTTTCCTATATGGTAATTTAATTTCATATTCATAATATTTTTACTAGTTCGAGCCATCTCCTTTGTCTTATGTTAATTCCTTTGCTCGAATACACACTCCAAATTTTTATGATCTGTGAAGATCTCATCCCTTACACCATATAGATGGTGTGTCCAAATTTCATTGCATGTACTACGGCTGCAAGCTCTAAGTCGTGGGTTGGATACTCAATTTCCTGAGGTTAATTTGTCGTGAAGTATAAGCTATCACTCTCTTATCTTGCATTATCACTCATCTTAACTCGTTCTTCAAACCTTGGTATCTACCTCGTATTCCTTGTTCGTTTTTTAGAGGCTCAAATTGGGGCAATGATAAATTTCTCCTCGAACGTCTGCGTACCTATTTCACACTTGTCTGTACATTTATACTTATTTTCTTCTATGTAGTTGTATTATAAGTCTTAGCAACCATAGAAAAATTCTTAAGTGTTCATTCACACTTCTTTTCTATGATAACCGTCCAAACCTAAGAAACTCCTTATATCGTTCGGACTGGTAGACGATTTCCATTAAAGTACTGCCTCCTCCTTGGCAGGATTTATCTTAACGCCTTCTGTTGACACTATATATCCATGAAACTTCACTTTCTTCAATCGAACTTGCTCTTACCAAACTTGGCATATAGTTTCTCGACTCTAGGCGTTTCTAGTACTATTCGCAAGTGTTCTTCGTGCTCCTCCTCATTCTTGGGGTAACTGAAATTATCGTCGAAGAATACTAAAACAAATTTTTCTAAGTCTAGGTGTAAATCCTATCCACGAGGTTCATGAATACTACGGGAGCGTTTGTCAACCAAATGGCATAACTAAGCATTCGTAATGGCCATATCTGGCTTGAAAGATAAATTTTTGGGTATATCTCCAGTTTTACTCTTTTAACTAGTGTTATTTAGTCATTAAGTCTATCCTTGCAAATACACTTGTTTCTTTTTAAGCTTATCAAGGGGTCTTCTATTCTCGTTAAAGGATACTTATTCTTAAGGGTTATCTTATTTAACTTTTGACAGCCTATATACATTCTCGCAGAATCATCCTTCTTCGATGATGAACATTTAAAATGTTTTCCATGGTGAAAACGTTTGTCTAAAGAAATCGTCATCTAACAACTCTTGCAGTTGGATCTTAAGCTCCTCTAACTCCTTCGATACCATTCTACATAAGGCCTTTGATTTGGGAGCTGCTCGTAGTTCTAAGTCGATCGTGAAACCTACACGATAATCTGGTGATAAATCAGATAATATTTCTGAAAAGTCATTTTCATATTCGTTCACAACACTCACGTTTGAATGATCTTCTTGGCTCCTAGATCTCCAACTAGGTACACGAGATAAACGATCGTATCCTTCTTCTTCATCAACATCTTGGCTTGTAGGGCGGATATTTTTTTTTTGATATCCTCCCGCCCATCGATATTTCATATAATTCTGTAGGTTCTCTACTCGGGGGTTTGAAAGAGATTTTTCTCTCGTTGTCGAGAATCGTGGTAATTTTCAAACAACTAGTCCATTTCTGAAATTATATATATATATTTCTTACATTTTATTACTTCCCAATCGATTGCTATGTTCTAACAGAAAGACCCTAAATTAAATTCTATGCTCAATGAAATTAAGGGAATAACACTATGAGATTATCGTCACTCCGTGCAGCGTAATTTTTCCTATTTCAAAATTGGAGCGTCCTAGTTCTACTCCTAAAGGTTAACAGGTACTAATTATAACCGAATATAAGGCTCTAAGATGAAGCAAAAATTATGGCAGGGTAATTTTTAAGGTTCGACCCATACCTGCCAAATCTCTCTTGCCTTCATTATGCCCCTCCTACCTAATCGTGTATGCGCTTGCATTCTGTTGTGGTTGTATTAGGTGTGGCTGTGACTGGACTTGAGTTATATTTGATGGTTGAAGCTGGCCGTACTGATTTAGTTTTGCCGTCCGAAGCAGCGTTGGACAACTCCTCCTTATATGCCCCGTCTGCCCATAATTAAAACATTTATCCGTGTTTGCTAGACACACACCCTCATGTTTCTTATCACATCTAGAACAAGAAGAAATTTCTCGTTTCTGTTCTACTGCTTGCCACGGCTCGGGACAATCCCTCTTAACGTGCCCCTTACGTCCACAGTTGAAGCAAACATCAGTTTTTGCTAAACAAACACCGGGGTGTTCCTTATTACACTTAGGGTAATCTGGATTAGTGATTTTTCCTTGGTTACCGTTCCTTGGCTGCCCTTGCAGCTGTCCTAGTAGATGGTTTCTCTTGCCCTGACTTGATTGTTTATTTCCCTGTGATTTTTTTCTTTGCCACGATTTCTTTCCATAGTTGCTTCCTTTTCCTGGCTGCTGGAAACTCTGCCGAGTCCTATTCTGTTTTCCTTGCTTGTTGTAGTGCTGGTTACAATCACTGCTACTCCCCTCCCATTTATTTTTTCCCTTATAGTTGATATTTTTGTTGGGACGATTTTGAGTTGAAGTCTGGTTTAGTGCTGGTGTGGGCATTACCATCTTTCCTTTATTAGGCACCAATGCCTCTATTTCACGGACTCGCCCTAGTAGTTCTGCATAACTCAGTCCCTCATGTCTGGCTACTGCTATTCTCAGTTCATACTTAAGTTCTCCCTGAAGTTTCCTTGCTATTTCTTCCTCAGTTTCCATTTGATCGTATGCGTACCTTTCATAATATGCCTCCTTAAAATCATTCAAAGTGGTTAGAACCGCTTGCTCTACCGGCATAATTCTCTGTCTAGTCTTCCACCAAAACTTAGCTAGTCCAGTTAGCTGATACCCAGCACATGCTAGGCGCTCCTCATCACTAAGTCTAATCGGCTCAAAGATTCTCTCCATAGAACGTATCCATTGCTTGGCATCACTCAGATTACCAGATCTATCAAAATATGGTGGTTTTCTTCCGAAGAATAAATCCTCAATGTTACGGCGTTACGGAGATAGGGGAAATGAAAAGGTTACAGGATGTTTTTGCCTTTCCTCGCTTATACGTTGTTCTTGACCTCTATCAAACTCTCTAGGACTATCAGGTCCTCTTCGATCGTTAACAGCTCTCAGCGACATTTTTAAAACTATAAGATACAAAAATTCTCTCATTAGTACTTTCTTTTAAGCCTTCATTTTCTCACTAACCCTTTCTTTTCCCACTTAATACTTTCACGTAAACTAGAATAACAAATTAACTTTGATTCTAGTTCCTTCAACTTTTAACCTTCAAGGTTAAATTAAACACTCGTTACACGAGTTCATTTGGCATTCTGGTTTAGTTATACGATTCATAAGAAACTTTCTTGTGACTAAAACCCTCTCATGGGTCATGTATATTATATATACATCAAAAGAATATGTTAGTTTTGCCTTTAACAAGGACTTATACAAAACTAGACTACAACGAGTCTAAGCTAGGCTAACTGCCTACGTGTACAGGATGCACTAACATATTGCATTACTGTACTACTGGAAGTACTAGAACGGAAAAGATTCATAAAATTTTGTATCCGTTGGAGTACTACAAAACTATCTAGTTACTGATCCGACTATGTACATAACAAAAGGCTACTATACTACTATGCGTCCCTGACGCCTTGCTCAACAAACTGCGGTGAAGTCACCACTGCCCTCTATGGCCTAATCCTCCTTGGGGTCCTCGTCCGGGTCCTTGTCCGGATCCTCATCCGGGTCCTCCTCCGGATCCTCATCCGGGTCCTCATCCTCTGACTCTGAACCGAAAGCAAACTGGAGTGCCTCGTCAACCCTCAGAGTAGTGCCGTCTGTAAGTGCAAGTGGTGGCGGTACAGGCACATCTAAAACTGTCGTCTCGGTATCCGAAACCAGGTAGTCCCAGCAGGTTACTAACGCCCGCTTCTTCGGAGGCAGCAGGTGGTCAGGAAGGGAACTCGTCTCGTACTCCTCCCTGGAACGGACCCTGGATGGTTCTGCCTCAAACTCAGCCCGAACTCTGGCCAACTCCATGCAAATCTCATCAAGGGGTCTGTATGAGGATGGTAACTATAACAGGGCGGTAAGCTCTGCGTCCGTGTCTAAGTACTCTGATCCTGTCTCGAATGGTCCCTGAACTCTCGCAGAAGGCTCGGGTAGGATAGGAGTAGGTAACCCTAATCCATCAACTGTCTCTGCAACTAACTCCCCTGTACCCTCACTGGGTACCATCACTGAAGGGATTTCCATCTGTGCAATTATCTCTAGACCTATCTCGTCATGCTCTGACCCTGAATCTGCCGGGAAGTGAGTGTAGGGAGGATGCGCCTGAACAGGATATGCTTCTATATGTCTGCTCCGAAAGAAACGCCTGTGTATCTCTAAAGCAAATCCCTTATAATCCCCTGTCGGCTCTGTATCGTCGCCAAACATCCCAAGATAGTACCATGTCGTATCGTGTGCCCAACCACGCCATTCCTCTGGTAGTCGTCTAACCAAGTCAAGTATAGCCTGACCCTCTGTAATAGAACGCCGGACTGGATGATAAACTAACGAAAAGTAACTAATCCTCTGTCCTACGTCGTGTCTCGGGTTTGCCTCATAATCCCTATACCTATCCAATAACTGATCTGCCAAAGTACACTGTGGCGGGGACTGAATCTCCGAAGCCGTGTCACTACTGGAAGCCATCCTACAAAGTTTTTAAGAAACACGGATCAGTAAGGGTAAGATGATATCTTATCTTACGGAAAATCTTAAATTACAAAATGAATATTCCTTATTCAATTGTAATATCACCACACTTAATCTAACAAACTTATCTTAAACATCTAGCAATTTCACAGAAAATTGCTCTCGTACTCACAATATATAGAAATAAAATTTCAAGATTTTATTCCCATTCCTTATCTCATTCTTTTAATTTCTTACTTTAATTCCTTATTATTCTCCTTCATTATTCCTTATTTCTTTCTCAAAGAAATTTTTCATCGATTCTCATTCATTAAAACAAAGCACGTCTACTTTGTTCATGTTACTTATGCAAAAGTAACATTCATTTACAAAAGACTTTGTCGTTTACAACTCTTAATACTCATATGTGTCGCATTCTTAACTCAAGGACGAAAAATATAAATTCCAAAAGAGAAATGGAATATAACTAAAGAATAACTTTTTAAAACATAAGTTCTAGTCGTCGTCGCTAAAATCGAGCGATCGTTGGAAATTTAATCAAGCTTCGTGCTTGACGCCTAATAGTAAAAACAATTCTCTTCGCAAAGTTCGAACAAGGCGAACTCTACTGAAAAATGAAACGAAATGAAAAGGAACGACGTCGTTACATGTTACTTATACGTAAGTAACATTCGTCTCTTTAAACCACTTATACCATACTAAAAAGGTTTTGCTAGCGGGGCATAAGACCCATATTACTGAGTTTCTTATTATGTGGGTTGATCAAGTCCACATAACAGTCTCTCAATCACATGGAACTTCTGTCTCGTTCTAGCATTCACTTCATACAGAATTTACTTTCCTAAATCGAGTAGTAATTTCTCGAATTGCGCACACAACTACCTCTAAAAAGAAACTTTCGGAAATTTTCCAATTTAGCTCGGAATACTCAATCTTCTCGAGGAAGATACAAATTTTAAGCTAATCGAATACTTGAACGGCTCCTAATAAGTAAAACAAAGTCATCTCCAAGAGACTTTGTTCATGCCACTTACAACAAAGGTCGACTTTGCCGAGTCTTTATTCATGTCACCATACACACGTGACATTCATCAACAGAAATTCTTCTCGTGTTGTGGATCTCCTTTCGAAATCATTTGGATTAACGTTTCTTAAAAACGTATAAGTTCTCGAGGTATCGTTTAACCTTAGATTTCAAGTCTACATTCTTATTGAACCGGGAAAAATCCCTAGATTCCTTCTAGGTTCTCGTGCCATGTATTTTTTTTGAAATAAGGGAAATTATTGCCCAAATAATTTCACATAAGATAGTACTCGTACTATCACAAAATCACATAGTCAAAACAAAGTATAAATTAAATTATACTTTCATAAAATTCTTATTTTTGGCACACAACACATTCTCATTCTCATTTTCATTGAATACTTGTTCATAAAATTTCTTATTAAAAAGAAATCACATTATTAAAATTATTTCCTTTCTTTCCTCGTTGAGCCGACGTAGCGGGAAGTTGAGTTGTCGTCTACACTCTAAATCTTAACATTATAACTTAACTCTTAATTTTACTTGAAAGAAGACTCTGATCTAGAGTATAAACAAATTATTCTATCTTACGACTCGAAAGAAGACTCGACATAAAGTACGAACGAATATTCTATACCACTACTCGAAGGAAGACTCGTGTCGAGAGCAGAAACGATGGCTCTGGTACCACTCTGTCACAGTCCCAAATTCTGAGGGACGGCAGAAGTCGGGGTGCGACTGGGATTGGATTAAAGAAGCGGGGAAGAAGGGGACTGACTAAACAAACATACATAAGAGACATCATACATTCTATGAACAAGACTTTAATTACAAAAGGAAGAGTAATTCTCGAAGGATTACTCGACAGAAGGTACTCAAAGGGCATCTAAGTTTAAGTTTACAGACATAAACTACAGTGTTTTACGCAATGTACATAACATCAAAGTACTTAGAGTTTTGCAGCGGAAATGTGATTCATACTAACTAAAGTCTTCCTAGACAACTTATTTCAAGCCTCGCCGCTTCCATCGCTTCAACCTGCACATTTAGAAAACATATGCAGGGCTAAGTACAAAAGTACTTAGTGGGCACGTTGCCGAAAACATATTCATAAGTATAAATAATCAGGCATTTCATAATTGTAGCACATCGGGGTTTTATTGAAAATGGCCCGTGTCTACTAAACATTTTCTGACTCATTTGTATAAATTAGCTTGTACAAGCATTTTTCTAGTATGTTACGTTCAAATCTTGACCAATTCCTCATTCACCGTGGCTGGTTACCCCTCAACAGGATACCACATACACCACAGGTTACAAAGTGCACTAACTCTGGAAAGCACTTAATAGCTAACTCAGAGCCGATCGATAGTTAACATCCAAGCGGTTAACTAAAAATCTGGAAAATACGAATGTTAACTCAGATAGGTACAAGAGAACTCACATAAAATATTTAAACAGTTTATGCCATGATTATCACTTTGAAAACACGGTTATCAAAGCGATAAAGAAATACTTTCGGGTTGTGGAAAAACCCACATTTTATTTGTTATAGATAAAATCCCACCTTTATACTTTACAAAACTTATTACTCGTACTTTCGTCTTCTAGTCTCCCGTCCTTTCCTTACTGCTGACTTCCTCCTTCATTGTACATAATTCATATTTTAATAAATAGGTCGAAAAAGATTAAAGAGAACAGAGATTGGAATTAGGTTTTAGTTTCCGTCTTTTTAGTTCTTTAGGCATTTGCACGCTACTAATTCTTTTTGATTAACCGGGAACGAGACTTGAAAATATCTCGTTTAGAACTTGTAAGGTTCTTTACTCGACTGTTAGGTCAGTAGAAAAGATAGTCGATAACTCATTACGGCTTAAAAGATCGAAAGAAACTAAGTTGCGAAGAAAACAACTTAGGAAATTGAATTCTGAAATTTCACTGCGCAATACAGAAGTTCTGGGGACTGCCCAGAACAGAGAATCTGGAAACAGGGGAAGTGCCCTGTTCTTTTAGAAAGCCTTGGAAGTCTAGTTTACTCTCCAATTTACGGATCTCAAATTCGATAAACGTGCTAAGAGATATTACAATTTCCGGAAAGGGTCGCAAAACTGCCGCGGCTAACCCTAGTTGCTCGATAGAATCGACGTATGACCTCCTAGGCTCGTTCTATGTTATCGAATCTACATTTTCACGATTTTAGCACTTCAAGGCAGTCAACACGTACTCTTGTACGTGAAGAATTCCTTTCCGCCGTTCGTCTATTAGCACGACGTTCTAAACATCGGCTTTCAAACTAACAAGTACTATACCAAAATCAAGTTAACAATTCTCGTTTCTAGTTCTCGATTTTAACTACAACTCATTGTATAATAATCCAGATGCTCATATCGTCAACTACAAAGTCATTCCTTAGTTCATAGTAAGCATTATTATCTAGTTAAAATCCTTACCCGACTTCTCGATTATTATTTACGTTCACTTGTTCGTCTCTTACAAAATTTCCAAAGTTATCGGAATTCATTCATTTTCTACGACATTAATCATCATCTAACGAGATTCATTATTATATACATCATCACCTCATATCATTACTTAAACTCAACTTATCGATCATTGTTCGTCTCTTATGTAAAATTTTACGTTCTCCGTTTTCATTCAAATTTTACGACAACAATTATTATCTATCGAGCATTCCTAACATGCAAATCATATTATCAAAACATTATCGAGCCTCAACTTATCAATACATCTTCGTCTCTTACACTTTTCGTTTTAATTTTAGAAAAATCTCAATTTAATATATATCATCCTCATGCATCGTATAATTCATTTCCATTAAACAATCGAGCATATCTTAACATTTACTAAACCATTCCCTAATTTTCGAAAAAATGAAAGAGAGGGGAAAGAAGATTTGTTCGGATCAAACTAGAGATGAAGTTTTTACCTTTCGATATATGAAATCGGATTGGAATTTAATCGGTAGATGCAAGAGTTGTGGATCTTGGAAGAGCTTGAGTTTGGTGCTTCAATGGAGGAATTGGAGAAAAAAATGAGAGTGAAATGAGGGAGTGGGGTGGCGGTATTGGTGGGATAAGGAGGAGGGTGATGACTCACCTTGGTGAGTCATAAAGTAGGGGCAAAGAAATATCCTACAACATAGTGAGTCGTTAAGTTTCGTTTGGCGAGGAAATTTTATTCGAAATTCCTCGTTTTCGGCTCTTAAACATCGTTTTAAAAGTCAAGAAATACTTTTCTAGTTAGATACGGAATTGACGAAATCTAATTTGTCCGTTAGATTGGAAATAATTAACGTACTCGGAAAACCTAAATCGTTTTTCAAAATCCGAGAAAAAGTCGGGACGTCACAGTCCAAATTTCGTCCGGAAAATCACAAAAATGAACTTTCTCAGGCGAGTTCGTATCGCGATTTCGTGAATGTAAAAATCAGACGGTTTTCCGATCTAAGTTCCAGAACTAAAAAGTTATCGTACGCGATAACCCTAAATACAGTAGTCATCTAACTGACTTCCGTAATTTATTTTCGGAAACGGATTTTGTAATGCCCCGTAAAATCCTTACGTTCTTAATATTTAAAGTTAATTAAATAAATGGCTTTGCACGATTAAGTTTATAATTTTTGAATTCTAAGGCTAACGGTCGAATCCGTTATTAAAAATAAATTACAGAAGTCGGCTAGACGACTACTATATTAGGGGTTAGCGCGTACGAAAAGTTCTTAGTTTGTAAACTAAGAACGGAAAACCGTTTAATTTTACGTTTACAAAATCGCAATACGAACACGCCGAGAAAGTTTGTTTTTACGTTTTTCCAGACGAAACTTGGACTTGTTGTCCCGAGTTTTTGTCAAAATAAATTTTATAAATTTATTTTTTCTAATTAAGTTCATACGTTAGAATTTAAGGTCAAATCGAATCGCGACGATTTTTGTACCGAACAACGTTTTCATCGTTCGTTTTCCGTAACGTCGGATCGCGCTGGAAAAACTGTAACCCTCTTAATTACATGCATGCAGCCGCCACCTCACCTTAATTAAGTGTAAGCTTGCATGTTGACCATGTTTAATTAGTTGACACCTAAACCTACCTTTATACATGTTCAACCTTTCATCATTTCAACTTTTGGACAAACACATTTTCTTTCTCTCTCCCTATCTCTCTCTCGGCAATGCTCTCTCTCTCGGCAATGCTCTCTCTCTCTCCCTCAAACTTCATCTTCTTCATCCTTCCCATCCTCCATTGAAGACCTCTCAAAGCTTGAAGAAAGAACACAAGTCCTCAATCATCCATTCAAACACCATACATCCTTTGTTAATTCTCTAGGTAATGATCTCCTCCACAATCCTATCCATTTAGTTTTCTTTTCTTTTATTTTCCTCCTTGTTCGAAATTTTAAGGTTATGGGATAGATGAATTGATCTTAGAATGATGAAATTAGATATGTTAGATATGATAATTATGGATTAAAAATGATCAAAAACAAGAACCCTAATTATTGTGTGAATGCAGAATTTTTTAGGGAAATTGTAGGATTTTTGTTTTTCTTCTTTTGATCATGAATTCATGCTTAGTAGATGATTAATTAGTGTATGGGATGAAAAGGGATTGAAAGCCTTATGTTGTTATGAAATTCAATTAGGGTTTTGAATTGAATTTGGGGATTTTTGTATGTTAATTGATAATAGAATTGCAATTGTTTAATTGATGATATAAGAGTATGTTTAGTAAATAAATGTTGTTAATTTGAAAAGAAAATCATCCCCTTAACATATGTATAAAACCAGAAATTTATAAGTAATTAGGGGTTTTCACATGATTGTTTAAAGTGATGAATTGTTAGTTGAATATTGTTGCAAATTATATTAGTTGATTATAGAAGTTAATTGGAAATTTTCTAAAAATGTTTAATGGAATGTAAGAGACTAAAATCACCATATAAACTGAGTTATAATGATGATAAGATATGTTAGCATGCATGAAAATGATTCATATTAGACGTAGATTAATGTCGTAAAATTTGAACAAAAACCGACAACTTTTGAAAAATCGCGTAAGAGACGAATATTTAGTTGTAACTGAAAATCAAGAAGTCGGATGAGAATTCTAAGTTGATATTACTGTTTATAATGAAATTTGGAACATTTTTCTAGTCGACGTCATAAGCTTACGAGTTAATCTAATATGGGCTATAGTGATAATCGAGAACTAGAACACGTTTGAAAGTTTTTGTTGGTATAGTACTTGATAGTTGAAATCCGACGCTAGAACGTCGTGCCTTTGAGCAAGTTAAGAAGGAGTTTGTCACGTACGGAGGTACGTGATGACTGCCTTGAGAGTTCAGTTTCAAAAAAAGTTGAATACGAGAATTTAAAACGAACCTAAAACGTTATACGGCGAACTTATCAATCAATTAGGGTTTTCACGGCAGTTTTGCGACCCTCGCCGGAAACTGTAATAACTTCCAGCTCGTTTATCGGATTTGTGATCTGTAAATTGGAGCAGAAACTAGACTTCCTAAAATTTCTATTGGTACAGGGCTCACCCCCTGTTTCCAAGTCCTCTGTTCTGGACAGCCTCCAGAGTTACTGGACTGTGCAGTGAATTTTCAGTTTCTTGTTTTCTAAGTTGTTTAGTTCACAACTTAGTTCCTTTCAATCATTTAAGCCGTTTTATCTAACGGATACCTTCTATCTGACCCTAGAGTCAAGGACAAGACCTTGAGTGATGAAAACCAGTCGAGATCTTATCTCTTATCCTTTCTTTAAAGAAGTAATAAACGAGAACTTTCATAAAGTGTTCAGTGATCTAATATCTAAATCGCCTAAGTTGTTTCTTTCCAGCTTAGTTTCTTATAATCCTTAAAGTCGTTTTAAGATATCGAAAACCTTCTCTACTGACCCGAGAGTCGAGTATGAGATCTTTCGAGTTCTAAACGAGATTGGTACGAGTCTCGTTTCTCGTTTAAGTAAAACGAATCTAATAAGCGTGCAAATGCCCAAAAGAATAAAAAAACTAAAACTCTCTTCAATTCTCTTTCTTCGAGTATCTTTTGCGACCCGTTTTTAAGTATGTTTATTTTACGATGAAGGAGGAAGCCAATTGTAAAGAAAGAACGAAGATCCAAACTTGGAAGCTTTTGCGTATAAGTTCTGTATTTACAAGGTGGGCTTTTATATACAAAATAAAACGAGCAATGCTCGGAAAATGTTTCTTTATCGCTTTGATATCTGTGTTTTCAAAGTGATATTATGGCATGAACTGTTTTATGTTTTTATGTAAGTTCTCTTGTACTTATCTGAGTCAACATTCGTATTTTCCAGATTTAGAGTTAGTCTATTTTAGATTAACTAACGATCGGCTCTGAGTTAGCTGCTAAGTGCTTTCCAGAGTTAGTGCACTTTGTAACCTGTGGTGTATGTGGTATCCTGTTGAGGGGTAGCCAGCCACGGTGAATTAGTTTGGGTCAAGATTGAACATAGCATACCTGAAAATACTCGGCCGAGTGATTTATGAGAAAAAGTCAGAAAATGTTTAGTAGACACGGATTCTTTCAATAAAAACTCCGATGTGCTACGTTTATAAATGCCATATTTATCTATATTAATGATTATGATTTTGGCATCGTGCCCACTAAGTACGTTTGTACTTAGCCCTGCATTGCTTTCTAAATGTGCAGGTTGAAGCGACGGTGAGCGGCGACGGTTGATGTTGAGTTAGAAGATAGATGCTTAGTTAGAACCCCTTCCGCTGCCAAACTTTGAATTCCTTTTGATGTGCTTTTGAACAATTTTCAGTAGTCTAAGTATGTAAATTTGAACTTAGTTTCTTTTGTACTTTTGTCGAGTAATCCTTAGGGATTAACTCTTTCTTTTATGTTAAAGTCTTGTTCATAGTTTAATAATGTCTTTTTCATGTATGTTTAGTCGGTTAGCCCCCCTTCTTCCCCGCTTCTTTAATCCAACCTCAGTCGCACCCCGGCTTCTGCCGTCCCTCGGGATTTGGGGCTGTGACAGATTTCACCGTTGGTTTTAGAATTAAAATTCGTGAACTTAGGCGTGCAAAGCCATTTTTATTATTAACTTAAAATTTTTAAGTCAGTACGAAATTTATGGAGTATTACAGGTGAATAAGCAAAGGCTCAACTTTGGGGCTTATGCTATGTACCATTTCAAGGATATCGTAAACTCTCGCAATCAGAGGTTTTCCCTTGCCCACCTGGTGACTCGCTATGCCATAGGGATGCACGGATTTGACGTAATCACTACACAGCTACAACCAATGCAAGAGGAGCGCCTGGACCTTGCTTGCTTCACTGCCATGGGTGTATGTGGAAGGTGTCACACCCAGAAATCCGGTGTGTAGGAACGATCAGACTCCATTGGAATGCGAAGGTGAAACCATCAACTAAACATACCATTACTGTTACAACTCAACCCGAGATATAACCAAACACTAACTTAGTTGATTTAAGAATGTGAAACCAACAAATAAAACTTATCTGAACAAGAAGTTATGCTCGGGAATAGGGGAATAAGGTTTGAAAGCGATAACGAATATGAACATGCTTCCAAATCAAAATTCATCAAGAAATGAGCATAAATAATTTACAACAGTTTCACCATATAATAGGAAGTATCTCGACTCCAAGTTATGCAGACATGAAAGTTAAATGGGAATTAAGAAGTTGTTTTGATCAACGGCTCATTGTTTCATAATCATATCAGAGTTATCAAAAAGACATAATCAAAAGATTATCAAATAGATTATCATGCAGCAGAGACATCATTTGCTCTTGACAACTACATGTATGAAGACATGTGATTGCCGACTCAAACCTTCAACACATAACACACCACCAAGAATCACCCTTGCCATCTTCATCTAAAGCTAACCTGCACGTTTAGAAATACATGCAGGGCTGAGTACTTCGTACTCAGTGAACACATTGCCAAAAACATTCTCAAAAACTTGCTCTTAGAGCTATATGATTGAAACTTGCCTCTCTTGCTGCATCACAAGGGTTAGATATATAAATAATTGCTTTAAAGGAATTTTCCACTTGTGACAGTCGTAAAACATTTTTGTTTTGTAAATCGTCTGTGCAGGCTAAGCTTATATCTTAGGTATGAATCAATCTACAACTTATCTTTCTGTGGTGTCGAGAAGTAGGCATCCTCCTCGAACACCGTGACCAGCCCAACCGAAGCAAGGCTCACAATCACCTTAATTAATGCATGCATTGTCCCGTATCTTACAGGACCTTTATCCTGTGCGTCCACAGGACCTTTAATAATCTTTAACACGTAGATGATTGCATACCAAAATATTTAGAACATTTAGGCAAGTCAATCAATTGGAAAAGCGCACGTAATATGTAAATAGTACACGCATTCATCATTTAGTTTTAGTTCAGAAAGCCCACCTGTCCTCTGAAGATCTAGCTAGGCGGCTTACTCTTTTTGTCCTTGCTACTTTTCCATCCCGCTTGGTCCTTCACAATTTAACATCGAATAAGGACAAGACTCTGGTCGCGTAAGACGCAAAGTAGATTTTGGGTCCGGCTGAAGGACTTCTACATGACTTGGGTCTTTTCTATATTATTTTAACTTTTCTAAGTCGACATCTTTTCTCGACTTTCTCATTCTCGGTTTATCTACTCTACTCGGTTACTAGATAAACTTTGTCTCACTTTCTCGTTTCTAGAAATCATATTACTTTAGTTCTTTCCGCTAAACGAAAGAATACTATTCATCTCGACTATACTTCTCAAGTTCTCGTTTCTTAATTCTTAACTATTGTCACCTCAAATCGTTCATGTCATAAACGAGCATTTACAACATATAACAATTTATTTCACAATGAAATAATAATAAGAAAAACATTTCACTTAAGCACATAAGTCCAATCAAACATAATGAATTCAAACATGATTTATGCAATGAACAGTTAACTCGACACTGCTTGACTTTATTCTTGGAAAAATTTTAACTTCGGAAAAGAATAAAGATAATCTCATCTACTTTTAATAATTAAATTCAAATAATAAGAATTTTGAATTTAAAACTCAACTTCTATTTAATATTTCTCGATTTAAAATACGTCATTAGTTATCAAAAGACGAACGTATACTCGTATAAATTCTCGCCTTAACAATTTAACTTTCAATAATATACTTTCTTTCTTTTTTTTAATTAAATTCTCATTTTCTACATTAAATCGAAATTCGAAGTTATATTTATAACTTAACGCTTAATAACTTCGTCGTCTTATCTTAATTTTAAAATATTTGAAAAGCAAACTTGATTATTTTTACTCAAGCATCATCAATCAATCATCCAATACTCGACACATCATCAAAAAACGAACATTCAAACAATTAAAACTCACTAAACTCGATTTCACATTTTAATAAATATAATTTACTCGATCTGAACTTAAGACTTTATTTTATCTAAGCTATTTTTTCATAGCATTATTTAATCATCACATATAAACATACATTTCAAAACTCATATTTTATAATTCCTTAATAAGAAATTGTCTCATTAACTTATTTATTTATATTTCTATTATTTTTTTATTTTATTCTAAAACCTCTTTGATTAATCTCATAATCAAAACAAGTAAACAAACTCGATCTTGATTAAATTATTTCTTAAGCTCTTAATCGATTGAACGAACTTAATCTCGATTAACTTATCTTTAAATTTTCATACTCGACTTTTAATCTCTTCTTCTTGGTTCTAATTTCTCTTTTTATTTCTCAACTAATATTATTATCTCTATTTTTAATTACCATTATTAACTCATATATTTTCTTCTATTAATTACTTAATTCTTAACAAAGAAATGCTTTTCTTTATTTTACTAAACTCATAATTCACTAATAAAATATTTATTCACTTTTTATTTTCTATTTCATTTCATTATTTTATTTTCCGATTTTCTTATTATTTTATTAATTTTCTAAAATTAGTTAATATTATAATTAATTAATTAATTTTATAATTAATTTTATTCATCTTCAAATCTTCATGTTCTTTACCAAGAACACAAAGAACACACACTCAAATATTCATATTTTCACCAAGAACACTTAGAACACACACTAAATCTTCAAACTCAATTCCATCGACTTTTACACATTTATATGCCTAAAATTCCATTGTTTTCATCTCTTAAATTTTCCTTAAACATCTAATACTCTAATATCAACATGAAAACATACATATCATCCATAACATCAAAATCATCAAAAATCATAATCTCTTTCCTACACTCATGCTTCGATTTTTTTCAAGGAAATAACATAATAATTTAAATCATCAACTCAATCATATTCTCATACTCAATAACATGCTCATAACATACTCAAATCATCAAACAACAAATAAATCAATTACTCCTCAATTTAATCCTAATTTTCGGTCACACAAAAAATTAGGGCAAACATGATTTTCTCAACTTCTCATGCAAATAAATCATTCTAATCATCATCACAAAACACATATTATCAAGAAATCATCAAGAACTCATCAAAATTATTTTTCTTCTTTTTCTTTCCTTATTTTCGGTCCTAATAAATTTTATAGGATTATTTTTCTTTTCTTTTCTCTTAATTCCTAGATAAATTTCTTGGGGTTTATTCTCCTCATTAAATCATCATTCATCATCATCACCATATCCTAGGTTTGCGTAAGCAATATTTAAACATGCATATTTTCTTTCTTTAGGGCTTATAGATTACATGTATACAATAATCGAATGAATTAACATACTTAGAGAAAATAAATCGAACTCCTTCTTCTCTTGGCAATTGAACCGATGGTGAATGAGGGATGAGCTTCAAATCCTAGCTTGGATTTTCCATGGAGGATCTCATCTTTAGACCTCAAGAAAAATTAACAAGAATTAATCATCTCATTTAGGGCAAAAATGCCGAAATTTATAGGAAATAGAGGAGAGATGATTTTGATTTTGAAATAATCACCAAGCTTGAAGAACTAGGTTACCTTCTTAATTAGGGTTTGAGGAATAAAGGTGATGAACTTATTGAAGCTTGGGTACTTGAAATCTTGGACTTCAAGGGAGTTTTTCTTCTATATCTAAGCGTATGTGTGTGCGGTGAAGAGAGGGGGAGAAGAGAGAAGATTTTCTTCTTCCTCTTCTTTGTTTCTTACGTGAGAGAGTAGAGAGATGAGTGAATTGTTATGATTATCACTTAGCTAGGAAGAAATGAAATTGTAGCTAAGTTAAGTGTATGAAATGATTATATTCCCCTTACGTGTTAAAAATAGGTTTAGCTAGGTTAGGGAATATAATTAAGGGAGAGAGAGGAGATGCATGTCGGTAGAGAGAGAGAAGGAGAGAGATAAAATAAAAATTATCTCACTTTAAGTGGTATAATTTTCCCCGGAAGAAAATTAGTTTTTCGGTAGCATATATCTGTATTTTTCCGTTAACTCTCAAAACGTCTGGAAACTCTCCTTAACTCGTTCCCAACATCGGAAACACCTCTACATCCTCTCATATCTCATGAAATAATTTAAGGAATCCAAATATCAAAATTTTAGGTCAAAATTCCAAGTAACGAAGAAAACCTTAAAATCACTCGGCTAATTAAACCGTTAAGAAATAAATTCTTAGAACTCTCTCATATGATCTCAGATGAACTTCTAATATATCTCAAAGGTCTTAGAATTAGTTCTATGTTCAAAAGACACTAATTAAACTAAATTCGGAGTCCGTCGGTGAATAGTAATTTCTCAGCTTTTTGGCACTATTCGTCAAAAGTAAAAGTTCTCACAATTCTCCGAAATTCATACTCATACTCAAACTCATATGAATAAGCTCAATCGAAGCATCACATACTCATTCCGAATAATTGAAACGAGAAAAATCACATCAAAGCACATAAGGGCATTTTTGTCATTTTTCAAGAAAATTTCTTTTCTTGAAAAATTTTATCACTCAAGGCACGTTATTTAAAATATATAAACACATTTTAAAACACAATCAAAGAATCATAAAATTTTGGGGTATTATAGAAGGAACCTTGGTGTTTGTAATTCCACCAGACGAGCCTGCCTAAGTTGCTGACTTGCCTGCCCAAGACGTATAGCAGGGATGATGGAACGCTTGACCAAGTTGAAGGAAGAAAGCAATGCCAGACTGGAGCAACTTGGATTGGAGAACAAGCAAGCCCTTGCCGAGATCATGAGTGCCTTGAAGATTGACCCAACCAGATCAGGATCTAACCCTGCCCAATGATTTTGTCCTCCCAGTTTTTAGTAGTTTAGGTTTCATTTTCTGTTTTGCGTTGTTTGAGTCTAAATGTTTTTAAAGTTTTTGTTTAGAGTCTAAGTTTGTGATCTATCTTTATTTTCACTCACTTTGCTAAAGGGAAAGTGTGTCGGTATGAGGGGTAGAGCGTCTGTTTTTATAAATTTTAGTTTTGTGTTGGTCTGTGCCTTCCACCCACTTGGCCTAAGCAAAGTGTGTGGGTGGGAGGAGCGTCTTTTGTGTGCCTGAGGTCAAGCATACTTAGGATGATTAGATAATGTATGAGCATAACTTGATTCTGAGCTATATGATGAGAGCACTTTTGTATTCTAAAACATCATTGACTTAGGCTAGAAGAACTTAGATGAATTAGACACGTTCTTTCTTTTGTGAGCCCAATTGAGCCGAAGAGCCTGCCCAACTGAATTTCCCTTGTTAAGCCCCTTTGAGCTTTTAAAATTTCTTTGACTAGATATATGCAGCCTATACACTATATCCTACCCGGTCAATATGGACTTAGGTGCATAAGATAAAGGGAGAATGAGAGGAGCAGTTGAGTCTTTGAAAGAAATGTAAGGGCTAATTAATAAAGGACTTAGAAAAAGGAAAAAAGGGGGGGGGGGGGGGGGGAGGGAGAAGAAAATATAAAAAAAAAGAAGTCCTAAACAAGTTGTGCTAAGGCCCGCAAGAAGAAAAGGCGAAGGAAAAGAAGCTAAGGTTGGCCGCTCCGCTTGGCCAACCTAAGTCCGAATGATCCAAGCCTAGTTCCAAATATTATTTACCCTTGCCAAAGCTAAGTTTCAACAAAATAAAAGACCTAAGGATAAGTCTTTCGAACCTAGTCTAAGAGGTGGAGAGAGTAGCAGGCAGGCAAGCTTATGGTGTGGTTAAGAATGACATATTTTAAGCGTAAACACTATCCCATACACAAGAGTGAGAGTGTTGGTGAGGAATATCCTTGAAAATTCTCACTTGTTCATTTTTAACCTATTTGATGATTTATTTGGATTGGTTTATTTGCTTAAGTTGTATGTGAACTGGATTATGCTCTATCTTATTTCTTTATCCTATGTTGTGCTAACCTCTATTTGTGTTTTGAGTCAAGTTTTTTGAGTCTTTTTTGTTTTTTCTCTTGTTTGGGCAAGCCGTACACCGTGCCTGAGGACATGCATGACTTTAAGTGTGTGGGTATGACGAGCCCATACTTTGTGCTCTTGTCATGTGTGTTTTAGGTCTAGATTAAGTCTGTTTTAGTGTCTTGTGTCTGTTTTGTCTCTGGGAGGACACTTAAGTTGGCAGGGCAAAGAAAGGTAGGAATTGGGCAAGATTGATGCCAAAACATGCAAAAAGAGAAGGAACTGGCGATACGATGCAACGACCATAGTAGCTGTGCTCGTAGCTCAATGCTATCGAGGGCATAAGTCCAAATAAAGATGAAGAGCTGCTCCACTTTCAGAGGTATAGTCAATCTAGACGATTGTGTGTTTCGCTCCAGAAGGCAATGTGCAGGCTGTCGAGGGTAAGAGATGGCAGAGAGATTAGGGAAGGCAGAGTGTAGAGCTTGGGCAACGGCGCTGGCGCGTGAAGATGCAGCTGTTAGAGTCCTACAAGGAAACAAATTCCTTGTAGTACAAGATTAAGATCAGAGTTTCTTACTACAACAGCAGCACATTTTTAGCGATAAGGAAGGTGATCTTTCCAACCTTATCCATGGATTTTTACATGGAAGCAGCCGGCCCATTCTTTAGAAGGCCCGTTTGTGGGTTTGCCCTAGTTTTGTACTCTATATATATGTATATATGCAAGGCGTAAGATACACTTTTACCTTACCGCACAGTTTTTTTACTTTCTGCACTTCGAAACACTTTTATTTTCGGTAGTATATGATCTTAGATACAATTTACGTTTATTGCTAAGTCCCAATAGGGTGAACATCTTTTTCTTATCGTTATTAATTCAAGTATGTTTTTCTTTATCTCTTTTTCTTTCGTTATTTACTTTATGTCTAGCTAAGCCTTTAAATCCAGGTTTACGGTAGATGATATGATGCATAACTTGTAGATCTCGTAAGGTCTAAGTGTTCTTGATAGTTTTATATAAGTGTGTTCCCGTCAAGGTGTTATGCCCAGGACTTTTGGGCAAGCAAGAGGATTGGCTAGGATGTCCCTGTCAAGACTTAAACATAAGGATGGAGTTGGGCGGACTATGTAGCGTACGTGGCGGCGTGACAATGGGGACCCTGCATAGTTTTAGCCTATAACCACTGACACACTTACACAACAAATATCTTTGAACCAATGATCGAGATAAAGTTATACTCATTGATTCGAAACCTAAATCTAGATTGTTTTTATTACTGATCTTTTTGCTTGTCTAGTTTCAGTTATTTACTTACAGCAGTTTGGCAATGGTGATAGTGACAGTTACCCAAGGCTATAGTAGATAGATACTCAACACAACCTTTTTGTGCCCCAACTAGAGATTATCGCGAGCAACTCCCTGTGGGATCGACCCTGTACTTGACAACTAGCTGTACCTAGGGGTAGGCATAGGAGTGAAATACAAATTATATTTTGTCGCAGCTTAAACGATAGCTGCATCACCCTGCCTGCTTCCAGAAATGTAGCTCTCTATCCTTGTTTTGCCCAGAATCCACCTACAGAGCAACAGACTACCTCCTACCCAGAATATGCCTTCCAAGACACTAAAACTAGACAAAACACACACAAAGACTCGATCTAAACTACATAAAACAGACACAAAAAGATACAAAATACGGACTTATCATGCGCACACACTTAACCCACACTTGTCCTTAAGTGTGCACAAATAACTTGCCCAAGACATAAACAAAAGAACACAACAAAAGACTCCAAACAAGATCAACACTGGAGAGTTAGTAAAAACAATACAACAATTTTTTAAAGAATTTTGCAAGTGAAGGGAAAAGAAAATGCAATGCCATCAAACAAGTCAAGACAGAATTGTGAGCTCTAAGATATCCTTTCCACACTCATCACTCTTGTGTTTAAGTTCATTTTCACTCTCATAGATCATCTTGACTTTGGTGTCACCATAGGCTTGCCTACCCTTTAAATCTAAAGTTCTTATTGTAAACCTCATAACTCATCATTAGGTCTTTGTAGGTTGTATTAGCTTAAAGCAAAAGGTAGGAATTATTTAGATCTTGGCTAAAGGTCATTTAAACTCGTACTGGGCAACAGGGGTTCCTAGCTCCTTCTTGATTCCTGGCCTCAATTATCCAAGCCTAAGCTTCAACCTTTATACTAGGGAACTTATGAGTTTTCTTTTTTCTTTTTCTCTCTTTTTTCTGTTACCTAACTCTTTCATTCTTTATTTTAATTGGGTAAATCTCAACTATCACAAAACTTATTCTTGCCCGGGATGTACCCCCATCTCCTTCCTGCCCTTTTCTTCTTTTATTGCCTAGGTTCCCATAACCAGATAAACTTAATTTTCACGGGACAATATTTAAGTGATAGAAAGAATCAATTCAGCTCAAAAGGGCTTATTGAAGGATAATGATGTCAAGTAGTCAATTTAAACTCAATGGGCTAATGAAAGAACTGCCTAAATCATCTAAGCTCAGAGATTATCAACATAAATCAAAGTAGAGTCAAGTTCTAGTTCTTCCTAATCAAGATGTCTTTAAAAACACACAAAGAATGAATTCAATTAAGCTCAAATCCTCACAAGGTATGGTCACAACTCAATCCATCATACAAGTTATCTTCTAGCATGCATAAACTTAACACTGTTCAACAGGCAGCAATTAAGAACAAAAATCATCATATCATCTTGCCAAACTACTCCATGCTGATCAACACAACTACTTAAAAATAAAAATACACGGCACAGACACCCCACGCACACACTTTGCTTATAGAAAGTCTATCCATGGAGGCCTCAACCTTGGACTCAACAGACTAATTGACAAACATTTGGCCTCCCTACGCACACACTTTGCTTACAGCAAAGTAGAGAATGTAAAGAGGTCAAGACTCAAACACAAAACAAAATGAGTCATTTGCCTACCTCACCACACATTTTGTAAAGCAAAATGTGGGTGAGGTATTCGATGACTCCACTGACTCTAATGCTAAAAAGAAAAGACACACAGAACAAAAGGACACTAAAAAAAACACAGGAGGACTTAAGGAAGCAGAAGGATCACGTACTGACCCCAATTTCAGATAGCGGGCAAGGCTATTGAGGGTAGCCTGCATGATCAGCTGCCTATCACGTAGCTCCTTCAGCAACTCATCGGTCTTGCCCAGCCTCTCCAAGACTTCCTTCATATTGGCAGAGAAAGACTCAACTTCTTCCTCCTCATCGATCACCATCTTCTTAGCCAACCTGGCTGACTTCTTTGGCGGCAGACGTACTGATGCCGGTTGATCCTTCTCATGCGCCTCCAAGAGACGCCATCCTTTACCACTTCTCACAAACTCCTTCATGTTGCTCAACCTCTCCATGTTGAGCACATCAGTCGGCGTCACCTCAAAATCCTTCACATCATCTTGAAGCTCCAACCCCTCTATGTAGGTAATGACGAAATGCCTACACGAGTACTTCTGCCCCGCCTTGCCCATGACTGCCCTCAGCTGATCCATCAAGAAGGCCCCAAAATTCAGCCTTTTCTTAGTCAAAACATACAAAACAGTATGTACACCTCCTTTGTTGGCTAGCGAGTTCCCGCTATATCCTTTGCCAAACATGTAATACCCCGATCTTCTAAGTCTTAATTAATCATCCCAATTATGATTAAATGTACCTAAGTGCTTATTAAATGTGTTCATATGTGATTATGTGCGAAATTATGTGATAAAAATTTTGACAAATAATTTCCATGTAAAATTACCAAAATGCCCCTGAAGGGCAAAAACATAAATTTCTCATTTTGGTGAATCGAAACAAAGATGTGATGAGTTATATGAGCATGACAATAAGAAATTAAGTATGTGTGCGAATTTCGGAAAATTCTAAGAAAGCTGATTTTTCAGTGAATAGTAACTGCCGACGAGAATTCACTATTCATCGACTATTTCTGAATTTCGTCAAATTAGTATCTTTTGAATCTAGAATTTATTCTAAGACTATTGGTTCATGTTTGAAAATTTTATGAAATCGTTTAAGTTGAGTTTGGATTTTATTTCTTTGAGAAACGAATATAAATAGTACTCCCTCCGTCCCGTTATTCTTGTCTTGTATTCCTTTTTGGGCTGTCCCGTTATTCTTGTCCTATTTCCTTTTTTGGAAATAATTAGGAGATAATTAATTTGTTAAACAATTCACTTTACACTTTTCATCATACTTTTCCACTTCATTTTCTATGCCATTCATTATTCTTCTTCTCTTTCTACTCACTTTATTCCACTTTATTTCACTATTCACTCTCTCTCTATCCACTTTATTTTACTTTACCACTTTATTTCACTGTTCACTCTCTCTCTACTCACTTTATTTTACTTTAAAAACTCCACTAAACATACTTTCTATTCTTAATTATTTTCTCCTTAAACCTCGTGCCCAAAAGAAACAGGACAAGCCTGGGGGGACGGAGGGAGTAAATTTTTACGTTTTCTTTGTTAATCAGAATTTTGATCCGAAAATTGGGTTTCTAGTATCCTTGATTTATTTGGTGAAGAATGTGATGAGCTAGAGTGAAATTGGATGTCGAGAAAGTGACGTGGTGAGTTTTGAGTCGTTTGAGAGTTAATTGATTTAAGAGGGATGTTTTGTACCGGAAACACTTTTCTTCCGGGAATTTTTACATAAAAAAATCTGGTTCAATCTCTAGATCCTTCTCCCTCTCCCTATTTAAATCTCCCTCACCCCCACTCTCAGCACACACATCATACTCTCACTCTCTCAATTCTCTCTTTCTCTTTCTCTCTCCTATCTCTCTCACACATAACCCACCCAAAACACACACTAAAACCAGCCATTGTTGGCAGCCATTGGAGCAGGTTTTGAGCTTGGAATAGCATGAAAATCGAGGCACCAATCACCTTTCCTTCCCGAAGACAAATAAGACCCTTGTTCTTTGTCTTATGGTGATCAAATTAAGATCAATAAATCCTTCTTTTCCTCTCCATATTGTTCGACCTTCATGGTCTCTTGAGCAAGAGTTTGAAGCTTTTTATTCAAGCTTTAATTCTTAAACTCTTGAATATTTTTATTGCAAGGAAGTAGGAGTAGAAGTCCAAATCTCTCCCTCATCCATAGCCGCTGAAAATCCAAGCCAAGAAGAAGGAGTTTTGATTTTTATTTCTAAGTTGTTTATAATCCTTGTATATGTATATGTATGAGAAAGATGAAGGAAAAATCATGCATGTTTACTTTAGATGTGTGCCGAAAATTATAGGTGTTTTTAGGAAATTTTGTGATGATGGATTAAGCATAAAATTGATGATGAAAATGAGTTCTAAAAATTAATCAAGGAGATATGAGATAAGTAGTAAAAGGAGAAGAACCTTCCCTAATTTTTCTCATAAAAATCGATGGAGAAATGAAGAGGAAAAGAGGAAGTTTTTGTTGATTTGTTTGATGCATGAGATGATGACATATATATGTGATGATTTTGAGTGATTTGAATGCATATATGAAGTTAGAAATTTTTAGTTGCTTTGTTCTTAAGGGTGTCGAAAATTTTGATAAAATTTAGGAATTTTAATTCCTAAATTTTAATTAAGGATTTGATGATGAATTTGATGGATTTAAGTACATAGAGGTATGAGAGTTTGATCGAATTGAAGAGCATGATTTCTTGCTAATTTTCTTGAATATTTCAATGTATATATTATGATGTTCTTGAGTAGATGATGATAAAATGATAAGTTTTAAAATGATTTATGCATGATATGAGGATTGAGTGAAGATATGAATTATTTTGCTATTTTATCTATAAAATTCGAAACATATATGCTTGAAGAAGTTGATGAATTTTTTATGTTTTTGATGATTATGTTAAGAATATGAGTTTATTGATGATTTGAACATTTTTATTTAATAAGTGAGAAGTATGAATTTTTATGAATTTTTCTTTGAAAATTTCGAACCATACGAGTGAAAAATTTGATGATTTTTGATGTTGTTAAGTCCTAATTGTTAGTTTGATGCTTGATAAATGAATTTGAGTATGTTTTGAACTTAAGTATAAGAAGAATTGAAGAAAGAAACTCATTGCCTAAAAATATGAAAAATTCGAACTAAATGGGCATGAGAACTTGTGATTTTTCATGATCATGTGTTCTAAGTAATAAGATGAGTAGAGATTAGTGAAATTAGAATTTTTCTAAGTAAGAGAGAACTTGAAATTAATGAAAGAGATCGAGTATACAAGAATTTGAATCGTGTAGAAAAACTGGAAAAACTAGAAAATTTTTGAAGAGATATGATCTAAACAATAATTCCAAGATAAAATTTGGATTAAACAAGTAAAATAGCCTTTTGAATTTTTGAATTCGAAGATCGAATAAAAAAGTTATGCCAAAACGAAGTTTTTGTACACTAAGAGTCAATTTTCTAAAATTGAAATAAAGTTAAGTGAGATTATGAGTTAATTGAGCTTAGACAATTAAATCGAGCATGTTAGATTCGAATCAAGTAAAAACAGATCCTTATGCACGAAAAACGATAAAATCTGAAAGTTATGTAAAATTAAAGTAAGGGTTTTCTCGATTCATAAGTCGAGAGTTGAAAATTAATTGAGTAATTATTCCATTAAGATTTATTTCAAGTAAATCGTAAAAGTTTGAGAATTATTGAAACATGTGCACATTTTACGAGAAAAATAGTGCCTTACTTTATTTCGAGAATTTTTGAATGAGGTCTCGGATTTCGAATCCGATTCTATATTTGGATCTGTTGAATTTTTATAAGATAAATGAAACTATTTTCATTCAAAACCGAGAACTTTGATTTTTAAGTTGAAAAGTCGAGTAGTACCGAGTCAGTATGAGACAGTATTTTGAGTCGTGAATGAATTTCTGAATATGAATTTGAGTATGAATGTGATGGTCCCGATACGTGTTCGGGTGTATGGGGGGGGGGGGGGGAATAAACCAGATAGGAAATTTTAAAACAACTCTCGAAAATATCTCAACCGAGTAAAAAGACTCAGCTGGATTTACAACCGAGTACGAGAACTCGGTTGAAGAGTGGTGCTGTGCCGAATATGGTGGATAAAAACTAACTCGTGTAAAATCAACTCACGCTTAAATGCAAGGTCGGTCAATAATCAAGACAGTTGATATGTAAAGATGCAGTTTTGTATGCTGGTTAGTTGGTCAGTTGAATATGCAATAAATAACTGAATAAATAAACACAACACACAAAGATTTACGTGGTTCGGAGAGAACTCCTACGTCCACGGGGAGTTGTGAGTCCACACAACTCAGTCCAAGTTCTTCTGGACAAAAACCACAAAGCTTACGCGGGCTTTGCAACTGTTAAGATAAGTTTACGGGTACTTATCAACCTATCTACTCAATTACGGGAAGAGTAGGGTCCTAACAATCTTTTTGAGAGGATGTGTGAAAAAGTGGGTTTCCAACTAATAGCTCGAACAAGAAGTGAGGTAGGATATAACACTCTATGAACTCTCAACTAGTGATGTTCTCAATGTTGGATCGAAAAACACCAAGACAGAATCTAACACTCTAGAACTCTCAACTAGTGATGTTCTTAGAGATTGAATTCAGTTTAGCTCGTTTGCGATTGAACTCTCAACTGGTGATGTTCGCTCGTCTATCTCTTTGCTCTCGCACTTGTCTGTCTTGTTCTCATTCTCATGGTCTTGGTGAATGAATGAAGGCCTCTATTTATAGGCGGAGAGAATCAACTAGCCGTTGGAGGAGCTGTTGATCTCTGTTCTGTGAAAGCGATGGCTTGTCTCTCATCTCTGCAGACTTTCCGGATTTGGCAACTGTGTTCTTCTGCTTTCCATCTGAGACAACCTTGTGTTGGGCCAAATGAGGTAATGACAGAGAGTCAAACCTTCACGTAACTTCCTTATTTGAATTTCAAATCTTAACATTAGTCTTTCATCTGATTTGTCTTTAGCTGATGTTCTATCTGAATGCTATCTTCATCTGACAATTTGTCTGACTAAAGACAGTTGAACTCTCAGCTGCTTTCAACTTCAAGTTGTTGATCTTCTCAGTTCGAGTCCTTCAACTGATGTTCTGAATCTTGAACGCTCAGTTATCTTTCTGATGTTCTGAATCTTGAACGCTCAGTTGTCTTTCTGATGTTCTGAATCTGATCAATTGGCTCGAACGCTCAGATGACTTTCTTCCATCTGATATTCTCTTACATCTTCTCCTTTGAATGCTCAGTTGTCTTTCTTGTAACTGATGTTCTCTTACAACTTCCCCCTTTTTAATTCTCATCTGATGAACGCTCAGTTGTCTTTCTTACAACTGATGTTCTATCCGAGTGAAGCCTTGTTGCCTTCTTCAGCTGGAGTCCTGTAAAGATAAAATCTTAACAATGCTCAAACAACGAGCCTAAAAGCTAACAATAGGAAATGGCAACGTGTACTCGGTTGGGGTCAGTTGGTTTTGGAATCAATCAAAACTTTAGCCCATACTTTCCCCTTTTTGATGATGCCAAAACCCTTATAAAATCCTTACATATCAATCTGATCTAAACCCTACTGACCTATCTAAAATCTCAGCCGAAATTCTAGACAGTCTATAAGATTAAAACATCAAAGGGTTAGCACAGTTATAACATGGTATTGAAATAACTTTGCGATTTAGAGCTTGGACAACGAGATATTGTTCGTCAAGGTGAATCGTATAACTGATGAAAGTTTTCATTACAACTGATGGTTATAAAATAAGGACAAAAGCAAAAATTACATCAGTTTCTCAAAAAGTTTAACTTGGCTAATACTTTAGCCCATACTTTCCAAAAATTCTAACAAAAATTTCTCTCTTCGCATCCGACTCCTTTGCAATGTCAACTCCATGTTCTTGAGTTCGGGAGGAATGAAGGCTGATATGTAACTTTCTGAGGGACGGGGACTGTGTTCATATCCAGCTTCGCAGCAATCATTGCTCGCCTGAACTGGCTGAATGTGCTCGGATCCCCCGAATGTAGCTCGGTTAGAGCTTCCTTGAAAGCTTTTCTTGGGTCCTCAGTTGTGTACAGCTTCTTGTAATAGAAATCATGCACAAACTCTTGTTTGAATGATTCCCAGTTATCATTCCATTCCTCAGGCATCCACTTGTCCACATGCCTGAACCGACTTTGCAGCTTAACCTTTCCTGGCAGCCTCTGTTGCTTCAACCGAGATTCAGCCTTAACTTGATGTTTTTCAATTTGGCGACGGCTGCGGGAGGCAATGTTCCTATCCAGGTTGTTGGTTATCTTGGTCAGCTCCTCTTCAAATTGGTTGACTCTTCTAGCTTGGCTGGCAGCGAACTTTTTGATCCAGTCGGGATTCATGTAGTCTTTTTCAGCAACATCCATAGCCTTGGCAGCAGCAATACACTCTTCGGTTGTGATACCGTCGAGTTCCGAATCAAGCTCGGTTGTGATCTCGGCTATGGAGTTGTAGGAAACTCCATACTTCTCGGCCTACTCCTAGTCCTTAGCCATTTCAGCTCCACCGACTTCGGTTGGCTTAGGAGTGGACTTCTTCTTCTGGCTTTCTTCTTCGGCTGGCTTTTCTTCAGCTGAGATTCTTTGTCAGCTGGCATCTCTTCCTCAGCCTGGGTCTCATCTTCCCCCTGTATCTCAACTTCCCCCTGCAACTCCTCTTCCCTCTTTTTATCTTCCCCCTTTTTGGCATCAGCAACAATGCTTTCTACTGATCCATCCAGAGAGGTGAGTTGTTGTTCAACTTGTTGGATGCGGTTGAAGAGCTCATCGACCGCGCACTCTACTCCAACCTTCTTCACCAGTTCAGTGTCCAGGCACTCTTGTTCGGCTTTCTTAAAAGTAGCGAGGTTTTCATTGACTTCGGTCTGGAAAGCAACGAACTCAGCCTATCTTGACTCGAACCGAGACTCCCATTCTTGGTCTTGAGTCTGTTGAGATTTGGCGAGGTTGGAATCAGATATGGATTTAAAGACGTTCAGATCGGATCGGATTCCATGGATGGTTGTCTTCAGGTCAGAGATGTCTTGGCTAGTGGAGGTTGAGAATTCATCCAGCTTTATCTTCAGTGAAACATTCTCCTCCAGCAGCTGCTTGTTCTTCTCCTCCTGTGCTTCCAACATCCTCAGCTGATCTTCTTTGTTATGCTGGAAGTTGGCAAGCATCTCCATCCTTAGCTGGTTGACCCTCTCAGCTATCAGCTCACATATTTTTTCAGTTGAGGGTGTTGGCTGATCAGCTGGAGCAGGTTGTTCAATGGGCGGTGGCTGATCCACAGTGACCATGGCTTGTCGGTTTGCCAGGTACTGTTGGAGTTCTTCTTCTTCCTTCTTGGCTGCTGCGGCGGCTGCGTCCAAATCATTAATGAATTCAGCCGACTTGACAGGCATGTTGTCAAGGAAGGCAACACAGACTTGATCCGCCGTCTTCCTTGTATCTCTGCCTTCTGCCTTCAGCAGTGCCACCTTGTTGTTGTAGGCAACCTCAAGATTGGTATAGTTGAAATAGTCTCGGATGCGCGACTCATCGGCTTTGAGCTGGTCCCAACTGTGTATGCGGATGGTGTCTTCCTTCACATACCAGTGGCTGAAGATTATGCTAAACTGACACAGCAGCTCAGTTCCGAGAGTGGCAAAAACCGGCATGTCGCGAGCTTCTGGGAACATCCCAATCAATTTCTGAAACCAGTAGGCTAGCTTGCCTTCATGCTCCTGTGCGACAGCCTGACGATCAGCTTCGTCATCGATGGGGGAGGAAGATAGATTCTCGTATGGAATCGGTTCAAAAGTTTCTTCAATGTTGGTCAAAGAGGTGGTCTCAATGTTGGCATCAAGCTGGGAGCTCAGAATTTCGGATTCTGTGGGGATGGGTGTATCAACAGGTTCATCAACATTGGCTGAAGAAATGTTCTCAATGTTGGCATCGAGCGATGAGCTCGGAATTTCTGGTTGTGAGTCGGTTGTGAGAGCGAGAGGCTCTTTGGGCGGTACGGCATCAGCTCCTTCTGTGGGGGAGGTAGGAATGTCTTCGGCTTCCTCAGAGGAGGAAGATGCATCCGAGGTCAGATCGGTTTCCATCCCTTCCATTTCATCTGTTCCAGCAGTGCGAGGAATGATCTCGAAGGCAGCTGTTGCAGCCGAGTTACTTGACTCCTCCTCAGCTGGTGCCTCTTCAGCTGGTGCGTCTGCAGCTGGAGCCTCTACAGCTGGTACCTCCTCCTCAACTGGTGCATCCTCAGCTGGCACATCTTCAGCTGGCACATCCGCAGCTGGCTCCTTAGCTGGCACATCCTCAGCTGGAGCGTCCTCAGCTGGAACCTCCTCAGCTGGAACCTCCTCAGCTGGCACTGCAACCGTCTTCTTGATGCGAACTCTCAGCTTCTTCTTAGCTGGTTCTTCAGCTTTCTCCTTCTCCGACTCAGCTCTTTGTCGGCGAGCAGCTTTCGATTTTGAGGGGCGGCTGACAGCTGGTGGCAGCTCCTCAACTATATTCTTTTCTTCAGCTGTCTTCCCAGCTTCCTTCTTCTCCTTAGGAGTATAGACACTCCTAATCACATCCTGAGCCTTCTTTGCTGTTGGGAACAACATCAGCTTCTTCACAGGGGTCTCCTCGCAGTCATTCCAGACCATGTTCTGATCCTTGGTTGCGAACAGGATCAGGGTAGAAATTTTGCAACCGAAGTTGAGAGTCCCCTTGACACTCAACAACCTTTCCCCGGATTCGGTTGTGGTCTCTGAGATCTTCTGCTTCTCCAATGTCAACTGGTTTTCAAAATAATGGAACCAGTTGATCTCATGCTTATGTTCCAAGGCTAGCAACTGTTTGAGCTTCGGTCAGCTGATGTCACCGAAGGCGCCGCTGTAACCGAACACGACCTTGGATACGACATCGAATAGAAGTCGATGTTCGGGCTTCAACTTTGTCCTCTGCATATTACTCTTCAATTTTTCTGGAGTGATGAGAGAACTCTCCAGAAACTCATCGGCTTCCGCATCGGAGATGTTGTCGACGGTGTCCGTGGCAGAATGATTTGGCGAAGAATATCAGAAACTTGAATGGAGACGGAGACCCTGTGAATGGTTCTGGCAGGAACATCCCGTTGCCGGCAAGAAACTTCTGTAACGAGCCCGTCTCGGCTGTCGATGGGCAGTTGCAAGTTCCGATAGAACTCTCCGACCTGTTGCCTGAGAAGGTGGGATGGAAAGAGCGTCGCCCAGTTTAGAAGGTCGTTCTCCCTGAGAGTATTGGCGAGTGGAGATAGCACTGGGGATTCCAGTTCATCCTCTGACAGGATCTGCTCGAAGTGTATCTTGGAGACCAGTAGATCAAAGGATTCTTCGTATGATGTGGGGACGAGGGAAGGTCCGGAGGACGCCATCTTCTTTCCTTTTGGTGCCATTTAATGATTTTGTGAAGATATATATAGAAGGAAAGAAAAACTTGCAGAAAATGGTTAGACAAAATCTGAGAAGACGATGAACAGTTACTGCAGATAATCACAAATGTAGAAGGTAAGAGATCACTTCCTGATTTTCCGCCTTTTATAGGTTTTTGGCTCGGTTGAAATCGACGGCTAGGGTTAAATGGCGCAAATCCATCAACGGCTGAGATTTCGCGATTGTTGACTAGCTTTGACTTGACGTCACAATCCGAGTTCCAACCAGCACGTGAGAAGGTGAATTGTTTTTCATGTCAGCCCAGTCGCACTATAAAGTAGGCTATTGATGTTCAGACGTACTTTACATTAAATGCGCTATGATGGCTATTTTAATCTAATTGACATGCTTCATGAATGTCTGAATTTATTTCAAACATTCTCATTTAAGACACAAACACCTTCAGCCATAAATGATACCTGCCAGCTGATGTCGAAATCAGTTGTGATACCTGCCAGCTGATGTTGGAATCAGCTGTGTTTCAATGTTGCGGCATACCATCAGCTGACTCGAGTTCGTCTGTTCAGCTGACGTCTGATCCAATGTTGCGGCATACCATCAGCTGACTCGAGTTCGTCTGTTCAGCTGACTGATGTCTTCGGTTGACGATCCGCATCTGAGATTCCCCCTTCATCTGAGCTTCCCCCTCAGATGGATATTTATCTCTTCACTTTAGTTGGTTCCTCATCTGATGGATCCAACAGTCCAAGGAGATCACATAACATCTTGAACCGTGCTTCGGCTAGAGGTTTGGTGAAGATATCAGCTCGCTGAATCTCAGTTAGAATTTTCTCCATAGATACGTCATTCTTCTCAATATGATCTTGGATAAAATGATGTCGGATGTCAATGTGCTTTGTCCGAGAATGGTGAACATGATTCAAAGAGATAGCAATGGCACTTGAGCTATCACAATGAATGGGAACCTGTCCGGTTGCTTCTTCATAATCTCTCAGTTGTTGCTTGAGCCACAACACTTGCATGCAACAACTACCGGCAGCCATATACTCTGACTCGGTTGTAGAAGTGGCAACACATGCTTGTTTCTTGGAGAACCATGAAACTAGCTTGCTTCCCATGAACTGACAATGTCCAGATGTGGACTTCCTGTCCAACCGATCTCCGGCTAGATCTGCATCTGAGTATCCAGTCAATTGGATATTATCGTCGGTTGGATACCACAACCCAACATTAACAGTGCCCTTCAGATACTTGATGATGTTCTTTGCTGCCAACATGTGTGCTTCCCTCGGTTGAACTTGGAACCGAGCACACACTCCAACTGCGTAAGATATGTCTGGCCGACTAGCGGTTAGATAAAGCAAAGAACCGATAATCCCTCTATACTTACTGGCATCCACGAGTTTTCCCTCAGTTCCAGGTTCAATCTTCCAGTTAGTATTCATCGGGATCCTTGTGGTTTTACTTGACTGCAAACCGAAATTTGTGATGAGCTCCTTTGTATATTTGGACTGATTAATAAAAATCCCTTTTGATGACTGCTTCACCTGTAGCCCAAGAAAATAATTCATCTCGCCCATCATCGACATCTCGAATTTCTCCTTCATGAGAGTTGAGAATTTCTGGCACAGCTCCTCCGACTTGGAACCGAATATGATGTCATCAACATAGATTTGCACGACAAGTATGTCTTCTCCAACTTTGATGGTGAACAGGGTTTTGTCAACTGACCCTCGTTTGAACCCCGAGTTCAGAAGAAATCACAAAGAGTGTCATACCATGCCCTAGGTGCTTGCTTCAAGCCATAGATAGCTTTCTTCAACTTATACACTCTTCCATCTCCAGTTTCAAAACCTGGAGGCTGTTCAACATATACATCTTCCTTAATATCACCGTTGAGGAAGGCACATTTCACATCCATCTGATAGACCTTGAACTTGTGAAATGCGGCATAGGCTAGAAATATCCAGATGGGTTCCAACCTTGCAACTGGCTCGAAGGAATCATCGAAATCAATTCCTTCTTGTTGGCAATATCCCTGAGCTACCAACCTTTACTTATTCCTCACGATGAATCCAATGGCTCTCTCTTGTTCTTGAAAATCCACTTTAATCCAATAACTTTGACACCATTTGGTCTTTCTACCAACTCCCATACACAGTTGCGTAGAAATTCATTCAGTTCTTCTTGCATGGTTGTTGTCCAGTGAACACAGTTGAGAGCTTCCAGAACATTCTTCGATTCTAGCACATCAGCTACGAAACATGAAATCATGGCAACATCTCTTGCTTGTTCGAACTCTTCCAAAACTGCCAACTCCTCAGCATATTGAGCGTAAGTGTTGGAATCTTCCTCAGTTGAATCTGGATTTGCAACTCTGCTCCTTGTACGCACACCTTTGGTTGAATCTCCGATGATGTTGTCAGAGGAATGATCTTCATACCATCTTATGTTGCGTCTTCCTTCTTCTTCCAACATTGGCTGTTCTGTGATTTCAACCGGTGGGATAACGTGAGATGTGGGAGATGCTGAAGATTTATCAGTTGTGGAGTCTGGATCCTCAACATGGACAATATTTTGAACAGAGCTTGGTTGGGCTTCGGATGCTGATGCAGTTGGAGTGACATCAGCTGGGGTTCCCCCTTGAGATGAGCTAGGGTCCTCACATTCATCTTCAGAGGAACAAGGATCATCATCCTCAGTTGCCCATACTTATGGTTCAGCTAGATTCTTCTGCCTTAGAATCTGTGATCTGGTGAGAGCTGGTGGAACATGTGGATCAGCTTGTTGTCCTTTAGCCTGTTCCCTGCACTCAAAAGTAGATTCATCAAAACTAACATGAGGTGTTATCTCCACAACACGAGAGCTGTTGTTGAAAACTCTATAAGCCTTGATCCGAGCAGCATATCCGAGAAATATGCCCTTTGAAGCCTTGGCGTCAAAAGTTTTCAACTGAGTCTTCCCATTGTTGTGAATATAACACTTAGAACCAAAAACGCAAAAATATGAAATATCAGGCTTCCTGCGTCTCCATAGCTCGTATGGAGTCTTTCCAAACCGCTTGGTCAGAAGAGACCGGTTCTGGGTGTAGCAGGCTGTGTTGAAGGCCTCAGCCCAAAATCTCTTTGGCAGAGCTGAGCTTGTCAACATGGATGTAGCTGCATCCTTCAGCGTTCGGTTCCTTCGCTCAGCTACTCCATTCTGTTGAGGAGTACGGGCAGCTGATGTTTGATGAGTAATTCCATGCTTCTCGCAGTACTCGATGATGGTTTCATTTAAGAACTCGGGATGGAAATAATTTTCATCTCTTGTTGGTTCGATATCCGATCCATCAGCTTGGGTAGCTTATCTCGGGTTTCACTTTTGTGATGCATGAAAATGGTCCACGTGTACCTGGAGAAATCATCAGTAACAACAAGGGTATACTCATTACCATTCATGCTTTTTGGTGTGACTGGCCCGAAGAGATCCATATGGATCAGCTGCAATACTCGGTCGGTTGAGGGAGTTGTTTTCAACCGAAAGGAGGATCTAGCGAGCTTTCCCAGCTGACATGCACTGAAGATATGTGTTGTTGAAAACACTCAGTTTGGAATGCCCTTTGCATGTTCCTGTCTTGCAAGTCGGTTCATTGTCTTGAAATTCAGATGGTTGAGCCTTTTGTGCCACAGTCAGCTCACATCTGAACTGCTCTTTGATAACAGGCAGGTGTCAGGAGGACTACTATTCCAGTCATCATAGTAGACATTCCCGGTTGGCGATCGATTTCCCAACAATATGACTTTTTGAGTTGTCACCAAAGGTAACTGATGGTCCTTCTTTCTCCACGAAACTCCCAAGCAAATCCTTTAGATTTGTCATGTGTTTCGAGCATCCACTATCCATCACCCACATGGTCTGTGATGCTTTATTCTTCCTCAGCTATTTCTCTTGTTCCTGCACAGAGAAACTCGCTTAGGTCCCCAATTTTAGTTGGGTCCTGGAGGGTTAGAACCAGTTCCCCCTTGAACTGTGAGTCGCTTTTCCCTGTATACACGGATAGATTTATCATTCCAGATCACTTTTCCTTCTCCATCAACTATAACAACACCTCAGTTATCCTTAGGCTTGTTGTTAGTAGTGATGTTCTGTTTCTTGGGAGGAGATGGATTTCTCCCAGTGTGAGCTTTAGGAGGAGAGGCTTTCCCCCTGTTTTGTTGGCGCTTCTTATCCTGTTGGATTTGTCGATGGGGTCGGACGTCACATTGGAATCTTTGTGGCTGTGTTTGATTCCATTTTCTTGACTGTCGATGACTGCTGTTCAAGCCCTGTTGATGATTCATGTTCTGGCCTGAATATCTGCAGTTGTTGGAACCGTTCCTCATTGGTTGACTCAGATGGAACCTTTGGTTGAGCTGATGATGGAACTGATGTTGATTCAGATGGTTGAATCCTTGTCGGTTCTGTGGTCGGTTCCATTCTTTCTGAGGTTAGCTCTGAGGTCAGTTCAGAGGTCGGTTCTGAGTTCGGTTCTAACTGTATCTTCGACGCCTCTGGTTCCTCTTCTGAGACTTGGAACATTCCCCCTCGGTTGATGTTCCAACCGATGGAATGTTCAGTTCTCCATCCACTGCTCCTTTTTCTTTCTCAGTTGAAGTTTCCTTAGTCGGTTGAGCTTGCTGAGAAGTGGAGGTTGGATTAATTTGGGGAGTTTCAGACTCAACTGTGTCAGGTTTGGCAACCGTGACATCCACCGCCTTGATGAAGGTTGCTGGTGGAATTCCAGTATCTTTGACCACGTCGTATCCGAGTCCAGACACGTCATCCATTTGTCTTTGGTAACTGATGAGATTCTCTATGATTTTGGATGTCTGATATAGCTTTATCAGGTTGTCCTTCTCAGTTTGCAAATCCTTGAGGAGAACAACTATATGCTCGGTCTGTGCGTCTGACTTCTTCATCAGCTGATCGATCTGAGCCTCTTACTTTTTCAACTGATCATGTTGCTCCTTGATATGCTCCTTCAACTCCTCATCGGTTGGAGCATTAGTTCGGTCGGCCTCATTCATTTGACTTTTGAGATTGTCAATCTCTTCGGTTTGATTTTTAATCAGATGGTCCTTTTCGGTTAAGGATTCTTCAAGTCTAGTAAACTGTTCTTGAAGACTCTTAAACTCAACCGATTGCTGATGCAGTTCCTCACTGAGTTCTTGAAAGTCACCCCAGGAGGGTTCCAACTCTTCCTCTACTGTTTCCTGCATGTTAAAAATATTGGAAGAATTTAAATTAGCAGGACTAGAATGTACCTCAGCGTCATCCTGGTCGGTTCCAAATTCCATGAGGCATTGATCTTGACCGATAGCATTGTTGGTGGAAGTCAGCTCGTCTTCATCTTCAGTGTCGGTGAAGACGTCCATGTCATCCGCTGCTTCTTCCGCAACCATGGCCTTGTTCTTTCCAGTTTGCTTGGCCCTCAACGCTTCTCTTTCTTTCTTTGAAAGGTCTAGACAGTCAGCTTTGAAATGTCCTTCTTTGCCGCATTCAAAGCAACCGTTGTTCACAGACTTTGAGTTATCTCAAGTTCGGTTAGATTTGTAGAACCTCTTGTATTTTCCGAACCGAGCATCCATGTCAGCTAGCTTCTTTGACATGGCGGCAATGCTCTGTTGCAGCTCCTCTCTGCTTGGCTCCTTCGTAGCTGTGTCCGCAGATCTTGTTGGCCTTGATGTTCGCGGCTTGGAGTAGTCAGCTCGGAGTGCTACTGTCTTTGTGGCTGAACCAACATTCTCATGTCTACTCGTCTGAACCGAGGACTGAGATCTTTGTCGGTTCACCTTATACTCGTTTCCTTTTAAAATTGAGAACAATCTTTCAGTTCCCATCTCTCCAAGATCAGCTCGGCTCTCATGGATATTGGTGAAGGTATCCCACTCAGCTGGTAGAGCTTGTAATACTTTGAGGTTGATTTCTCTCAAAGTATATTTTCCTCTTCGGATGGACTGGATCCTTCTGATGATATCCATGAAACGAAGTTCTAACTGATCTATGGTTTCATCAGCTCTTAGAAAGAAGTTGTCGAAGTCTTGACAGGCATGTGAGAACTTGTTCTCCTTTGTTTCGTCGCTTCCTTCACTCAGAGATGCCAAGATATCCCACATCTCCTTAGCGGTGTCGCACTCTTCTATCCAAGGAAGATAGTCTTGTCCAACTGTGGACATGATAGTGCTCTGAGCCCAGATATCCAGCTGGCTCACTTTAGCTTCCTCCGGAGTGAAGTCTTCTGGCTTCTTCTCCACTAATTCCTCAGTTGCATCCCCATCGTTGGGATTTGTAGGAGTGTGAGTGACTTTCTCTCTGATGATAATCGGTCCAGATGTAAGTACTTGTTGCATTCTATGATGCTTTGATAATAGAATCTTCTTCATCCGAGTTCTCCAGGATGTATAGTTCACAACCGAGAACATGACCACGATCTTGTCTTTAACATCCATCTGTACACACAAACAAAAGACAGATGCAAGTAGATATGCACTAGCGTGAAAAAGATCTGTTCAGTTGACCACTGAAGAAAACACCTCGAATTCACACCTCGTGAAACAGAGTCAGCAGTCTTTTGAACCACTGCTGTGATACCACTTGATGGTCCCGATACGAGTTCTGGTGTATGGGGGAGGGGGGAATACACCAGATAGGAAATTTTAAAACAACTCTCGAAAATATCTCAACCGAGTAAAAAGACTCAGCTGGATTCACAACCGAGTACGAGAACTCGGTTGAAGAGTGGTGTTGTGCGGAATGTGGTGGATAAAAACTAACTCGTATAAAATCAACTCACGCTTAAATGCAAGGTCGGTCAATAACCAAGACAGTTGATATGCAAAGATGCAGTTTTGTATGCTGGTTAGTTGGTCAGTTGAATATGCAATAAATAACTGAATAAATAAACAGAACATACAAAGATTTACGTGGTTCGGAGAGAACTCCTATGTCCACGGGGAGTTGTGAGTCCACACAACTCAGTCCAAGTTCTTCTGGACAAAAACCACAAAGCTTACGCGGGCTTTGCAACTGTTAAGATAAGTTTACGGGTACTTATCAACCTTACAGATAAGTTTACGGGTACTTATCAACCTATCTACTCAATTACGGGAAGAGTAGGGTCCTAACAATCTTTTTGAGAGGATGTGTGAAAAAGTGGGTTTCCAACTAATAGCTCGAACAAGAAGTGAGGTAGGATATAACACTCTATGAACTCTCAACTAGTGATGTTCTCAATGTTGGATCGAAAAACACCAAGACAGAATCTAACACTCTAGAACTCTCAACTAGTAATATTCTTAGAGATTGAATTCAGTTTAGCTTGTTTGTGATATGAACTCTCAACTGGTGATGTTCGCTCGTCTATCTCTTTGCTCTCGCACTTGTCTATCTTGTTCTCATTCTCATGGTCTTGGTGAATGAATGAAGGCCTCTATTTATAGGCGGAGAGAATCAACTAGCCGTTGGAGGAGCTGTTGATCTCTGTTCTGTGAAGCGATGGCTTGTCTCTCATCTCTGCAGACTTTCCGGATTTGGCAACTGTGTTCTTCTGCTTTCCATCTGAGACAGCCTTGTGTTGGGCCAAATGAGGTAATGACAGAGAGTCAAACCTTCACGTGACTTCCTTATTTGAATTTCAAATCTTAACATTAGTCTTTCATCTGATTTGTCTTCAGCTGATGTTCTATCTGAATGCTATCTTCTTCTGACAATTTGTCTGACTAAAGACAATTGAACTCTCAACTGCTTTCAACTTCAAGTTGTTGATCTTCTCAGTTCGAGTCCTTCAATTGATGTTCTGAATCTTGAACGCTCAGTTGTCTTTCTGATGTTCTGAATCTTGAACGCTCAGTTGTCTTTCTGATATTCTGAATCTGATCTGTTGGCTCAAACGCTCAGATGACTTTCTTCCATCTGATGTTCTCTTACATCTTCTCCTTTTAACGCTCAGTTGTCTTTCTTTCAACTGATGTTCTCTTACAACTTCCCCCTTTTTAATTCTCATCTGATGAACGCTCAGTTGTCTTTCTTACAACTGATGTTCTATCCGAGTGAAGCCTTGTTGCCTTCTTCAGCTGGAGTCCTGTAAAGATAAAATCTTAACAATGCTCAAACAGCGAGCCTAAAAGCTAACAATAGGAAATGGCAACGTCTACTCGGTTGGGGTCAGTTGGTTTTGGAATAAATCAAAACTTTACTTAAATTTCCCAACAGAATGAATATATGTGAATTGCTAGAAATTTTCTAGAATATTTTAAGAAGTTTGAATTTTATTTTATTTTCCGACTATTTATTTAAGTCGATCGTTTACCTATCTGTGAGTACTTGATCTGTGATGTGACAACTTGAATGTGAATGATCATGTTTAAAGTGATCGAGATTTAATCTCGTAATTTTCTGAAGTCGTTTGATGTGTGAAATCAAGAAATTTTGAGTTTATGGAATGAATAGTGGTTTCTCGATTTTGATTATCTGAATAAGTTCCAATTTATTTGATAAACTAAGTTTATTGAGTATAAATGTACGAGTCTAAGGAAAGTCTGTTGGTATAGTCCTTGAAGAGTCGAGGAGTTTGATTAGTCGAGTTGAGAAAAGTTAGAAAAATTCGAGTCAAGTAGAAATCCGAGTAATCGAGTTTAGATTTTGTTTTTGTATGAGAAATAGAACTCGTGCTTATAAGAATGTTAACCTTGAAGGAATGAGTAAAGTTCGATAGTAAGAAACGAGTGGAGTCCAGAAGTAAGAAGCGAGACGAAACAAGGTATTCCGAGCAAAACCACTGGATGACAGGTGGGCTTTCTAACCGAAACAAATCGATGAATGTGATTACTATTATCATATTATGTGAGTTTTAAATTAATTAACTTGCCAATTTTTGAGCTTTGATGTATGCTACCATCTACTTGAGGAAGACGAATTCGGTCCTGTATGAGACGGGATTTCTGTGTTCACGTGTTAGTGATCGTGTGTTTTCCTTATAGTAAGCTGGTCACGGTGTTTGAGAAGGAGGCCTACTTCTCGACACTCATATTTGATTGTAGAATTGGTACATACTTGAAATATATAATTGTGTGCACACATTTACAAAAGTAAAACGATTTTCTTGCATGCACAAGTTAACTGTTTTATAACTCTAACACTTGTGATGCAACAAGAAATGCAAGTTCAATTATATAGCTCTATCGAGCAAGCTTTCAATTTATTTTGGCATGTGTTCAATGAGTACGAAGTACTCAGCCCTGCATGTTATTTCTAAAATGTGCAGGTTAGCTCGGATGATGATGGTGTTGTGTGCTTGTTGGTGTTCGTTGTTTCGAGTCAAGATTTGTTTAAGCTTGGGTTATATGTCTTCGTACATATAACTTTGGGATTTGATGTAACATTCCGCTGCAACACCAATATTTATTCATGTTTTAAATTCTTCCAACTCTGATATTTATTTTTGATGAGTTCCATGCACCTTATTTGATTTCCTCTCGACTCTTACATAACAAATTTATTCAATTGAGCTTTTGAGATGGGTAATTGAAAGCAAGTTAATCAATTGTTTTCGCTTTCAATAAATAATCCCTTGTACCCGAGCATGTTTCATTGTTTATTTTTCATTGTTTCACCTTCACTGTGACAAAACATATTGTAGGCAAGGATCCTATGGGTTATACGGAGGGTTGGTGTCTTCAGATCTGACGCCTTGTTGTCTCCCGACCTAAACTCTGTCCCCACGCTGACTTCATTCCACATCCGGATCCATTCTTCCTTGGGCAAGTCCAATGGTACCTTCTTCACGGCCTTTTTGAACTCTAGCCTCTACAACTCCATCATCGTGGTAAACCCCAAGATTTGGTTCAGATCATTTAATCCAGCCACCAATGGCTGCCCATTCAACACAAATTCGATGGATGGTGAATTCCCTTCTCTATCCAGCACAAACTCCATAGACCCGTACACCTCTCTCACCATATCCTCGTAGATGTGGCAGGGCATCCTCAAAAATCTCCCTCAGCCACACCCATCAAATAAGGCTCTTACTTCCATAGAAATTCCTAGGGAGTCCAGGTCTTCAAAATCGACCTCCCTGGGCACAAACACCTTCCTAGCTACCAAATCCTCAGCCTTCTTTCCTTTCTTCTTCCCTCGCGACTCAGACTCCTCCTTCTTAATTTTCCAAGCAGTAGACCGTGTTATCCTCTCTCCCACAATCAGGACATTATCTTCCTCCTCAGACTCCACCATTTTTTGTTTATTCCCTTGATTTTTGGAAGAAGGCGTAGCCTCCTTCTTCTCCCCCGTAGAGGACTCTCCACCCCATGACGAGGCGACTTCAAAACTAGCGACCTTCGCCTTCTTCTTGGCCTCCTTCTCTAGTTGGCCCTGCTTCCTCTTCTCTTTTCTTTTCTCCGCATCCCTCTTCACCTCTGTGCACAGCTTGTTGAAGGAATCCTCAGACTCCGTTTTGTCTCCTTACTCTTTCTCCACATCGGCTACTACCTCCATAACCACGTCTTTATCCTGCTTCATCTCTCCTTCTCCTTGCTTGGACAGCGAATTTTTCGGTGCAACTTCCTCATTAGGTTTCTCTGATGTGGAAGAAGTTCCAGCCATTGGAGCAACTTCGCCTGGTATCACCTTCTCCTCGCGTGGTACTACTATGGTTGCAGCAAGGGCTTCGCTTTTATGATCTTCTCCACCTCGGTAGAAAGGGGTATGGCACCACCTAAGAAGTGGGGTCTGCTTCGTGTACAGAAGTTTCCAACGGCGGCGAATCGTGGTTGGAAAGGTCGATATGTTTTCCGTGAGGGATTTTGTTGAGTTTGTTCTTTAGGCGTGTGAATACCATTGCGAGATTTCTAGGGTTTTTAATTTGGGGAAGAAAATCTCTGATGGCCGAAATTGGGGGAATGAGGATAGAAGGTGGATTATCGTAGTTTTTGAATTGAGAGTTTACGTAGTGAAGTAGAAGGGTTAGAGAGATTAGACGTGGTAGGGTGGCAAACGGTTATAGGGCTAGGGGTAGGTTTTTAGTGCAACTATCACATCACACGTGATGTGGCAGTTACTATCCCTTCAGCATTGTTGCTTAAGTCCATCGCTTAGCCCAGAGCGCCGCACTTGCCCTCCTGTGCACACACTTTGCTCAAAGAAAAGTGTTAAATCCTCCTTCTTCCTTCGCCCAACACCTGTTCCTTGCAGGTCAGGAACAAACTACCATATGCAAAGCAAAATCTCTCCTAACTTATGGTTAGATATTTCTACCCAAAATGGAATTAAACTACGCCTAAATTTGATGGAAAACATTAAAATTTTGTCTATTTTAATCCCTATCTTCCCTTTTTTTAAGTTTTCAGTAAAAACAAATAAGCAAATTAAAGAAAGAAGAAAAAAGACATACAAGGTTGCCTCCTAGCCAACGCCCCAGTTATCGTCGTGGGCACGATGTCCTCCTTGCCCAAGTTAGGACTCCTTATCACAGATGAATTTCAGGTATTCCTCTGGTTTTTCCATGACTTGGCCAAAGAAGGCCTTCAATCTTTCCCCATTAACCTTGAAAAATTTTCCCGTGTTTTCATTCATTACTTCCACAGCCCTATTCGGATATGAGGCTTGCACTTCAATGGGGCCAACCTACTTGGTTGACAATTTCCCCGACATGAGTTTAAACTTAGATTGATACAACAACACCTGTGCCCAGGTTCAAACTTCTTGACTTTGATCAAGGCATCATGGGCTTTCTTTATCCTTTCTTTGTACAAAACAGAACTATCATAAGATTTGAGTCGGATTTCCTCAAGTTCCTGTAGTTACAGCTTCCTAGCTTGGCCGACCTCATCCCAATCATATTTATTTTCTGTACTGCCCAATACGCGCGATGTTCAATTTCCACAGGCAGGTGGCACATCTTGCCAAAGACCATCCCATAGGGCGACATCCTAAACGAGGTTTTAAATGCTATCCTATATGCCCATAACGCATCCTAAAGATGCAAGCTCCAATCCTTCCATGTTGGGCTAACTGTCTTCCTCAAGACAGCCTTCACAATGCGATTGGACAACTCCGCTTAACCATTTGCCTGAGGATGATAAGCATTCGAAATCCTATGATGAACTCAATATCTGCTCATTATCCCTTTCACAGCTCCATTGCAAAAGTATGTTCCTTGATCACTAATGATTGCCCTGGGCACACCAAATCGGCTGAAGATGTTGCCCTTGAGGAATTCCACAACTACCTTCGAATTGTTCATTGATGTTGCATTGGCTTCCACCCATTTAGAAACATAGTCCACTGCCAATAGTATATATAGATTTCCTCTTGAGTTGGGCAATGGCCTCCATTCCCCCATATACATGACTGGGGTCATGGGCATGTCATTCCTCTTACTAATGTTACCCTTCTTTTGGCACTGAGCGCAACGTTTGCACCATTCGAAGTTGTCTTTGAACACATTGGGCCAATAAAACCCACAATCCAATATCTTCCTTGCCGTCCTTTTTGGTCCAAAATATCCCCCACACACCTTTGAATGACAGTGAGCAAGGACACTTGTTTGTTCTTTCTCATCAACACATCTACTAATAACTTGGTCAATACACATCTTCCACAAATAGGTTTCACCCCAGATATAATATTGTAATTCCCCAATATTTTCTAAGTCTTTGAGTGCATTCTAATTGAGTTTATACGCCCTAATGATGTGCTTTGAGTGATAAAAATTTCAAAGAAAATAAATTTTTTCATGCAAAATTACTAAAATGCCCCTACGTGCTCTTATGTGATTTTCATCATTTCGGTTATCCGAATCGATTGTGTGACGAATTAATTGAGCATGATTATATGAGTTTGAGTCTAAGTTTTGAATTTCGGAAAATTCTGAGAAGTTTCGTTTTCGGATGAATAGTAAGTTTTCTTGAGTTTTCGCTATTAATCGAACTTTTTTGAATTTCATCTAATTAGTGTCTTTCGAGTCTAAAAATGATTCTAGAAGCTTTGAGATAGATTTGAGAGTCGTCAGAGATCATCCGAGAGAAAATTCAGTTGAAGGTCTAAAAAACCTTAATATGAATAGTGAATTCCGACTTTTTCTTCGTTGCTCGAAATTTTAATCTAAAAAAATTTCTAGATTTCTTGATTAATTTAGTGAAGTTTGAGATGAAGTAGAGAGTTTTTCGATGTCGAGAAAAAGTCGTGGTGAGTTTTAAATCGTTTGAGAGTTTATTGAAAAAGTAGGGTTAAATTGCACCGGATAACTTTTTTTTTCCGGTGAAATTTATATTGCGTTTTTGACCACCCGGTGCAACTAAAACTCTATTTATTCCTTGTTACTCTTATAACCTCTCATTCTCTCATGCACACTCTTTCCCTCTCTATCAATTCTCTCTCTCTTAATCGTCTCTCTAATTCTCTCTCATCACTCTCTCCCTCTCTATCAATTCTCTCTCTCTTAATCGTCTTTCTAATTCTCTCTCATCTCTCTCTCTCTCTCTCTCTCTCTCTCTCTCTCTCTCTCTCTCTCTCTCTCTCGGCACACACACACACACACCTATCTTCCATTGAAGAACAACCTTCAAGCTCCAAAAAATGACGATAACTTAGCCTCCGATCATCCAACGACCAAACCGTTAAGGTATTTGAGATCCTTTCATCTTTGTGATCGATTTAAGACAAGGTTTCATCCTTCTTTCTTTCTTTTATTGTTCAGCAGCTTTGTGCCATGGAAGGAGCTCGATTTTAGCTTGATCTTGAGGCCTAGGAGTTGAAGTTTTGCAAGGTTTGTTCTTGGAAAGTATAAGTTTAAAGTCGAACCCCTCTTTCCCTCTCTTGACCGTCGATGATGAAGGCTAGGGTGGAGGAATTTTGATTTTTGATTCAAGCTTAAAATCTATGATTCAAGTATGTATATATGTATGTGAAAAGATGAAGGAAAATCATGCTTGTTTATTTTTATGCATAAGCAAACCTTAGGAAATATTTGATGATGATGATTGATGCATGAACTTGAAGATGAGAATGAGTTCTAAGAGTTAAGTTAGGAGTCATGAAATGAGAAGTAATAGAGAAGAAATTATTTCCTTATTTTCTTCATAAAAGTCGAAGAAAATGAGAGGAAAAAGGATGAGTTTTGATGATTTGTTCGATGATTTTCTTGATGGATGAATTCATGAATTATATATGATGATCTTGAGTGGCTTGTATGCATGAGTATGAAGTTAGAAATTTTAGTTGTTTTATTTGTTAAGAGTGCCGAAATTTTTGGAAGAAAATAGGAATTTATATGCTTAAATTTTTGCATGAGAATTAAAAGATTTAGAGATATAAATTTCTTATAATTTTAGTGAACTTTTCAATGGAAATATATATGAGTTTTTGACATTCTTGAGTATATGAAGATATGAAGATGAGTATATGGTGTTCTTGATGAGTTCTTAAGGATTTAAGCACGAAATAAATTAATTATTAATTTTATGAGAAATTCGAAATATATATATATATAAGAAGTTGATGAATTTCTTTTAATATTCTTGAAGATTTAGATAAGATTATAAATTAAATGGAGTTTTGAGCATGTTTTGAATTAATTGAGAAAAGTATAAAATTTTATAAATTTTCTAAGGAAAAATTCGAACCATATAGGGAGAACAAAATGATAAATTTTGAATCAAGAGTTCTTGATTTCAAGTTTGATGTTAATAATTAAATTTGAGTATTTTATGAGTTTAAATATTTAATAAATTAAAGAAAGAAATTTCTTAGTTGAGAATATGAATTTTTCGATGGATGAAAAGCTTTGAGTTAAGAATTGTTAATTCTTGAGTATGTTTGAGTGTTTGGGTGATGATTTTATGAGATGGGGTTTTATTTGTATAAATTAGAGCTTTTAAGTTTGAAAAACAAACAAGTTTGCATATTATTATGAGAAAATCGAGTTTGATAAATTTTGATACTTGGATGTTGAGTTTTTGATGTTGTTTGAGATAATGAATGATAAGATTATGAAGTTGAAGTGAAAATAATCGGGCTTGCTTTTTTAAATCGCTTAAATCGGAGAAGTTATCGAGCATGGAAGTTAAAAGCGAAAAACCGAAATTTTATAAATTAAAAACGAAAATTTAGAAATTTTAATTGAGAAAAAGATTAATTAATATTATGTGGAGATTGAGTTATCAAGTTGAGAATTTATCCGAGCTTATGCTCGTATTTTGATAAATAATGACGTAGTTTAAAACCGAAAAAATTTTAGTAAAAGTTTTGGATTTTAAAATTTGAAATTATGTTTAAACTCTTTAATTTAATTCAAGTATAACCAAATTATTTTCGTTATAATCCGAAGTTATAATTTTCTAAAGTTGAAAGTCGAGCAGTAATAAATGTGCATGATATTGTATTTGAGATGTGAAAACTATTCTGAGTCCAATTTTATATTTGATTAAGTTTATGTGAATAAGTTGAATTTTTCTTTTTCCACCTATTTATGAAGTCGGTCATTTATCTGTTTGTGAATGCCCGATTGTTGATATGAAAGTTTTGATATGAATGATTTGTGATATTAATAGTCGAGAATTATTTCTATAATTTTTTGAGTTCGTATAACTCGAGAAATCGAGAAGTATGAGACGAGATGAACAGTGAATTCTTGTTTTGCATAAAATATTTTACTATTATTATTTCATAGAGTCGAGAGATCGAGTTTGAGTTCGAGAAATTTGTCACATTCCCAAATCCCGATGGACGGCAGAGCCGGAGTGCGACTAGGGGTTGGATTAAAGAAACGGGGAAGAAGGAGGATAAATGAATAAACAGACAACGATTAAACGACAACTGATATCTATGAACAAATTTTATATTAAAAGAAAGAGAGAGTCGACCTTGAAGGGTTGCTCGACAAGTTGTTCAAAAGTTAACTAAGTTCATTGTACGGGACTTAGACTAAAAAGGTTTACATTAACTCAAAAGATTGGCAGCGGAAAGCATAAAGCTAGATATAAGTTCTTCTTCCTAACTACAACTCTTTACTCAACCTCCGCCGCTCCCGTCACTCAACCTGCACATTTATAAAACATATGCAGGGCTAAGTATAAACACACTTAGTGGGCACCTTGCCGAAAACATATAATAAGTATAGATTAAATCAGGCATCTTGATAAATAGCGCATCGGGGTTTTTCAACAAATACCCGAGCCTACTAAACATTTTCTTTCACTTTCACAATATAGCTTGGCCAAGCCTTTTACTTGATGTTACGTTCAAACTTGCTCAACTTCTGTTTCAACACCGGGGAAGAGTATACTTCTCCCGCGCACGTTCTATTCACCGTGGCTGGCTACCCCTCAACAGGGTACCACACACACCGGCTACCGTGTACACTTAACCCTGGAAAATCCTTTCTGGCTAACTCAGCGGTCCGATCGATTAGTTAACCCCTTTTGGCTAACTCAGAAAGGCACAAGAGAACTCATATAAAACAAATATTTTCATGCCTTGATAATCACTTTAAAACACAGTTATAAAACGATAAGTAAACATTTTCGAGCATCGCTCATTTGATTTGATATATATAAAAGCCCACCTTACTGATTACAGAACTACTATAGCTTCCGTCTTCTGTCTTCCGTTCTATCCTTGGCGCTGACTTCCCCCTTTTATCATAAATAAACAAACTTTAAAACTCGATCGCAACGATAAAAGAAACAGGAAATCGAAATTGGTTTTAGTCTTTTAGGCCTTTGCACTTTACTACTTTCTTTTGATTAACGAATAAACGAGACTCGATAAATTCTCGTTTAGAAACTGACTCGACTCATTACTCGACACTTAGGTCAGTAGATAATTGGATGTCGATAACTTATAACGACTTAGAAGTTCGCAAGGAACGAAGTTGAAACGGATTCAACTTAAAAAATTAGGTTTTCATTAGTTTCTGCACAAAGCATAGGTTCTGGAGTTCATACATAACAGGTTCCTTCGAAACAAGGGATGTAATTTATACTAAAAGAAAGCCACGGATGTCTAGTTTACTCTCCAATTTATGGATCTCAATTTCTTTAAGCGAGCTAAAAGTTATGACAGTTTCCGTGAAATGTCGCAAAACAGTCCGCGTGAAACCCTAATGCTCGATAAAACTCGACGCTCGATTCCCTAGGTTCGATCAATGCTATTCCACTTTTATTCTTACGAAATTTCCATCTTAAGGCAGTCAACATGCATGATCTTTTATGATGAACTCCTTCTCATTTCTCGATTAGAAACTCGACGTATAATTACTCGTCTTTCAACTAATCCAATAACTAAACCAATTCAATTCCAAATTCAAATTCAATTTCTATTTCGTTTATCAACTTCTTGTTTATTAACTATAACTTATATCATCACATATCTCAGATGGAAATATCATCAACTACAAACTCGTTCATTTATCAATAAAAATCATTAATAACCAATTAATTTGCTTGTTCGACTTTTCTATCGAAGTTTAGACTCGTTTCTTCATCTCTTATTAAAATTCCAATCTTCTTAGAATTCGTTCAAATTTTCTGGTTACGATCATTAAATAACAAGATTAACATATATTCAAATCAAAAATCTAAATCATTATCTAATCTCGACTTATCGACGATTCCTCGTCTCTTAGCGAAAATCCGACGTTCTCCGATTTCGCTCAAACTTTACAATATCGATCATCATCTGTCTAGAATCACTGATACGTAAACCATATACTCAAATCATTAACGAATCTCAACTTATTAACGAGTTTTCGTCTCTTACGATTTTTATTTTATTTTTAGAAAAAATCCAATAAATTCTATAATCATCCTCATACATACTACATACAATTTCTATTATCATTTCATGCAAATCATAACATCTTCTACATCAAATCCTCACTTGTTCCTCTCTTACACTTTTATTTTTATTTTTAGAAAAATACCAATTAATTCATGCAATCATCTATCATCATATAGAACAAGAATCCACTAATCAATCCTCAAGAAAATCGAACTACATCAAACTCCTAATTTCAAAAAAAAAAAATCAGTAATTACAAATAAATTAGGAGGGATGATTTCTTCATGATTTCAATCCATACAACCATTCTTAAGCATTTAACAACATGCTTTAACCATAGAACATCATGCTTCTTCATCCTCTAATTTTCAAAAAAAATAAAGTGATGGAAAATGATTTTGTTCGGTTCAATATGTAGAAGAAGTTCCTACCTTGTCGAATATGGAATCGGATCTAAGATCGATCGGTAGACGAGAGACTTGTGGAGCTTTGAAAAGCTTGAAGGATGAGAGTGAGAGGGAAGGTGATGACTAGGTTAGTTTTGTATAAAGTAGGAAATATCTAACCAAAAGGTGATGACTCATGTATGGCGGTTTGTTTGTGATTTTTAAGCCGGAAATATCTCGTTTACGGGTCTAGAACGACGTTATAAAAATCGAGAAATAAATTCTTAGATGGTTACGTTTTCGACGAAATCTAATTCGATCGTTAGATTAGAAATAAATCACATACTCGGAAAACATAATTCGTTTTTCAAAATCCGATAAAAAGTCAGGATAAGACAGTCCAAAATTCGCCCAGAAAAATAATAAAAACTGACTTTCTGCGGTGAACACGTATCGAAGAAAAAGTGAATGTAAATTCTGATGGTTTTTCGATCTGAGTTTTCGGAAAAATTTTATCGGACGCGAAAACCCTAATACAGTAGTCGTTCGACCGACTTCTGGAATTTATTTTCAGAAACGGATTTCACCGTTAGTCTTAGAATCGAAAATCCTTAACTTAGGCGTGCAAAGCCTTAATTAATAATTAAATTTTTATTTTGACGACGGAAGAATTATCCGGGGTATTACAAAATTAATTAGTAACCGAGTAAAGACGAGAAATCGACTTAGATAAGATAAAATAAGAAAGACCCGAGTCAAGTAGAACTCTTTCAGCCAAACATTTATAGTTCGTTACATTTTTCGAGATAGTGAACTCGTCCTTATAAGATGTTAACCTTGAAGGAACGAGTGGAGTTCGATTGTGAGAAATGAGTGGAGTCCAGAAGTAAGGAGTGATGAGTTCATATTTCGTGTCTTTCTAGTGCCTGTTTTAGGTAGTTTAGATCGAGTCTTTGTGTGTGTTTTGTCTTGTTTCTATGTCTGGGAGGACATATATTGGGCAGGAGGATGTCTGTTGCCTTGTAGGTGGAAGTTGGGCAAAACAGGGAAAAGAAGCAGCATTTCTGGAAGCAGGTCAGAGAGAACCATATTGGCCAAGACAGATGGGAGGAGTGCCGTGGTCAACAGGCGAAGTTTCTCTCCTAGGTCTAGAAGAATAAGGAAAATATGATCTAACTTAAATATCTTTCCTTATCCGACTAGATTTAGGATCCGTAAGGGATCTCTTGGAGATAGATGTGACTTTCCTTGTTGGGGTCGAGCTTATCAAGTATTATTTGCATCCCAGGGTAGCTCGTGGATTCCTTCCATGTTAATGACTAGGGGGCCCAAACCCTAAGCACTCTCCTATAAATATCGAAGCCCTGCTGCTGCATGATACGCCGTCTTTATGCTTTATTTTCCCTGTAATTATTCGAAAGTTGGTGAGGAGAAAAATAAGTCCTAAGGGCACACTTTATTTCGTACTTTGTTGATCGGCACTTTTGGCCGATTTTAGTTTGTTGCACAGTTTTCGTGAGTTTCAATATAGAGTTTATTATGTTCTTCAATTCTTGGGCTAGACGTGATGATTCCTTGTTAGGCCTTTCTAGAGATAAATGCTCCTTGGGCAAGAAACTGAACGATGACTCCGACAGAGGTATTGCCCAAGGTAGGGAGCCGGCGGAGCATCGCCGATTAAGTAAGGATTGGTAAGGGAAGGGTTTGTTGGGAGCGTGACGAGTAAAAGGGATCTCAGCATTCAAGTCCTATAACTAACGATGCATGCATGTGATGAATATATTTGCACCAATGACCAAGCTAGAGTTTTCACTTAACAATATCTAGATCCAGACCAAGTCCTTTTTATTATTGATCAAGTTCTTTGTTTACTTTTCAGTGTTTTATTGAGTTCTCGAATTGGGCAAGAGAGCCCTAGTGACCAAGATAGCAAAACCAACTTTTCTGAACAGGTGGAGGATGTTTCAAGAGATAGTAACATTCAACTCCTTCTGGATCGACCCTGTAATTACTTGCTAGCTACATAGCCGTGAGGATAGGCTACAAATTCATTTTGAGAGTGCGAACGACAGCCTCGTCAAAATTGGTGCCATTGCCGGGGAGCTGATTTTGTAACTGTCTCTTGAGGGAGAGACCCTGTGCATGTTTGGCTCCGACCCTGTTTGGATCAACACTGAATTGAAGTACCATCCTGACCCGGAGAAGTACATCAAGGAGCAAAAGAAACTAAAGAGGGAAGTTGAAAAGCAAGCACGAGCGGAGGAACTGGTGAGTGACGAGGAGAGGTCACCACCAAATTCAGATTGCGAACAATCTGTAGAAAAAGAGATGCCACCCCGAGTGGATCCTGAGAGGACTCTGAAGGAAATCATGTTTCCAACAGAAGTCAATCTAAATCCAGCAGACATCAGTTTGCCTACCATCACTGACAGCTGGGAGTTGAAGCACTCGCTGATACAGATCTTGCCCAAGTTCAGCGACATGCCCGGAGAAGATCCGCAATGCCACCTGCAAGATTTTGAGATGGCAATGCATACAGTGCACACAACCGCTGCAGAGAATACATTGAGGGAGTACATCCATCTCCTAACGTTTCCATTTTCACTACAAGATGGAGCTAGGGAATGGCTATACCAATTACCAGAAGGCAGTGTGACATCTTGGCAGCAGATGCAGCAGAAGTTTCTTGAACAGTATTATCCCTTTGCCCGAATCCAGAATGCAAGAGCTGCAATCCAGAATATAAAAATGGGCAATGGAGAGTCTATATATGACTATCACTCGAGGTACAAGAAGCTGATTGGTAGATGCCCTCAGCATGGGTTGGGAGATAAGGATTTGATCAATTCTTTCATGAATGGGCTGAGGCAATCTGAGAGAGACTGGATCGATACAGCGTGTGGAAGCAATGTTATCAACAAACAACCCAGTGAGATCTTTAAGTTGTTCGCTGAGATGGCAGATAGAAAGAGGAATCAAGATGATACCATCGTACCCAGGACGCATGAGCCGACCAGCAGTGACCCTAAATTCGATATCCTAGTGTCTATGATGAAGGAAATGATGAACCAGAACAAGAATAATGCCAATGGGAATGACAACCCTGGACAAATCTTGAGGAAGAGAGTTATGAAGTGTGAACTTTGTGCTGCCAACACTCATCCCACTGACCGATGTCCAACACTATATGAGGATGAAGAAGTTAATGCAGTTGGACAACAATACCAACAAGGAGATGTTGGGCAGCGAAGGAACTTCAACAATGGACCTTGGAGGCCGAATGACAATCTGAGATACGGGAACAACAATTACCTGAATGCACCTCAACAAGGGCAACCACCGCAGCAACCTTACGTACCTCCACACCATCGCGATCAACCAAAGGATACCCTAAGAAGTGAAGTGGAGAGACTTGCAGCTGAACAAAGAAAAGGGTATCAGGAATTGGATAGTTTTCGTATGGAAACGAGGGGAGGCATGCGAGATATCAACGGCACCTTGAGCCTGTAACACCCTAATTTACTAAACTAGAATGCTACTCTTTCCTCAATAAGAAATGCGGAATTAAATAAAATTTTTCCTTAATAAAATAACATCCAAGATTTTCAAACGAAATAACTCCAAACAATAATAGTATGTTCACTCATTTATTAAAACTATAATACTAGGAATGTGATACTCCACCATAGTTTAAAAAGAAATAAATTGCGGAAAAAGTCTAACTAAATTAATTCAGTTTAATAAACTTAAACTTTTATTGAAACCCCGTTTCCTTCCACGCAGCTCCATGCTCACTGACCTGAAAACATTTTTAAAACGTGGTGTGAGTACTCATAAAACGTACTCAGTGGTGGGTCATACATGGGATACTTTCATTTTATGTCCAACAACATGATTACCAAAGGAAGTAACATATAACATTCTTTTCTATAAACCACAAGAGCTCGAAGCATCAAGGCGAATATAGAACATATAACCTTTTCATCTATAACCACAAGAGCTCGAAGCATTGAAGGCGATTATAGAGACCTCAAATCACTGTGCACAGGATATCCTTTAACATATAACCCACAAGAGCTCGAAGCATTCAAGGCGATTATATGCAACATTCACATTTCACATTTCACATTCCATATGACAATAACACGTTGGACATATAAGACATTTGTAAACATTTCACCTTCACAATTAAAACCAACATGCCACAAATCAATTTGTTGAGTTTAAGGAAAACTTTACCCACATCATGTAGCAAATCATAACTTTAGTTTGAAAGAAGTTTTACCCACCTTAACTTTGAGCAGAAACAATCCAAACAATTACGAAAGGGACGAGGATCCTAGTTGCACCGCACCTAATCAAGTAACATAATTTACTCGAATAAGAAAATACTTCTCGAAATTGATTAATTAAATCAGAACGTAGCTAATCTGGCTTATTCATTAAACATTATTTTCAACCTACTTAAATTTACACCATTTATATACTTTAATAATCAAATAGGACTACTCTCCAAATCTCTAATAGTTTGAATAAAGTTCTACTGCTACATATATTGCTATTATTATATATCTATCTCGACTACACACACCTACACACATACTATAATTATCAAATGTATAAAGTAAAATAAATTAACTTTCTGATTTAATAAAACATACTAACAATGTAATGAACTTCATGCTTGTTAAAACAAAATAATAGTAAAAAGAACTTAAATATGTTTAATAGTACACCATGATGACTTCTTTCTGATTCGAAAGAAACAAAACTACCATTATAGATAAGAACCGACGTAATGTCATATAAATACTCTTAATATCTTATCTCTCTTACTCAACTGCTAATATTCATCCTAAATTAAACCCCAAAATCGAGAAGTTGAGAACTTAAGAAAAATATTTAATAAAGTCTGGATTCACTCAATAGAGAATTGAAATATAAGTTTAGGGAGAAGAATTCTTTTTTTTTTACCGTCACCGCTGAAAAATAGAACAACAAGTTCTCTCGAAATTCGCGGCCAATTTTAAGGTTCGTATGCGGAAGAGTTTTGAAAAGAAATTTGTTTTCTGAAACTTTTTTGTATTTGGAGGCTAGGGTTTATAGTAATTAAAAAAAAAAAAAACTTGATATTGGAGTAGAAGTAGGAGACTTGGTGAAAAAGATCTTATCCTTAATCACTTTTAAACCGTTTGACAAATCCTCTTATCTCAACCCATAATCACAAAATATATTTTTTTTTACATCCCATTATTTATTTATTTTTTTACAAGCCAATTATTTCAATATTAATAAACAAGATTACACAATACTGAATTTGGCCCATAAAATACTAGCTCAAATATATTATTTATGCAACATTAAGTCTAACATTATATCAAAGGGGTTATTCTCTTGATTAGGGTGCACTACAGACTACCGCAAATTAAAATCAAATAATTCTTAGAAAAATATTTCATAAAATAGAAACAATAATAATAAGTCAAATATAATTCTTCTAATTAGGGACGCAACTACGGACTCCCTCAAGTCCGACTAAGTTATTCGAGCTAATAAAAGTTAAATCATTTCATAACATAGAAGTAAATATAAGCTATATAAAATAAATTGAGCTTATTAAAAAAATGCGGGGTGTGACAATCCTACCTTCTAAAAAAAATTTCGTCCTCGAAATTAGATCTTATTTGATGATACTAGAGACGGATATTTAGCTAAGAGTTCATCCTCACGCTCCCATGTAGCTTCATCGGCTCCATGCCGACTCCATTGCACCTTGATTAGCATCACACGCTTATTTCTAAGCTCGTGGATCCTTCTATCTAAAATAGCGATAGGCTCCTCTTCATATGACAAATCCTTATTGAGCGTAATCTCCTCATATGCCACCACATGACTAGGGTCGTGCAAGTACTTCCTCAACATTGAGACGTGGAATACATTGTGGACTGACGACAAATCAGGCGACAAAGCCAAACGATAAGCCAAATCTCCAACCCTTTCCAAAATCTCGAAGGGTCCGATGTAACGGGGCCTTAACTTCCCTTTCTTGCCAAATCTCAAGACTCCTTTCATCGGAGCGACCTTTAAGAATACTTTGTCATCAACCTCAAATTCTAAATCCTTTCTCCTCTTATCAGCGTAGGATTTCTGTCGATCTTGGGCATCTTTGAGTCTCTCTTTTATTTTCTTAACCATCTCTACAGTCCTCTCAATCATTTCCGGTCCTAGCACCATTCTCTCACCAACTTCGTCCCAATAAATAGGCGATCTACACTTTCACCCATAAAGTGCTTCATACGGAGCCATCTTGATACTTGTGTGATAACTATTATTATAAGCAAACTCAATCAACGGTAAGTGGGTCTCCCAATTACCTCCAAAATCTAACACACAAGTCCTCAACATGTCCTTCAAAGTCTGAATTGTCCTCTCCGATTGGCCATCGGTTTGTGGGTGATATGCCGTCGAGAATTTCAGTTTAGTACCCAAGGCCTTTTGCAAACTCATCCAAAATCTTGATGCAAACTCATCCAAAATCTTGATGCCCCACCACCAAAAAGTTCTCTTGAGGTCATTGTACATCTTTGTAGTTCCCGGATGTGCTGTGTACAAAGTCCGATGAGCCTCATCCAAAATCTCCTTCCTCAAACTCTCATCTCCGGGCACACATATCCTCTTATCAAAAAGGAGTGTTCCGTCACTTGCTACAGAAAATCCTTTCTCATCTTCAAATACTTCTCTAGCTCGCATCTTCTCTAAGAATCCATCCTCTTTTTGAACAAGTCTGATTCTATCTCGAAGTGTCGGTCGAACAACCAAAGCTGCAATAATCGTGTTCGACTCTTTGGGGCTAGCTAATACTTCAAGACTCAACTTCTCAAAATCTTTGATAAGCTCCTCTTCCTGCGTCAACTTCATCTTCGGGTTTTGCACTCTTTTTCGACTAAGAGCATCGGCTACCACGTTCGCCTTTCCAGGATGATACAAGATCTTGCAGTCATAGTCCTTGACCAATTCTAACCATCTACGCTGCCTCATATTCAACTCCTTCTGAGTGAAGAAATATTTCAAACTCTTATGGTCCGTGTAGATCTCACATGTTCTTCCATAAAGATAATGTCGCCAAATCTTTAAGGCGTGGACCATTGCGGCCAATTCTAAGTCGTGAGTAGGGTAATTCTCCTCGTGAGCTTTCAATTGCCTAGAGGCGTAGGCAACCACCCTACCTTCTTGCATCAACACACAACCTAAACCTTGCAACGATGCATCGCTATAAATCACATATCCCTTTGTACTGTCCGGGATAGTCAAAACTGGTGCCGTTATCAGCCTTTCCTTCAACATCTAAAAGCTTTTCTCGCACTTCTTGGTCAACTCAAAAGCTACATTCTTTCGAGTAAGCTGCGTGAGTGGTCCGGCAACCTTAGCGAATCCCTCAATGAACCTTCTATAGTATCCCGCTAATCCGAGGAAACTTCGGATTTCTGCAGCACTTGTCGGCGTTTTCCAATTGCTGACAGCCTCAACTTTTGCAGGATCTACTTCAATACCTTTCGCCGTCACTACATGCCCAAGAAAACCAATTCGATTCAACCAGAACTCGCACTTTTGGAATTTAGCATAGAGCTTTTCCTTCCTCAAAATTTCCAAAACAGTGCGCAAGTGAGATTCATGCTCCTCTCGATCCTTTGAGTATAATAGAATGTCATCGATAAAAATAATGACAAACTTATCTAAAAACTGATGGAATACTCGATTCATCAGATCCATAAAGACTGCGGGTGCATTTGTCAATCCAAATGGCATCACTACAAACTCATAGTGGCCATATCTTGTTCTAAAGGCCGTCTTCAGAATATCGTCGTCCTTCACCTTTAATTGATGATACCCCGACCTTAGATCTATCTTCGAGAATACTCCAGCACCCTTAAGTTGATCAAAAAGATCTTCTATTCTCGGAAGGGGGTACTTGTTCTTCATTGTGAGGTTGTTCAAATCTCGATAATCAATGCACATCCTCATGCTGCCATCCTTCTTCTTTACAAATAGCACCGGTGCTCCCCACGGGGAAACACTTGGTCGGATATGGCCCTTATCCAACAACTCTTGAAGTTGCACCTTTAACTCTTGCAGTTCCCTTGGTGCCATTCTATACGGTGCCTTGGATACTGGTGCTGCTCCAGGAACAAGGTCGATGGTAGACTCTACTTGCCGCTTTGGCGGTAGTCCAGGTATTTCCTCGGGAAACACGTCCACAAAATCTCGCACTGCTGTCACGTTCTCCATTCTTGGTTCATCGGATGTTGATCCCCCTAGATTTACCAAAAATCCTTGACATCCACCTTTTTTCAACATCTTTACAACCTGCCGATATGATTTTTGGTAACTTCCCAGTCTTCGCACCAAAGAAAACGAATTCTTCCTCATCTGGCTTTTCAAACACCACTTCTCTTTCATGGCATCGTATAGTAGCAAAATTGCAGCTCAACCAATCCATGCCTAATAGCAAATCAAAATCTCGAAATTCGCGGCCAATTTTAAGGTTCGTATGCGGAGGAGTTTTGAAAAGAAATTTGTTTTCTGAAACTTTTTTGTATTTGGAGGCTAGGGTTTATAGTAATTAAAAAAAAAAAAAAACTTGATATTGGAGTAGAAGTAGGAGACTTGGTGAAAAGGATCTTATCCTTAATCACTTTTAAACCGTTTGACAAATCCTCTTTTCTCAACCCATAATCACAAAATATATTTTTTTTTTACATCCCATTATTTATTTATTTTTTTACAAGCCAATTATTTCAATATTAATAAACAAGATTACACAATACTGAATTTGGCCCATAAAATACTAGCTCAAATATATTATTTATGCAACATTAAGTCTAACGTTATATCAAAGGGGTTATTCTCTTGATTAGGGTGCACTACAGACTACCACAAATTAAAATCAAATAATTCGTAGAAAAATATTTCATAAAATAGAAACAATAATAATAAGTCAAATATAATTATTCTAATTAGGGACGCAACTACGGACTCCCTCAAGTTCGACTAAGTTATTCGAGCTAATAAAAGTTAAATCATTTCATAACATATAAGTAAATATAAGCTATATAAAATAAATTGAGCTTATTAAAAAATGCGGGGTGTGACAGAGCCATTTAGTGGAATCCATCTCCCAGATTAAGTCAATGTTAAATGGAGGGAAAGGAGAATTACCATCCCAAGTTGAGATAACAAAGGCTCAAGTAAATGCTATTACACTACGGAGTGGAGCCAAGTTGCCGAAGCGAAAATGCCTGACCACTACGAGCTTCAGAAAAAACTATCTGGTCAACGTCAATCTCTTGGGCAAGATGTCAATCAGGAGCAAGAGGGGGAAGCTGAGCCAGAAAAATACGAAGAGGTACCCATGGGATAAGGTGATGTTGAGGAGCTCTGGCGAGAATTGTCAGTTGAAAAAAGGGCACAGGTTAAAAGAGAGGCAGCAGACATAAGGAGAAAGGCTGAGCTAGATGCAGCTGAAATCAGAGCTAATGCAATGAAGGATGCTGAGAACGTGATAAATTCCAAGCCTTATGAACCAAAAGCTCCTTACCCAGGACGGTTCGCAAAGGATAAGGAAGCGCATGAGATAAAGGAATTGACCAAGATGTTTCAGAAGGTCGAGGTCAATATACCCCTTTTAATTGCCCTACAATCTATGCCCAAGTGTGCTAAGTTTCTTAAGGAACTATGCACGAGGAAGGTTAAGTATACAGACGATGCAAGATTTCAAGTGAGTGAGAACGTCTCTGCAGTATTACAAGATACTCCCATGCCGACCAAGTGCACTGATCCAGGGATGTTCTACATCCCATGCATCATTGGAGATATGAAGATAGAGAAAGCTATGCTGGATCTTGGGGCGTCGATTTATGTCATGCCCAAGTCAATGTATGATGACTTGCGAATGGGACCTCTCAAACCCACCAGGGTAGCCATCCAACTAGCGGATAGATCAACTGTTTGGCCGGAAGGAATTCTAGAGGACGTTTTGGTCAGGGTAAGAGATCTAATCTTTTCAGCTGATTTCTACATTTTGGATATGGGAAGATCGTCGCAAAAGGCACCAGTAATGTTGCTAGGAAGACCGTTCTTAAAGACAGCCCGCACCAGGATCAATTGTGATACAGGCAAGTTAACATGTGAGTTCGGGAGAGAAGTAGTATCATTCGACATCTACAACACAATGAAGCAGCCTAGCAACGGAGAGATGGTGCATAGCATCGACCATATTGATCAGACGGTGGAAGAAGCCTGGCCAGAAATAGCAATTGAAAATAGGTTGGATGTGGCTCTACAAATTGGCCTAACGGAGGTTGTTGCCCAAGACGGATCTGTTGAGCTCGTTGAAGCAGTCCACTACCTGAGAGGAGAGGCAGAACAAACAAGGAGGGTGGAACCACTGGTGATTCCAACACTAGGCCAAGAAGACAAATTGATGCCTTCAATCGAGAGGGCGCCCAAACTGGAATTAAAGACCTTACCTAGTCATTTGAAGTACATCTACTTGGGGGAGAAAGAGACATTACCGGTAATCATAAGTGCAGAGTTATTTATTGAAGAAGAGGAGCGTGTTAAAGAAGTGTTGATGGAGTACAAGTTAGCCATTGGCTGGACATTGGCCGACATAAGGGGCATAAACCCTACTGTGTGCAGACATCACATCCTGCTCGAGGAAGATGCCGTGCCCATAAGAGATCCTCAAAGAAGATTGAATCCAGCAATGAAGGAGGTAGTGATGAAAGAAATCTTGAAGCTGTTGGACCTGGGAATTATCTACCTGGTCTCTGATAGTAGATGGGTTAGTCCAATACACGTCGTGCCCAAGAAGTCTGGAATTCAAGTGGTGGAGAACGAGCAAAGAGAAATGGTACCAACCAGACTACAAACAGGATGGCGAGTATGTATTGGCTACAGGAAGCTGAATCAGAAGACCAAGAAGGATCATTTTCCGTTACCATTCATTGATGAGATGCTTGAACGGTTGACATGCAACAAATACTTTTGTTTTCTTGACGGGTACTCGGGCTATATGCAGATCTGGGTCACGGAGGAAGACCAGTGCAAGACAACGTTTACTTACCTATTTGGTACATTTGTCTATAGAAGAATGTCGTTTGGTCTATGCAACGCTCCTGGAACGTTCCAAAGATGCATGACGAGTATATTCTCAGATTTGCTTGAGACATGTATAGAAGTGTTCATGGACGACTTTACTGTCTATGGATCAGATTTTGATAAGCGCCAACAAAATTTGGAGATTGTTCTTAAAAGGTGTGTGGATAAGCGCTTAGTTTTGAACTATGAAAAGTGTCACTTCATGGTCAAAGAGGGGATAGTCCTTGGACACATCATATCCGAGCGAGGGATAGAGGTTGACAAAGCCAAGATTGACATCATAGGCAAGTTGCCTTACCCGAGCAATGTGAAGCAGTTGAGAGGTTTCCTTGGACATGCAGGATTCTACACGAGGTTCGTCAAGGATTTTGCTAAGATCGCACAGCCCATGACCAGACTACTACAAGGAGAAGTGGAGTGGAACTTTGATGAAGATTGCAAGAAGGCCTTTCACACACTAAAGGAGATCTTAGTGTCGGCACCAATAATCCAGCCACAAGACTGGAAGATGCCATTTGAAGTAATGTGTGATGCAAGTGATTATGCCGTAGGAGCAGTTCTTGGGCAACAGAAAGGATGAGTGAATCATGTCATATACTATGCATCCAGAACCCTTAACCCTGCCCAATGTAATTACTCCACGACAGAAAAAGAGTTACTAGGTGTGGTATTCGCCGTTGAGAAGTTTCGATCGTACCTGCTCGGGGGCAAGACCATAGTGTACACCGATCATTAAGCTCTGAAGTTTCTCATGGCCAAGAAGGAAACCAAGCCTATATTGATAAGGTGGATTCTATTGCTTCAGGAATTCGATTTGGAGATCAAGGATAAAGCTGGAACTTAGAACTTGGTGGCTGACCACCTAAGTCGCATCATTCAAGAAGAAGAGATCGAGCCAATCAATGAGACATTTCCAGACGAGCATCTGGCTCTTGCCCAAGACAACCCAGAGTCGTGGTATGCCGACCTTTGCAACTATATTGTTTTGGGAAAGCTTCCAGGTGATCTCAACCCTTATCAGAGGAACAGGCTAAAGGAGGAGAGTAGATACCACATATGGGATGAACCATACCTATGGAAGATGTGTATTGGCCAAGTCATCCGCAGGTGCGTTGATGAGAAGGAACAAGCAAGCATTCTGGCCCATTGCCATTCCAAGGTGTGTGGTGGACATTTTGGACCTAAGAGGACGACAAGGAAAATCTTAGATTGTGGGTTTTATTGGCCCAACATATTTAAGGATAGCTTCGAATGGTGTAAAAGCTGTGCCCAATGCCAGAAGGAGGGCAACATTGGCAAGAGGAACGAGATGCCCATGACACCTGTAATGCCCGTGGAAGTATTTGACATATGGGGCATGGATTTCATGGGGCCATTGCCCAACTCAAGAGAAAATCTCTATATACTGCTGGCGGTAGACTACGTGTCTAAATGGGTGGAGGCCAAAGCAACAACAATCAATGACTCAAGGGTGGTGGTGAAATTCCTCAAGAGCAATATTTTTAACAGGTTTGGTGTGCCAAGAGCAATAATTAGTGACCAAGGAACACATTTTTGCAATGGAGCTGTCAAAGGATTGATGAGTAGATATGGAGTCTCGAATGCTTATCATCCTCAAGCAAATGGTCAAGCTGAATTGTCTAATCGCATTATGAAGGCTGTCTTGAGGAAGACAGTTAGTCCAACAGGGAAGGATTGGAGTTTGCGTCTTGAAGATGCATTGTGGGCATATAGGACAACATTCAAAACCCCATTTGGCATATCACCGTACAGAATGGTTTTTGGCAAGATGTGCCACTTGCCCGTGGAGATAGAGCATCAAGCGTATTGGGCAGTCCAGAAGATGAACTATGATTGGGATGAAGCTGGCTAAGCCAGGAAGCTTCAATTGCAGGAACTTGAGGAGATCAGACTCAACTCATATGATAGTGTTGTGTTGTATAAGGAGCGGATGAAGCAGACTCATGATGCCTTGATCAAGGTCAAGAAGTTTGAACCTGGGCAACAAGTGCTTCTTTATCAGTCCAAGTTTAAGCTTATATCAGGCAAGCTATCCACTAAATGGGTTGGTCCGTTCGAAGTTCAAACCACATACCCTAATGGAGTTGTTGAAGTGAGAAACACTAAATCAGGAAAACTTTTCAAAGTCAATGGAGAAAGGTTGAAGGCCTTCTTTGGCCAAGCCTTGGAGAAACCAGAGGAATATTTGAAATTCCTCTGTGCCATGGAGCCCTAACTGGGGTAAGAAGGACGTCGTGCCCACGACGGTAACTAGGGCGCTGGCTAGGAGGCAACCTGGTATGTTTTCTTTTACTTTTCTTATTTTGTTTTCTTTTGTTTGTTTTTACAAAAAAAAAATGTAAGGTAGGGATTAAAATAGCCATAATTTTAATTTTTTCATTAAATTCAGGCGTATTTAATTCCATTATGGGTAGAAATGTCTAACCGTAGGATCAAGTACTTTTGTCTTGTGCATGGAAGAGTGTTTGTGAGTTGCAGAAAACAGGTACTGGGCAAGAGGAAGAATGAGGATTAGACACTTTGCTTCGAGCAAAGTGTGTGCGCAGGAGGGCACGAGCGGCGCTCTGAGCAAGGAGGACTACTTGGGCGACACTGCTGAGGGGGCATCAACTGCCAGACCACGTGCGATGTGATAGCCGCACTCAATTCCTACCCCTAGCCCTATAACCGTCTGCCATCCTACCATAATCCTCTCTCTAACTCTTCCACTTCCCCACGTAAACCATCACTTCAAACAAAACCTCCATACACCACTTTCCCCCTCAAACCCCCCAATTTCGGAAGATCCTGCAGATTTCCTTCCAAAATTCTAAACCCTAAAATTGCAATGGTTTCAACTCGCCCTAAGAACAAGCTAAATAAAATCCCTCACGGTACCCACATTGACATAGAAGAACCACAAACACCGCCGTCAGAGCCCTTTGCAGTCGAAGTAGACTCATTACTTTGGGTGATTCCTTACCCCCTCACAGCTGAAGTAGAATAAGCGGTCGGCAAAGCCGTTAGCGAAGCCATGGTAATACCAAAGAAAGCACAAGAGGAAGCAACAACGTCGGAGGAGGAGAACTTTGCCACTCCAGAAGGGACTACTGAGGAAGCCGCGAAAGAGATTCCGAAGAATGCATCGAAGGCACCGGAGGAGGAAGAAGCGCAGCCAGACGACGATGTGGAGGCGGAGATACAAGAGGAAGAAGAGAGAAAGCAGGAGAAGAAGGAATCCGATGATTCCTTCGACAAACTCTGTGCTGAGGTAGAGTGAGAGTCCAAGAAGAAGAAGAAGGAGAAGGGAAAAGGGAAGGAGACCTAGCAGAAGAAGACGACCAAGGCCGCTGTGACTGAGGCTACCCTTTCACTAGGAGGAGAGTCATCTACGGAGGAGAAGAAGGTGGCTACACCTTTGTCTAAGAATCCAGGAAAGAGGCAGAGGATCGTGGAGTCAGAGGATGATGAGGACGTCCAGATAGTGAGGGAGAGAATCACAAGATCATCCGCTCGGAAGGTCAAGAAGGAGGACTCCGAGTCGAGAGGCAAGAAGAGGGCCAGGAAGGCGGAGGATCCATCTGCCAGGAAGGTGTTCGTGCCCAGGGAGGTCGCCTTCAGTGATCTTGACGGTTTAGGCATAGCGTGTGCGGTGAGAGACCTGTACGAGGGATGTGGTTGGGGCAGATTTCTGACGCTACCCTGCCACATCTATAAAGATTTGGTGAGAGAGATGTACAGCTCGCTGGAGTTTGAGCTGGATGGAGAAGGGAACTCGTCTTCAATTGAGTTTACCCTGAATGGGCAGCCATATGTGGTTGGGTTGAACGATGTGAACCAGATCTTGGGGTTCGCCACCATGGTGGAGCTGCAAAGGCCGGAGTTCCAAAGGGCAGTCAAGAAGGTGCCGGTGGACGTGCCCAAGGAGGAGTGGATCCGGATGTGGAAGGAAGTCAGTGTGGGGATGGAGTTCAAGTCTGGAGACAACAAAGCTTCTGATCTCAAGACGCCAGCCTTGCGTATTGCCCATAGGATCCTTGCATACAACATGTTTGGCAAGGGAGACAGCGGGAATTCGCTGGCCAACAAGGAGATATACATACTATATTGTATGTTGACCAAGAAGAGGCTAAACTTTGCAGCCTTCTTGATGGAGCAGCTGAGGGCAGTGGTGGCCAAGGCGAGTCAGAAGTATTCATGTAGGCATTTTGTGACTTCCTACATTGATGGATTGGAGCTATATGATGAGGTGAAGGAGTTCGAGGTGACGCCAGCGGACATGCTCAACATGGAGAGGCTGAGCAGAATGAAGGAGGTGGTCAAGCACGACAAGGGATGGTGCCTGTTGGAGGCTCATGAGAAGGATCAACCAGCTTTAGCCCGCCTGCCGCCCAAGAAGTCAGCCAGATTGGTCAAAAAGTCCGCGATCGAGGAGGATAAGGAAGAAGAAGATGAGAAGGAGATCGAATCTCCTTCTGTCCAGCTCAAGGAGGTACTGGAGAGGTTGGGCAAGACAGAGAAGTTGCTCAAGGAGCTATGCGATGGGCAACTTACCATGCAAGCCACTCTTAATAGCCTTGCCCGCCACCTGAAATTGGGGTCAGCTTCTGGTCCGTCTACTTAACTATGTCCTCCTATTTTGTTTAGTTTTGGTTTTAGTTTTTTTTTTGTATTTTTGTTTTGTGTCTTATGTTATTTGAGTCAGTAGAGTTGTTCGAATACCTCACCCACAATTTGCCTTGCAAATTGTGTGGTGAGGTAGGCGAATGACTCATGTCTGTTAGTGTCTTGACCTTCTTACGTCCATTACTTTGCTATAAGCAAAGTGTGTGCGTGGGGTGTCTATGCCGTGTGTTTTTATTGTAAGTGTTTGTGTTGATCAGCATGGAGTTGTTGGGCAAGATGATATGATGATCTGTGAGCTTAATTGATGCTTCTTGAACAGTGTTAAGTTTTTTGTTATTCTTACCTTAAGTTTTTTGCATGCTAGAAGATGACTTGTATGATGGATTGAGTTGTGAACATACCCTGTGAGGATTTTTAGCTTAATTGAATTCATTCTTGTGTGATGAAGAACATCTTGATTAGGAGGAACTAGACTTTGTCTGTACTTTGATTTTTGATCTCTGAACTTAGATGATTTAGGCCATTCTTTCATTAGCCCATTTTGAGCTGAATTGATTACCTTTAATCATTATCCTTTGATAACCCTTTTGAGCCGAATTAATTCTTTCTATCACTTGGATACTGCCTGTTAAAAAGATGTTTATCTTGTTTTGGGAACCTGGGAAGTGTAAGAAGTTAGGGGCAGGGATGAGATGATTGGGGGTGTATTCTGGGTAGGAGTTTTGTGTTGATAGTTGGGTTGTTTCTCAACTAAGAAAAAAATGAAAGAAATAAGGGGAACGGAAAAAACAAGAAATGCAAAAAATTAATTAATAAGTTCCCCAGAGTTAAAGCTTGAGCCTAGAAAATAAAGGCTAAGGATTTAAAAGGAGTTGGGAACCCCTGTTGTCCAATATGAGTTTAATTTGCCCTTAGCCAAGACCTGGATATTTTCGCTTTTGTTTCAAGCTTAAAACCTAAAAAGCCCTACTGATGAGTTCTGAGATTTGAGATAAGTGCTTAGATTTAAAGGGCAGGCAAGCTTATGGTAGTACCGAAGTCAAGATGGTTTATGAGTGTGAAAAAGAGCCAAAACACATGAGTGATGAGTGTTGAAAGGAGATCCTAAAAGTTCACAATTCTTTCTTGACTTGTTTGATAGCATTGCATTCTTTTTTCCCTTCACTTGCAGATTTTTATGAAACGATTGTTGTATTGCTTTAACTAACTCTTCTGTGTTGATTGTGACTTGAGTCTTTTATTTTTTGTGTCTTGGGCAAGTTGTTTGTGCACACTTGAGGACAAGTGTGGGTTAAGTGTGTGCGCTTGATGAGTCCATATTTCGTATCTTTCTAGTGCCTGTTTTAGGTAGTTTAGATCGAGTCTTTGTGTGTGTTTTGTCTTGTTTCTATGTCTGGGAGGACATATATTGGGCAGGAGGATGTCTGCTGCCTTGTAGGTGGAAGTTGGGCAAAACAGGGAAAAGAAGCAGCATTTCTGGAAGCAGGTCAGGGAGAACCATATTGGCCAAGACAGATAGGAGGAGTGCCGTGGTCAACAGGTGAAGTTTCTCTCCTAGGTCTAGAAGAATAAGGAAAAGATGATCTAACTTAAATATCTTTCCTTATCCGACTAGATTTAGGATCCGCAAGGGATCTCTTGGAGATAGATGTGACTTTCCTTGTTGGGGTCGAGCTTATCAAGTATTACTTGCATCCCAAGGTAGCTCGTGGATTCCTTCCATGTTAAGGACTAGGGGGCCCAAACCCTAAGCACTCTCCTATAAATATCGAAGCTTTGCTGCTGCATGATACGCCGTCTTTATGCTTTATTTTCCCTGTAATTATTCGAGAGTTGGTGAGGAGAAAAACAAGTCCTAAGGGCACACTTTATTTCGTACTTTGTTGATCGGCACTTTTGGCCGAGTTTAGTTTGTTGCACAGATTTCGTGAGTTTTAATATAGAGTTTATTATGTTCTTCAATTCTTGTGTTATTTACTTTATGATTATGTCTAGCTAAGTTTTTATACTTGGTCTGGGCAAGACGAATTAAGTGTTAACCAATGCTTGAGAGGTCTAAATTGTGCTAGATAGTTGCATGCATGTGTTCCCATAATGTTAATGAGCTTGTTCTAATATGAGATAATACGAATAGGGGATTAATAGGCCGTTAATCACTTAGGAAATATTAGATCACCAATCAATTGGGGAGTAGGAGTGTTTTCCAACATCTCCTTGATTTAGATCGATTAACATTAGAGGAATGTGTCTACCCTATTGGGCTAGACGTGATGATTCCTTGTTAGGCCTTTCTAGAGATAAATGCTCCTTGAGCAAGAAACTGAACGATGACTCCGACAGAGGTATTGCCCAAGGTAGGGAGCCGGCAGAGCATCACCGATTAAGTAAGGATTGGTAAGGGAAGGGTTTGTTGGGAGCGTGACGAGTAAAAAGGGATCTCAGCATTCAAGTCCTATAACTAACGATGCATGCATGTGATGAATATATTTGCACCAACGACCAACCTAGAGTTTTCACTTAACAATGTCTAGATCTAGACCAAGTCCTTTTATTATTAATCAAGTTCTTTGTTTACTTTTCAGTGTTTTATTGAGTTCTCGAATTGGGCAAGAGAGCCCTAGTGACCAAGATAGCAAAACCAACTTTTCTGAACAGGTGGAGGAGGTTTCAAGAGATAGTAACATTCAACTCCTTGTGGATCGACCCTGTACTTACTTGCTAACTATATAGCCGTGAGGATAGGCTACAAATTCATTTTGAGAGTGCGAACGACAACCTCGTCAAGGAGCTACTTAAGTTATTAATATCCTGTGTGAGGCAGCAACCCACGTGTGGTTATTTGAATTGTTTGAGGTGACTGTGAGCTTAACTTTGGTTTAGCCGGTCACAGTTTGATTTTCTATTCTTTTCTTTAATTCTTACAAAAGAGTAGTTTCATATGACTTCTTTGTCTACTTTCTTTTCCTTTCTTGCTAGCTAGTTTGAGGGTAACAACTCTCTAAGAAGGAGGTTGATGCAGCCGTCGTTTAAGCTGCGACAAAATACAATTTGTATTTCACTCCTATGCCTACCCCTAGGAATAGCTAGTTGGCAAGTACAGGGTCGATCCCACATGGAGTTGCTCGCGATAATCTCTGGTTGAGGCACAATAAGGTTGTGTTGAGTATCTATCTACTATAGCCTTGGGCAACTGTCACTATCACATTTGGCAAACTACTGAATGTAAATAACTGTAACTTGACAAGCAAAACAATCCAGATTTAGGTTTCGAATCAATCAGTATAACTTTATCTCGATCACTGGTTCAAAGATATTTGTTGCGTAAGTGTGTCAGTGGTTATAGGCTAAAACTATACAGGGTCCTCATTGTCACGTCGACACGTACGCTATATAGCCCGCCCAGCTCTATCCTTATGTTTAAGTCTTGACAGGACACCCTAGCCAATCCTCTTGCTTGCCCAAAAGTCCTGGGCATAACACCTTATCAATCCCATGTTGGTCAAGCAGCTTTTGGTTCTAGATGGGCCCACTCCGGTGCAGGTGAGATAATGAGGATCTCTGTCCGACATTCACCAGCATTGACACATCTTTGCAGGTCTAGGCCAAGGCTAACAACTCATTCTTGCCACTCACAAGGAACGTAAGGCAAGCACGAGCACTTCTTGATAACCCTCCTGCGATGCAGGAATTCGTATGTGCCCAGGGTTCATTGGCCTTCCGATTTACCTGTGACCACCGAACTTTTTTGGAATCGTTGCCCAATGCCTCGGGAACACACTTATATACAACTATCAAGAAAAACATGTCACAGCCCTAAATCCCGAGGGACAGCAAAGCCAGGGTGCGACTAGGGATTGGATTAAAGAAGCGGGGAAGAAGGGGGGGATAAATAAGAATGAACAAACATTAATAACAGAATAAACAAACTTTAAAACTCGATCGTAACGATAAAAGAAACAGGAAACCGAAATCGGTTTTAGTCTTTTAGGCCTTTGCACTTTACTACTTTCTTTTGATTAACGAATAAACGAGACTCGATCAATTATCGTTTAGGTCAGTAGATAAATGGAAGTCCATAGCTTATAACGACTTAAAAGTTCAAAAGGAATCAAGTTGAAAAGATTTCAACTTAAGGAATTAGGTTTTGGAAACTTCCTACACAAAGCAGAGGTTCTGGAGTTCATACAGAACAGGTTCCTACGAAACAGGGGATGTTCTCTATACCAAAACAAAGCCACGGGTGTCTAGTTTACTCTTCAATTTACGGATCTCGATTTCGTTAAGCGAGCTAAATGTTACGACAGTTTCTGTGCAAGGTCGCAAAACAGTCCGCGCGAAACCCTAATGCTCGATAAAACTCGACGCACGATTCCCTAGGTTTGATCAATGCTATTCCACTTTTATTCTTACGAAATTTCCATCTCAAGGCAGTCAACATGTAATATCTTATATGACAAATTCCTTCATATCTCTCGATTACAAACTCGACGTATAATTCCTCGTCTTTCAACTAACCAATTACTAAACCAATTCAATTTCAAATTCAATTTCTATTTCATTCAACCTTTAACTTATAAACTATAACTCATATCATCTCGTATCTCGGATGGAAATATCGTCAACTACAATATCGTTCGTTTATCAATAACAATCATAAATATCAAATTAATTTCCTTGTTCGACCTTTCTATCGGCATTTAATCTCGTTTCTCCGTCTCTTATCAAAACTCCAATCTTCTTAGAATTCATTCAAAATTTCCAGTTACGATCATTAACTAACAAGATTAACATATATTCAAAACACAAACCTAAATCATTATCTAATCTCGACTTATCGATGATTCTTCGTCTCTTAATAAAATTTCAACGTTCTCCGATTGTGCTCAAACTCTACAATATCGATCGTCATCTATCTAGAATCACTAATACGTAAACCACATACTCAATTTATTAACGAATCTCCACTTATCGACGGGTTTTCGTCTCTTACGTTTTCTATTTTATTTTTAGAAAAATTCCAATAAATTATATAATCATCCTCAAACATACTACATCTCATTTCTATTATCATAACATGCAAATCATAACATATACTACACCAATTCATTACTTCTTTCTCTCTTACACTTTTATTTTTATTTTTAGAAAATTCTAAAACAATTTATGTGATCATCTATCATCATATAGAACATAATTCCACTAATCAATCCTCAAGAAAATCGAACTAACAAAAACCCCTAATTCCTATAAAAATTTCGGTAATTACAAATATTAAGGGGGGATGATTTTCATGAAATTTCAACCATAGAAATCTAATTCTAAGCATACTATAACATGAATTAATCATAGAATCATAATCCTACTTCTCAAGAAAATTTTGAAAATGACAAGGTTGATGGAAAAAGGATTTTTGTTCGGTTCAATACGTAGAGGAAGTCCTTACCTTGTCGATTATGGAATCAGAACTAAGATTGATCGGTAGATGGATGACTTGTGGAGCTTGGGAAAGCTTGAAGATCACTTCAATGGAGGATTGAGAGAGAGAAAAGAGAGAGAGAGGTGTGATGGCAGTAAGGAGAGAGAGAGGGAAAAGGATGACTAAGAGGATACTATTCCATAAAGTATAAAATATCTTAAGGATGACTTACACACACACATAGGCGGTTTAAGGTAGATATTTTAGTCGAAATATCGTATTTTACGGGTCTAATACGGCGTTATAAAAATCGAGAAATAATTTCTTAGATGGTTATGTTTTCGACGAAATCTAATTCGACCGTTACATTAGAAATAAATCATATACTCGGAAAGCATATTTCGTTTTCCGAAATCCGATAAAAAGTCGGGATAAGACAGTCCAAAATTCGCCCGGAAAAATAATAAAAACTAACTTTCTCCGGTGAACTCATTTCGAAGAAAAAGTGAATGTAAAGTCTGACGGTTTTTCGATCTGAGTTTTCGGACGAAAATTTTATCGGACGCAAAAACTCTAATACAGTAGTCATTCGACCGACTTCTAGAATTTATTTTCAGAAACGGATTTCACCGTCAGTCTTAGAATCGAAAATCCTTAACTTAGGCGTGCAAACCCTTAATTAATAATTAAATTTTTATTTTGACGACAGAAGAATTATCCGGGGTTTTACAGAACATTTAGACCTCACGAGATTTATAAGTTATACATCATATCATCTACCCTAAACCTGGATTTAAAGGCTTAGCTAGACATAAAGTAAATAACGAAAGCAAAAGAAATAAAGAAAAACATACTTGAATTAATAATGATAAGCTAAAGATGTTCGCCCTATTGAGACTTAACAACAAATGTAAATTGTATCTAAGAACATAAACTGCAGAAAATAAAGTGTTTCAAAGTGCAGAAAGTAAAATCGGGCGGTAAGGTAAAGTTGTCTAAAAGTGTATCTTGCGCCTTGCATGCATGGATGTATTTATAGAGTACAAGTACTAGGGCAAACCCACAAATGGGCCTTCTAGAAAATGGGTTGGTTGCTTCCATGTAAGGATCAATGGATAAGGTTGGAAAGATCTCCTTCCTTCGTGTTGCTGTTGTAGTAGGAAAAATCGATCGAATTCTTGTGCTGCAAGGAATTTGTTTCCTTGTAGGACTCTAACAGCTGCATCTTCAAGCACCAGCAACGTTGCCCAAGCTCTGCACTCTAACTTCCCAAATCTCTCTGCCATTTCTTGCCCACGACAGCCTGCACCTTGCCTTCTGGAGTGAAACATACAATCGTCAAGATTGACCATACCACTGAAAGTGGAGCAGCTCTTCATCTTGATTTGGACTTATGCCCTCGGTAGCTTGAGCCACGAGCATGGCTACTATGGTCATTGCATCGTATCGCCAGTTCCTTCTCTTTTTGCATGTTTTGGCTCTAGTCTTGCCCAATTCCTACCTTTGCTTGCCCTGCCAACTCAAGTGTCCCCCCAGACACAAAACAGACACAAAAGACACTAAAATAGACTTGATGTAGACCTAAAACACACATGATAAGAGCACAAAATATGGGCTCGTCATACCCACACACTTAAAGTCATGCTTGTCCTCAGGCATGGTGTATGGCTTGCCCAAACAAAAGAAAAAACAGAAAAGACTAAAAAACATGACTCAAAACACAAATAGAGGTTAGCACAACATAGGATAAAGAAATAAGATAGAGCATAATCCAGTTCACATACAACTCAAGCAAATAAACCAGTCCAAGCAAATCATCAAATAGGTCAAAAATGAACAAGTGAGCATTTTCAAGGATATTCCTCACCAACACTCTCACTCTTGTGTATGGGGTAGTGTTTACGCTCAAAATATGCATTCTTAACCACACCATAAGCTTGCCTGCCTGCTACTCTCTCCACCTCTTAGACTAGGTTCGAAAGACTTATCCTTAGGTCTTTTATTTGGTTGTAACTTGGCTTTGGCAAAGGTAGGAAATATTTGGAACTAGGTTTGGTTCATTCGGACTTAGGTTGGCCAAGCGGAGAGGCCAACCTTAGCTTCTTTTCCTTCGCCTTTACTTCTTGCGGGCCTTAGCACAACTTATTTAGGACTTCTTTTTTTATATTTTCTTTTTTTCCTTTTTTTCCTTTTTCTTTTTTCTTTTTCTAAGTCCGTTATTAATTAGCCCTTATATTTCTTTCAAAGACTCAACTGCTCCTCCCCTTCTCCCTTTATCTTATGCACCTAAGTCCGTTATTAATTAGCCCTTATATTTGTTTCAAAGAAATTATAAAAGCTCAAAGGGGCTTAACAAGGGAAGTTCAATTGGGCAGGCTCTTTGGCTCAATTGGGCTCACAAAAGAAAGAATGTGCCTAATTCATCTAAGTTTTTCTAGCCTAAGTCAATGAGGTCTCAAAGAGTAGACAAGCAAGTTCTAGGTAGCATCCAAACAAACATATCATAAAAATCACACAAGAAAGAAACTGCTTGGTTAATAACATGCAGTGTAAAGCTCAAATCCTCACAACGACATGTTCACAAGTTCGTTCGTCATCCCCTAGCCTTGGAGAGTAGTATCGGTAGTTTAGCTCTTCCACGGGTGATACACGTCTTAGGAGTTTCACTTGCTTTATAGATGCCCTTGTTAGTTGATGCAAGAAAAGAAGTGGGACAGGGACAGTTAGTACCGTTTTCCATTCAACCAACCAGAAATACCATCGGGGAATTGGTTTCAACTTCTTCCAATCCTTTCGGCAAGAACAAGGGACTCAGATCAGGATCAGACCAAGGAAAGGTAGACCCATCAATCATCTATTTCTTCATCGGATATCTTCATATGATCATGCTTGGACTAGAATACAAAAAATGCTCTCATCATATAACTCAGAATCAAATTATGCTCAGACATTATCTAATCATCCTAAGCATGCTTGACCTCTAGAACACACACAAAAGACGCTCCTCCCACCTACACACTTTGCTTGGGCAAAGTGGGTGGAAGGCACAGACCAACACCAAAACTAAAATTTATAAAAACAGGCGCTCTACCCCTCATACCCACACTCTTCGCCTTTGGCAAAGTGAGTAAAAGTAAAGGTAGATCATAAACTCAGACTCTAAACAAAAACTTTAAAAATATTTAGACTCAAATAAATTACGAAAAACACAAAACAGAAAATAAAACTTAAACTACTAAAAATTTGGAGGACAAAATCATTGGGCAGGGTTACATCCTGACCTAGTCGGATCAATCTTCAAGGCACTCATGATCTCGGCAAGGGCTTGCTTGTTCTCCAGTCCAAGTTGTTCTAGTCTGGCATTGCTTTCCTCCAGCTTGGTCAAGCGTTCCATCATCTCTGCTACATCTTGGGCAGGCAACACCGGAGTACTGGGCACTCCACCTCTAACTGACTAAGGAGGGGAGTCAGCAACTTGGGCAGGCTCGTCTGGTGGAATCACGAACACTATTGTTCCTTCATCATCCCTTCCACATACACCCATAGCAGTCAAGCAAGCGAGGTCCAGGCGCTCCTCTTGCATTGGTTGTAGCAGTGTAGTGGCTTCGTCAAATTTGTGCATCTCTATGGCATAGCGAGTCACCAGGTGGGCAAGGAAAAACCTCTGATTACGAGAGTTTACGATATCCTTGAAATGGTGCATAGCATAAGCCCTAAAGTTGAGCCTCTGCTTGTGCACCATGCTTGACAGTATGAAGATCTCTTGGCGAGTGACTGAGTTGCTGCTATTCTTCTTCCCGAAAAAGTTGTAGGCAAGGATTCGGTGACACACCCTCAAGACATCATCCTTCATCATATGCCCCTTTACCGTGCCAGCCTTGAAGAAGGGGTCATCACTGAACTCCACCCATTTCCTTGCCCACTCATCAACATCCAGTTGAGGAATGTATCTCAACGCTCCCTTGTAATCCTCGCTCCTTATCATGCGAAAAACCTCAATGCCCAACGCCTGGTTCAAATCATTCACTGACAGCTCCTCGCTTGCCCCCATGAACTTAAGCTGCATGCACTTCATATTATGATTCCCCACCGTAGGACTCCTCACTTGCAAACTCTGATAAAATTTATACACCAACTCCAGGTACACCCTCTCTTGCCACTCCAAAAACTTCTCCCAATCTATCACTACAAAATACCCATGCACTTCTTCCCAGACCCCCAACTCCTCCAATGCGCTCCGATCAACCAATTTGGGAGAATGATTCCCCTCTTTAGCATCTTCCCTATTCCACGATTAAAGGCTCTGCCTGACACTGAGATGCGCTGCTTGGGTGGTGCAGATACCACCTCTTTTCCCTTGGCTACAGACCCTACTCCTTTGGTCTTTTTGGTTGGGGGTTCCTCTATTTCTTCCTTGACTTGTTCATCCTCTATAGTCTCTGAATCATGCTGCTCCACCAAAATCAGATCTCCCTCTCCATCCCCAGCGGGTACATTCTCCTCCTGCTCCGGTTCCTTCCCAAACGAACGGCCTGCCTCCGATTCAGCATTTCCCTCCTCATTGAGTGACGGAGCAGGCATGTCTGTGAGTAGTCGCGTGACATCCTCCTTTTCTTCCATGTGAGAAGAAGAACCAGCCATGGGTGAAGATTTTTGTAAAGTTTTTCGAGTTACTTTGGTGAGGGTAGATGTGTTAGAAATAGGTTTGGGTGACTTAGGATTTTTGGCCGCCTTTTTATCTAAGGCTTTGCTGCTGCGTGTGTTCTTCATTGTGAGAGTGGTGAGGGGGTTTTGTTTCTACAAAAGTAGAGAGGGAGAGGGAATCGAAGAGTTCTGATTTGAATTTAGAAGATGAATGAAAATTGTGAGAGAGAGAGATGTAGTAGTAAGCTAGAAAGTAGGGTGTAGGTGTGTGACTCGGCAGTTACAACAACTGCCAGTGGATGTGACGTGCTGACATCATCCACGTTTTCCTGCTTTGGTTGCCTCGCATTCACCGGGCTCAGCCTCTCCTCGACCAACAAGAACTCTTCACTTGCCTATCCTCTCTGTGTACCTGCCCTACACACATAGACACAAAACACACTCCCAAAACAAAAACTACTATCCTATGATTAGAAAATAAAAAATAATAAAATCACGAAAAGAAAATACGAAAAAGGAAAAACTAGAAATAAAACTCACTAGGTTGTCTCCTAGCCAGTGCTCCAGTTTACGTCGTGGGCACGATGTAGTCATGCTTGCCCCTAGACGGGCATCATCACGTGGACTTCCTCCTTGTCCATACCCTCATCCTTCTTGTCTCCATAGAAAAGCTTCAATCTCTGACCATTGACCCTAAAATACTTGAAAGACTTCGAGCAATAGATCTCCACAGACCCATTAGGAAATTGGGTCACCACCTCATATGGTCCAACCCACTTCGACTTAAGCTTGTCCTGCATAAACTTGAACCTTGACTGATATAACAGAACCGCTTGCCCAAGCTCAAATTTCTTTGCCTTGATCAACTGGTCATGAGCCTTCTTCATCCTTGTCTTGTATAAAGTAGCATTATCATAGGCCTCTATTCGAATCTCCTCTAACTCTTGTAACTGCAACTTCCTTTCCTTGTCAATATCACTTCAATCATAGTTAAACTTCTTTACTACCCAATATGATTTATGCTCTAACTCCACAGGCAAGTGACATGGCTTCCCAAAGACCAACCGATACGGTGACATGCCCAAAGGTGTCTTGAAAGCTGTGCGGTATGCCCAAAGTGCATCGTCCAAGTGCAAACTCCATTCCTTTCTATTTTGCCCAACTGCCTTCCTTAATATAGCCTTGATAATCCTATTTGTCAGTTCTGCTTGCCCATTGGCTTGCGGATGGTAGGCAGTGGTAACTCGATGATGGATTCCATATTTCTTGAACAACTTGTCAATGGTAGCATTGCAGAAATGCGACCCTTGATCACTTATGATTGCTCTTGGAACTCCATAACGATTGAAAATATTCCCCTTGAAAAAGGTAGCAACCACATGGGCATCATTCGTTGGTGTAGCCTTCGCCTCTGCCCACTTCGACACATAGTCAACTGCCAATATGATATACTGATTTCCTTTTAAGCTGGGCAAAGGTCCCATGAAATCCATCCCCCATATGTCAAAGATTTCCACCGGCATGATCGGGGTCATGGGCGTCTCATCCCTTCTAGTTGCATTCCCTTCTTATTGACACTTGAAACAATTCTTGCACCATTCATAAGCATCCCTAAAAATTGTAGGCCAAAATAACCCACAATCGAAAATCTTCCTTCCAGTTCTTCGGTGCCCAAACTGACCTCCACATTCGTTGTTGTGGCAATGCTTCAAAATACTCTTAGTCTCTCAGTCGGGCACACACCTTCTTAATCCTTGGTCAGCAGACTTCTTCCATAAGTAAAGATCATCCCAAACATACTTTAGGCTCTCCTTGAGAATCTTCTACCTTTGGTAGTATGAAAGATCATTTGGAACCTCTCCTGTACTCTTAAAATTGGCAATGTCAGCATACCAAGGTTCTCCATGAAATTGGGCTTCAGTCATATATAAATGCTCGTCAGGGAAAGTCTCCGTAATGGGCATGGAGTCTTCTTCTCTGACTATCCTACTCAAGTGATCCGCCACCAAATTCTGAGCTCCACTTTTATCTTTAATCTCCACATCGAACACTTACAAAAGCAAAATACAACGAATAAGCCTTAGCTTCGACTCCTTCTTATTCATGAGGTATCTCAGAGCTGCATGGTCAGTGTAAAAAATTATCTTGCTCCCGAGTAGATAAGATCTAAATTTTTCAAAGGCAAACACAACCCACAAAAGCTCTTTCTCCATGGTAGTATAATTGATTTGTGCTTTATTAAGAGTTTTATAGGCATAATATATAACATGGCTTTCCTTACCCCTCCTTTAACCAAGCACTACTCCCACGGCATACTCACTTGCATCACACATCAACTCAAATGGCATACCTCAATCAGAGGGTTGTATCACAGATGTTGTGGCCAAGCATTCCTTCAACGTGTCAAACGCCTTTTGACAATCTGCATTGAATTCCCACTCTACTTCATTTTGGAGCAATCTCGGCATTGGTTGGGCAATCTTAGCAAAATCCTTCATAAATCTCCTATAGAATCCAACATGTCCCAAGAATCCTCTTAATTGCTTGACGTTGGTTGGATAGGGCAACTTGGAGATGACATCAATCTTCGCCTTGTCAACCTGTATCCATCTTTCTGAAATCACGTGCCCAAGCATGATGCCTTCTCGTACCATGAAGTGACACTTCTCATAGTTTAATACCAAGCTCTTTACCACGTATCTGCTCAAAACTAACTCGAAATGCCCAAGACAAGCCTCAAATGATTTTCCATAGACAGTGAAATCGTCCATGAACACCTCGATGCAATTCTCCAATTTATCTGAAAATATGTTCATCATGCACCGTTGAAACGTTCCGGGAGCGTTGCATAGACCAAAAGGCATGTGGCGATATGCAAACGTCCCAAATGGGCAAGTAAACGTTGTCTTGTCCTAGTCTTCTTGGGCAACCCATATCTGCATGTATCCAGAGTATCCATCCACGAAGCAAAAGTACTTGTTCCCTGCCAACCATTCCAGCATCTCGTCGATGAAAGGTAAAGGAAAGTGATCCTTCCTCGTTGCCTTGTTAAGCATCCTATAGTCAATACACATCCACCATCCCGTTTGGAGTCTTGTAGGCACAAAGCTTGTTCTTCTCATTCTTGACCACTTGTATCCCTGACTTCTTGGGCACCATGTGTACCAGACTTACCCACTTACTATCTGGAACTGAGTAGATAATGCCCGAGTCCAACAGCTTGAGTAACTTCTTCATAACAACTTCCTTCATGGCTGGGTTTAACTTCCTTTGTGGATCTCTAGTCGGTTTAGCATCATCTTCCATCAAGATATGGTGAGTGCAAAGAGATAGACTAATGTTGTAATACCCCGAACCTTTATATGTCTTTGAGTGCGTTTTAAATGCGTATATATGCTTAAATAACGTACCTTGAGTGATAAAATTTTTCAAGAAAAGAAATTTTCTTGAAAATGACCAAAATGCCCTTATGTGCTTTGAGGTGAATTTTTCTCGTTTTGATTATTTGATTCGAGTATGTGATGCATTGATTGAGTTTATTTATATGAGTTTGAGCATGAGTATGAATTTCTGAGAATTCTGAGAACTCTGAGAACTCTCACTTTTGACGATTAGTGCCGATAAGCCAAGAAATCACTATTCACCGACGAACTCAGAATTTAACCTAATTAGTGTCTTTTGAACCTAGATTTAGTTCTAAGACCTTTGAGATAAATTAGAAACTCATCCGAGATCATATGAGAGAATTCTAAGAGTTTAGTTCTTAACGGATTAATTAGCCGAGTAAAATTAAGGTTTTCTTCGTTACTTGGATTTTTAACCTGAAAATTTGATATTCGGATTCTTTGATTTATTTAGTGAAATATAAGATAGAGTTGAGGAGTTATCAATGTCGAAATCAAGTCGAGGAGAGTTTTAAGCCGTTTTCAGTATAAACGGAATAATACGGATATATTCTACCGAAAAACTTTTTTATCCGGGGAAAATTATACCAAATAAAAATTGAGATATTTATCTCTCTCCTTCTCTCTCTCCCACCAACATACCCCTCTCTCTCTCTCTCTCCCTAATCTCTCTCCCTATGCTACCTATTTTCTACACCTAAGGGAATAATCATCATGAAATTCATTTAACTTAGTTAATAATTCATTTCCTTCTTGGAGAAGCGTAGCCAAGTTCATTCATCTCTCTTATCTCTCTCCCTCTCCACTGTGTTTCATCCAAGAAGAAAGAAAGAAGAAAAACTCTCTCTTCTCTCCCTCTCAATACCGCCATACACACACACATAGCTAGAGAAAACCCCCATTGAAGATCAAGCTATCAAGCTTCCAAGCCCCAAGAAGATCATCATCATTTCATTTCATTAAACCCTAATTCAAGAGGTAACTAATTCTACAAGTCTTGAGTTTAATTCCAAAGCAAAATCATCTCCCTTATTTTTTCAAATTTTCGGCACTTTTGCCCTAATGAGATGATTGATTTTTGTTATATTTTTCTTGAGGTTAAAGAGGAGATCCTCCATGGAAAATCCAAGCTAGAGATTTGAGCTCACAACCCCTTCATTTTCGGTCCAAGTTCATCAAGAGGAGGAGTTTGATTTAAATCTTTTAAGTATGTTTATTCATTTGATTTCTTGTATATATGTAATCTCTAAAGCCTAAAGAAAGGAAATATGCATGCTTTAAATTATGTTTAGGCAAACTTCGGGCATGTGATGATGGAATGGATTGTGAGGATGTGAGTATATTATGAAGAGAGCAAACCCTAGGAATTAATCTAAGAATTAAGAGAGAAAAGAGAAATAAGAACCCTAAAAAAAATGGTTAGGACCGAAAATAGGGAAAAAGAAGAAAGAAAAATAATTTCCATGATTTCTTGATAATTTTTTGTTTATATGTGTTTATGAAGATGATTGAATTGATAATTATGCATGAAAAATTGAAGAAAATCATTTGCCCTAAATTCTATGATGAAACCGAAAATATGAGTTTATGGAGGAATAATTTCTTTGATTTATTGTTTGATGATTTCATGATGAGTATATTGTGAGTATGAGATTATGATGAAATGAATGATTTAATTTGTTATGCTATTTTTGAGAAAAAAATCGAAACAAATAAGTTTATGGAGGAAAAATGATTTTGATGATCTTTGATGATTTAGATGATATGTATGATATGAGCATGTTTGTGTTTAATTTGGAGTATTAGATGTTTAAGAATAATTGAAGAGATGAAGAAAATGAAATTCTAAGCATTAAAATGCTAAAAAAAATCGAAGGAATGAATTTTTGAAGGTTAGTGTGTGTTCTAGGTGTTCTTGGTGAAATTATGAGTTTATGAGTGTGTGTTCTTGGTGTTCTTAGTGAAGAACATGAAGATTTGAAGATTAATAAAATTAATAATTAAATAAATTAATTAATTATTAAATTATTTAAAAATTCAAAAATTTTAAAGATAAAAATAAAAAGAAAAATTAATGAATTAGTTAAGAGATATAGAATTGAGTAAAAAAAAAGAAAAATGTTTCTTTGTTAAGAAGTAGTTAATTAAAAGAGAAATTATATGAGTTTAATTATAGAAATTAAAAAGAGAAAAATAATAATATTAGTTCAGAAATAAAAGAGAAATTAGAATCGAGAAGATAAAATTTAGAAAGGAGTATGACAAATAAAAGAGGAGTTAGTCAAGTTTGAGTTCGTTTACTTATTTTAACTTATGAGGTTAATTGAGAAAGTTTTAGAATAAAAATAAATAGAAATAGAAATAAATAAATTAAAAAGATAATTTCTTAATAAGAATATTAAAGTATGAGAATATGAGTTAGGTTTGAGCTAAATAATGATATTTTAATATGAGAATCGAGTTTAGTAATTGATTAAATGTCTGTTTCTTAATAATATGTCGAGTAATGGATGATTTATTAATAATGCTTGAGAAATAATAATCGAGTTGTTTTCAAATATTTTGAATTCAAGATAAGACGATTAAGTTATCGAGAGTTGAGTTTTTGAATTAAAAGTTGAGTTTGTGTTGAGTAAAGAAAACGAGAATTTTTGAAAACGAAATTGCTAAGAGTCGAGTTTTATAGGAAATCAAATTTCTATTAAATATAGAAAATAAAAGTTTAATTGAGAATAAGGAAGAAAGTTCATTAATGTAAAATAAATGATTAAGATAAGAGTACGCATACAAGTATGTGTACGTAGTTGAGAAAAGACAACGTATTTTGAAATAACGTCGTATTTTGAGTCGAGAAATAATTAAATAATTATTTGAGTCTTAAATTCAAAAAAATTATATTATTTGAATTTTATTATGAAGTTAGTGAGATTATGCTAAGAAACTAAGTTAATATTTTCCAAAAAAAATATAATCGAATCATGTTGAGTTAATTGTTGATTATGTTTGAAACATAAATCATTTTGAGTTATTATGCTTGATTGAACTTCTATGCTGAATGAAATGTTTATGTTTCGTTATTAAATGATTTATTCAATTGATGAGAATGCTTATATGTGACGTGATTGATTTGAGATGACGATAGTTGAATCAAGAATTCGAGTGAGAACTTGAGTAGTATAGTCGAGATAGATAGTATCCTTTTGAATAACGAGAATTGCTAAGTAACGATGATTTTAGAAACGAGAATGTGAGACGAAATATTTAGTAACCGAGTGGAGTCGATAACCGAGAACAAGAAAGTCGAGAAAGGATATTGATCTAGAAAAGTTAAAAATAGAAAGACCCGAGTCAAGTAGAAGTCCTTCAGCCGAGACCAAAATCTACTTTACGTCTTACACATCGAGAGTCTTATCTTTAATCGATGTTTAAATTGTGAAGGACCGAGCGTGACGGAAAAGTAGCAAGGACATTCAAAAGAGTAAGCCGCCTAGCTAGTTCTTCGGAAGACAGGTGGACTTTTCTTGTCACAGCCCCAAATTCCGAGGGAAGGCAAAGCCGGGGTGCAACTAGGGATTGGATTAAAGAAGCGGGGAAGAAGGGGGAAATAATAGATAAACAGATATTTTTAACAGAAAATACTATGAACCGGACTTTATTGAAATAAAGAGAGTCGATCTTGAAGGATCACTGGACAAAGTAGTTCTCAAAAGAAACTAAGTTCGAAGTATGGAACTTAGACTCAAAAAGTTTCATACATTAATACAAGAGTTTAGCAGCAGAAAAAACGTAAACTAGAACACAACTAATTTTCTCTAATCACAACCTTTTACTCAACCTCCGCCGCTCCCGTCGCTCAACCTGCACATTTTATAAAACATATGCAGGGCTAAGTATTTTCATACTTAGTGGACACATTGTCGAAAACATAATATACAAATAGATTAATCAGGCATTTTTAACAGTAACGCATCGGGGTTTTTCTTTAAAATGCCCGTGCCTACTAAAACATTTTTCTTTTCTCATAAATCACTCGGCCGAGCATTTTCTGACAGATGTTACGTTCGATTTGCCCAACATTCCTCACCGTGAACCCTAAACTCATAATGGCACAAATGAACTCACATAAAATAAATATTTCATGCTCTGATTATCACTTTGAAAACACAACCATCAAAGCTGTAAATAAAGATTATTGAGCATCGCTCATTTTATTTTTTATATAGAAAAGCCCACCTCAATCGTTTTACAGAACAAACTTTAACCTTCTGTCTTCCGTCCTGTCTTCAACTTCGACTTCCTTCTTTTATCGCAAATATTCTAACTTTAGTAATCGATCAAGACGATTAAAGAAAAGAAATTGAATTCGTTTTAGACTTTTAGGCCTTTGCACTTAACTACATTCTTTTGATTAACTAATAAACGAGACTCGATAAATTCTCGTGTACAAACTGACTCGGCTCATTACTCGACACTTAGGTCAGTAGATAATGGATGACGATAACTTATAACGACTTAGAAGTTCACAAGGAATCGTTCTTCAATTCATCGTCCTGTTTGATTATTCCTTTGTTGCCCTTATGGCTGACCTTGCTGATTATTTCTTTTCCATGGTCCCGTTTGATTATTTCCTTGTAAGTACAGTCCCGACTGACTGTTTCCTTGCCATGGCTTCTTGCCATAATTGTTATTCGGGTTAGGCTGCTGATAGCCTTGCTGGTTTCCATTCCTCGAGTTCCCTTGATTATTGGAGTGCTGATAGTAGCCACTGTTGTTTCCTCATTCTCATTTTCGTTTTCCCTGGTAGTTATTATTGTTGTTATTGTAATAGCCTCGATTCTGGGTTGGGGCTGGTGTTGGTGTTCTAGCTTTCCTTTCATCAGGCACTACGGTCTCCATCTCTAGGGCTCGTCCTAAAACCTCGGTGTAGCTCAGTCCTCCATGACTAGCTAATGTTATTCCATACTCATGCTTAAGTCCCCCACGGAACTTCTTCGCTATCTATTCTTCGGTATCCACCTGAGCAGGTGCATACCTTGACAATTCACAGAACTTGGCGTCTTACTCGGTTACTGTCATCTTTCCTTGTTTTAAATTATAGAAGTCACCCCCTTTCTGAGCTCTATAGGTCTTAGGGAGGTACTTATCGTACAATGCTTCCTTAAATTCTTCCCATGTAAAACGAGCCAGATGCTCCGTAGGTATAACTTTCTGCCTAGCCTCCCACCAGTAGTCAACTGGTCCAGAAAGCTGGAATGCGACACACGACAAACGCTCCTCATCAGTACATCTGAGGAGTTTAAAGATTTTCTCTATAGTTTGCACCCAAAGCTCAGCATCGCTTGGGTTACCGGTTCCTTTAAAAATAGGTGGATTTCATTTGAGGAATAAGTCCCTAATATCACGACGGGTGGTGGTGGAGGGGTTTCATGATATTCTTGTTCCCCTTTTCTTTCAACTCGAGCTTGACGTCTACCACGTCTCCTAGGTCTACCAGGTCCTCTTTGATTTACTACTCTTGGCGGCATTTCGAAACTATTGAAAACAGAAATTCTCATTAGCACTTTTGCTTTTTAATCATTTACTTACTTACTTAACTTTTTTTTTCGACTTAGACAAGTTCACGGAAAAGAAATAAATAACAACTCTAATATTAGCTCTTTTAACCTTTTAACTTCCCAAGTTAAACAAGTTTATTTAACTAAACACGATTTGGAGAAATTTTCACAAAATTAAAGCCCACTCACGGGGTCATAAATAACAACTCTAATATTAGCTCTTTTAGCTTTTTAACTTCCCAAGTTAAACAAGTTTATTTAACTTAACACGATTTGGAGAAATATTCACAAAATTAAAGCTCACTCATGGGGTCATATATATACATATATATATATATATATATATATATATATATATATGTCAAAAAAAGTACTGAGTTTGCCTTTAACGAGGACTTACACAAAACTAGACTTCAACGAGTCTAAGCTAGGCTAACTGCCTATCTATGTACAGGATGCACTAACATACCACATTTGTTGTACCTATTAGAAGTACTAGAACGGAAATGATCCATAAAACTCTTTATCCGCATAGAGTACTACAAAAGAAGTCTACTGATCCGGCTATGCACAAGGCAGGGAAAAATTACTACTACGCGTCTAAGACGCTCTGCTTAACAAGCGGCGGTCGAGTCAGTGTTGCCCTCTACGGCCTGAAAATCCTCGAAATCCTCCTCCGGGTCCTCCTCAGGGCCCTCCTCTGAATCTGAATTAAAAACTAGCTGAAGTGCTTCGTCAACCCTAATCGTGGAGCCGTCCAAAAGTACAAGTGGTGGTGATGGCACCTCTGAAACGGCCCTCTCCGAGTCTGAAACCAAGTAGTCCAAACTGGTCTCTGATGTCCTCTTCTTTGGAGGCAGGAGGTGCTCGGGAGGTGAACTAGACTCGTATTCCTCTGTAGAACGGACCCTGAATGGTCCTGCCTCAAACTCTCCTCGGACCCTCGCCAACTCTGCACAGATCTCCTCAAGTGGTCTAAATGGGAATGGAAATTCTATCGTAGTAGCAAGCTCCGTGCCGATCTCCAGGTATCCTGTCTCTGGAACTAACTCCTCACTGGGTGCAAGGACTAGTGGCAACTCTAACGGTGTGGCCATCTCTGGATCCATGTCCAAAGGCTCTGGATAATGACGGTAGGGCTGGTGCTCCTGAATGGGAACTGACACTATGAATCTGTTCTGAAAGAAATGCTCATGTACGGCGAGAGCGAATCCTGAGAAATCTCCTATCGGCTCGGTGTCATCACCGAACAATGCAAGGAAGTACCAAGACACATCATGTGCCCATCCGCGCCACTCATCTGGTAGTCGAATAATCAAATCTCCTATAGCCTGAGACTCTGTAACACTGTGTCGGGCTGCATGGTAAAGTGTGGAAAAGTTACTAACTATCTGTCCAATGTCATCACTTGGGCCTGCCTTGTAGTCACAATACTCATCCAGTATCTCATCTGCCCAAGTACGCTGTGGCGGGGATTGATTCTCTTGAGTCATGTCACTACTAGAAGCCATCCTATAAGGTTTTAAGAAACAAAGATCAGTAACTGGTAGGATAATAACTTATCTTAAGAAAATTCTTAAATTTACAATTAGAATACTCCATTATTCAAAATTGCAATACTTAACCACTTAATCACAACTTATCTTAATCATCTAACAATTTCAAGAAATTGCACTCAAACAATATATAAAAATAAAATTTCAAGATTTTATTTCCATCATTTTTCATATTATTCTTCTTCTTCCTTATTATTTCCTCATTACTTTCTTACCTTATTTCTTCTTTGAAGAAAACTTCTTAACGATTTCTTTCCATCCTTTTAACTTATCAACTTATTTATTCTTATTCTTCTTGTTATTCTCTTTGATTCCCTTTATTCTGTCCTTTTCGATCCGATCGTTTCTTGGATATTTTTGGAACCAACGCTTCTTAGAACGTCTATGTTCTCAAATAATCGGGAAGGCCTTAAAATTCGTCTAAATTCTCATGCCAATAAAATATTTTGAATAAAGAAACTATAACTCACATAATTTCACATACTTTCACATAGTATAGCATTCATGCTTTCACATAGTTCACGTAATATCACAAAGTATAATCTTCATACTTTAATCACATTCATACTTGGCGTACTTCATTCATATCATACTTGCATACTTTATTCATAAATTCTTGCATACTTAATCAAAAATTTCTTCTTAAAAGAAATCATTCTTCTGAAATTCTTTCCTTACTTTTCTTCTTTGGTTGAGTCGATGTAGCGGGAGGTTGAGTTCTCATCTACACTCTTATACTTAGTGTTACGACTTAACTTTACTTGAAAGGAGACTCAGATGTAGAGTATATACAAATACTCCACCTTACTACTGAAAGGAATCTCGTATGCAGAGCAGAAACGATCGCTCTGATACCACTCTGTCACAGCCCCAAATCTCGAGGGACGGCAAAGCCGGGGTGCGATTAGGAATTGGATTAAAGAAGTGGGGAAAAAGGGGGAAATAATAGACAAACAGACATTTATAACATAAAATATTATGAACTGGACTTTATTGAAATAAAGAGAGTCGATCTTGAAGGATCGCTCGACAAAGTAGTTCTCAAAAGAAACTAAGTTCGAAGTATGGAACTTAGACTCAAAAAGTTTCATACATTAATACAAGAGTTTAGCAGCGGAAAAACGTAAACTAGAACACAACTGATCTTCTCTAATCACAACCTTTTACTCAACCTCCGCCGCTCCCGTCGCTCAACCTGCACATTTTATAAAACATATGCAGGGCTAAGTATTTTCATACTTAGTGGACACATTGCCGAAAACATAATATACAAATAGATTAATCAGGCATTTTTAACAGTAACGCATTGGGGTTTTTCTTTAAAATGCCTATGCCTACTAAAACATTTTTCTTTTCTCATAAATCACTCGGCCGAGCATTTTCTGACAGATGTTACGTTCGATTTGCCCAACATTCCTCACCGTGGCTGGCTACCCCTCAACAGGGTACCACACACACCGGCTACCATGTACACAAACTCTGGAAAGTCCCCCTTGTATACTAACTCAGAGTACGATCGATTTAGTTAGCCCCATTGTATCTAACTCATAATTTCTGGAAAGCAGTCGGCTAACTCAGAATGGCACAAATGAATTCACATAAAAGAAATATTTCATGCCCTGATTATCACTTTGAAAACACAATTATCAAAGCTGTAAATAAAGATTTTCGAGCATCGCTCATTTTATTTTGTATATAGAAAAGCCCACCTCAATCGTTTTACAGAATAAACTTTAACCTTCTGTCTTCCGTCCTGTCTTCAACTTCGACTTCCTTCGTTTATCGCAAATATTCAAACTTTAGCAATCGATTCAACTCATAAACTTTAGCAAATGATTAAATTAAAGAAATTGAATTCGTTTTAGACTTTTAACCTTTGCACTTAACTACATTCTTTTGATTGACTAATAAACGAGACTCGATAAATTCTCGTGTACAAACTGACTCAACTCATTACTAGACACTTAGGTCAGTAGATAATGGATGTCGATAACTTATAACGACTTAGAAGTTCACAAGGAACGAAGTTGAAAAGAATTTAACTTAAGAATTTAAGTTTTCGGAAACTTCCTGCACAAGTCAGTGGTTCTGGAGTTCGCACAGAACAGAGAACTCTTAAATAGGGGATGAAATTTACACCAAAAGAAAGCTACGAATGTCTAGTTTACTCTCCAATTTACGGATCTCGATTTCGTTAAGCGAGCTAGGAGTTATGACAGTTTACGTGCAAGGTCGCAAAACAGTCCGCGCGAAACCCTAATGCCCGATAAAACTCGACGCACGATTCCCTAGGTTCGATCAATGCTATTCCACTTTTATTTTCACGAAAATTCCATCTTAAGGCAGTCTACATGCATGTCTCTTAATCGGGTACACATTCACGTCTTTTGATTAAATAAATGACGAACATATCCTCGTCCTTTTTCAACTAACCAATTACTAAACCAATTCAATTTCAAGTTCTATTTCATTCATCAACTTCTCGATTATAAACTATAACTCATAACATCTCGTATCTCGGAATGGAAATGTTGTCAACTACAAACTCGTTCATCAAACGACAACAATCATTATTATCAAATTGGTTTTCCTTATTCGACTTTTCTATCGGCATTTAATCTCGTTTTTTCGTCTCTTATTAAAAATCCAATCTTTTTAGAATTCGTTCAAATTTTCCGGTTACGATCATTAACTAGCAAGATTATCATATATTCGAATCATAGACCTAAATCATTATTCATTCTCGACTTATCGAAGATTCTTCGTCTCTTAGCGAAAATCCGACGTTCTCTGATTTCGTTCAAATTTTACAAAATCGATCATCATCTATCTAGAATCACTAATATGCAAACCATACACTCAAAACATTAACGAGTCTCAACTTATCGACGTGTTTCCGTCTCTTACGATTTTCATTTTATTTTTAGAAAAATTCCAATAAATTATATATTCATCCTCAAACATACTACATACCATTTCTATTATCAATTCATGCAAAACATAACATCTACTACACCAAATCATCAATTCTTTCTCTCTTACACTTTTATTTTTATTTTTAGAAAATTCCATAATAATTCATGTGATCATCTAACATCACATAGAACACTAATCCATCAAACAATCATTAAGAAAATCGAACTAACAAAAACCCCTAAAATTCTCAAAAATTTCGGTATTAACAAAATTCAAGGGGGGGGGGATAATTTCTTCATGATTCGATCCATAGAATCTATTCCTAAGCATAGTATAACATGAATTAATCAAAGAACATCATCCTATTTCATCTCTAAACTTTTGAAAAAAAATGAAGTTGATGAAATTAAGTTTTTGTTCGGTTCAATACGTAGAAGAAGTTCCTACCTTGTCAAATATGAACTCGGAAATAAAAATGATCGGTAGACGAGAGATTTGTGGAGCTTTGAAAAGCTTGAAGGATGAAGAACAATGGAAGAAAAATGAGAGAGAATGGGGAAAGGAAGATGGCGGTAGTGATGAGGGAGAAAGAGAGGTGATGACTAATGTAATGCTATTCCATAAAGTGAGACATATCTAAAAGGTGATGACTCACTCTTCATAGGCGGTTTGGGAGGAATTTATTTGCCGGAAATATCTCGTTTACGGGTCTAGAACGACGTTATAAAAGTCGAGAAATTATTTCTTAGGCAGTTACATTTTCGATGAAATCTAATTCGACCATTAGATTAGAAATAAATCACATACTCGGAAAACCTAATTCGTTTTTCAAAATCCGATAAAAAGTCGGGATAAGACAGTCTAAAATTCGTCCGAAAAAATCATAAAAACTGACTTTCTCCGGTGAATTTGTATCGAAGAAAAAGTGAATGTAAATTCTGACGGTTTTTCGATCTAAGTTTTCGGAAAAAAATTCTATCGGACGCGAAAATCCTAATACAGTAGTCGCTCGACCGACTTCTGGAATTTATTTTCAGAAACGGGTTTCACCGTCAGTAGTAGAATCGAAAATCCTTAACTTAGGCGTGCAAAGCCTTAATTAATAATCAAATTTTTATTTTTCGTCGGAAGAAAATATCCGAGGTATTACATTTCTAAACCCAAAACTCCAATGAATGTTATTATTTATTGAGTATTATTATATGAGTTTTTAAATTCAATTGACTTGCCATTTTTATGTAAGTTTGGTATGCTTTATCATCTGCTTGAGATATTATTGCCCTGTGAAAGACAGGAACCCACGGGTGGTATTTGAGTTGTTCGAGGTGACTGTGAGCTTTACTTAGGTTTAGCCGGTCACAGTGTTTGAGAAGGAGGCCTATTTCTCAATACAAAGATAATATGGTAGATGATTCATACCTGTATTGAATATATATTATGTTTTGATTGCATAGTCCATTTAGAAAATAAAATTGTAATACCTCGAACTTTTTTAAGTTCTTAAGTGCATATTAATTAAATTAATATGTTTATATGATGAGTTTTGAGTGCTAAAATTTTTCGCGAAAATAAATTTTTCTGTGAAATGACGAAAATGCCCTTATGTGCTCTAATGTGATTTTTCTCGTTTCGATTATTCGAATCAAGTATGTGATGAATTGATTGAGCTTATTTATATGAGATTGAGCTTGAGTATGAATTTCGGAATTTTCTGAGAACTTTTATTTTTAGATGAATAGTAACGTAAATCGAGAAATCACTTTTCATCGATCGACTCTGAATGTCACATCCCCAAATCCCGAGGGACGGTAAAGCCGGGGTTTGACTAGGGGTTGGATTAAAGAAGCGAGGAAGAAGGGGAATAACTAAGAATGAACAGACATTAATAACAGAATAACTTCTATGAACAAGACATCATTTAAAAGAAAGAGTTGATCTCGAAGGATCACTCGACAAGTTGTTCAAAAAGGAACTAAGTTCATTGTACGGGGCTTAGACCCAAAAGATAGATACATTAACTCAAAAAGATTGGCAGCGGAAAACGTAAAACTTGATACAAGTTCTTCTTCCTAACTATGACTCTTTACTCAACATCAACCTCCGCTGCTCCCGTCACTCAACCTGCACATTTTATAAAACATATGCAGGGCTAAGTACAAAAAGCACTTAGTGGGCACATTGCCAAAAATATATCATAAGTATAGATAAATCAGGCATCTCATTTTTGTAGTACATCGGGGTTTTTCAATAAATACCCGTGTCTACTAAACATTTTCTTTCTCATTTTCACAATGTGACTTGATCAAGCACTTTTCTGATAGATGTTACGTTCAATCTTGTCCAATAATTATCACCATGGCTGGCCACCCCTCAACAGGGTTCCACGCACAACGGCTACTGTGTACACTAACTTTGGATAGCAGGTCGGCTAACTCAAAGTCCGATCGTTTTAGTTAGCAGGTCGGCTAACTAATAATTCTGGATAGCAGGTCAGCTAACTTAGAAGGGTACAAGAGAACTCCCATAAAACAAATATTTCATGCTCTGATTATCACTTTGAAAACACAATTATCACTGCTGTAAATAAAAGATTTTCGAGCATCGCTCATTTTATTTCGTATATAGAAACCCCACCTTACTGATTATAGAACTACTATAGCTTTCGTCTTCTGTCTTCCATCCTATCCTTGGCGCTGACTTCCTCCTTTTATCATAAATAAACAAACTTAAATAACTTGATCGCAACGATAAAAGAAACAGGAAATCGAAATCGGTTTTAGTCTTTTAGGCCTTTGCGCTTTACTACTTTCTTTTGATTTAACTAATAAACGAGACTCGGTCAATTCTCATCTACAAACTGACTCGGTTCATTACTCGGCACTTAGGTCAGTAGATAAATGGATGTCGATAACTTATAACGACTTAAAAGTTCACAAGGAACGAAGTTGAAAAGGATTCAACTTAAAAATTTAAGTTTTGGAAACTTTCTGCACAAGGCAGTGGATCTGGAGTTCGCACAGAATAGAGCACGATAAACCAGGGGATGAAATTTATACCAAAACAAAGCTATGGATGTCTAGTTTACTCTCCAATTTACGGATCTCGATTTCGTTAAGCGAGCTAGGAGTTATGACAGTTTCCATGAAAGGTCACAAAACAGTCCGCACGAAACCCTAATGCTCGATAAAACTCGATGTACGATTCCCTAGGTTCGATCAATACTATTCCACTTTTATTTTCACGAAATTTCCATCTCAATGCAGTCTACATGCATGTCCCTTAATCGGGTACACAATCACGTCTTTTGATTAAACAAACGACGAGCATAATCTCGTCCTTTTTCAGCTAACCATTTACTAAACCAATTCAATTTCAATTTCTATTTTATTCAACAGCTTCTCGTTTATTAACTATAACTCAAATCATCTCGTATCTCGGATGGAAATATCGTCAACTACAAACTTATTAATCAAACGACAACAATCATTATTATCAAATTGGTTTTCCTTATTTGACTTTTCTATCGACGTTTAATCTCGTTTCTTCATCTCTTAGAAAAATTTCAATCTTTTTAGAATTCGTTCAAATTTTACGGTTACATTAACTATCAAGATTATCATATATTTGAATCATAGACCTAAATCATTATTCATTCTCGACTTATCGACGATTCTTCATCTCTTAGCGAAAATCCGACGTTCTCCGATTTCGCTCAAACTTTAAAACATTGATCACCATCTATCTAGAATCACTAATATGTAAACCATATACTCAAAACATTAACGAGTCTTGACTTATCGACGGGATTTCGTCTCTTACGATTTTCATTTTTTTTTAGAAAAAATCCAAATAATTATATAGTCATCCTCAATCATACTACATACCATTTCTATATTCATTTCATGCAAAACATAACATCTTGTATATCAAAACATCAATTCTTTCTCTCTTACACTTTTATTTTTATTTTTAGAAAATTACCAATTAATTTATGTGATCATCTAACATCACATAGAACACTAATCCATCAATCAAACATCAAGAAAATCGAGCTACAATCAAACCCCTAAATCTATGAAAATTTTGGTAATAACATAATTAAGGGGGGGATGATTTTTACATGATTTCAATCCATAAAACCTAATTCTAAGCATACTATAACACGTATTAAACAAAGGTTCATCATGCTTCTTCACCTCCAATGTTTCGAAAAAAAATAAAGTTGATGGAAAATGATTTTTGTTCGGTTCATAACGTAGAAGAAGTTCCTACCTTGTCGAATATGAACTCGGAAATAAAATCGATCGGTAGACGAGAGACTTGTTGATCTTGAAAAGATTGAAGGAGATGACTTCAATGGAGGAAAAATGAGAGAGAATGGGGAGAGAGAGGAGGGATATCGCGGTAATGAGGGAGAGAGGGAGAGAGGATGACTAAGGCTTTACTATTCCATAAAGTGTAAAATATCTCCAAAGGTGATGACTCACATGTTAAGAGGCGGTTTAGGGGGGTTTAATTTAACCGAAATATCGCGTTTACGGGTCTAGAACGATGTTATAAAAGTCTAGAAATAATTTCTTAGGTGGTTACGTTTTTTACGAAATGTAATTCGTCCGTTAGATTAGAAATAAATCACATACTCGGAAAACCTAATTTATTTTTCAAAATCCGATAAAAAGTCGGGATAAGACAGTCCAAAATTCGCCCGAAAAAATCATAAAAACTGACTTTCTCCGGTGAACTCGTATCGAAGAAAAAGTGAATGTAAAATCTGACGGCTTTTCGATCTGAGTTTTCGGACGAAAAATCTATCGGACGCGAAAATCCTAATACAGTAGTCGTTCGACTGACTTCTGGAATTTATTTTCAGAAACGGATTTCACTGTCAGTCTTAGAATCGAAAATCCTTAACTTAGGTGTGCAAAGCCTTAATTATTAATTAAATTTTTATTTTAACGACGGAATAATTATCCGGGGTATTACATCCTACCCCTCTAACAATTTTTGTCCCGAAATTTGCATACCTTCTTCAAAAAGGTAAGGGTACTTCTCTTTCATCTTTTCTTCGAGTTCCCACGTGGCTTTTTCTTGCCCGTGGTGATTCCATAGCACTTTTACTATTGGTATCGACTTGGTTCTTAACTCTTGTATTTTTCGATCCAAGATCATTAATGGTTTTTCCTCATAACTCAAGTCAGATTCAAGAACGATGTCTTGCTGGTTAATTACGTGCTTAGGATCAAAGACATATTTTCTTAACTGAGATACGTGAAACACGTTATGGACACTTCCTAGACTTGGCGATAAGGCCAATCTATAAGCAACAGGTCCTACTTTTTCAAGAATCTCGTAAGGTCCTATAAACCTTGGTCTGTGTTTACCCTTAATGCCGAATCTAACGATTCCTTTGGATGGTGAGATCTTGAGGAAAACCTTATCCCCAATTTCAAAACTAAGATTGGTTCGACGATCGTCGGCGTAAGACTTCTGTCGGCTCTGGGCCTCTTTCATTCTAACTCGTATCTGTCGAATGATCTCGATCATTTCACTGACTGCATCGGGTCCTAGGTTCTTTCTTTCACATACTTCATCCCAGTAAAGTGATGACCTACATTTCTTTCCATATAATGCCTCGTAAGGCGCCATTCCTATCATCGCTTGATAACTGTTGTTGTACGCAAATTCAACTAAATGTAAGATATCTTCCCAATTCGCGCTTCGATCCAATACTACCGTTCTTAACATATCAACGAGTATCTGAATCGTTCTCTCGGATTGTCCATCCGTCTGGGGTGAAAAGCGGTACTAAAGTTAAGTTCGGTACCCAACTCTTTTTGCATCGTGATCCAATATCTCAAAGTGAATTTGGCATCTCTATCTGATGTTATTGACTTTGGTATTCCGTGCAGACGTACAATCTTACGGACATACAGCTGTGCTAACTTCTCTGATCCATAGGTAATCTTAATCAGTAGAAAATGAGCTGATTTAGTGAGTCTATCAATAACTACCCAGATGGCAGTGTTTCCTCTTCTTGACTTAGGCAAACCTGTCACAAAATCCATAGCTATATCCTCCCATTTCCATTCTGGAATACTTAATGGCTGCAACAATCCGTATGGTCTTTGGTGTAGAGCTTTCACTTGTTGATAAGCTAAACATCTTTCTACAAACGAGGCAACGTCTCGTTTCAAACCGTTCCACCAAAAATTATTTCTTGTCTTGATACATCTTAGTACTCCCTGGGTGTGCTGTATATGGCGTATCGTGAGCCTTACTCATGATCTCGTTCTTCAATTTGTCGTCTTCAGGGATACAAAGTATGCCTTCAAACAAAATTGCATTGTCTGGTGCCTCGGAAAAACCGTCTGGTTTATCCGTTCTTATCCTTAGTCGAAGTTTCTCAGTTGATTCATCCTTTCTCTGCGCACTTATGATTCTTTCTCGTAAGTCTGGTGTAGCTACGAGTGCTTCTATATGGTTTGTTATCGTCTCAGGTGTATCGAGCACTTCTATGTCCATTTTCTCAAATTCTCTTACAAGAGCTTCTTCCTCAACAAAGAGACATCCTAACTTGGTTGGAGTCTTACAACTCAGCTCGTCAGCTACCACGTTTGCTTTTCCTGGATGATAGTTGATTCCGCAATCATAATCCTTGACTAATTTGAGCCATCGTCTTTGTCTCATGTTCAGTTCCTTTTGCTCGAAAAAGTACTTCAAACTCTTATGGTCCGTAAAAATCTCAACCCTAACACCATAGAGATGGTGTCTCCAAATTTTCAACGCATGCACAATGGGTGCTAGTTCTAAGTCGTGGGTTGGGTACTCAACTTCATGAGGTCGAAGTTGTCGTGAAGCATAAGCTATCACCTTTCCATCTTGCATCAAAACACAACCTAATTCGTTCTTCGAAGCATATGTATAGACCACGTATTCCTTATTCGCTTCTGGCAAAGCCAACACTGGTGCTGTGGTTAACTTCTCCTTGAGTGTCTGAAAACTCTTCTCGCATTCGTCCGTCCATCTGAACTTATTTTCCTTCCGAAGTAGTTGCGTCATAGGTCTAGCAATCGTAGAGAATCCTTCGATGAATCTTCTGTAATAACCGGCTAAACCTAAGAAACTCCTAATTTTGTTCGGACTTGTCGGTGATTTCCAATCGCGCACTGCCTCTACTTTGGCAGGATCCACCTTGATGCCTTCTGCTGATACTATGTGTCCAAGGAACATCACTTCATTCAGCCAAAACTCGCACTTACTGAATTTGGCTAAAGCTTCTCAGTTCTAAGCGTTTCTAAAACTATTCTCAAGTGTTCCTTGTGTTCTTCCTCATTCTTGGAGTAAATGAGGATGTCGTGGATGAATACTAAGACGAATTTGTCTAAGTATGGGTGTAAAATTCAATTCATGGATACTGCGGGAGCGTTTGTCAAACCGAATGGCATAACTAGGAATTTGTAATGGCCATATCTGGTTCGGAAAGCAGTCTTAGGTATGTCCTCGGGTTTGATTTTCAATTGATGGTACCCGGATCTTAAATCTATGTTCGAAAAGACTCATGCGCCCTTAAGCTGATCAAAAAGGTCTTCTATCATTGGCAAAGGATATTTATTCTTAAGGGTAATCTTATTTAACTCTCGATAGTCTATGCACATTCTCATAGAATCATCCTTCTTTCTTACGAACAAAACAGGTGCTCCCCACGGTGAAACACTCGGTCTAATGAATCCAAGGTCTAACAACTCTTGCAGCTGGATCTTAAGCTCTTCTAACTCTTTTGGTGCCATTCTATATGGGGCTTTCGAATTGGGGGCCGATCCTGGTTCTAAGTCAATTGAGAAATCTATATGACGGTCGGGTGATAAACCAGGTAATATTTCTGGAAAGATGTCTTCGTATTCGTTAATAACTTTCACATCTTGAATGGTCTTCTCGGCTCCTGGTTCTCCAACTAGGTACATAAGATAGGCTGTGCAACCCTTCTTCTTCATCAACATTTTGGCTTGTAGGGCAGATATTATAGGTACTCTCTTGCCCATTGCAATCCCATGAAATTCTGTCGGTTCTTTTCCTGGCGGCTGAAAAGATATTTTCCTTTCGTTGCAGAGAATCGTGGCATAATTCTCTGACAACCAGTCCATTCCTAAGATTATATCTACGTCCCACATTATCATAACGTTCAAGTTGTTCACCTTAACCTTAAGAGTTCCAATTTTTAATTCTAGGTTAGAGCAAACATGCGTGGACGTAGTGATCTCTCCTGAAGATGTAGCTACTCTCATAGCGTGTTCAGCTCGTACAGGTCTGATATCTAAGTTATCCGCACACGAACCAGCAATAAAAGAATGCGATGCGCCAGTATCAAACAGTATCTTGATAGGGATATTATGAAGTTTACCCATACCGGCTAGGTTTCCTTTTCCTTTATTCTGTGCACCCTATTTGATTACACATGCCCTTGCATTCTATTGCTGTTGAACGTGTTGCTGGAACTGTTGCTGGGTCATCTGATGCTGCGGCTGCGCTTGAATTGCCCTCAAAGGCTGGGGCTGTCCATATTGATTCTGTCCTGCCGCTTGCAATGGCTTCGGGCACTCTCTCTTCATATACCCTTTCTGTCCGCAGTTAAAGCAAACACCCATGCCTGCTTGACAAACACCGAGATGCGTCCTATTACACTTAGGGCAAACAGGAATGGTAACCCTCCCTGGGTTATTATTTCCATGGTTCAAATTCCTTTGTTGTCCTTGAGGCTGACCTTGCTGATTATTTCCTCTCCCTTGCCCTGCTTGTCTATTTCCTTGTAAAAACAACCCTTTTCCTTGCCACGGTCTCTTTTCATAGTTGTTATTCGGGTTAGGCTGCTGATAGACTTTCTGATTGCCACTCCTCTGATTCCCTTGGTTATTAAAGTTCTGATTATAGCCATTGCTATTTCCCCTTTTCCATTTTCTTTTTCCTTGGTAGTTGCTATTATTGTTGTTGTAATAGCCTTGGTTTTGATTCTGGGTTGGGGCTGGTGCGGTCGTTATTGCTTTTCTTTCATCAGGCACTACGGCCTCCATTTCTAGGGCTCGCCCTAAAACTTCAGTGTAGCTCAGTCCTCCATGACTGGCTAACGCGATTCCAAACTCATGTTTCAGTCCCCCACGGAACTTCTTCGCTATCTTATCTTCGGTATCCACCTGAGCGGGCGTATACCTCGACAACTCACAAAACTTGGCGTCATATTCTGTGACTGTCATCTTTCCTTGTTTCAAGTTATAGAACTCAGCCTCTTTCTGAGCTCTATAGGTCTTAGGTACGTACTTATCATATAGTGCTTCCTTGAATTCTTCCCAGGTATAACGAGCCAGGTGCTCCGCATGTATAACCTTCTGCCGAGCTTCCCACCAGTAGTCAGCTGGTCTGGAAAGCTGGAACGCGACACACAACAGTCGTTCCTCATCAGTACATCTGAGGAGTTTGAAAATTCGCTCAATAGATCGCACCCAAAGCTCAGCATCGCTTGGGCTACCAGATCCGTTGAACACAGGTGGGTTACGTTTAAGGAACAAGTCCTCAATGTCACGACGGGGTGGTGGTGGAGGTGGTGATGGTGATGGTGGTGGAGGGGTATCATGATGTTCCTGTTCTTCCTCCCTTTCATTTTGTGCTGGACGTCTACCACGTCCCGTGGGCCTACCAGGTCTTCCTCGGTTGTTAACTACTCTTGGCGGCATTTTTTTTTTTTGAAACTATAAGAACAAAACTCTCATTAGCACCTTACTTTTAAGCCTTCTTTTACTTACTAACCCTTTTTCCTTGTTTAATTTGGGAAAGAAAACTAATAATAGCTTCGATACTTAGCTCTTTAAACTTTTAACTTCTCGGTTAAATCGGAATATTCATCTAAACTTTTTCTTCTAATCGCGTTTAGAAGAAACTTTCACAAGATTTAAGCCCACTCTCAGGTCATCATATATATATTATATACACGTCAGAAAGAATGTTAGTTTTGCCTCCAACGAGGACTTATACAAAAAGGTTAGACTACGACTAGTCTAAACTAGGCTAACTCCCTATCTATATACCGGGTGCACTAACAAGTTGCATCTCCGTATCTACTGGAAGTACTAGAACGGAAACGATCCCAAAAACTTCGTATCCGCATAGAGTACTACAAAAGGATGGTTACTGATCCGACTATTTACAAGACAAAAGAACTTCTACTGCTACTACGCGTCTAAGACGCCCTGCTCAACAAGCTGTTGTCGAGTCACTACTGCCCTCTACGGCCTGCAATTCCTCGGGGTCCTCCTCCATCAGATCCTCCTCCTCAGAATCTGAACCAAAAACAAGCTGGAGTGCCTCGTCAACCCTCAAAGTAGTGCCGTCCAAAAGTGTAAGTGGTGGTGGTGAAGGCACGTCTGAAACTGTACTCTCCGAGTCTGAAACTAAGTAGTCTGAACTGGATACCACTGCACGCTTCTTCAGGGGAAGAAGGTGCTCAGGAAGTGAACTGGACGCGTACACCTCTGCAAAACGGGCTCTGGATGGCCCCACCTAAAACTGTCCCCGGACTCTCGTCCATTCAGCATAAATCTCCTCCAGTGGTGTAAGAGGAGATGGTAACTCAAGCATCGCAGCAAGCTCTGCGTCTCTCTCTAGGTACTCGTCTCCTAGAACTAATCCCTCACTAGGTGAAAGCATTAGCGGCAGCTCCAACAGTGCGGCAAACTCAGGGTCTAGGGCTAACGGCTCAGGCTCAAACTCGGGCACAGACTCTGTCAGAATGTGAAGGTAGGGAAGGTGCTCCTCAACCGGGATAGTCCACATAACCCAACTATGTAAGAATTGCCTATGTATGGCTAGGGCAAAACCAGAGAAGCCGCCGATCGGCTCGGGGTCATCGCCGATCAGTGCGATGTGGTACCACGATATGGCATGAGCCCAACCGTGCCACTCGTCAGGCAGCCGTACGGTTAAATCGGCCATCGCCTAACGCTCAGACACAAAGTGACGGGCTGCGTAGAAGCGTGCAGCGAAGTCACTAACCAACTGCCCGATGTCATGATTCGAGTCCACCTCATAGTTGTAGTACTCGTCTAAGATCTCGTCTACTACTGTACGCTGTCTCAAAGGTCGACTATTCCGAGCCGTAACACGTGTAGTAGGCATCCTACAAGGTTTTAAGAGAACACGGATCAGTAACTGGTAGGGTAATTAACATATCTTAAAGAATTCTTAAATCACAATTAGAATATTCCATTATTCAAATTGCAATACTTAACCAATTAATCACATCTTATCTTAATCATCTAGCAATTTCAAGAAATTGCACTCAGACAATCACAAAAAATAAAAATAAAAATTCAAGGTTTCACTTTCATCTTTTTTCTTATTATTCTTTTAATTTCTCACTTTATTTCTTTCTCGAAGAAAATTTCTTAACGATTTCTTTCCATTCTTTTAACTTATAAACTTATTTATTCTTATTCTTCTTGTTATTCTTTATTTTATTTCCTTGAAAGGAAATTCTTACGGCTTTCATTTTCAAAACAAGTCGACTCCAACGAGTCTGTTGTTCATGTCACTTTACGCAGGTGACATTCGATTATTCGCTTTGATTCCCTATATTCTGTCCTTTTCGATCCGATCGTTTCTTGGATATTTTGGAACCAACGCTTCTTAGAACGTCTATGTTCTCAAAGAATCGGGAAGGCCTTAGAATTCGTCTAAATTTTCATGCCAACAAAACAGTTTGAATAAAGAAATTACATCTCACATATTTTCACATACTTTCACATAGTACATCATTCATGCTTTCACATAGTTCACGTAATATCACAAAGTATAACTTTTATACTTTAATCACATTCATACTCAGCATACTTTATTCATATCATACTTGCATACTTTATTCGCAAATTCTTGCATACTTAATAAAAAAAAATTCTTTTAAAAAGAAATCATACTTCTGAAATTCTTTCCTTACTTTTCTTCTTTGGTTGAGTCGACGTAGTGGGAGGTTGAGTTGTCGTCTACACTCTCAACGAAGGATGGCAAAGCCGAGGTGCGACTAGGGGTTGGATTAAAGAAGTGGGGAAGAAGGGGAATAACTAAGAATTAACAGACATTAATAACAGAATAACTTTTATGAACAAGACATCATTTAAAAGAAAGAGTTGATCTCGAAGGATCACTCGACAAGTTGTTCAAAAAGGAACTAAGTTCATTGTACGGGGCTTAGACCCAAAAGATAGATACATTAACTCAAAAAGATTGGCAGCGGAAAGCGTAAAGCTTGATACAAGTTCTTCTTCCTAACTACGACTCTTTACTCAACATCAACCTCCGCCGTTCCCGTCACTCAACCTGCACATTTTATAAAACATATGCAGGGCTAAGTACAAAAAGCACTTAGTGGGCTCATTGCTGAAAACATATCATAAGTAAAGATAAATCAGGCATCTCATTTCTGTAGCACATCGGGGTTTTTCAATAAATACCCGTGTCTACTAAACATTTTCTTTCTCATTTTCACAATGTGACTTGATCAAGCACTTTTCTGATAGATGTTACGTTCAATCTTGTCCAATAATTATCACCGTAGCAGGTCACCCCTCAACAGGGTTCCACACACAACGGCTACTGTGTACACTAACTTTGGATAGCAGGTCGGCTAACTCAAAGTCCGATCCTTTTAGTTAGCAGGTCGGCTAACTAATAATTCTGGATAGCAGGTCGTCTAACTCAGAAGGGTACAAGAGAACTCACATAAAACAAATATTTCATGCTCTGATTATCACTTTGAAAACACAATTATCAAAGCTGTAAATAAAGATTTTCGAGCATCGCTCATTTTATTTCGTATATAGAAAAGCCCACCTTACTAATTATAGAACTACTATAGCTTCTGTCTTCTATCTTCCGTCCTATCCTTGGCGCTGACTTACTCCTTTTATCGTAAATAAACAATGTAATACCCGGCGTTTTTCTTCCGACGAGAAAAAAAAAAATTCTAATTAATTAAGGCTTTGCACGCCTAAGTCAAGGATTTTCAATTCTAAGACTAACGGTGAAATCCGTTTCTGAAAATAAATTCCAGAAGTCGGTTCAATGACTACTAAGAATTTTTCGTTCGGTAAATTTTTCGCGTCCGGTAAATTTTTCGTCCGAAAACTAAGAATTAAAAACCGTCAAACTTTACATTCACTTTTTCTACGATACGAGTTCACCGGAGAAAGTTAGTTTTTATGATTTTTCCGGGCAAATTTTGGACTGTGATGTCCCGACTTTTTATCGGATTTTGAAAAACAAATTAGGTTTTCCGAGTACGTGATTTATTTCTAATCTAACGGACGAATTAGATTTCGTCAATTTCGTAACTACCTAAGAAAGTTTTTCTCGACTTTTTAATCGTCGTTTAAAACCCGGAAACGAGATATTTCCGACATATAAATCGCGCCCAAACACTCCTTAGCGAGTCACTACACTTTAGTTAGATATTTTATCTCACTTTATGTTTGCATACATAAGTCATCACCTCTCTTCTTCCTCCCTTCACTACCGCCTCCCCACCTCCTCTCTCTCTCTCAATTCTCTCTCAAAATCCTCCATTAAAGCTTCATCATCCAAGCTTTCTCAAGCTCTCAAGTCTCTCATCCACCGATTAAATTCATTTCCGAGTTCATATTTCGCAAGGTGAGAACTTCGTCTACGATATGAACCGAACAAAAGTTTATTTCCCCAAGTTTGATTTTTTTCGAAATATATAGGATGAAGAAGCATGTCGATTTTTGTTTAATTCATGTTCTAGTATGTTTAGAATTAAGTTCTACGGATCAAATCATGAAGAAAATCATTCCCCTTTGATCTATGCTAATACCGAAATTATTAAGAGATTTAGGGGTTTTTCGTAGTTCGATTTCTTTGATGTTTGATCGATAGATTAGTGATCTACATGTTGTTAATTGACTATATGAATTAATTTAGATTTTTCTAAAAATAAAAGTTGGAAGATAAGAGAGGAAGAATGCATGATTTAGTCTAGTAAATGTTATGATATGCATGTTTTGTTGATAGAAATGAGATATACGATGTATGAGGATGATTATATATTTAATTGGGATTTTTCTAAAAATAAAACGAAAAACATAAGAGACGGAAACACGTCGTTAAGTTGAAGCTCGATAATGTTTTGATAATATGCTTTGCATATTAGTGATACTCGTTAGATGATGATCGTTGTTGTAAAATTTGAACAAAAACGGAGAACGTAAGATTTTTAGTAAGAGACGAACCATCGACGATAAGTCAAGAATAGATAATATTTTAGGTTTGTGATTCGAACCTTTGATAATCTTGATAGTTAATGATCGTGACCGTAAAGTTCAACGAATTCTAAGAAGTTTGGATTTTTAATAAGAGACGAAGAAACGAGATTAAATGTCGATAGAAAAGTTGAACAAGGAAGGTATTTTGATATTGATGATTGTTATTAATAAGAGAACGAGATTCTAGTTAACGATTTTTCCATCCGAGATGAAATGATATAAGTTGTAGTTGTAATCGAGAAGTGTGAACGAGAAGTTGAAATAGAATTGAAATGAAATGGTTTAGTAATTGATAGTTGAAAATAACGAGGAAATATACGTCGAGTTCTTAATCGAGAAACGAAAAGGAGTTCATCACGTTTGATGGTACGTTTTGACTGCCTTAAGATGAAAATTTCGTGAAAATAAAAGTGGAATAGCATTAATCGAACCTAGAAAGTCGTGCGTCGAGTTTATCGAGCACTAGGGTTTCTATGCGGACTGTTTTGCGATGCGTTACGGAAACTGTCATAACGTTTAGCTCGCTTAACGAAATCAAGATCCGTAAATTGGAGAGTAAACTAGACATCTGTGGCTTTCTTTTGGTATAAGACATATCCCCTTTTTCGAAAAACTCTGTTCTGGGTGGACTTACTGATCTGTGCAGTAATTTCAAGAAACTAGTTTCTCAAGTTGAATTCTTCTTAACTTGATTCCTTAAGACCTTTTTAAGTCGTTATGAGTTATCGACTTCCGTTTTTAACCGACCTCAGTGTCGAGTAAGGAACTGAGTTAGTTCTAGACGAGAAGTGTTCGAGTCTCGTTTCTTTAATCAAAAGAGATTAGTTAAAGTGCAAAGGCCTAAAAGTCATTAACCGATTCCGATTTCCTGTTTCTTTTAACGTCTCGACCAAATACTAAAATGTGATTATTTGCATTCAAAGAAGGAGGACGTCGAGATTAGAAGACAGGACAGAAGATCAGAGACGGAAGCACGTGTTATAGTTCTGTAATTGTTCGAGGTGGGCTTTCTAAAACCAAAAACTCCGATGAATGCCATTACTTATGAAGTAATATTATGTGAGCGTTGCTCGAAAGTGTTTACGTATTGTTGATAAGTGTGTATTAAAGTATCTATCAGAGCATAAATGAATTGTTTATATGAATTTTCTTATGCTTCTCTGAGTTAGCCCTCAGAGTGCTAACCAGAGTATTGGATTCTGAGTTAGCCCTCAGAGTGCTAACCAGATATTCCAACCAAACGATCAGATTCTGAGATAGCCCACAGAGTGCTATTCAGAGGGACAAATTCTGAGTTAGCCCACAGAGTGCTTTCCAGACGATCGGATGTGAGTTATAACTCACAGTGTGTTATCCAGAATTAAATAAATAGCAGTATAAGTTATACAAGTGTTTATGAAAAGATGCATGATTAAATCTATACTCTTGTGAGTTGTTTTCGGCAATGTGCCCACTAAGTGCTTTATGTACTTAGCCCTGCATGTTTGTTTTTAAATGTGTAGGTTGAGTGACGAAGGCGGAGGAGGTTGAGTAAAGGTCGTATTTAAGAAGTAAAGTTCAGTTGAGCCTCGATTTCATATTTGATATGTGATATCATTCTACGTTTTTCCGCTGCAAACTAATACACTTTTTGTTGTGTAATCTTTTTGGTTTAAGTTTTTCATACTTTAAACCTAGTCTTCTCTGATCACAACTTTGTCGAGCAATCTTTCGAGATTGACTGTCTTTTGTCTAATAAGAATCAGTTCATAGTATATTATCTTGGTTATAGATGTTAAATTATTCATTTATTCAGTAATTCCCCTTTCTTCCCCGCCTCTTTAGTCCAACCCCTAGTCGCACCCCGGCTTTGCCGTCCCCCGGGATTTGGGGCTGTGACAAATAAACTTAAATAACTTGATCGCAATGATAAAAGAAACAGGAAATCGAAATCGGTTTTAGTCTTTTAGGCCTTTGCACTTTACTATTTTCTTTTGATTTAACTAATAAACGAGACTCGATCAATTCTCGTCTACAAACTTACTCGGCTCATTACTCGGCACTTAGGTCAGTAGATAAATGGATGTCGATAACTTATAACGACTTAAAAGTTCACAAGGAACGAAGTTGAAAAGGATTCAACTTAAGAATTTAAGTTTTGGAAACTTTCTGCACAAGGCAGTGGATCTGGAGTTCTCACAGAACAGAGAACTTTAAAACAGGGGATGAAAATTATATCAAAAGAAAGCTACGGATGTCTAGTTTACTCTCCAATTTACGGATCTTGATTTCGTTAAGCGAGCTAGGAGTTATGACAGTTTCCGTGCAAGATCGCAAAACAGTCCGCACGAAACCCTAATGCTCGATAAAACTCGACGTACGATTCCCTAGGTTCGATCAATACTATTCCACTTTTATTTTCAAGAAATTTCCATCTCAGTGTAATCTACATGCATGTCCCTTAATCGGGTACACAATCACGTCTTTTGATTAAACAAACAACAAGCATAATCTCGTCCTTTTTCAACTAACCATTTACTAAACCAATTCAATTTCAATTTCTATTTTATTCAACAACTTCTCGTTTATTAAATATAACTCAAATCATCTCGTATCTCGGATGGAAATATCGTCAACTACAAACTTGTTCATCAAACGACAACAATCATTATTATCAAATTGGTTTTCCTTATTTGACTTTTCTATCGACGTTTAATCTCGTTTCTTCGTCTCTTAGAAAAACTCCAATCTTTTTAGAATTCGTTCAAATTTTACGGTTACGATCATTAACTATCAAGATTATCATATATTCGAATCATAGACCTAAATCATTATTCATTCTCGACTTATCAACGATTCTTCGTCTCTTAGCGAAAATCCGACGTTCTCCGATTTCGCTCAAACTTTAAAACATTGATCACCATCTATCTAGAATCACTAATATGTAAACCATATACTCAAAACATTAACGAGTCTTGACTTATCGACGGGATTTCGTCTCTTACGATTTTCATTTTTTTTTTAGAAAAATTCCAAATAATTATATAGTCATCCTCAATCATATTACATACCATTTCTATATTCATTTCATGCAAAACATAACATCTTCTATATCAAAACATCAATTCTTTCTCTCTTACACTTTTATTTTTATTTTTATAAAATTACCAATTAATTTATGTGATCATCTAATATCACATAGAACACTAATCCATCAATCAAACATTAAGAAAATCGAGCTACAATCAAACCCCTAAATCTATGAAAATTTCGGTAATAAAATAATTAAGGGGGGATGATTTTTACATGATTTCAATCCATAAAACCTAATTCTAAGCATACTATAACATGTATTAAACAAAGGTTCATCATGCTTCTTCACCTCCAATGTTTCGGAAAAAAATGAAGTTCATGGAAAATGATTTTTGTTCGGTTCATAATGTAGAAGAAGTTCCTACCTTGTCGAATATGAACTCAGAAATAAAATCGATCGGTAGACGAGAGACTTGTTGATCTTGAAAAGCTTGAAGGAGATGACTTCAGTGGAGGAAAAATGAGAGAGAATGGGGAGAGAGAGGAGGGAGATGGCGGTAATGAGGGAGAGAGGGAGAGAGGATGACTAAGGCTTTACTATTCCATAAAGTGTAAAATATCTCCAAAGGTAATGACTCACATGTTAAGAGGCGGTTTAGGGGGCTTTAATTTAACTGAAATATCACGTTTACGGTTCTAGAACGACGTTATAAAAGACGAGAAATAATTTCTTAGGTGGTTACATTTTTGACGAAATCTAATTCGTCCGTTAGATTAGAAATAAATCACATACTCGGAAAACCTAATTCCTTTTTCAAAATCTGATAAAAAGTCGGGATAAGACAGTCCAAAATTCGTCTGGAAAAATCATAAAAACTGACTTTATCCGGTGAACTCGTATCGAAGAAAAAGTGAATGTGAAATCTGACTGTTTTTCGATCTGAGTTTTCGGACAAAAAATCTATCGGACGCGAAAACCCTAATACAGTAGTCGTTCGACCGACTTCTGGAATTTATTTTCAGAAACGGATTTCACCGTCAGTCTTAGAATCGAAAATCCTTAACTTAGGCGTGCAAAGCCTTAATTATTAATTAAATTTTTTTTTTAACGACGGAATAATTATCCGGGGTATTACACTGAATTTAGTCTTATTAGTTTCATTCGAAACTAGAATTTATTCTAAGATCTTTGAGATAAGTTGGAGAATTTTCCGAGTTCATTTGATGAAGCTTTAAAAATAAATTGCTTAACGACTCGTTTCGTCGAACCGTTTTTATAAATAATTTGTTAGATGGAATCTTGAGATAAAAATTATATCATTGGATTCCTAAAATTATTTTGGAAGATATAAGACGAATTAGAGAGAATTTGGACGACGAGAAAGAGACGAGAAGGGTTTTAAATTGTTTAAGGGAATAAAATGAATAACGGAGATATTTTCTACCGGAAAATTTATTAACCGGATATAATTAGCAGATAAAAATCTGAAAACTTATCCCTAATAGTACCCTTAACTCTAAACCACTCTCATGTTGGCAAGTTAATGCCACTCTCTCTCTCATGAAGACAACACATTATCCTCTCTCTCTCTCTCTCTCCATATCTCTCCATATCTCTCTCAATCTTCACCTCTCTCTCTCATATCTTTGCATATCTTGCAAGATATATCATGTAAGAAGATTCATCCCCTCATTCCATGCTTTCATTTCGTTCTTATCATCATCTCTCATTTCTTTCTCAAGCAACCAAACTCTCTCTCTCTTTGAAAACTCTCTCTCTCTTTGCCGAGAGCATACCAGCAGCATTAAGCTGTAATTTTCAGCCTTCTTCTCCATGATTATCACCTCCAAATCATTCTAAACTTCACCCTAATAAACTAGAGATCATCCTCTATCTATTCATCATCATCCAAATTCGTGAACTTGAAGAAAACCAGCTGCAAAGCCGAGTTTTCCATCGAGAAAAACAGCAGCAGCAGTTCGATCTTCTTCCATGCACAACCCTAATTTTCTTGGTGAAATCATGCCTTGTGCTTGAGGATTCCATGATGTATCATACCTCCTTCATGTCTAAGATCATCTAAAGAGTAAGCCTTCAACTTATTCTTTCATTTTTGGAGCTTGAAACAAGCTTAGATCATCACTCTATTCCATTGATTTTCATGGAAAGAAATAAGGGTTTGTTCCTTATTTTAAAAGAAATGATCTTGATCCCCTTGTATATTGTTTCATGCAAGGAAAGGAGTTCTAATCCATCATCTTCCATCCTCCAAGCATCCAAAAATCCAAGCCAAAGACGAAGCTAAAGTATTTATTTAAGTATGATTTCCATTTATTCATAAGATGTATAAATGTAAATCTAAACCAAGAAAAGAAGGGAAAGATGCATGTTTACTTTATGTTTAGACAAACCTTAGGATTATGATGATGCGATGATGATTAACATGAAGTCTAAGAGATGATTTAGGGCTTAAAATGATAAAATAACCTAAGTAGGTTAAAAAGCCGTAAAATCGATTATTAAGAAAAAAATAGGAAAAATGAGTTTTTGATGCTTATTTGATGATATGATGATGATATATGCTATTGATGATGATTTGAGTGATCTATATGAGTTTGACAATTTTTGTGAATATATATGAATTCCTATGAATTTTATTTATTTTTAATCGAATTAATTGATTAAAAATAGGGAAAATATGATTAAATGATGATTTATGAATTTTATGATGTTTATGAGCATGATGTAGTATGAGAATATGATCTAGATGTGTTTTTAAGTCCATATATGAATTTTGAGAAAAATTTGATATATATATTATTTTTGAAGAAAATGAATTTTTGATGATTTTGATGAAATATGATAATATTGATGATGATGATGATGATGATGATGTTAAGATGTGTTAGATGAATTTTTGGAATGAGTTTATAAGCATGAAAATTGAGGAAATGAGAAGATATGATTTTTATTGGTTTTTATGGAATTTAAAGAAGAAAAATCAAAGAAAAATGAGAATAAATATAAATATGATGTTCTTGAGGTCAATATGAGTTTTTGAAGATGTGTTCTTCATATTCATAAGAAAAACTTGAAGATTTGAAGATGTTATAAATTAATTAGAAAAATAATTATTTTTATATATTTTAATGCGAAAAATGAGTATATGTATATAAAATGAGGAATTTCATTAGATAAAAATGAAATTGAGAAATAAATGAGATATTGAGTATATTTTGAGTAATTTGAGTAAGAAATGATATTTCGTGAATTTTCTAGAATAAAAATCGATATATATATATATATATATATATATATATATATATATATAATAAAAAGAAATAATGAGAAAAAGGAAGTAAATGAAAATATGAGTTTAATTAGACAAAGAAAAATATTTCTTTGATTAATGATGATGTTAGAATGATGATAAGTGAAGATGTAATGTGAATTTAATGTTAGCATTAAAAAGAGAAATAGAATATTAATAGTAATATTAATATTTGAGAATAAAACGAGAAACAAAATAAAAGAAAATGAAATTATCTATGAGATAATATGAGTTAGAAGTCATGAGCATGAGATTAAGAGCCAAGATGTTCGTATTTGAGTTCGTTGTTTCAAACGAGAAGCTAAAAGAATTATTATTAAACAAATAATAATAAAAATAATAGAATAATTGATTTAATGGAATATTTCCATTAAAAATGAATGTGTTTGAGTGATGTGAATTTTAAGTGATATTTATGTTCTTAAGTGTGTTATGAATGTTTGATGGATGTGATGAAGCATTAATCGAGTAAGAAATGATAGAAATTGAGAAAACGAGAAAATAAATATATTATGTGAGAAAATGATGAAATTAAGTTTAAAAATATTTTTATGATGAGTTCTTGATGTTATGTGATGTGTTAAGTGATTTGATGATGTTATTTGAGTAGAAATAAGCAAGATTGCTTTTTGAATCGCTTAAAAACGAGTTAAAATGTAGAAGTTATCGAGCAGTAGAGCTTCGATACGAAAAATCGAGTTTTTATAAAATAAAAACGAAAATTGAGTTTTAAATAAAGAAAATATAAAATAATGAATATTTTAATCTAAAGTATAAGTTGAGTATTAAATACGTATAAGTATAAGTCTGAGTTAAGTATTGAGTACGTATGAGAATACGAATTTTGAGAAAAGTTATATATGTATATAAATACATATTTTGTATGTATATGATGACGTATTTTGAACGTATATTAATGCATATTTTATATGTTTATGAGTACGGATTTCGTATGAATGTGAGTACGTATTTCATACGAGTATAAGTAACGTATTTTGTATGTATACAAGTACGTATTTTGCACGTATATGAGTATGTATTTTAAGGAAAAGTATATACGTATTTGACTACATATTTTAAAGAAAATAATGTCGTATAAGGATACGTATTTTGAAATATAATGACGTATTTTGAGTCAAGAAATACGAAGTAGAAGTTTGAATATTAAATTCAAAAATGATTATTATTTGAGTTTAACAAAATGATTTTTGTTAAAGTTTGAAGTTATAAGTTTTCAAAAATTAAAAGTCGAGCAATGATGAGTTAATATGAGACTGTGTTTAAGATGTGACGTATTTTTGAAGTTTCAATATTAGATTGTGATTATGTGATTGAGTATGATGACGATGTTTGAGTTATGATGTGAGTACATGTTTGTGATGTGAACGTTGAAGTGAACGTTTGATTGTGAACGTGAATGTCTGATTATTGAGATAAGTGCTCAACTGTGAATGAATGATGTGTGATATTATTAGTTGAGATGTGATGTTATGATTCGCTGAAATCATATAACTTAAATTCATGAAGATAAGACGATTTGATTAGTAACGTATCGATTTGCATGAAGTTTAAGAAGTAACGAAAATCTGAGTTTGAGAAATTATTAGAAACCAAGTAAAGATGATAAGCCGAAAAATCGAGAAAGTTATCGAGGTAGATAAGTTTAATTAAGTTAAGAAAGACCCGAGTCAAGTAGAAGTCCTTCAGTCGAGCCCTAAGTCTATCTTACGTTTTACGAGATAATAATCTCGTTTTTATTCGATGTTATTAATGAAGGGCCGAGCGGGACTGACGAGTAGTCGGGAAGCGTAAAGAGTAAGCAACCTCGACTCAATATACCAGAAGTCAGGTGGGCTTTCTGAACTAAAACCAAATGATGATTGCGCTTACTATTTATGTATTACGTGCGCTTTTCAAATTGATTAACTTGCCTAAATGTTCTAAATGTTTTGGTATGCAATCATCTACGTGTTATAGTTGTTGATGGTCATGTGGACGCATGGGATACAGGTCCTCTGGACGCACAGGATAGTGGTCCTGTAAGATACGGGACAATGCATGCATTACGTGACTGTAAGCTCTACTTCGGTATAGCTGGACATGGTGTTCGAGAAGGAGGCCTACTTCTCGATACCACAGTAAAATCAGTTGTAGATTGATTCATACCTGAGTATAAATGTCTGCAGATGATTTCAGAAAAGTATGAAAATGTTTTTATGGCTGTCACAAGTGATAAACTGTTTTAAACGATTATATATTTAACCCTTGTGATGCAGCAAAAGAGGCAAGTCTAATCATATAGCTCTAATGAGCAGAGTTTTAAATGTTTTTGGCATGTGTTCACTGAGTACGAAGTACTCACGCCCTGCATGTTATTTCTAAAACGTGCAGGCTAGCTTTGGATGAGGAGGACGTGGTGTGCTTGGGTGGCTCATTGTTAATATAATCTATTTTGGAAGTTTGGCTTGAGGTTATGTGTCTTCATACATATAGCCTTTGAACTTGAGTAGTCGTTTATGTTCCGCTGTAACACTGTTATTCTGTTGTTGTTGACTGTATGTCGAAGTTATTCCATGTTTGTCTTCAATGTTGCATGACTTGGATTCCTAAACCATTTATTATATTTTGAAGACGATGTTCATTATTCGTGCTCGTTTATTTTGAAAATCCCTTGAAAGTTTGTTGGTATTTGATAATGTTTATTGTCGATTAGCCTTATTTCCGAGCATGATTACTTGATCGATTTGAGTTTACTTGATGGTTTCACCTTCACACTCAATGGAGTCTGGTCGTTCCTACACAACGGATTTCGGGCTGTGACAAAAATGTTTTTGCATTCACAAGTAAAAGTTTTAACTGCAGTAGTACTTGTGATGCTATGGCAAGGCAAGTTCAATTGTATAGCTCTAAGAGCAAGTTTTTCAAATGTTTTTGGCATGTGTTCACTGAGTATGAAGTACGCAGCCCTGCATGTATTTCTAAACGTGCAGGTTAGTGGGACGTGGATGGCATGGACGGCTTGGTGGTGTGTTCTTTTGGTTGAGTCGAAAGTTGGCTGGCAATTACATGTCTTCATACATGTAGTTGTTAGGAATTGAGTCGATGTCTACGCTGCAGTATTATATGATGTTTCTTTTGCATATGTTTGAGTAACACTCTGATACTTTGTTGAATTCAAGAGCGATCTACTCGATACAATTTACCACTTTTCTTTAACTTTCATATGATGTGATCTCAATATACTTATTCCTTGTTGGATTCAATATGTTATCTAAGCTCGTTTGGTGTTTTATCTATGACTTGGAAGCATGCCTTATTTGTTATCGCTTTCAATCAATAATCCCTTGATTCCCCGAGCATGAACCCTTATGTGAGTTGAGTTAGTATGAGGTTTAGTAGTGTTAGTGTCATTCCCGCACCTCGGGAGTCGGGGTGTGACAAATGCCTTTGATGTCGGCAAGGGTCCAACCAATTGCATCTTTATAGCGCATAAGGACATCTTAAACTCCACCTTCTTCTTTTTTGCTCAACTCCGAATTTATAATCATTGGAAATGTATTATCCTCTCCCAAAAATACGTACTTCAAATGAGCGGGAAGAGATTTAAGTTCCAACTTGGGTGCTCGAACAAGTAAAGGCACCAATCTATCTTCATCTCTGATCTTGGACAAGGCATATGGGGACAGACAAGATCCATCCACTTCTTCCGCTTCTAAGTACTCCAAAGCACGACTAACCTGGAAAGAATTATCCAGGCTCTCTTCAACTCCTCCTTGAATGACTGCATCCAATGGATCTTGACTTCCGAGAAGAGGGACTGCATCTTCTACTGCTTGATCAACGTGGTCAATGTACTCGACCATCTCCGTATCTTGGGGGTGCTCCATCGCCTTAAATAAATTGAAAGTAACTGACTCCCCATCAAATTCACATGTTAGTTGCCCTGAGTTGGAATCAATTCTAGTCTTGGCAGTCTTCATGAATGGCCTTCCCAATAGCATGACCGATACTTTAGCTCCTATCTTGCCCATGTTAAGGACATAAAAATCAGCTGGAAAAATTAAGTCCTCCACCTTGACTAGCACATCTTCCAGTATGCTCTCAGGGTACACATTAGACATGTCCGCCAATTGAATAACCACCCTTGTAGGCTTGAGTGGTCCCATAATATCTTCATCATACATGGACAATGGCATCACATTGATTGACGCACCTAGGTCAAGCATGGCACGTTCAATCTTCATATCTCCAATTATGTAGGGAATGGCAAACATCCCTGGATCTCCACACTTCTTGGGCAAGTCTCGCTTCAGGACTACTGAAAACACTCTCTCCTAGGATAACCTTAGATTCGTCTACACTTTTCACCTTCTTTGAGCAAAGCTCCTTCAAAAATCTTGCACACTTGGGCATGTTGCGTAATGCTACGAGGAGGGGCAGGTTGATCTCCACTTTTTGAAAGATCTTGAACATCTCATGCAACTTTTCATCCTTTTTATTTCTTCTCAACCTCGTAGGAAAAGGTGCACGAACAACAGGGTTAGGTTTGACATAAACAGATTTTGGAATTTCTTCCTCACCATGCTTCTCCTCATCTACTTTCTTCTCTTTCTCCTCATCTACTTCCTTATCCTTGCCCTCTACCTTTTTCTCTTTTTCCTTGGGCAACACAGTATCAGAATATGGCATCTGCACTCTATCAGGCAACGTCTTTCCTCCTTTCAGTGTGACTGCATTAACTTGGGCCTTAGGGGGCACTTCAGGTTGGGCAGGCAGTTCACCTTGCCTTTTCTCAAATCTGGACATAGCATTGACCAAGTTAGTCAGTTGGTTGGTCATTCTCTGATGGCTCCCCTTGTCTCCGTCCTAAACTTCTCAAGCTCCTGCTGCACTCTAATATTATCCTTGGCCAAGGAAGTCACTTGGTCTGTTAGGCTTGGCCTATTCTGATCTCTAGGAGGATATTGTTGCTGTTGTGCCCAACCCCTTGGTAGTAATTGTTTATATACCTCAAGTTCTCATGATTCCTCCATCCTGGGTTATAGAATTGCGAATTTGGATCATACGGCCTCCCTTGGTTGTTATTGTTGAACCCAATTTCATGGACCTCCTCTTCCAAGCTTGGGCATTGATCCGTAGCATGCGTGACCGCCATACAAATTCCACAAGCTCTCACTGCCTTTTTATTGTTGCCTGATAAAACGGTTACCAGGGCATCCATCTTGTTGAACACCTGGTCAAGCTTATCCTCCATACCAGTTGAAGTCGGTGGGGCTTTGGATACAGTTGTTGTTAGCTTGGGTAATTCTCCCCCATCATCCCTCAGCTCTTCCGCCATCTCAGCAATCATCTTAAACACGACACGTAGTTGTTTTCTCATAACTGACCCTCCACAAGCTACATTGACCAATGCCCTTTCACTCATTCTTAGTACAGCTACGAAACATTGGATCAAATCATGTTCCGCAATTTGATGATGTGGGCATTTTGCTAGCATCTGCTTGAATCTTTGGAAGTACGAGTAAAAATCCTCTCCAATTCCCATCTTAATGCTCGTAATCATCTTCCTCATCTTCTTAATGCGGGCGGCTGCAAAGTATTTTTCTAAAAATTTCTGATGCAGCTCTTGCCAAGTGGTAACACATCCTATGGGCAATGAATAAAGCCACTCCCTTGCGTTGTCTTGCAAAGAGAATGGGAAGGCAATGAGCCTTACATATTCGCTCAGATTTCCATCAGTATGGATGGTTCCACAAGCTATCTCAAAATCTTGCAAGTGTCTTTGAGGATCTTCCCCTGGGTGATCGCTGAACTTGGGCTGGATCTGAATAAAGTGGGACTTTAGTTCCCATCCTCACGTGGGTGTAGGCAAAGTTATGTCCGAAGGCCTCAGGTTCATGGTGTTGGGAAACACCATTTCCCTTAAGGTTTTCTCCTCCACCACCACTGGGTTTTGCATTGAGGCTTCGCCTTGATTGTCCTCTTCTACTTCGCTTGACAAGGAAAGTTCTTCCTCATCAAAGGTCTCCTCTGGAATTCCTTCCAATGCCTCTTTCTTCTTCTTCTTCTCTGCTCGAATCTTCCTCAAGGTCAGGTTGATATTATCGTCGTACCACGTTTCTCCTTCATTTCCTGTAAGGTTAGTTTCTTGCATAAAATAAGAACAAAGAAATTAGCATAAAATAAGAACAAAGAAATTAGCACAATTAGCACAATTTCCTGTAAGGTTAGTTTCTCCGGCAACGGCGCCAATTTTGACGCAGCCGTTGTTTAAGCTGCGATAAAATACAATTTGTATTTCACTCCTATGTCTAACCCTAGGAACAGCTAGTTGGCAAGTACAGGGTCGATCCCATAGGGAGTTTCTCGCGATAATCTCTGGTTGAGGCACAAAAAGGTTGTGTTGAGTATCTATCTACTATAGCCTTGGGCAACTGTCACTATCACCTTTGGCAAACTACTGAATGTAAATAACTGTAACTTGACAAGCAAAACAATCCAGACTTAGGTTTCGAATCAATTAGTATAACTTTATCTCGATCATTGGTTCAAAGATATTTATTGCGTAAATGTGTCAGTGGTTATAGGCTAAAACTATGTAGGGTCCCCATTGTCACGTCGCCACGTATGCTACATAGCCCGCCCAGCTCCATCCTTATGTTTAAGTCTTGACAGGGACACCCTAGCCAATCCTCTTGCTTGCCAAAAAGTCCTGGACATAACACCTTATCAAGCGCATGTTGGTCAAGTAGCTTTTGGTTCTAGATGGGCCCACTCCGGCGCAGGTGAGATAACGAGGATCTCTATCGGACATTCACCATCATTGACACATCTTTGCAGGTCTAGGCCAAGGCTAACAACTCATTATTGTCGCTCACAAGGAACGTAAGGCAAGCACGAGCACTTTTTGATAACCCTCCTGCGATGTAGGAATTCGTATGTACCCAGGGCTCATTGGCCTTCCGAGTTACCTGTGGCCACCGAACTTCTTTGGAATCATTGCACAATGCCTCAGGAACACACTTATATACAACTATCAAAAACAATTAGACCTCACGAGATTTACAAGTTATACATCATATCAAATACCCTAAACCTGGATTTAAAGGCTTAGTTAGACATAAAGTAAATAACGAAAGCAAAAGAGATAAAGAAAAACATACTTGAATTAATAATGATAAGCTAAAGATGTTCGCCCTATTGGGACTTAACAATAAACGTAAATTGTATCTAAGAACATAAACTGCAGAAAATAAAGTGTTTAGAAGTGCAGAAAGTAAAATCGTGCGGTAAGGTAAAGTTCTCTAAAAGTGTATCTTGCGACTTGCATGCATGGATGTATTCATAGAGTACAAGAACTAGGGCAAACCCACAAACGGGCCTTTTAGAAAACGGACCGGCTGCTTCCATGTAAGGATCAATGGATAAGGTTGGAAAGATCTCCTTCCTTATCGCTAAAATCGTGTTGCTATTGTAGTAGGAAACATCGATCGAATTCTTGTGCTGCAAGGAATTTGTTTCCTTGTAGGACTCTAACAGCTGCATCTTCACGCACCAGCACTGTTGCCCAAGCTCTGCACTCTGACTTCCCCAATCTCTCTGCCATCTCTTGCCCACGACAGCCTGCACCTTGCCTTCTGGAGTGAAACATACAATCGTCTAGATTGACCATACCACTTAAAGTGAAGCAGCTCTTCATCTTGATTTGGACTTATGCCCTCGGTAGCTTGAGCCACGAGCATGGCTACTATGGTCATTGCATCGAATCACCAGTTCCTTCTCTTTTTGCATGTTTTGGCTCCAGTCTTGCCCAATTCCTGCCTTTCATTGCCCTGCCAACTGAAGTGTCCCCCCAGACACAAAACAAACACAAAAGAGACTAAAATAGACTCGATCTAAACCTAAAACACACATGACAAGAGCACAAAATATGGGCTCGTCAGAGGCCTACTTCTCGACACAGAGATAATGTGGTAGATGATTCATACCTGTATTGTATTATTATATCTTGGGCTGTGCATCCATTTCAAAAAGTTGAATATTTTATTGTATTCACAAGTAAGATGTTTCAAACTGTTCTAACACTTGTGATGTAGTGGCAAGGCAAGATCAATTATATAGCTCTATTGAGCAAAGCTTTAAATTATTTTGCCATGTGTCCACTGAGTACGAAGTACTCAGCCCTGCATATATTTCTAAATGTGCAGGTTAGCATGGATGAAGATGACGAGGCTTGCTCGGCGGTGTGTTTAAGTCGAGTCTTTGGTTTAAGCTGGCAATTACATGTAATTGTTGGGATTGAGTTGAGTTTCCGCTGCAAGACAACCTTATTTAATTTGTATTTTATTTCAAATACTCTAATGTGGTAATGATACAATGAGCTTTCTCCTCGACCTTAATTCCTGTCTTCCTTAACTTTCCGCACGACTTGAGTTTGGAATACTTATTTTATTCTGATGAATTAATGTAAATTATCCATGCTCGTTTATTCTTGAGTTGTGATTTGAAAGGATGTCATTATCTATTATCGTTTCCAATCTATATTCCCTTGTTTCCGAGCATGATTTCTTGTTGAGTTAAGTCTTATTTAATGGTTTCACTTTCACAGTCCAATAAAGTCTTGTCATTTTTGTACGCTCGAATTCGGGCTGTGACAAATATCGACTCTCCATCTTGAGCTTATTCCTTTGATAAGGGCTGAGGTCATCTGGTAATCGTCCCAAGACAATATAATTACACAAGTGAGCATACCACGGATCAGGGTTGCCTTGGGCAAGGGCCAGGTGTTCATACGGAAAGGTCTCCTTGATCGGCTCAGCCTCTTCTTGTTTGGATGATACGGCTCAATTGGTCAGTCACTAAATTCTGAGCTCCAGCCTTGTCCTTAATTTCCACATCGAAATCCTAGAGTAGTAAGATCCACCTAATCAATTTGGGTTTTGTCTCCTTCTTGGCTATGAGGAACTTCAGGGCAGAGTGGTCAGTGTAGATTATGGTCTTGCCCCCGAGCAGGTATGATTGAAACTTCTCAAATGCAAACACCATAGCTAACAACTCCTTATCCGTGGTCCAGTAATTGCATTGGGCAGGATTTACAGTCTTCGATGCATAGTATATGACATGGTTCACCTTACCTCTCTTCTGCCCAAGAACAGCTCCCACGGCGTAACCACTCGCATCGCACATCACCTCAAATGGCATCCCCCAATCCAGTGGTTGAATGATAGGTGCTGAAACCAAAATCTCTTTCAATGTATGGAATATCTTCTTGTAGTCCTCATCGAAATTTCACCCCATTTCTCCTTGTAATAGCCTGGTCATAGGCTGCGCGATCTTAGCAAAGTATTTGACAAATCTTCTGTAAAATCATGCGTGTCCAAAGAAACCACGCAGCTGCTTCACATTGCTCAGGTAAGGCAACTTGGCTATGATATCGATCTTAGCTTTGTCGACCTCTATCCCTCGTTCTGATATGACAAGCCCAAGAACTATGTCTTCCTTAACCATGAAGTGGCATTTCTCATAATTCAGTACCAAGTTTTTATCAACACATCTCTTCAGCACCATTACCATGTTACTTAGACACTTGTCAAAATCCGATCTATAGACAGTAAAGTCGCCCATGAACACCTCTATGCATGTCTCTAGCAAATCTGAGAATATGCTCATCATGCATCTTTTGAACGTGCCAGAAGCGTTGCATAGACCGAAAGGCATCCTCCTATACGCAAATGTACCGGATGGGCAAGTGAATATAGTCTTGCCCTGGTCTTCTTCCGTGACCCAGATGTGCATGTAGCCCGAGTAGCCATCGAGAAACAAGAAATACTTGTTGCCAGCTAACCTTTCGAACATCTTATCAATGAAAGGTAACGGAAAGTGGTCTTTCTTGGTCTTTTGATTTAGCTTCCTATAGTCGATGCATACTCGCCAACCTGTTTGTAGCCTTGTGGCCACCATCTCTTTCTGCTCATTTTCTACCACTTGAATACCGGACTTCTTGGGCACGATATGTAGTGGACTAACCCATCTACTGTTAGAAACTGGGTAAATAATCCCCAGATCAACCAGCTTCATGGTTTCTTTCATCACTACCTCCTTGATTACTGGATTTAGTCTTCTTTGAGGATCCCTAATGGGCATGGCATCCTCCTCAAGTAAGATGGATGCCTACACACAGTAGGGTTGATGCCCTTATATCGGCCAGTGTCCATCCAATGGCCAGCTTATACTCCACTAAGACTCCTTTTACTTACTCCTCTTCCTCAATAGATAGCTCCGCACTTATGATCACTGGTAGCGTCTCATTTTCTCCCAAATAGATGTATTTCAAATGGCTAGGTAATGACTTCAATTCCAACTTTGGTGTCTTTTCTATTGATGGCATCAACCTGTCTTCCTGCTTCAATGTGGGTATCACCAATGGTTCTACCCTTCATAAAGGTTCCGCATCCGACCTCAGGTAATGCACTGCTTCGATCAGCTCAACAGATCCGTCTTGGGAAACAACCTCAGTTAGGCCAATTTGAAGAACCACATCCAGCTTATCTTCAATTGTTATTTGTGGCCAGAACTCATCCACCATCTGATTAATCAGGCCAATACTATGCACCAGCTCCGTGTCATTAGGCTGCTTCATGGTGTTGTAAATGCCGCATGACACCACTTCTCCTCCGAACTCACACGTTAACTTTCCTATATCACAGTTGATTCTTGTGCAAGCGGTCTTCAAAAATGGTCTGCCCAACAACATTACTGGTGCCTTTTGCGACAATCTCCCCATATCCAGAATGTAGAAGTCAACAGGAAAAATGAGGTCTCTCACCCTGACCAAGACGTCCTCTAGAATTCCTTCAGGCCACACGGTTGACCTATTGCCAATTGGATAGCCACCCTTGTAGGCTTTAGTGGACCCATCTTTAGATCATCGGGCATGACATTAATTGAAGCCCCAAGATCCAGCATATCCTTCTCAATTTTCATATCCCCAATGATATAGGGAATATAGAACATCCCTAGGTCAGTGCACTTGGTCGGCATGAGGGTGTCTTGCAACATTGCAGATACGTTTTCACTAACTTGAAATCTTGCATCATCTGTATACTTGACCTTCCTTGTACACAACTCCTTCAAGAACTTAGATCATTTGGGCATGGATTGCAAGGTGGTCAAGAGGGGTATGTTGACCTCTACTTTCTGAAACATGTTGGTTAATTCCTTCATCTCTTGTGCTTCTTTATCCTTTGCAAATCTGCTCGGGTAAGGGGTCTTTGGCTAATAAGGTTTGGACTTTTTTACTTTCTTAGCATCTTCCATTGCTTTAGCTCTGATTTCAGCTGCATCGAGCTCAGCTTTCTTTCTAATTTCTGCCGCTTCCCTTTCAATCTGTGCCCTCTTCTCAACTGATAACTCTTGCCATAGTTACTCAACATCACCTGATCCCATTGTCGCCTCTTCATACTTCTCTAACTCAACCTCCTCTTCTTGCTCAACATCTGTGTTGTGCCCAGTAGACAGTTGTTTTCCAGGAATAGCTCCTTGAGGTACATAATGATCATGCACTCTTATTTCAGGCAACTTAGCCCCACTACGTAGCGTGATAGCATTCACTTGGGCCTTCTTAATCTCAACTTGAGATGGGAGTTCTCTCTTCCCTCCGTTTAGCATTGACTTAATCTGGTATATTGAGTCTATCAAGTGGCTCAATGTTCCATTAATATCTCTCATTCCACCCCTTGTCTCCATGCAAAAATTGTCCAACTCTTGATACCCCTTCCTTTGTTCAGCTACAAGCCTCGCTCCTCAGGGTATCCCTTGGTTGATCTCTATTATGCGGGGGTACATAAAGCTGCTGCGGTAGTTGCCCTTGTTGAGGTGTATTTAGATAGTTGTTATTTCCATATCTCAAATTATCATTGGGCCTCCACGGTCCATTGTTAAAGTTCCTTTGTTGCTCATTATCTCCTTGCTGGTACGGTACCCGGATGAATAAACTTTTCACACTTATTGGTACTCTTGACGCTGATAACTTCTCTCCAACAGCATTGACTTCTTCATCCTCATACAACGATGGACACCTATCAGTAGGATGAGTGTTAGCAGCACAGAGCTCACACTTCATGACTCGTTTCTTCAAGATCTGACCATGATTCTCATTCCCAACAGCATTATTTTTTTCTGATTCATCATCTCCTTCATCATAGATAATAAGATATCAAATTTAGGATCGTTGTTGGTCGGCTCATACATCCTTGGCACGATGGTCTCATCTTTGTTTCTTTTTCTGTCTGCCATCTCAGTGAATAGTTTGAATATTTCACTTGGTGGTTTGTTGATAACATTGCCTCCACTGGCTACATCTATCCAATCTCGTTCAGACTATCTCAATCCATTCATGAAGGCATTAATCAAGTCTTTTTCACCCAAACTATGCTGAGGACACCTTGCAATCAGCTTCTTATACCTAAAGTGGTAATCATAGATAGATTCTCCATTGTCCATCTTGATGTTCTGAATCACCGCTCTTGCATTTTGAATCCGGGCAAAAGGGTAGTATTGCTGAAGAAACTTCTACTGCATTTGTTGCCAGGATATTACGCTGCCTTGAGGTAGTTGGTACATTCATTCTCTTGCCCCATCTTGTAGTGAAAATGGGAATGTCAGGAGGCGAATATATTCCCTCAGTGTGTTTTGTGCGGCAGTTGTGTGCACAGTTCGCATTGCCATCTCAAAATCCTGTAAGTGGCGCTGTGGATTCTCTCCGGGAAAGTCACTGAACTTGGGCAAGATCTGTATCAGAAAGTGTTTCAACTCCCAACTTTTAGTGATAGCAGGCAAAGTGATGCCCGCTGGATTCAAATTGACATCTGTTGAAAACATGATTTCCTTCAGAGTCTTCTCAGGATCAGCTTGTTGCTGCTGCATCTCTTCTTCTTCAGACTATTCACTATTTGAAGTATATGGTGGTGACCTATTCTCGTCACTCGTCAGTCTTTCCTCCACTCATGCGCGTTTTTCACCTTCTCTCTTTAGTCTCTTCTGCTCCTTGATATACTTCTCCAGGTCAGGATGGTAATTCAGTTCACCGTCGATCTAAACAGGGTCGGAGCCAAACATGCACAGGATCCCTCCCTCAAGAGACAGTTACAAAATTAGCTCCCTGGCAACGGCGCCAATTTTGACGAGGCTGTCGTTCGCACTCTCAAAATGAATTTGTAGCATATCCTTAAAGCTATATAGTTGATTGTTACTATCTCTTGAATCCTCCTCCACCTAACAATAAATATTGGTTTTGGTATCTTGGTCACTAGGGCTCTCTTGCCCAATACGAGAACTAAAATAAATATTGAAAAGAGAACAGATAACTTGATCAATAACAAAAACGACTTGATCTGGACAAAGACATTGTTATGTGAAAGCTCTGGCTTGGTCATTGGTGCAAATAAATTCATCACATGCATGCATCGTTGGTTATAGGACTTAAATGCTGAGATCCCTTTTTTACTTGTCACACTCTCAATAAACCCTTCCCTGGCCTATCCTTACTTAATTGGTGATGCACCGCCGGCTCCCTACCTTGGGCAATACCTTTGTCGGAGTCATCGTTCAGTTTCTTGCCCAGGGAGCATTAACTACTAGAAAGGCCCAACAAGAAATCATCACGTCTAGCCCAACAGGGTAGACACCTTCCTCTAATGTTAATCAATCTTAATTGAGATAAGTTATGGAAAACACTCCTACTTCCCAATTGATTAGTGATCTAATATGTCTTAAGTGATTAATGGCCTATTAACCCCCTAATCGTATTACATCATATTGGAACAAGCTCATTAATATATCGGGAACACATACATGCAGTTATCAAGCACAAATTATACCTCTCAAGCCTTGGAATTCACTTACCTAATCAAGTATAAAAACTTAGCTAGACATGAATGTAAATTTACAAACACAATAAATTGAGGAACTCATAATAAGAACTATATTAAAACTTACTAAGTACGAGAAAGTAAATCTGGCCGAAAGTGCCGATCGGAAATAGTACGAACAATAAACTCAAATAAAACGTTGCCCGTAGGACTTGTTCTTTTTCTCACAATCTCTCAAAGTAAACAAGGATGAAAGCATAAAAACGGCTCTCTCGCAACAGCTAGGCTTCAAATATTTATAGGCGAGTGCTAGGGTTTGGGCCCCCGATCCTTAACATGGTAGGATTCCATGAGCTACCTTGGCATGCAAGTAAATACTTAATAAGCATGACCCCAATATGGCATGTCACATCTATCTTCAAAAGATCCCTTACGGATCCTAAATCTAGTCGGATAAGGAAAGATATTTAAGTTAGATAATCTTTTCCTTATCCTTCTAGACCTAGGAGAGAAACAACGCCAGTTGACCAAAACACTCCACCCATCTTGACCAACTCTGTCCTGCCCTGCCTGCTTCCAGAAATGTAGCTCTCCATCCTTGTTTTGCCCAGAATCCACCTGCAGAGCAACAAACCACCTCCTGCCCAGAATATGCCCTCCAAAACACTAAAACTAGACAAAACACACACAAAGACTCAATCTAAACTACCTAAAACAGACACAAAAAAGATACAAAATACGGACTCATCAATGGCAGATCCAGGAAGAGCTCATTGGGAAGCTGTGAAGTACATTTTCAGATATTTGAAGACTTCAAGTAGTTGTGGCTTATTATATCATAGGAAAGAAGCTGAAGCTGGTAGAAGTCTTATGGGTTATGTTGATTCAGACTATGTTGCAAATCTTGATGCAAGAAAGTCTCAAACAGGGTATGTCTTTACTTTGTTTGGAACAGCAGTGAGTTGAAAGTCAATGCTTCAGTCTGTAGTTGCTCTCTCAACAACTGAAGTTGAGTATATGACTGTTACTAAAGCTGTGAAGGAGGGTATTTGGTTGAAGGGTATGCTTAAGAAGTTAGAGATTGATCAAGAGAGTGTAGATATTATGTGTGATAGCCAGAGTGCTATTCATTCGGTGAAGCACCAGGTTTTCCATGAGAGGTCTAAACATATAGATGTGAGGATGCATTTTGTGAGGAATATAGTGGAAAAGGGTGAAGTCAGAATTGTAAAGGTTTCTACACTTGAGAATGAAGCACACATGTTAACTAAGGCTTTGCCTACAGCAAAGTTTCAGCATTGCTTGAGTTGATAGGTTTGAGCTCGTAAGAGCTCAGTCATTAGTTTTCTGGTTTGAGAAACTGGAAAGGGCAAGGAGAGTAAGTTTGATCTATTATGCAATCAGGTGGAGAATTGTTGTATTGTGATTGCATAGATGATGCAAAGGAGTTGAGGGAGTCTTCTGCAAATAATCTATAGCTGAGAGATCTAAAAGTTGTGAAGCGGTTAAGAGATTCAACAACTTAATGAGCTACGCAATAAACAAAGTGGAGTTGTTTGTTTTCTTCCTTCAGAGTATAAATAATCTTGTCCAATTCATCTTGGTTGTTACTGGATTAGTTCTCGATCTTTTCTAGCTTGTGAGTAGTTGGAGAGAGAGAAGTAGATACACAAAAGAGAATTAAGAGGAAGAGAGCTTGAGAGATCCGCCATTGTTATTGGTTGTAGGATTAGCTTGTTCTTCCTGTGAGAGTTCTTGTATGATGTGTTGTAGTGACGATGTGTCACGTTGATTTTATAGTGGAATCACTTCTTCTTCTTCTTCTTGCCCCATGGATGTAGGATCACCTTGATCTGAACCACGTAAATCTGGTGTTCAATTTCTTCTTCATGCATTTGTGTGTGTATTCAATTTTAGGTTTTACTGTTTGATTGAAAGTGGAGCAAGTTTGCTTCACGATTTGTTGATCTGATTTCTTAACATGTAATAAAATTATTTTGCTTTTTAAATGTGAGTGTAATAGTATAATACTACCTCCGTTCCTGAAATAACTTCTTGGATCTGATGGGACATGAATTAAGGAAAAAGAATAAGAGTAAAGGTTCAACACGTGTTCGACATGATTGTGTGTGTGTGTTAGCCTAGTGGTAGTGAGGTTAATGCCCGAACCAAAGGTCACGGGTTCGAGTCCTCCGTCACGCGGTATTTAAATTTTCTTGTAATGTTATTCAAAAAAAAAAGAATAAGAGTAAGGGGTAATATTTTATTGTGTGGGTGTGACAAAAATAGATATGAAGTTATTTGGAGACAATCCCAAAAAAGAAAGATAAAAAATAGTACTCCCTCCGTCCCGCCGAATACGGCTTAGTTCATATGGGCACGGAGACTAAGAAAAATGGTATTGAGTATAAATAAAGTGTTTAGTGTAATGTGAATGTAATATTTTATAATGCTAATAAAGTTATAGATGGGATGGTTGAGTGTGTAGTGAGAGTAGGTTAATGGTGTGTAGATGAGATAGTGGGTCATGTATATAAACTAATTGTTTCCTTTAAAGAAAACAGGCCAAGTATAGTAGGACGTCTCAAAATGGAAAACAAGTCGTATTCGGTGGGACGAAAGAAGTATAATAGTGTCACAAAGAAAGTTGTTTGGCCAAAAAAAGTAACTAGCCAACTTACATATGACGTCACAAAAAGAAATACTGGCCATTATAAATGAGACGGAGGGAGTATATAATATGTTAAGGTCCTAAATACATCCTACCAAATGTGATATCAATATCTTATCTTACATGGCAAAAAGACATCACAATCAAACATACCATCTTAATGTGATATCAATATCTCACCTTACATGGCAAAAAGACATCACAATCAACATACCATCTTATTCTATACCGCATGACAAAATAAATTACATCACTTTAATACAATCATTTGCCTAACTAATAAATCATACAAATATCAACAATGTAAATATATCATTTTTATCTAACCTCTCCCCTATAAATATATACATGTATATATTCCTTTTCCTGATTGATCTTGAATTATTTAACATAAATACATCAATGAAGTAACAATATATGAACCAGACTCTTCCTATCTTCTACATGAATTATACAACATCACTACATCAATGAACATATATGAACCAGAATGTTCCTATCTTGCAATAATATACTCCCTTTGTCCCATTCATAATGCAATGTTTCTTCTCGACACGGATATTAACAAAAAAAGTATTAAGAATAAAAAAGGTAATTAATGTAATAAAGTAATATAAAATATTTTTAAAGTAAATAAAGTGTCGATCTGATATAAAGTAATTTTAAAGTGAAGAAAATATTACTAATATGATATAAAATAATTTTAAAGTAAATAAGAGTAATTTTCTAATTATTTCTATAAAAGAAAACGTTGTAAGATGAATGAAACACTCCAAAAAAGAATATATTTTATTATGAATGGGACAGAGTCGTTGAATAGCAAACAAATGTACAATACATAATTTCTCGGCTAGTATCATGAAAAGTCTCATTCCCCAACATGCACAATAATATATTTAACGAGAATTCCCAACGTAAAACCGATCAAGTCTATTTAACACTTTTTTCATCATATCCACGATTTCAAGAAAATTATAAGACAACCTTACCTAAGATATATGATACAATATTTGTTCTCTCAATATATATCACGTTACTGAAACCTCAGAAGACGATTTCTCCAAAGATGTGAAACCCAAGCTCTTTTTTAGTTAAACTTAAAGCAAGACTTTTCGGTATTATTCTAGCAAAAATAGCTTGTAACTAACTGCCTACTGTATGCAGCAAACCAAGAACCGCCTGTAAATCTTCAAAAACCGCCTCTTGCTGAGCAAATATCTAGTTAATTAGTTACCCATGATATCAAATCCGCCTCCTGCTTGAATGGCTACACGAGGCGCTTGCACATTATGAAGCAATTGTTGCAACCACCTTCTTGTAGTTGGATCTTCCTGCAAATACAACATTATGAACATTCATCAATCAATCAGCAAAAAGATATTTCTATTGACCTTGAAATGACAATAATTACACCCACAAGAAGGCAGCTGCTAAATGTTGCATCTCTGAGCATTTCAGGCAGATTAGTTCTGAGTGCATCACACGCTCTGCACAAAAGAAGGTGATGGGTAGTATATTACACCAGGTGTGCAAAAATTTGAATGAAGACGAGTTGAGTAAATAATAGACACAGTTAACCAACCTTAAATTGTCAGACAAGCGAAGGTAGCACCTAATTATGTGCTTTAACAGCCGAGAAGAAGGCTGTTCAGCAAGTGCAGTAACCATGTTTGACAGAACCCTAGATACAGCAAAGAACCGCTCTGCTGTAGTGCATATGTACTCTAATCCCACGTCATCAAGCAAAATTTTCTGCACAATAAATGTTGCTACCTGCAAATGAAACCCTCATGTTCAAATAGGACCAACTAACCAATAATAGTAATCTCTAGTATTAAAATGGAAATCTAAATGCTTTCATTCTCCAAATAACAAGCCTCGCGCAAATGTAACCATAAGATGTCTATGTTTAGGAAAGCTGAAATAACACAGCGCATGAGTACCACATACGCTAGGTAATATTCACAAATTTAAAGAACCTCTTCAACTAAGAACAATGGTTTGATTGATAATCGTCTTCTCACGAACAGACAAAATGGGAGTCATGAGTCAGAGCTCCACTCTTACTCAGATATGTCATGTTTACATTATGAAATAAGTATGTTGAAGCATGTCAAGTCAGCACATATCCTGAGGCTGACTATTCATAAGATCTTGTTGAGAATTGAAACTTAGTTATGCAATATGGAGTCCAACTCAGTGTATGGGCAACATTTGGTTCAGTGCAAAAGCAAAAGGCCATGTCAACATCTAAGCTAAAGATAGCAGTTCCTCAACTACATTACCAAGACAAAGCAGCAAAATTATATAAAGGCATGACAATTTGCCAAAAGCTTCGAGAGAACTCAACTGTTTTTGATAGTTCGCTTCCCATCTCCATCGTACGTAAGCACAAGGGAATTATCTCAGTAAAGAGAAGGAAACTGATAACTTCAGTGTCGTCCACCTGGAAAAATATTAGACACAGAACATTGTCGTGTTAGGATACGAAGAAGACCATAGGCAATGCTGAAAAATACAATAAAGCTACCAGATCTATGTATATTGTATAATTTCACGTGGGATAGCAAATCAGGAATCGAGCAAAGGAAACATGTAATGAGTACCCTATCGACATGAAACTGGTTCTTCAACCAATACAACGGATACCATTAAATTAAAACAAATGAAATGTAGGATTGATAAGCTACTAGAGCCATCTTATTTTATCTCCAAATTGCATGGAGCAGAGCTAAGCAACCAAGTCAAAAGTAAACATAATTTAAGTCATTGCATTGCTGAGTAAGGAATACCTTCACCAGAGCACCAATGACTCCTAGACTTGTAAGCCTCAAGTACTCAAAGGGCCTAGATTTGCTGGTTGTATTAAGAAAAGGATACAGGTACAGAGGAATGTGAGCTGCAACAAGAAAGCATCATATTTAAGGAGGAAAAGGCCTTTAGATGTACTTAGCAGCTGCAGATATCAACATGTAAATTTAGACTAGAATTGATTTTAGAAGTTAAATAGTAAGAATAATAGAAAGGACAAAAGACTAAGCACCAAAGTTCATAGATAAAAATCTTATCAATACAGCAGAGGTAATTTGTTTCAGCGTAAAACCGATGGATATATAACCATCACTTCCATCACCAACGAAACAAGTTCACAACCCCAATGCTTTGACCCCATCCTAATCCATTCACCATAATATAGAGCCAGAAACATTACAAATCAACCCACCCATATAAGTAGAGACTCAAATCCTCCCCCACCAGGCCCCCCAAACAAGGAACATGAGGCATTTTTATTAATGAGCTGCAAAATATATTGGTGATTGATATCTACATAGAGTGATAGAGAGGAACAAAAAAGGAACAGATTCGAACAAGTGTGAAAATTACCATTGAGGAATAACATTCTTGTATCTGGATGTGAGGCCACACACTGCAACAGAAAAAATTGGCATATTAGCTCTAGACATAAAGGAGAGAAATTCATCTTCTATATTCACAATTATTTATTTTATTTTTTTCCTAATGGATAAAATTTTATATTCCAGCAACCACTTGGCAGGGGCTAAAATAATGATTAGGTTGACGATAGCCACATAATAAAAATAGCAATATAGAAAATTCTCAAAACCATGCTGCAAATGAACTACAAGAAAAGTTGGGCATAATTAAAAATAAATAAATAAATAAATAAAGAGAACATATTACCTGAAGAAGGGCAAGAGCATTGCAAACTCTGTTTGATTGCCCAGGAGTTAGATTTGGTGGTGATAAAACTGGGTAAATAGAGACTATTTCCTGCAACAGGTCCAAAAAACACATAAAAATGAACTGAATGTAAGACCAGCATGCCCAATGCAAAGGTAAGAGACAACTAAAAAGAAACCTGGGCTAAAAGGTGATAAATCTGAGAAGTAATGGTGAAAAAAAAGAAAGCCTTGTACTACCAAAGAAACAAAAGAAAAATCAACATTATAAAATTACAAATTCGAAAAGACACTGAAACTTTCAAATTTTATCCCGGTACACATATAAGGCACAAGTATTCCATCCCAAAAGAAATGTACTTTTAGTGGAAATATTCCGCTATTTCTATATAATAAAATTGGAAACAAATTAGTAATCAGGTGTGAAATTGATTCATTTCACGTATTACAAGCGCCACAAAGAATTAAAAATTCATGAAGGACTTTTGCATTGTCAGATTCATAGATTTTTTATTGCTTGGAAATCCCAATCATTTTACAGTTTCTAGAACAAATTGGTGAAAACCAGTAAACATTAACCACGACAATATAGTAAATACACAATGTGACTGACTGGAAAAAAGGTTGGTCATGTAATTATTAAAAACCACTTCGGTTAGGAAGATGATCCTATAAATTTACTAAAAATCTAGCAAAACAGCAGATGCCAGAGAAAACTGGGTGGTGCTAGAAACACACCTGAAGAAGAGCAGCAATTGTACCAAAGGAGTTCCACAGCAACGGAGCCAAATCTTGAAACAGTTCCCTCTTCTACTAGAATAGTTGCCAGAAAATTAATAAGACATAAACAACTAGCAGACATTAAAACCATGAAGGGTTGCTAACTAAAGACTGAGACATAAAAATTCTCAAAAGGAAGGGAATAAAGTTGGTGGTTTATGAGGAAATTTATCACTCGGAAAGCAAGCACCACATTTCCAAGACGGTGAATTTTCACTTTTCAATTGTTTTCGTTGTTTATGAAGAAGGAACTACCACGCTGTGATTATTAATTATTATTTTGTTATTTATCCTATAGGCTGTCAATTTCGATTTCCGTCAATCAGAAGCTACGAAACCTAAATTACTAAACAGTGATAAAATTACAGTAGTTGCAGCAGATAGAAGAATTGTAAGAAGAAGAAGAGGAATTTAAAAACCTTGGAAAGTTCGAGAAGAGAGTTCTCGCGGAGATCGGGATTGCAGAGGTCGAGAACAAGCTGCTCCACGGATTGAATATTCCGGTCCTTGTTGGCAGCGGCGGAAGAGGTGCCGGGCGCCTCAAAGGGGCCTGCTTTCATGTTGAGAGTGAGAGAGGGATGTAAATTCGCCATATTATTTTGCCTTCTAGGTTTCTCTAGGGAGAGAAAGAGGAGGTTAAGGCTGAGGCTGGGTGAGAGAGGGAGGAAGGGGAGGGGTAAAGCAAAAGACGCAGACGCAGCACAGCAGCGGTGTGTGTGGGGGTGTGAGTTGGCGCTTGTTAGTGTCTGCCACGCGCTACTGCTGCAAAATTGAAATAGCCGTGTGTAATGCTATTTAATATCAAACATCAAACATCAAAGCCCAAGCCTAAGCCCATTAGAAATACAAGAGGTGTACTCTCGTTGTCCTATTTAATATGACATGTTTTTCATTTTGAAACGTCTCATTCAACTTGTTCTGTTTCTTTTATGAAAAGAATAAAAGTATACTTTAATCTAATAATATACTTTATCAGCACTGTATTGACTAAAAAGCATATTATTGATTAAAAAATACTTTATTAACACTTTTTTATACATAATACTATTTTTTTAATCTCCATGCCGAAATAATTAAGCTGTATTAAATGGGACGGAGGAGTAATACTATTCGTACATTAAATATCCAACATTTTTTCTCTACACAGCCTTTATATTTAAAATAATAATAAAAATAGGGATATTTCTAATTTTTGGTCCGAACTTTCCACTTTTTCTATTTATGACCTCAACATAATTTTTTCCTTAAAAAATCACCAACTTTGCTAAGTTATTCAAACAAGGTCTGCATACTATTTTGAGTAAGAAAATTATGAGTCAACATGCCGGAGATATGAGATATTATATTAAAAAATAAAAAAATATATATTTTACACATCATTCATCTTAGGGCTGGGAAAATAACTGTGGTTATTCGGGTTAACCGAAGGTTAACCATTAACTGACGAAAACGGTTAACTATTAACCGTTGTAAATAATTAATAAATGGTAAATGGTTAGTGTATCAGAAATATTTTCGATTCTTGGTTAACCGAATAACCGACTCCAATAAATATATAATAAAAATTAATAATAATTGAATTTATCTTTTAAAAAAAATTAAAACAAGCCAAGGAAAAAGGAATAGAACCCGCTAGCCCTAATTTTCAGTTTTTCACTTTCTATTCTCCCACTCCAGCTGTTCTCGTCGTCTCAGACTGTTAGTCCTTAGGAGTCGCACGACTCCAATCGCGACCCTCTCCCCGTCGAGTCATCATCGTCCGCCTTTGCCCTTGCTGCCACATCGTCCGTGGCCTGTTGCCGTCTCCACCATGGCGAGCTTCAATTCGAGCAATTTGCTTCTAATTTTTTGGTAATATTTCTCGTTTCCTCACACGAATGTTAATTATGTTTTGCGGTAGTTTTCTTGATCACTGTAATGGTTTTGTTGTGAAGTTGTATGTTATTCTGTTTAGTTTTGATGGTGGATTTATTAGGCTTCTTACACCATAGATATAAATTTGTGGGATTCAGTGTCTTGTTTGGATGAATTTTAGTATTTTTATTTTTGATTTACATTCCTTTTTTGTTTAATTTCTCTTATTTATTTGAGTATTATACGTTTCTATGATGAATAATGAATATATTAAAATTATGATCTCAAGATTGCAGGCAACATTATTTAAACCTCTCTTGCTAATGAATTTGGGAATGATATTTGTTGTATGTTGGTATGTTTGTATTCTTATTCTCTGATTCAAGTTTTCTACCATGCGTTGTACCTATATTATTTGTTGGTATGTTTCGGGCAGAAATTAATGGTGGTGGTTTGTCATTTTTAATTTTAGATGGAAATTAATATTGATGAGGATGCTCAGATGAGGGCGGGGGTTGCTACTTCTTCGAGAAAGCCACTTTTGCCTACTAAGAAAAGGAAGAAAATAGACATGGTTATTAGACGGTTAATGGTTAACCGAAAAATTAACCGCTTGGTTAATGGTTAACCGAAACCCGCCCATAGTTAGGTTACGGTTAATGGTTTTGGTGCTTAACGGTTACGGTTAACCGACATGTCGATTATGGTTAACCGTGGTTAACCGAATTCCCTGGCCTAATTCATCCACCTCTTCACCTTTCTCTCTCTACTGACCCCCTTTCTCATCAGACTCTAGTCTGATGTTGTGAACGTCAGCGACCATTTTCTTACAGAAAATCATTTCGATTGAGAAAGAGGTTGAGCGGCAGAAGCAACGTGGACACTATTCATGAGTAATGTAAGTCTTTCTCTATCCACAAAAGAGGATTAAACTATGTTGGGGGTATATTGTATCTAGGATTTAAGATTAAGGTTTGCAAAAGCTCACTGTTTATTTAAATAGTATTGCACTCATGCATTGCACGGTAGAGTGCATTATCAAAAAATATACTACTATTATATAAAAAAATATACTACTTGGAATAAGTAGCAAAACATATTATTATAAAGTTTGTGAAATATATGAGAATCATGTTTTCCATTTTAGCAATGAGAGCATTCTTAAGGTAAGAGTAACAAATACAATATTTTACAATAAAACATTGCAGAAAAACTTCTTTGTAAACAACATTCTCAGTAACCGTGGAAGAGTCATGCTCGCTAACACAAACTAATATCTTCAAGCCTTTCTGATTTGTAACTCTTGAAACAGCCACAAAATGTTGTTGTGACTAAACACAAGCTTTTTGAGGAACAAACCAACATGAGAAAGAGATTTTCCCCGACATTTATCAATATTCAAAATGTGATTTGATGTGTTTAGGTGTTTGTAAAATAATTTTTGACGCTTTAAAGTGTTAATTTAGTCAGTTAATGGTGTTGTGTCAAAAGGCAAAGTCGACCGAAGGTCATTTACTATTTTTACGAAGCCCGTTTGAGTATTTGCGCAAGGAATAATTTTTAGATATTATTTTTATTATTTTTATTACTTAAAAATATTTTTCGTGAATTCAAATATATATATATTCCAGAATATAATTATTTATAAGTTAATGAAGTAATTAATGATTTATTAGGGTGGATTAAAAATATTTTTCTAAGTATAAATGTGATTAATTTCGAAAATTGGCTCTTATGCCGAACTGTTTGAGCTTAGATATTATTTAATTGTGGGCTAAAGGTTTAAGCCCAACTTCTAGAAATTTTAATTTATGTGCATGTGGGCTTATTTCTTTGTTAAGTGCTAAATGTTTGGGCCTTGTCTAGATTTTACTAAGTAAAGTAATTGGGTTGTTATCTTATTGATTTAATTATTTGGTTACGAGCCCAATTTGTTGGATTAATTAATTATGAGCTTAAGCCCTATTATGTGATTATAAAGGTGTAACCCCAATATGGCTAATTAATTAATCGGACACTTATGTGTTAATAAATTATTGAACCCAACTTGAGTGTTATGTGCAACCCAATATGATTTATTATTTATTTATTGGACTCTAGTATGTGGGTCTTGGTTCTTACTTGTTTAATTCATTCAGTTGATTAATTAAAATTAGTCAAATGTCCAAAATAAATTAATTAAGCTAATTATTAATTAACTAAAATGTATGATGATTAGGATGTACTTATGTAACATGATTTGATTAAGTATGATTTGCTTAAGCATGTTGATTGATGTATATTAATTAATTAATTAATTAGACTGTCAATTAATCATGATTACGACACGTATGCATGAGTTTTATCGCATAAGTATAGTATGAATGACATACATGTTTAATAATGTGACATGTATACAAGATGAAGCATGACATGTCATCTCATAGGACAACACATTTTCAAAACTTAGTTTTGATTAATGATTTAGATGCATGATTTCTACTCCCTCCGACCCATTAATATTATCATGTTATTGTTCGACACAGAGAATAAGGGTAAAAAGATAGAAAGTAGGTAGATTTCATCACTTTTTCAGGATTTTTAAATTTTTTTCTTATTTAGAAGATGACAATATGAGTGAAACGTGATGATAATATGAGTGGGTCGGAGGGAGTATTATGGATCTTTTTGCTTTGATAATTTAAATATAAAACCTCAAGGCAATGCCTTGATGGACTTTTCAATGCTAAAGATAAAGACCGAAAATAGGTTGATCGTTAGGTTAATAATAGGATAATTAACCTTTATAGTATCAAACGCTACGTATATGGATTGTCTTGTAGGAAACACCAAGTACTGGGGACGCAAGAAGATTCTCCACTCATGACAAGGACATGAGGTAGGTTCTTATTTTCAAACTGTGGGTTATAAACCCCACAGAGGTAAAACTTCGGGTTAATAAGCTCTAACTACTTTATATGAAAAGTGATATGCATGCTAAAATATTTTATGCACTCTACTCATGTTTACCATTATGAATAGACTTTATGTCAATGTTGTTACGATCGGCCTTGGATCCGATCACCCCAAGGTAGTGCGCACGAGGTATTTATGACGATTCGGAGAGTGGGAGTGGCTCCCCACTCGAAGAACCCGGGAAGGTAACATGGTAGGTGATTTAAGTGCCGACAAAAGTTATGATAAAATGTTTTTACATATGATGAACCCATAAATTGTATTCATTTTGTGTGTCTTTTGTTCGTACCTTGTGTGTGTTTAGAGTCTTCTATGTGTCTGGGAGAACACAAGTTGGAGGAAGTATGTGCAGGGCAGGATAGGTGGCATTGTGGGTATAATCCGGTGGAAATATATTGAAAAGGTCATAGGAAACGATACGATACAAATGGGCAAAGGGCTGAAGCTTGCAGCTTGGTCAACAAAACACTGTTTGGAGTATTGTTGTGGAGTGGGGTAGTACCCCCCCCCCATATCTTCATGCCGAGCAGATAGTACCTGGAATAGCACAGATCGTGGGCAAGATGAGTATTGACGTAACCAAGATGGAGCGGAAGAAGCCAAGGGCAGCAGACGTTACTTTCCCTCCAAGGAAAAGATAAGCATGGAAACCTTCCATGTTAATCTTGAAAAATTCGATCAAAGCCAAATATGCCAAGGAGAAGGAAAGCGAATCTAAGTCCTAGCCAAACAAGGAAAGAAAGCCGAACAAGGGAAGGAGTCCAGCCCATGGAGGAGACCGATTTCAATCCTAACTCTCGCCTATATATATGGTTGTTCTTCACTGTGTAAAGTCATCTTCTACTTCACGTTTTTACTTTGAGAGAGCTATGAGGAACAAACAAGTCCTACGGGCAACACTTTATATTTCCTGCCTTAGTTTCTGTTGGCTTTTTTGGCCAAGACGTTTTCTATTTTGTTGAAGTACAACTCATACTTTCAGTTTAATTCCAAGTATGTTTTCCTTTACTTATTTTGTGTTGATTTACACTTTATGTCAAGCTAAATTCCTAAGCCTGGATTGGGCAAGATAATTTGAGAATAAATCTAAACACTCGAGAGGTCTAATTTGGGCGGGATAATTGTATGTTGATATTCTCGAAATACCAGGTTTGTTGACCAATGCTTTTATTGAACTTGAGTAGTTAATAGGTCGTTATTTATTTGGGCTAGATAAAAGTACAAATAAAAATCATGATAACGCATAGAGAGTCTCTTGTGCCTGAAAAGTATAACGAGTATTGGAGAGCAGTCGATGTGTGAGCATCTCTTGGTTGATTTAGGTCTAGATGTTCCTAATGTTGCTTGGGCAAGATAGTTGCTGAAGAGTCTTCGTGGCTGTTTTGATCAAGAGGTTTTGCTTAGAGTGTCTCTAGCATAATCTAATTTAAAAGGATCGATAAGGGATAGAGTACTTTTGACCGTGACTTCGTGACCTTAGGGCTAGAGTTAATCTATTCTGCAACCGAATAATATTTGCATGTAATTAAAATCTTTGCACCGACGATCGAGTGAGTGTTTATGTTCAATGATTGAAGCCTAGTCCATGTCCTTTTTATTATTGATCAAGTTTCCATTTAGTTTCAGTTTTAATTTACGGCGCTTGTTAACTAAGACAAGTACAATCCCGACCAAGAAAATTCTTAGCAACACCGGTTACGAAGAGGAGAGAACTATAACCAATTCCTTTGGGTTCGACCCTTACTTGCTACTGGCTACTGCCTTATTGTGGGCAAAAGAAATCATAAATATATTTGTGCGAAGCTAAGCGACGGCTTCGTCAACATATGCTTGGGATAAATGTTTTCTTTTCAAGTATCTCTCTAGTAAATGAATGTGAGCATGCTATACCTTTTAACTATTTTATAAAACATTTTCAAAAAGGAGCACAAACCTCAATGAGTACCATAAGTACGCAACCCAAAAGGTTTTCTTTTTAGAATAGGTTGACTGACGGATGAGATGGAAGTGTGTTGACATCTGAGATATTTTAGATGACAATCATTCGTATCTTCATCCCCCTTTTATAGAATATATGATTGTTTAAATCCAAGTACAAACTCAACGACATCTACTTTCCTTCAAGCTCCAACTAAACCGATCGATGTTACTCTCAATCAATGTTTCCGCAGTGCAGGGCCAAAGTCCGCATACTTTGACCCCAAGACGATCAAGATAGGGTAATGAAGACAAGTTGACGAAGCTTCCTCGATTTTCTTGAAGACAAGCCTTTTGTTTTGTAAAAGACAACTAATAAAGTCAACGGTTTATTGTACGATTCAAAGTAACGGTCTGGTTATCCGCATAGGCCGTGTTGGAAAAATTAGTAAAAGGTTTTGAATGATTCCAAAATCCAAATTGACCCCAACCGAGTAGATGAATGCCTTTAGTCTGATCTTAGCTAGAGCTCACTTGTTTGAGCGTAGGGATTTTATCTTTATAGGTTTCAAGATGAAAAAGATAACCAGACTGAAGAAGGAAGTTCGTGAAGAACTCAACTGAGACCCAAACTCAACTGACCCAAACTCAGTTGAGACCTCAACCTTAGCTGAAGCACGGACTCAGTTGAACAACAGCTCAGTTGACTCCTCAAGTGATCGATGCAGCTGAAGGAATACAACTCAAGCGTGAAGAGAAGTTGTGTCGAAGTCAGACGTCATAAAGCGGAGAAGAGAAGACTTTAAAGACGTAGAAGGTAGAAGAGTTGCAATCCAAATTCAAATCTACTTGGAAGGAAAAGTCAGCTGGAGAACTTACCATAAATGGACCAACAACAATGACGTGCATAAAGCAACGCTCGCAGTTTCCATTTCAGGAAAGTTTCCAGAAAAATAGATGGAGTGCCATGCTTTTGGCAGAGATCAAACGGCTAGTTAGATCTCTCTATAAATAGAGGTCTCCACATCAAAGCTCGTGGGTAGACACAAGCATCCAGAAGTGCCACGAGCAGGGGCGGGGCCAAGAAATCGGAGGCCCAGTGCGAATTCATAAATTTGGGCCATTTTATTCATAATAACTAAGAATTAAACCAAAAGTACTTTATTATGAGAGAAATTGTCTGTCAATTACGAATAATAAACATACAAAAACTAAGATAATTCATTTAAAAACGAGAAAATTTAAAAAAATTTGGGGCCCTCGTTTTTTTGGGGCCCGGTGCGGTCGAGCACCCGACTCACCCCATAGAACCGCCCCTGGCCACAAGAGACAAAATCAAGAGTGAAATAGCAGTAGCAGACCACCTCTCTCTCCAAGTAAGAAGACCTCAGTTGAAGATCAGTAGAAGTCAAGTTTCCAAACCTCCTCTTGTTCTTCCATCTAGCCTCTTAGAAAGCCCTTTCTTTGATCAATTCTAGAATTTAGGTTCTTCCATATATTGTGTCTGACCGGACTCTTTCCCAAAAGATCGAGTCCGAAGCCTTAGGACGAAGCCTCCACTTCCCTCAGTGTTGAAGGCTTCTCAGTTGGAAAATCCCCAACCCCCAACCCTTAGGTCCGACTTTGAACTCAGAATCAAAGTCAATAGGTCTCTTTGAACTCGTAATCAAAGACCAGGTCCCTTGGAACCCGGAATCTAAGACTAGGTCTCATAGAACCCGGAATCTAAGACCCAGGTTGTGCACTTGCCCGAAAAAGTGTTGTAAGGTCTTGTTCGAACCCGTAATCGAACAAGTTAGGTTTGCTTGGTACTCAGAAACCAAGTGGGGCATTTGTTAAGCGCGTTTAAGCTTATCTAGTGGATTATTTCCCCGAAGAGGAAGTCGTGGACGCAGGAGGTCGATCTCTAAACCACGTTAAAATACTGTGTACTTTACTTTTAGCATTTACATTCATTATTTTAGATTCAGTTTCCTAACCAACTGACCAGCATACAAACTACATACAAACTGCATATTTACAAACTGCACTAATTTAGGAACTTGACATTCCCCATTTTCACAAAGGTTTTAGTTTTTGTAACGAGCTTAAACTCCATCAACTTTCGCAACACAAAACTGATTTAAAACCTTAGTTGATCCACACAGCTGAACTTCAGTCATAGGAGCCAGCTGTGCATCCAAATGTGTGATTTGCTCCAACTGAGCAACTCAGTTGTAGAGCCGATTCAACTGACTATTTCAGTTGTCGAGCCAACTGACCTGAGCAGTATAACTCAGTGGAAAGATTTTAAATGCAACGAAAATTGCTACTGGTGTATTCCCTCCATACACCAGATACTCGTTACCGGGACCATCAAGTGCTATTTGAGCAGTGGCTCAAAAGACTGCTATTTCTGATTCACAAGGTGTAAGTCGAGTAGATTTTTCAGTGGTCAACTGAACAGATCATTTTTGAAAATCTTTAGTGCATTCTAAAACATTTTTCTTATTTGTCTCTTGTGGTGTGCAGGAAACATGAACCCGACATTGCTATGAAGCTTATCGGAGTTCTCCGTAGATGATTATCCCATGTGGAAGTTTCGCCTAAAGATGACACTGATTGTCAGGCATCATATGATGTAGGAGACCATAGAAAATGGTCCCATCCAAGTGACCTTGTCAGTAATGGGCCCTTCAACCACTCCAAGAGAAGGAGATATGATAATGAAGGCCGAACCAAAAGCCTAGGAGTAGTACACCAAAGAAGAAAGAGACATCGCGCAGCTAGATGACATAGCAAAGAATGTCATCTCTTCCACTGTCGGCAATGCCTACCAGCCGAAGATTATCAATTGCTCCACAACAAAAGATATGTGGGAAGCCTTAGCTGCACTCTGTGAATGCTCTGACAAGATAAAGAAGAACAAGTTCACCTTTACTTGTCAAAAGTTTGAAATTTTCTCTCACCTAACCAGGGTGTCCATCGACCAGATGGAGCTAAGATTCACAGAGGCCCTAATGGACATTGAGAGTATTATGAAGGGTAAATACTCTTAGAATGAGATAAACTTGAAAGTTCTCTCCACACTAGGCGAAGACTGGGTGGTCTACAGAGTCGTCCATCAAAATCGGAGTGACCTCAGTTCGATGAAAACTGATAAGCTGTTCTCCATGCTCAAGGTGAATGAGTATGACATCCTCCGACTGAAGCAGAGCAAGCTTCAGAAACTAGAACAGACCGAGCAGAGCTCAGCTGCCAAGCCAGTGGCGCTTTGAACTAAATCGGGCAGATCCAAGTTCGCCAGACCCTCATGGTCCGCTGACTCCTCAGCTAGGCATCGACTGAGCAGGTCCAAACTTCAGAAGAAGGTCAATGAAATGACCAAACAAATCGAGGAGATGAACTCCAGGATCAAGAGACATAGAAGGATCAACAGGAGCAGGCAGAGCTCAACTGAACCCTCCTCATTGAATCAAAGCGAAGAATCCTTTGAATGCGGAAAACCAGGACACTTCAAAGCCAACTGTCCTGATCTCTCCATGAAGGAGAAAGAAGCCCCCTGAGGAAAGGCCAAAGAGAAGACCAAGGCCATGATCATTGAGGAAGACGTCAACGACACCGATCTATTCACCGAGTCAGAAGAAGAAGAAATTGACTCACCATCATACTCAGCAGAGAAAGACCAGTGCTTTATAGCATTGCCGGAAGAGTCAACTGACGAGGACCAGAATGAACTAAGGAAGAGAAGAGTTGCAAAGTCAGTCTGGGTGTTGGACAGCGGATGCTCTAAGCACATGACAAATCAGAGGAATCTTCTTACCAACATCAAGTTTCGAGAAGGAGGTATAGTTACCTTTGGTGATGACTCTCATGGTAAAACCAAAGTAGCTAGTACATTCGAAACTGATCTTGTGACTATTAAAAATATTTCCTTGGTCAATGGATTGAAGCATAACTTGCTCTCCATAGGCCAACTGTGCGATAATGGTTTTTCTGTGAAGTTTGATGCACAGGGATGCAGGGTGAAAGATGTCAAGACCAAATAGATTCTCTTACTTGGCAGACAATTTTCATTAGGTGGAGTCTACTACTCAGACTGATCGAGTAGCTAACCGAAAACGTGCCTCGTATCTAAGAGTAGCTCAGAAATAACCTGGTTGTGGCATAAGAGACTCAACCACCTCAACTTCAAAACCATGAACAAGTTAGCTCGCCAACAACACGCAGTTGGAATACCAGATTTGAAATACAGTCCAACGCATCACTACAGTGCATGTCAGCTTGGAAAGTTGGCTACAACATCATTCCGTCTTAATATGACGCCATCAATGGATCATGTTCTGCAATTGATCTACATGGATCTTTTTGGTCCGGTCACCCCAAAGAGTGTGAGTGGAAATCAGTACACTCGCGTAGTCACTGATGACTATTAGAGATACATCTGGATGGTCTTCATGGTGCACAAGAATGAGACGAGGGAAGAATTGCCTAAGCTAATGGATAGACTTGTGAATCACCAAGGCAAATCCATTGTCTCTGTTGCATGTAATCTGCATCGATTCTCATTTGGAAGAAATGCTAAGTATTGAAGACGGGGGTTATTTTGCAATTAATTTAAGTTGGAGGTTTTAGTTGCAAAAGGAATCAATAACTGTTCAGACTAGACCGTTGATTAGGACGAACGGTTGAGATTGAGTAGTTTGTTTGGGGTTGGTTATAACTACCAATTACTGTTCATCGTCTTCACTACTGAAGCTATTTCGCAGAGTCTGGAGAGTAGAAATCTGAGAGAATTCTGTAATCATTCAAAGTTAAGATTCAGGATTTCGTTTCAGTTTCTGTACTCTCATTGTAATCGAAGTTTGGATCGTAATGAAACAGAGACAACTCCTTGACCCGTGGATGTAGATCTTTCGAGATCGAACCACGTAAAATTTCGTGTTCTGCGTTTGATCTCATTTTTCTCGTCAATTTCTTAACAACTGGTGCTGTCTGTGGGAAGGATCGGTAGCGCATCAAGTTCGTGAAGGTTATCGCGGAAAAGAAGATCGGAAATCTGATCGGAGGAAGTAGATCGGCGATTAGATGGCAGCACCGAAGGTGGAAACGGAAAAGTTCACAGGAAAGAATGATTTCGACTTGTGGAGAATTAAAATGTGCGCGCTACTCACTCAACAAGGATTAGCGGCGGCATTAAAGGAGGATAAAGGCTCATCTTCATCGATCAAGGAGAAGGAGAAAGAGTCCGACGCCAAGGTGTCGGCAGCAGTTGCAGAGGCCAATCTCAAGAAACAAGAAATGCGTGAGAAAGCGCATAGTCTCATAATTCTATACCTAGGAGACAAGGTATTTAGGGAAGTGGCCAAGGAGAAGTCTGCAGCTGCAGTTTGGGCAAAGCTTGAGTCAATTTACATGACCAAGTCCCTTGCGAACAGGCTGTACATGACCAAGTCAATCTATGTTGTATGGAAGGGAAAATGACATCTCTGTGGAAGAAGTGCAATCTGCACTTAAGGCAAAGGAGCTTCAGAAATCTTTATCCTCACAGAAACAAGAGAATGTTGGTGAAAGTTTGTCTGTAAATAAGAAGAAGGAGCAAGGAAAATTCAAGAAATTCAAGAAAGACTTCAAGAAAGGAAAACAGAAGAAGGAAAAAGAGTCATTAGAAGATGATTCTCAGAACTTCTATCACTGCAAGAAGCCTGGTCATTGGAAGAGAGATTGTCCAATTTGGAAGGAAAAAACAAAAGAATTCCGATTGGGGAGGAAAGCAGGAATCCAAAGAAACTGAACAATGTGATGTTGCAGAGGCCTTGAATGTGATGGAAAAACATTCTGAAGGAAAATGGGTGATGGATTCTAGATGCTCGTTCCACATGTGCCCAAATGAGGATTGGTTTTATGAGTTGGAACATGAAAGAGATAGAGTTGTTCTTCTGGGAAATGATCAGTCCTGTGCAGTGAGAGGAATAGGCAGTGTGAAGTTCAAACTTCATGATGGATCAGTAAAGGTTCTGACAGAGGTCAGGTATATTCCATGCCTGAAGAGGAATCTGATCTTTCTGGGGATTCTTGAAGAAAAGGGCTATGAATGGAGATCAACCAAAGGAGGATTGGTTGTGTGTAAAGAAGATAGAATTATCTTGGAAGGAGAAAGAAAGAATGGGTTGTACTACTTGAAGGCAGAAACTGTGATTGGTAGTAGTGATGTTGTGAAAGAAGATGATTCAATATTGTGGCATAAAAGGCTTGGCCATGTAGGTGAAAAAGGGCTCAATCATTTGAAGAAGCAAAGAATCATCAGAAACTGTGATTGGTAGTAGTGATGTTGTGAAAGAAGATGATTCAATATTGTGGCTTAAAAGGCTTGGCCATGTAGGTGAAAAAGGGCTCAATCATTTGAAGAAGCAAAGAATCATCAGAAACTCAGGTCCATTCAAATTAGACCAATGTGAGCAATGCATCTTAGGCAAGAGCAAGAAACTACCATTTGCAGTAGGTAAACATACATCCACAGCTCCTCTTGATTATGTTTATTCTGATTTGTGGGGGCAAAAAAAAAACAGAAAGTGTGGGAAGGGGTAGATTCTTTATGTCTGTCATGGATGATTTTTCTAGAAAGCTATGGATATTCATCTTGAGGGATAAGACAGAGGCTCTTGATAAGTTTAAAGAATGGTGTAATGAGGTTGAAAATGAAAAGGGTACAAAGTTGAAGTGTCTCAGGACTGATAATGGCTTGGAATTTCTTTCTGGAGAGTTTGCACAATTTTGTGCAGAAAGAGGGATCAAGAGACATAAGACAGTGCCTGGAAATCCTCAACAAAATGGGGTCATAGAGAGAATGAATCGTACCATACTTGAGAGGGTAAGATGCATGTGGTTTGATGCTGGTATGTCCAGGAAATTTTGGGGTGAAGCTGCTGTCACATCTTGTTATTTGATCAATAGATCACCATCTTCTGCAGTGGATTTCAAGACACCAGATGAGTTGTGGTATGGCAATCCTTCTAGCTATGCGCATTTAAAGATTTTTGCCTGCAGAGCTTATGCTCATGTGAGGCAAGACAAGCTAGAGCCAAGAGCTTTGAGATGTGTGATGTTAGGATATCCAAAGGGGGTTAAAGGATACAAGTTATGGTGTACTGAGCCTGGTATGAATAAGGTAATAATCAGTAGAGATGTGGTGTTTGATGAGTCTCAAATGCCTTATCTACAAACTGCAAGTTCATCAAATGACATTCAAGTGTCAGATAATGGTTTAGACATGATTAGAGTTGAGCATTTGTTTGATCAGAGCTCAATGAATGCAGGATCAGGTGGAGCTCATGATCATGAGCAAGTACAGCAAGATGAAGAATCTGTAGAAGAAGGGAATGGCGATTTGAGAACTTATCAGTTAGCAAGAGACAGAGAAAGGAGAAGAAATGTGGCACCACCTCAGAGGTATGTACATGCAGAAATGGTACACTTTGCACTATGTGTAGCTGAAGAGCTTGAAATTCAGGAACCAAAAACATTTTCTGAAGCAATGAGAAGTCCAGAGAAGGAACAGTTGCTGCTAGCAATGAAGGAAGAGATGGAATCTCTTGAAAAGAATGGTACTTGGGTATTGGTGACTAAACCTATTGGCAAGAAGCTGGTTAGTTGTAAATGGATTTTCAAGAGAAAGGTGGAGTTCATTGGAAAGGAACATATAAGGTATAAGGCAAGACTGGTGGCCAGAGGTTTTACACAAAAGGAAGGAATTGATTATAATGATGTTTTTTCACCAGTTGTGAAGCACACTTCTATAAGACTATTGCTAGCAGTAGTTGCACAATTTGATCTAGAGCTTGAACAGATGGATGTGAAGACTGTCTTCTTACATGGTGATCTTGTATAGAAAATTCATATGATTCAGCCTGAGGGTTTTGTACAATCTGGTTCTGAGAATAAGGTCTGCTTGTTACAGAAAAGTTTATATGGTTTGAAGCAAAGCTCCAGACAATGGTACAGGAAATTTGATGAGCATATGATGGTGATTGGTTTCACTAAGTCTAAATATGACAGTTGTGTATATCTCAAGAAGAAGAGGGGTATTACAGTGGCTTATCTTTTACTTTATGTAGATGATATGCTGATTGCTAGTCAAGACAAGGCAGAAATTAAGAAGATTAAGGAAGATCTGAGAAGTTGTTTTGAGATGAAAGATTTGGGAGAGGCCAAAAGAATTTTGGGAATGGATATAGTTAGGGATAGAGCATCTGGGAAGCTATGGCTGCGTCAACATGATTATGTGCAAAAGATGCTTAAGAAATTCAATTTGCATGATTCAAAGGTTGTATTTGTGCCTTTGGCAGTTCATCATAAATTGAGTGATGCTCAGAAACCAAAGACTAGTGAAGAAAGACAATAGATGAAGAGTGTGCCTTCCTCTAATCTGGTTGGAAGTTTAATGTATACTATGGTGTGTACAAGGCCAGACATCTCTCATGCCATAAGTGTTGCTAGCAGATATATGGTGGATCCAGGAAGGTTTCATTGGGAGGCTTTGAAAAAAATGCTGAGGTATTTGAAGGGAAGTTCAAATAGAGGTATTCTATTTCAGAAGCATGATGAGTTGAAGGAGTCACCTTTAATAGGATACACTGACTCGGATTATGCAGCTAATCTAGATAATAGAAGATCACAATCAGGGTATATCTTCAAGTTGTTTGGTGCAGCTGTTAGTTGGAAATCTTCTTTGCAATCTATGGTAGCTCTCTCAACTACAGAGGCCGAGTATATGGCTGTGACTGAAGCGGTGAAAGAAGCAATATGGCTTAAGGGTATAATTTCTGAGTTTGGGATCATTCAAGATTCTGTGGTGTTGAGGTGTGATAGTCAAAGTGCTCTTTGTTTGGTAAAGCACCAGACTTTCCACGAGCGTTCGAAACATATTGATGTCAGGCTTCATTTCATTCGAGATATAGTTGAGAAGGGAGAGGTGCAGATGGAGAAGGTATCTACAGAAGAAAACGCTGTAGACATGCTAACTAAGGCTTTACCAACATCCAAGTTTGAGTATTGCCTTGAGTTGGTGAGTTTGTTGCCTCAAGATTGAGGTGATGATTTGCTGCTCTGAGTTAAGAACAGTATCGGAGTTTGGAGCTTGATGTTTTGTTCAAGGGTTTGAAGAATTGATCAGATTAGGTGGAGAATTGTTGCATGTAATCTACATCGATTCTCATTTGGAAGAAATGCTAAGTATTGAAGACGGGGGTTATTTTGCAATTAATCAAAGTTGGAGGTTTTAGTTGCAAAAGAAATCAATAGCTATTCAGATCTAGACCGTTGATTGGGATGAACAGTTGAGATTGAGTAGTTTGTTTGGGGTTGGTTATAACTACCAATTATTGTTCATCGTCTTCAATACTGAAGCTATTTCGCAGAGTCTGGAAATTAGAAATCTGAGAGAATTCTGTAATCATTCAAAGTTAGGAATTAGGATTTCGTTTCAGTTTCTATACTCTCATTGTAATCAAAGTTTGGATTGTAATGAAACAGAGATAGCTCCTTGACCCGCGGACGTAGATCTTTCAAGATCGAACCACGTAAAATTTTGTGTTCTGCATTTGATCTTGTTTTTCTCTTCAATTTCTTAACTGTCTCCATCAGATCTGATCACGGAACTGAGTTCCTCAATGAGACCATCATTGAGTATTGCTAGAAGAAAGGCATAACTCATCAAACCATCAGCTACAAGAACTCCACAGCAGAATATAGTAGCTGAGAGGAGAAATCGAACGCTGAAAGATGTAGCAACTTGCATGCTAACTAGCTCAGCCCTGCCAAAAGGATTTTGGGCTGAAGCAGTCAATACAACGTGCTATACACAGAACCACTCCCTCCTCACGAAGAGACAAGGAAAAACTCTATACGAACTATGGAGAAACAGGAAGCCAAATATTTCCGACTTTTGTGTATTCGGTTCTAAGTGTTACATCCATAACAATAGAAAAATTCAGTTGAAAACCTTCGAGCCAAAAACTGTCAAAGGCATATTCTTAGGATATGCTGCAAAGATAAAAGCTTACAAATTTTTCAATACCAGCACTAAAATTGTGGAGGTAACACCTCATGTTATGTTTGATGAATCTACTTTTGAGTGCAAGGAACAAGCTAAATTGCACGCAACTGAAGGAAGTGCACCGACACAGCCAGTTGAGACAAGATCTCAAGCTCAAAGACTGAAGAATCTTGCAGAGCTGCTTATATGGTCAACCGAAGAAGAAAAAGTATACTCTTCTGAAGATGAGACTGAAGATCCCGTCACAGTTCAAGGGGGAACTCCAGAGTCAACTGACCAAGTGCCAACTGCAGTTGACGCTCAGCCAGGATTAGCAACTAACTAGCCCTCCAGTCCAGGACCTTCCATTCCAAGACCAGCCAACTCCTTAGTTCATCCTTCTTCTCCAACTGAGGATCGAACTGTACCAGAAGTCAGAACACCAAGCTCGGCACCTCTGACATCTCCAAAACCGGATTACTCCATCACAATGCTCAAATCAGCTAAGTGTCACAACCCGATTTCTAATGTATGAAACGACTAGAAACCATTGGATAGTGAGGGTGAAACAATGGAAAATAAACAAAGGAACATGCTCGGGTACAAAGGAATATTTATTGAAAGCGAAAAATAATTGTTCATCTTGCTTTCAATCACCTATCTCAAAAGCTCAATGAAATACATTTATTACGTAAGAGTCAAGAGGAAATCAAAATAAGGTGTCGAGCACGAACCACATTAATTAAACATCAGAGTTGACAAAATCTAAAACACGCTTAAGTATCTGTGTTGCAGCGGAGAATTTTAGGCCCCAAAGTTATATATATGAAGACTTATAACCCAAGCTTAAAGAGACTCGACTCGAATACAAGGAATGCCACCAAGCACACGGCATCATCATCATCCGAGCTAACCTCCATGTTTATACTCAGTGAACACATGCCAAAATAACTTAAAAGCTTGCTCAATAGAGCTATAAATTGAATTTTCCTTTCTTGCTGCACCACAAGTGTTAGAGTTATAAAACATTTAACTTGTGCATGCAAGAAAATCATTTTACTTTTGTAAATGTCTGCAGACAATTATATATCTCAAGTATATACCAGTTCTACAAGCAAATATGAGTGTCGAGAAGTAGGCCTCCTTCTCAAACACCGTGACCGGCTCACCCAAAGGAAAGCACATGATCACTAATATGTGTACACAGAAATCCCATCTCACACAGGACCGAATTCGTCTTCCTCAAGCAGGTGGTAACATACATCAAAGCTCAAAAATTGGCAAGTCAATTAATTTAAAAACTCACATAATAAGATAATAGTAATAACATTCATCGATTTGTTTTGGTTAGAAAGCCCACATGTCATCTATTGGCTTGCTCGGAATTTTTCTTTCCTTCTTGCTTCTTACTTCTGGACTCCACTCGTTTCTTACTAACAAACTTCACTCGTTCCTTCAATGATAACATTCTTATAAGGACGAGTTCTACTTTCTTGAATAAAAACGGAATCTAATCTCGATTACTCGGATTTCTATTTGACTCAGGATTTCTAACTTTTTTCGGCTCGACTAATCAAACTTTCTCGACTCTTAACTGTACTCAAGTACTATACCAGCAGACTTTTCTCAGACTCAAACTTTCATACTCACCAACTTAGACAAATTGAAACTTAATCAAATAATCAAAATCGAAAAATCACTATTCATTCCATAAACTTGGAATTTCTCAATTTCACACATCAAATGACTTCAGAAAATTACGAGATTAAATCTCGATCACTTTAACCAAAATTTATTCACATTCATGTCGTCACATCTCAAATTAGATATTCACAAATAGGTAAATGACTGACTTCAATAATTAAGCCTGAAAAAGAAAAAAATTCAAAACTTCTCAAAATATTCTAGAAAAATTCCACATATTCACATATATTCATACAAGCTCAATTTCAAACTCAGAAACTCATCCAAGACTCAAAACATTGTCGCATGGATACTGCTCGTATTTTTTACTTAAAAATAGAAGTTCTCAGTTTTGAATGAAAATAGTTTCACTTCTCTTATTAAAATTCAAGAAATTTAAATATGGAATCGAATCAAAATCCAAAACTTCATGCAAAAATTCTCGGAATAAAGTAAGACATTATTGTCTCGAAAAATGTGCACATGCTCTAAAAATTCTCAAACTTCCACAATTATCTTAAAATAAATCTAATGGAATAATTACTCAATCAATTTCAACTTTCGGCTTATGAATCGAGAAAACCCTAAATTGAATTTCTCTTAAAAGCTTCGACTTTGATTACTTCTCATGCATAAGGGTTCATTTTTACTCGATTCAAAGTCTAACATGCTCGATTTAATTATTTAAGCTTAATTAACTCGTCAATTTACTCAATTTTATTTCAATTCATGAATTTTAACTTTTAAGTACACAAAATCTTGGATTTTGCATAATTTTTTCATACGTGATGCGTCTTCGACTTTTGGGCCATTTGGCCCTATTTTTCATGTCTTTTTGTGTCATTAGTGTCTGTCCAGGGGAAGAAAACTATTGTTCGAAGGAAGAAAGCTCAGTCCAAGTCAAACAGAGGAAATGTGGTCAGAATGAGCAGAACTGGAGTGAATTCAGTCGGTTGCAAGGACTACGCAAAGGAGTATGCAAAGCAGGAGATGAATTGAAGCAAGAGATGAGGTTGAAAGGAGGATTCCATGTGAACCCTGAAGCTAAGTTGCTGTTCATCATTCGCATTCGTGGTATTAACGCAATGCACCCAACAACAAAGAAGATCTTGCAATTGCCTTGCTTATGAAGAATCAAATCATGAAACATGCAACCAGTTTGACCACTACAGCAATTGCCAGTCAGTCATCAGAGCTCAAGAAGGAAAGCCGCATGGAAGAAGATTCGCACAATTTCTGCCAAGCATCTATGGAAGGAAGGATTTGGAGGTCAGCACATTACCCTAAATAATCAATCAATCGGAGATTGCCAATCATCAATCCATTCAATCACAGATAATCAGAATCTCGCTCAACATGGAAACTGCCAATCATGCCGATTCAGTCTACCTGCTTAGGGTTTTGCTCGCTGCCATTGCTACTATAAAAGTCCAGCCGGAGGGGCTGGCACAACGTGGGTTAATCTATCACTCTCTAGTTCGTAGTCAGAAGAAAACACTTTTATTCTCAGTTCTATATTTTCTGTTCAAAATAATTTATCTGCTTTGATTTACATTCCACTGTGAAGAACAAATCCAAGGCTGTTTGCCTTAGGTACTTTTAATTCAAGCATTTCGTATTTCTTTTCATTCATGTGTTCTCTTTCGCTTATCATTATATATTTAATTATGTGTGAGTAATCTAATTGGTGAGATTTGGGTATGGGAAATGATTGACTGTTGATATGTGAAACATTCGTGAGGCACTTGTGCATCGGTTGAGTCCAGTAGTTCCAGAAGGGCTGGAGCAGAACTCATGGGCAGTCCTGACCTAACGGGTGATCTCCGCTCGGTTGGAGCTGTACCATGTCAAGCAAAGGCAGGACATGACAGACGACAGCGTTCGATGTGCCCATGACCGAGTAGCTAAGCAGCACCTGACATGGTGCTGTAGATCTAGATGGTGAGGAATGGACAAGGGGATACTGCGTCCTTCTTCAGTCTTGGGCTTCTCTAACAATCACCCATCAACTGTGACGAGGCATCAAGCCATGGTTATTGACCAAAGGACTCATCTCGCGTATCGTAGGCATACCGATGACCGGTTGGACGTAGTACCGGAAATGAATATCCCGCGAGTTATGTCTACTCTGTAGGTACGGACATGGGAAGTTTGGAAGAGAAGGTTGGTGAGGGTCATACTTGGAGAGATCGGGTATGACTACTATCTAAGGAGGAGTGAAGCATGACCTTGTGACCGGGGTGAAGTGTGACCTTCGGACCAAGACGACAACAAGGGATTCAACCATCCAGATACGCACTAACCTTTGATCCAGATATTGAACGAACTGAATGACGATACGCACACTTGCACGAATAGCGAGACGTGACGCTATGGGTGAACAACTACAGCCGCCGCAGACCCTCAAGCAGTTGGCTTACCCAACTAATCTGAATCTCAGGCTGAACGGGATCACCTTACCAACGAACCCCTTCGCACCTGAACGATTTGACTTGAAACCTGCATTAATACAGGTCTTACCGAAATTTAATGGATATCCAGGAGACGACCCGCATACCCATCTCCAGGACTTCGAAATGACAGTGATGCATCAGTCCAATGAGAATCAGCAAGAATATGTGAAACTGGTTCTTTTTCCATTCTCATTGGTGGACAGAGCAAGGAGATGGCTGTACAATCTACCTCTAGGAAGCGTTACCACTTGGGCAGAAATGCAGCAGAGTTTCTTGGGAGAGTTTTTCCCAGCCACAAGAGTTGAAAGGATGCGATGGGACATTCGAAACATTAAACAGGATGGGCTAGAGACTTTTTATGAGTACTGGACTCGCTTCAAATAGTTGTTAAGCAACTGTCCTTATCACCAAATCACTCCAAAAGATCAAGTGGAAAGCTTCGTAAAGGGCATGCGGAGGAGTGATCGAGGACTGGTATTGGCTGCATGCAATGGATCGTTGCTGAAAAAAACACCTCAAGAGATTTTCAAACTCTTGGGAACAATGGCAGAAGAATCCAGAGATGATGGACATGAAAGAAGCAGAGAGATACCAGAGAGAGGAGAGGAAAAAGATAAACTAACGAATCTGGAAAAGGAGATGAAGGAAATAAAGACACTGCTGAGTGGTCTGACCATGCAGAAGAAGGTTAGACAATGTGGCCTATGCGATGTAGTGGGGCATCAATCTGAAAATTGCCCTAACTTTGGTGAAGATATAATGGATGTAAATGCCATGGGGGGAAATGAAAGATTTCAGAGGAAGCATGACCCGTTTTCAAATACGTACAACAGAGGGTGGAGGGATCATCCTAACTTTAGATGGAAACAGGATGGTCAACCACAACAGAACGATACAAGTCTACTGGGATCATCTCAATCATTTGCCCAGCACCAACAGCAAGGACAATATCAGGGAGGCCCACCACAACAACAACACTACTAGCCACAGCAGCAGCAGGTGTATCAACCGCCTCATCAGAGGAGAGCACCATGGGATGAGGCCATGGAGAGTATGGCTAAGGAAAGTGAGAAGTTCCGTAATGAAATCCGAGCTGGTATGAATCAAACCAACGTGCAGATTGGTCATTTGGCGAAGGCGCTGGCGAAAGTAAAAGAGAATACAGGGAAGCTCCCATCTCAAGGGATCAACCACAAGGAACAGGCACAAGTGATAATCACAGAGGTGAATGATGAGCAAGCTAAAAAAAATTTGGCGGAGGCAGAAGTTAACCGGCAAAGAGAGGAGGGAACCAACAACAAAATTTCAGGAGAAATAGATGGTGATGAGCAGACCGAACCCCCTTATCCGGGTAGACTTCGATAGAAAGCCAGAGAGAAAGAAGCCAATGATATGATGAAAATCTTTCAAAAATTGGAACTTAGCCTACCCTACTGGACGCGATTAAGTAAATTCCAAAGTATGCCAAGTTCCTTAAAGATCTCTGCTCGAGGAAGGTGAAGATTGATGAAGATGTTCGATATATTATGGGAGAGAGTGTGTCAGCCATTATACAGCAGAAACTGCCACCTAAGAAGAAAGATCTGGGGATGTTCACTATCCCTTGCAACATCGCGGGCAGGAACATGGACAAAGCCATGATGGACTTGGGGGCATCTATAAACGTTATGCCCCTAGCAGTCTTCAACAGGCTCAACTTGGGGGAACTACGGAACACCTGAGTTGTCATACAATTAACAGACAGGTCAAACGAGTATCCAGAAGGTGTTATCGAAGATGTGCTTATCAAAGTAGGAGAGCTGATTTTTCCTGCTGACTTCTACGTGCTGGATACCGGTTCAGAAGCAAAGGAGAACTCCATCCTGCTGGGCAGACCATTCATGATGACTGCAGGGACTAAACTGGACATGAAGACTGGAATTCTATCGTGTGAATTCAATGGTGTGGTGGAAGAATTCAACATTTATGAAGCCATGAGAAGGAAGCCTGAACTAGAGTCTGTAGAAATTATTGACATATTCGAACCATTGGTACAAGAGCAAAACCTGGAATTCAACTCAAGCGACACTACAGAAAGGGTGATACAAGCCGGACTGACCGATCGAGATGTCGTGCAAACAGAGGACCTCGAGATGAAGGAGGCCATCATGGAGTTGTACTCTTTAAAGGAAAGCACTTTGGAAGCAGCAGTGGAGGTTGACAGAAAGATTAAAGATATTATCTTGGAAGTGTACTCCATCGGAGGATCGGGACAGGGCAAACCGGAGTTGTTCTCTCAGTATGGGCAACACGAGAAACTGATGCCCTCGATTGTGAAAGCCCCAGTCTTAGAGTTAAAGAAGCTGCCAAAGCACTTGCAATATGCTTACTTGGGACCGGAGGAAACTCTTCCAGTGATTATCAGTTCTGATCTAACCATGGTGCAGGAAGAAAGACTAGTCAGAGTATTGAGAGAGAACAAGGAAGCCATTGGTTGGACCCTGGCAGATATAAAGGGTATCAGTCCAACATAGTGTATGCACCATATATACTTGGAAGAAGGAGCACGACCAGTACGGGATTCGCAGAGGAAAATGAATCCTGTCATGAAAGAGGTGGTACTTAAGGAGATCCTAAAGCTTTTGGAGTTGGGCATAATTTACCCTATATCCGACAGCCAATGGGTCAGTCCGGTTCACGTCGTACCGAAGAAATCTGGAATACAGATTGTGGAGAATGACAAAGGCGAGCTTGTTCCAACAAGGCTACAAACTGGGTGGAGAGTCTGTATAGACTACCGGAAGCTGAACATGGTCACACGGAAGGACCATTTTCCATTACCCTTTATCGACCAAATGCTGGAACGACTAGCTGGTAATGCCTATTACTGTTTCCTGGATGGATATTCAGGATATATGCAAATATTCGTAGCTCAAGAAGATCAAGAAAAGACCACGTTCACTTGCGTGTACGGGACTTTCGCATACCGAAGAATGCCATTTGATCTTTGTAATGCACCTGGAACCTTCCAACGGTGCATGATGAGCATTTTTTCAAATTTATTGGAAAATTGCGTAGAGGTGTTTATGGATGATTTCACGGTATATGGTGATTCGTTCGACACATGTCTTAATCATTTGGAGCTAGTATTGAAAAGATGTGTGGAGAAAAGCCTGGTACTCAATTATGAAAAATGCCATTTTATGGTGAAAGAAGGCATCGTACTGGGCCATGTCATATCAGAGAGGGGGATCGAAGTGGACAAGGCAAAAATCGATTCCATCGCCAAGTTGCCGTATCCAACTACGGTCAAGCACATACGGGCATTTCTTGGCCACGCAGGATTCTACCGCAAATTCATAAAGGATTTCGCAAAAGTTGCTCAACCCATGACCCGTTTGTTACAACAAGATGTACAGTTTGACTTTGATGACGACTGTAAGGAGGCATTACTGAATCTACGGGATAGATTGGTATTAGCTCCTATTAATCAACCGCCAGATTGGGAGATACCATTCAAAATCATGTGTGATGCCAGCAATTACGCGGTTGGAGCAGTACTGGGGCAGAAGAACGGTAAGGAAAGCCACGTTATATACTACGCCTCGAAGACTTTGAATCCAGCTCAGTGTAGCTACACCACAACTGAGAAGGAATTGTTGGCAGTGGTTTTCGCAATCGAGAAATTCAGATCATACCTTTGGGGCACAAAAGCGATCATTTACACTGATCATGCCGCTTTGAAATACCTCATGGCGAAGAAAGAATCAAAACCACGACTTATCCGGTGGATATTGCTGCTCCAAGAGTTCGACTTAGAAATAAGAGATAAGAAGGGAGCAGCCAACCTAGTAGCTGATCATCTAAGCAGGCTACAAATGGGAAATGATGATGGTGAACCAATAGAAGATGCTTTTCCAGATGAGAGGCTGTACGCCGTACGAGATCATATGGAGATGGAGACTCTGTATGCCCTAACCGAGAAGGAGCCTTGGTTTGCAGACATAGCAAATTATCTTTCCACTAAGGAAGTGCCACCAGGGAAGACCAAGTTCGAGAGACAGAAATTGGTAACACAGGCTCGCTTTTATTTTTGGGAAGCACCGCATTTATGGAAGATTGGCACAGATCAAATCATACGGAGGTGCATTCCGGAGATTGAACATGCTCAGATATTGGAGATGTGCCATAGCACAGCATGCAATGGCCATTTCGGTGGAAGAAGAACAGCGCAAAGAATATTGGATAGTGGATTCTATTGGCCTACAATCTTTGCTGATGCCAAGAAATGGGTACAGGGCCGCCCGAAGTGTTAGATGGTAGGGGGTATCACCGAAAGAGATAAAATGCCTCAAATGCCTATTATGCCTGTGGAAATCTTCGATGTATGGGGAATCGACTTTATGGGACCACTCCCTAAGTCAGGAAATTATGAATACATTTTGGTGGCAGTCGATTACGTATCCAAATGGGTCGAGGCAAAGGCTACAACCAGTAATGATGCTCATACGGTGGCAGATTTTTTGAGAGAGCAGGTGATTAGTAGATTTGGAGTTCCAAAAATCCTCATCAGCGACCAAGGATCTCATTTCTGCAATGAAACCATTAGAGCACTCACCAAAAGAATGGGGGTGAAACATAAAGTCACGACTGCATATCACCCTCAGGCCAATGGGCAGGCTGAAATTTCTAACAGGGAGATCAAGGGCATATTGGAGAAGGTGATTCATCCCAATCGTAAAGATTGGAGCAATTACCTGGGAGATGCGTTATGGGCATACCGCACTGCCTATAAAACTCCAATTGGCATGTCACCATTCAGGCTTGTGTTCGGAAAAAGATGCCAATTTCCAGTAGAAGTGGAACACAAAGCTTACTGGGCGATCAAGAGAATCAACTTCAGTATGACTAGGGCCGGAGAAGAAAGGAATTTGCAAATGAATGAATTGGAGGAACTTCGGTTGGAGTCATATGACAATGCAGTTTTGTACAAGGAAAGAACGAGAAGAATCCACGATGCAAAGCTTAGGAAGAAGGAATTTTGGTCTGGCCAAAAGGTGTTGTTATTCAACTCTCGATTTAAGTTGATGAGTGGGAAGCTTAGATCAAAATGGGGAGGACCATACATCGTGAAGGAGTTATTCCCAAATGGAAGTGTCGAAGTTTATGATTTGAATGGAAATGATACTTTTGTGGTGAACGGTCATCGCTTGAAACCATACTTCGATTACTCAGAGTTGAAGAAGACCAAGGAGAAATGTTCTTTACTGGATCCTATTTATCAGTAAGAGCCAAAGCTGGAAGTCGAGCTCAAGACATTAAATAAGAGCGCTGACTGGGAGGCAACCCAGGAGTGGTCGTCAGTAAGACCACAACCGCATTCCCTTAATTATGTATTAAAGAATTGTTTTAAATTAAGTGAGTACTAGACTATGTCAGCACTGGAGAATGTGGGCCAAGGTGTTTTGAGATTCGAACCCACTTTGCGATGCAAAGTGTGTAGGTGGAGGTCCAGGGTAAATAGCGAAACCACTTTGCGATGCAAAGTGTGTAGGTGGCAGACCGGTGTGTGGAATGGGGACGGTCTAACCAGGGAATGACGTGGAGGCGCATCTGACAAGGACGGCTGATATAACTGCGGCGCTTGGGATTTCGCACGAAATTTGAATTTCAAAATTTGGTAATGATTTTATTCCCTTGATTGTTTCGACTTCCCATAACTGTCACCTCACCACTCCATCAGTTAAAAGGAGAAAACCCTCATCCATTAACCCTCACAGCCTCCATAACCGCCATACACTCAGCCACTTTCTCCACTTCGCCATAACCGTCGTCCACAAATCTGCCATTTAAACACGCAGACCCAGTTCTCACTCCACATACCTTCACCAACCTTCGCCGTCTTTCTGAAAACCCTAAAGTTCCAACCATCACCATGGTCAAAAGAATCAAGAAAGCCGCGCACAAAAGAACGAACAAAAGTGTCGCCGCCTCCGGCAGTACTCAAACCAGAGGCCCAGCCGCTACAAAATCTGTACCGGTGGGGAAGAAGAGAAAAACGCGCAGTACCACGTCTGAGGAAACTCCTGTGCACAGTTCTGAAAAGACCACACCTACTCGGGGGTGGAAGAAGAGGAACAGGAGAAGATTCCCTCGCCGGAGAAGCAACCCACCGGAAAAGGAGGCGCTGCGGGTGACCAAGAGCAGATACAGGTCGAGGAAGAACCAGATGTTCAACCGCCTAGGAAGAGAGAGAAAAAGAAGCCTGCGGTCAAGGACACCACTACCGCAGCAGCAGCGAAGAAGAAGACCGCCGGGAAGAAAACAGCTAGTCCTTCACCAAAGGAGCCTACTCCAGACCCCAGTTCTTTCCGCTCCCAATCTCAATCAAAGGAGGGTGGTTTGACCACTTCTGACTACGAAGAGAAGGAACAAGAAGGCGAGCAAGGGGGAGAGCCAGTGGGAGAGGAGGAGACAGAAAAAAGCATTCCCGTGCGGGCCCAGGAAGATGTCACCCCGTAGAGCAAGGAGAAAAGGGTGGGAGCAAAGAGGAAGCTCGAAACCTCGAAACCCCCCTTATCGCAGAAGTCTAAATAGAGAAAATTAGGGGGCAAGATTGGTACTACGAGCACGGTGAGGAGGGTTACAACTGAGGAAAAAGAGAAGACAAAGGAAGGAGAAAAATAAGGAGAAGCAAAGGAAATCGAAGAGGAAGAAATAGAGAGAGTGGAGATCATCGACAGCTCTAACTCGGGGGAGATTCAAGCGCCTGTGAAGTCTACACCCAGTGTCACCACCACGAAATCAGGAACCAAGAGGAAAGGCGTACTACGACCTGCATCATCTGGAGCAACTATACCGCGAGACAGCCAGCGGTATGCCATCCTGCAAAACAGGGAGATCCTCCCTTGGTACTACCTGTTGACAGAAAGCTTGGAAGCATTTGGAATCAAAGAGAAGGTGGAGGAATACTTCAAGGGTATCGGCTGGGGAAAGGTTTTAGAATGGAACTACTCTGCGTTCAAGAAGCTGTCGGAGGAATTCATGGGGACAGTGGAGTTCAAACCCCGCGGCAAATACGGTATCGAGACTCCGAGCACCCTGCGCTTTCAACTGCGGGGTAGAATGTTCCCTCTCTCCATCAATGAGTTGAACATTCAACTCGGAGTACTCGAGCCGTGGAAGGTGTATGAGAATGAGTATAAGGAGGCAGAGACGGTGGCCTCAGATGAATGGAAGTCTCAGATTGACCACTACTGGTCAATCATCTCCACCAGGAATCGGTATGTGAAGAACAGCAGCAAGTCCAATGAGATCAGAGATCCAATGCTACAGATTTGCCACAGGTGGCTGGCTTACAACCTCTACGGGCGTTTGGAGGGGTCCAACGTGGTGACTCAACAGGAGCTGTTCATTTTATGGTGTTTGATGGAGAAGAAACGAGTTAACTTCGGGTTCATAGCAGCGCAGCAGTTTCAGTTCGGCGTGACCCACCACAACAAATATCTCTCACTCTGCCCTTTGGCGACGATTCTTGCAAAGAATCTCACCAATTTCGACTTGGAGAAGCCAGATGATCTCGCAGTTGCTGATACAAGATTTCTGGACCAAGGGCGCTTCGTGAGATGGAGGATTGTCGAGGTGGACGAGCATGGGAATTACTCTCTGGTCCACCCAGAAGGCACATCAGGCAGAGCAGAACCGAGCAAGGCGAATGAGCAGGCAGTTCCGTGCCGCTCAAACAACGAGATGGTGGCTATACTGGCAGAACTGAAGGAGCTACGTGCAGAAGTGGCAATACTGAGGGCAGAGATGATGGCAATCAATACCGGCATGAAGAAAGGCTTTGAGGCGTTGATGGCAAAGGCGGACGGAGAGGAGGAGGATGCCTCCGACCAGAATGAATAAGTTTCCTTTCCCCTATCTGTAGTTTAGGTTTTATTTTTTTTTCTTTTTTGTTCTTTTCATTTCTGATTTTTACGTTTTGTGTTAGCTGGAGTCTAGTGTAAAGTAAGTCTGTGAGTCTGTGTGTGCGCATGATATATGGATTAGGGGAATGTGTGCATGTTGTTTGGTTTGACTGGTTTGAATGGTATGCTGAGCAGCATTACATGTATAGCAGTAGAGGGAATACAGAAGTCCTTACCTGTGAGAATTGAGCCTATTTATTTCTATCTTCTGTGTGTTCATGCTGCTTAGTAATCCTAGAACTTGTTAGTGGATTTTAGCTGGTGGTGTAGATTAAAGGATAATGGCAGTTTATTCATGATTAGAAGTCCCAGAATTATCTAGCTGAACATGATAAACCATTGTTAACCACTTTGAGCCGAAGTATTTTTTTCTTTCATAAGCTATTGTAATGATATTTGATTAAGAGTGTGTCTCCCACACTATACAAGATAAGAAGGGTACATAGATGCTCTAAGTGGAAAGACATAAATAAAAGAGGGGTAGCAAAAAGGGGTAGTCAGAGTTTAAGAAGAAGGCATAAATGAAAGAATGGAAATTCTATGTGTGATCAAAGATCAATACATGCCTAAGGAAGAAATAAACCCCAAAGAAAGAAAGGAGTATGAGGATTAGTGGGAGCACTTATATTGAAAGAGCAGTCCATGTGACTGGAATCAGGTTTTAACCCACTGTCCAAAAGTCCTTACCCTGCTCCGTATGCCCCATTACAACCAAATTAAGACCCTTTGATAAACTGCACCAGACTAACTGATAGCCATAAATCCTCAAACAAGCTAATAGGAAAGCTAATGCAGCATGAAATGAGAGTAAACACTAGCCATACACTTGAGTGTGTGAGGAAGGCTGCTAATGTGATCATGTGGTGTATTTGCTCAATGGGTTGTGGAATGTTAACTTGGTTGATACATGCATGCACGAACTAATTCATTTGATTGTGCACTTTCGTGTCTTGAAGTTTTATTTCTTTTTTCATTCATCTCTCTTCTTGGTGTCTTTGTGAATCCACCAACATACTTGAGGGAAAGTATGGTTTAAGTGTGTAGATGTGATGCGTCTTCGACTTTTGGGCCATTTAGCCCTATTTTTCATGTCTTTTTGTGTCATTAGTGTCTGTCCAGGAGAAGGAAACTATTGTTCGAAGGAAGAAAGCTCAGTCCAAGTCAAACAGAGGAAAGGTGGTCAGAATGAGCAGAACTGGAGTGAATTCAGTCGGTTGCAAGGACTACGCAAAGGAGTATGCAGAGCAGGAGATGAATTGAAGCAAGAGATGAGGTTGAAAGGAGGATTCCATGTGAACCCTGAAGCTAAGTTGCTGTTTATCATTCGCATTCGTGGTATTAACGCAATGCACCCAACAACAAAGAAGATCTTGCAACTGCCTTGCTTACGAAGAATCAAATCATGAAACATGCAACCAGTTTGACCACTACAGCAATTGCCAGTCAGTCATCAGAGCTCAAGAAGGAAAGCCGTGTGGAAGAAGATTCGCACAATATCTGCCAAGCATCTATGGAAGGAAGGATTTGGAGGTCAGCACATTACCCTAAATAATCAATCAATTGGAGATTGCCAATCATCAATCCATTCAATCACAGATAATCAGAATCTCGCTCAACATGGAAACTGCCAATCATGCCGATTCAGTCTACCTGCTTAGGGTTTTGCTCGCTGCCATTGCTACTATAAAAGTCCAGCCGGAGGGGCTGGCACAATGTGGGTTAATCTATCACTCTCTAGTTCGTAGTCCGAAGAAAACACTTTTATTCTCAGTTCTATATTTTCTGTTCAAAACAATCTATCTGCTTTGATTTACATTCCGCTGTGAAGAACAAATCCAAGGCTGTTTGCCTTAGGTACTTTTAATTCAAGCATTTCGTATTTCTTTTCATTCATGTGTTATCTTTCGCTTATCATTATATATTAATTATGTGTGAGTAATCTAATTGGTGAGATTTGGGTATGGGAAATTATTGACTGTTGATATGTGAAACATTCGTGAGGCACTTGTGCATCGGTTGAGTCCAGTTGTTCCGAAAGGGCTGGAGCAGAACTCATGGGTAGTCCTGACCTAACGGGTGATCTCCGCTCGGTTGGAGCTGTACCATGTCAAGCAAAGGCAGGACATGACAGACGGCAGGGTTCGATGTGCCCATGACCGAGTAGCTAAGCAGCACCTGACATGGTGCTGTAGATCTAGATGGTGAGGAATGGACAAGGGGATACTGCGTCCTTCTTCAGTCTTGGGCTTCTCTAACAATCACTCATCAACTGTGACGAGGCATCAAGCCATGGTTATTGACCAAAGGACTCATCTCGCGTATCGTAGGCATACCGATGACCGGTTGGACGTAGTACCGGAAATGAATATCCCGCGAGTTATGTCTACTCTGTAGGTACGGACATGGGAAGTTTGGAAGAGAAGGTTGGTGAGGGTCATACTTGGAGAGATCGGGTATGACTACTATCTAAGGAGGAGTGAAGCACGACCTTGTGACCGGGGTGAAGCGTGACCTTCGGACCAAGACGACAACAAGGGATTCAACCATCCCAAGTGTGGAGTATGAATTCTTGAAACGCCCTAATGTCTTTAGGCCACGCCTTGAGTTTATATGAAGCATGGACGGATCTTCAGTGTGCCCATGACCGAATTAACATATCAACAATGATCATGACCTACCCCAAATCTTACCCCCCTTTTAATATTTGATTTCCGTTTAGTTTATTGTGCAGATATACAGATTAAGACCGTGACAACTCGATTTGTACACTGAAGAGTAAAGTGGTTCATCACTCTCCGTGGGATCGACCCTAGCTTACCGCTAAGACTAACCAGTCCGGTAGTGGGCATAGGAGCGTGTACTGTCCGTCTGGGGCATACACGTTTGGATCGTACCACACGACGGGTGCGTGTCAATACGACATGCGAATTCAGAAATTAAAAGGCTAACATACTTTGATGGTCCCGGTAACGAGTAACTGGTGTATGGAGGGGGGGGGGGGGGGGGGAAATACACCAGAAGCAATTTTCATTTTGCTAAACGTCTTTTCACTGAGGTATACTGCTCAGGTCAGTTTACTCAAAACTGGAAGAGACAATTGGAGTAGCTCTTCAACTAAGTTGTTTAGTTGGGGTCAATCACACAGTTGGTAGCTCAGGTGGCTCCTATGCTAGAAGTACAGCTGTATGCACAAACTGAGGTTTCAAACAGTTTTGCAATGTGAAAGATGGTGGAAGATAAGCTCGTTACAAAAACTGAAGTGAAAGAGGAAGGTTAAGTTCCCAAATTAGTGCAGTGTATATGCTGGGTTAGTTGGTTAGGTACTAAATTTAAAATAATGAATGTAAAATAGAGAGTAAATACACAGTATTTTAACGTGGTTCGGAGACCCCCCTCCTACATCCACGACATCCTTTTTGGGGAAGTAATCCACTAGATAAGCTTACGCGTGCTTACCCAATGCCTCACTTGGATTCCAGGTTCCAAGCAAACCTAACTAGTTCGATTCCGGGTTCGAACAAGACCCCATACACTTTTTCGGGCAAGTGCTCAGCCAATCTTAGATTCGGGGTTCTAAGAGACCCCACAACACTTTTCCGAGCAAGTGCTCAACCAGTCTTAGATTCTAGGTTCTAAGGGACCTGGTCTTAGATTCCAGGTTCCGAGGGACCCATTCTTGGATTACAGGTTCCAAGAGACCGGGTATTGGATTAAGGGTTCCAAGTGGCACAACCCGAATTCCAATGTATAAAAACGACTAAAATCCATTGGACAGTGAGGTGAAACCTCAAAATAAAACATAACTCGATAAAGGATCATGCTCGGAAACAAGGGAATATAAATTGAAAGTGATAACAAATAAGAACATACTTTCAATTCTTAACTCAAATAAACGAGCATTGATATATAATTGAAATGTCGAAGGTAATTAATATATCTCAATCCAAGTCAAGTAGAATAATATGGAAATAGGTAATAGTTTCGAGCATCTAGCTCATTGTATCGACACAACATCAGAGTAATAGTTTAAGAAATTAAACAGAATAAAGCTGTTTATGCAGTGGAATAATGAACTCAAGTCCCACAATTACATATATGAAGATATGCAATTGCAAGCTTAAACCAAAAGACTCGACTTCAAACAAACAACACACCACCGAGCACCTTCCGCCACCTTCATCCATGCTAACCTGCACGTTTGAAATATATGCAGGGCTGAGTACATCGTACTCAATGAACACATGCCAAAATAATTTAAAACTTTGCTGGATAAAGCTATATAATTGAACTTGCCTTGCCACTGCATCACAAGTGTTAGTACAGTTTAAAACGTTTTAGTTGTGCATGCAAAAATCATTTTCTTTCTTGAAACGACTGCGCAGTCGACATATATAATTTGAATAGCAGGTATGAATCAATCCACCACATAATCTCGTGTGTCGAGAAGTAGGCCTCCTTCTCAAACACTGTGACTGGCCTAACCGGAGCAAGGCTCACTTCACTTCAAACAATTAACAACACGTGTGCTCCTGTCTCACACATGATATTAATAACTCAAGTAGATGATTAAACATACCAAAACTCAGGCAAAACGACAAGTCAATTAATTTAAAAACTCACATAATATGATAATAATAATCACATTCATCACTTTGTTTCAGTTAAAAAGTCTACCTGACTACAAAAGGGTTCGGGTCGAGGTAGCTTCCTTTTCTTCTCCTTATCTACTTCTCGGATCCACTCATTCCTTCAAGAATAACATCTAATAAGGACAAGTCGACTTTCTAAAAACGAAAATGAGTTCTAACGCTCGGCTGAAGGACTTCTACTTGACTCGGGTTTCTTAACTTATCTCGACTGTCTAACTCGATCTTTCTCGATTTCTCGATTCTACCCAAGTACTAAACCAACAGACTTTCAGACTCAGGAATATAACTTGACTCAACAACGTTCAATCATTTTAATAATTAAATAATGCACAATATCAAGAAATCACTATTCACGTCACACGTCTCATTTTTCTCGAGACAAACGAACTCAGAAAATTACGAGATTAATTCTCAGGTTCTAATATCACAAATCATTCATATACAAACTTTCATATTAGAAATCGGACATTCACAGATAGGTAAACGATCGACTTCGATAAATAGATAGAAAAAGAAAAATTTTCCAAATATGAATAAATATTCTAGAAAAATTCTCAAAAATTACATAAATTCACACACACACACACACACACACACACATATATATATATTTATATATTTAATCACAATTATTAACTCAGAAACTCATTCAAGACTCGGTCATTAACTCATGCTGACTCGGCTCTGCTCAATTATAGTTTTAAAAAATAAAAGTTATTAGATTTAAATGAAAATAGTTTCATTTTTCTTAAATAAATCTAAGATTTCAAATATGGAATTGAATTTAAAATCCGAATTCATAATAAAAATTCATCGAAATAAAATCTACGTCAGTTTTCTCATAAAACGTGTCACGATTTCTCGTAACACGTGCACATCCTCGGAAACTTATCAAACTTGGCAAAAGGACTTAAAATAATTCTATTTAACTATTAACTCAATTTATTTTCCTTATTCTCATTTTTAATTTAAGAAAACTCGATTTTCATTCTTTACTTTCATTACTCGATAACTTTCTCGTATTAACTCGGATTCAAATATTTCAAAAAGCTAACTTAGCTATTTTTGTACCAATTTCATCATCTAATCATCAATTTAAACAATACTAGCATGCAACATAAAAAATCATCAACTTCATTTACCTATATGGTTCGGATTTTTCAAGAAAAATTGCATAAAAATTCATACTTCTCATTTTTCTTATTCAATCATCTTTAAATCATCATATAACTCACAATCTTATCAAATATCATTAATATCATCACAAAATCATCAAATCCTCATATACATGTATATAAATCGGTTTCTTCATAAATTTTAGGACAAATTCATACTCGTTCATTTCTTCATTTCTCATACTTTTATATCTTTCAAAATCATCATTAACATCTTCAATACATATATCAAGAATACACAACAAAAATTCCTATTTTCTTACCCATAACCTTCGATTTTTTTAGCAATATAAGGGTAGAAATTTATCCTCATTCAATTGATCATATCAATACTCCTAGATTAATTTTTAGAGCACAAATCCATCACCAAAATCATACTAAGAACATCACCATAAAAATCGTTAAATATACTCAAAATTTTCGGTATTCATACATATATGTACATCACACTTTTCTCATTCAATCAAGAATATAGAAACTCTTATATATTATCCTACAACACAAATCTATCATCAAAATCATGATCAAGAAAAAAACATAGAAATCCCTAAAAATCTTCAAAATTTTCAGCACTCTTAGGGAAGAAATGATCAAGGATTTTGGCTTGTACTTTCATACATAAAAGTCTATCAAGAACTTCAAAAATCGAGGTTAGAACAAGAGATTTCGATTCCTTGTTGGGAGGACCAACTCGGTCAAATAAGGGAGGGAAAGAAAGGGGACTTTTCTTGAGTTCTAACCTGTAGAATCGAACAAAGATCAAGAGACTTACTTAAACTTGAAGGCTTGATCGATTGAAGGGCTTCAATCCACGCAACTCTAAGCTTTAAACAATCTAGAATCGAGCTCCATCCTTTGGCATAAAGCTGCCTATTTTTAAAGAAGAAAGAAGAGGAAGAATTCTAGTCTCAAATTGACATGACGAGAGGATACCTTATTAGATTAGTCGATGGATGATCGGAGGCTAACTTCTTACAACTTTTGAAGCTTGGAGTTTGTCTTCAATGGAGGATTGAGAGAGATGGTGTGTGTGTGTGTTGCCGAAGAGAGAGATGAGAGATGAGAGTGATGATGTCGGCGAGAGAGAGTGTGATACCCCGAGTTCTTATACCTTTAGAGAGCGTCTAATTAACCGAGTAAGTTCAAAGATGAGAATTTAGGAGTAAAATTTTTCTTTTCTAATCAAAGAGATTTGAATAAAACGTTTAAATTGTCTAGTGAATCTTGTGTGAATTTATCTGTTCTATTTACCTGAGATGATGATGATATGATATGCTTGTTGAGTTGTTTATATGAAAATGAGTATGAGATTAAATTCCGGAAAAATCCCGAGAAGTTTGTTCGATTGAGATAACATAACGTTAATCGCCGAGAAATATGTTTACGCCGACGAGACTAGAATAGAATTGGATTAGAACCTTCGAACCTAGAATTTCTTTTAAGATCACTGAGATAGGGTAAGAACTTATCTGAGAATTGAGAAGAGAAATGAGGCATTAGTCTTTAAAAGGATTAATAAACGGATTAATAAGCCGATTAAATTCTTTCAAAATTTAAAGGACTAAAAAGATCGAAACCTTTAATCTTTTAATTTGAAACGTGAAATAGGATTGGGATGAGTTAGTGTCAAAAGTGAAACGAGAAGAGGTTAGACCCGTTAAGAAAACAAAACGGAATTAATACGAATCGTTTTATCCGGAAAACCTTTACGACCGGATAATTAATACCCGTAAGGACACGACGACGACACGTGTCATCCACCTCTCTCCCTCTCAAGCCACCTCACACCTCCTCTCCCATCATCCTTCAATTTCCAAGACTAAAACATCATGATTATGTCTTATGCATGGTATTACCTAAAGTTTGCATGCAAGTTAATATCACATCACCTATCAAGTCATGTCTTACTACAACTTCCAACAAGTGCACTTTATTCCCTATGTTGGATTTCAATTTCACTCACCTAAGACAAGAAGGGAGACTAAATCCATTCACTCCACCTCTCTCTCTCTCATTTCGATCTCTCTCTCTCCCAAGCAAGAAAGAAAACAATCTCTCAAACTCTCCCAAGCTCTCTCTCTCTCGGCAATCTCCCTCTCTCCCTCATACCTTGATTTTCCTTCACATGCAACCATGGATTCAAACTCTCCATCCATGAAAATGAAGTAGAAGTTATCAATCTCCATCCATTTCATCCATATTTTCAAAGAAAGGTAACAATCTTCCAAGTTCTTGAAGTTAAATTCAAGAATCATCCAACACTTTTCTTTATTTTAATTCTTAAACCCTATGGATGATTAATCCCATGTTATTTCTTTTTCTTTGAGGATTCAAGAAGATTTCCTTCTTCTTTTCAAGTTCAATTCCAAGAGCCAAGAGAAGGATTCCCATTTAATTAAGTATGAAATTCATTTGATTAATTGTAAATATATATGTCTATAAGTCCTAAAAGAAAGATCTATGCATGCATGTTATTTAATTTATGTTTAGGCAAACTTAGGATATGCATGTGCTAATCGAGTGAGAAAAATTCGTTAGGAGAATCGAGCATTAGATATTAATCGGTGAATTAAGAGAAAAGAAAGAATTTAAAACCCTAAAAATTGGATAAATACCGAAAATTTTAGTAAAAATAGGAAAAATATGAATTCTTTGAGTTATTATTATTATGATGCTTGATTTGTTATTTCTATCATGTTGAGAATGAGATTATATGCATGAAAAATTGAGGAATAAATTGCACAAAATATGCATGTGTGTGCCGAGAATTTTGAAGAAAATAGAGAGTTTATTTTGATGATTTTGTTGATGGATTGAGTGTTGTTTTGATCAATGGAATGATTGTATGTGATGTTGGTATAATTATACATGTGTTTAAGTTAAGAAAATAAGTTTGCATGTTGAAGTTTTAAAAGAAATTAATTGTAGAAATAATAAAAAGATTGGATGTTAAATATGTATTAATGTTAATTTGAATATGGAATGAAGATAGAAGTTTTGACAAAAAGATTTAAAATTGAAAAGCTTTTAATTGAATAAAAGATGAAAGATGTATGAAAAGATTTATTAATTAAATGTCTTACATTAAAATTTAAAGACTTGAAATTTTACTAAAACTACAACAAAAAGATCTTTTATAATGTAACTAATAAAGTGAGCTAATTCATAAAAATGTGTATCAAGAGATAAAGAAATTATTTAGTAAGAAATGGCCTAAGTTAAAGACAAATAAAGAAGAAATTATTAAAGAAATAAGCAAAAATAGAGAAAACCAAGTTTAAGAAGAATTAATCAATAAGAAATAAAAAAGAAGTTAAATTGAGTAAAGAAAAGATACTAGACGAGTTAAGATAGATACTCGTATAAGTTGATCGAGAAAATGAGAATAAAATAAGATGTCGAGAATTAAATGGAAAGAAGATTAATTAAATAATTAATTGAATACGTTGTTTCTAACCAAGCGAATAAAAAGATAAACCGAGATAACAATTAGATGAACAATAGTCGAGATAAGAAATGAGAATCGAATTAAAGATGAATAAGAAAATCCTAATTTTATACGAGTTAATAATAATTAAAGAGAAATTTTGTTAATTGAATAAAAGTTATAAAATATCTTATAAGATAACGGATGTAAAGTAAAGCATTGTCTATAAATAAGAAAGATAGAATTAATAGTTTAAGCCTTCATAAAAAGAAATGCATAATCAAGTTAGAATTTAAGACCTAAATTGAATGAATGTTAATGTGTCTTGAAGTATGCTTGAATTATATGAATTCATTATATGTTTGAATAAGTGTTTAAATGCATGATAGTATTATAATGTGAAAGATGATTGAACTATTGTATGCAAGATGATTAATTGTAAACCAAGTTTTAATTAAAATCTTTGAAAGAAAGCTCGAGTAATATATTGAACAATGACGTTGTTAATTAAAACGAGAAAAGTATACGATGTTGAGTAGTAAAATTAATCTTTTCGAATAAAGTTAATAATTTAAAGACGAGAACGCGAGATCCTTTAGAAAAGTTAGAACGAAGAGAGAGACGACTCAAATAGAAGTCCGTCAGTTAAAGTCCAAAGCCTTTGTGTCCGTCTTTCATATATCTTATCTTCCTACCGATGTCGAACTGTGAAGGATCGAGCCGGACGGATCATTAAGCGAGGACAAATAGCCCTAGACCACCTAGCTAGTTCTTCGGAAGTCAGGTGGGCTTTTCTGAACCAAAACTACCGATGAAAATTAGTTATGCTATTGAATATTATGATATGTTTTTCAAATGTGATTGACTTGCCATTTTATTGAAGTTAGTATGTGTTATCATCTATTTATATGAAGATGTGATTATCCTGTGAAAAGCAGGAACCCACGTGTGGTATATGTTGAGGTGACTGTGAGCCTTGCTTCGGTTGGGCCGGTCACAGTGTTTGAGAAGGAGGCCTACTTCTCGGCACAGTGAAATTGTTGTGATAGATGATACATACTGTTATATTATATGTTATTTGACTGCGCAGTCTGTTTTAAAGAAAACGTTTTGACATGCACAAGTAAACTGTTTTTAAAACTGCTTATATACTTGTGATGTTTAGCAAGGCAAGTTCAATTATTATAGCTTTAAGAAGAATCTTTATTCAAATGTTTTGGCTTGTGTTCACTGAGTACGAAGTACTCAGCCCTGCGTGTGTTTCTAAACATGCAGGTTGACTGGATGGCGATGGCGTGGATACTTGGTGGTGTGGTTTGGTTTTATTGGTTGAGTTTAGTTGAATTTCAGACTGGCATTTGTACGTCTTCATACGTGCAAGTGTTGGGTATTGATGCAAGTTTCCGCTGAAATCCTTTTGAATTAATGTCTGTTGATGCTAGTACTTTAATACTCATGTTTTTGATTCCGAGCGTTGTGCTCGAAGACTTTGAATGCTTGCTGAATTCGTAACTCTTTAACTTGTAATTCCGAGCGATGGGCTCGTAACTTGAATTGTTGTTGAACATGATCCCTTATCTTGATGTATATATTCGTATGATTTCTCTTTTTGTTGGAATTCCTTTCCCATCAGCATGAATTACTTGTTTGAATTACTGTTAAAAGTGAAGTTAAGATGCTCGGTTATTATTTCATTATGCTTTTGAAAACCAAATTCGATTGCCTTATATTCCATCTTTGTTTTCCCCGAGCATGTTCCCTTTAATTGAGTTAGTTGTTAGTTGTTTAGGTTTGTTGTTGTTCGTAAGTCGCACCTCGAGAGTCGGGGCGCGACAGAGAGAGATTAAGAGGGGAGAGAGAGAGCGCGTGAGAGAGAGTAGAGATAGGTGAGAGTAGGATAGTTTTAATTGAATTTTAGTTGCACCCGATAGTCAAAAATGCGATATAAAAGTCGCCGGAAGAAAAAGATATCCGGTGCAATTTAACCCTACTTTCTCATTAAACTCTCAAACGACTCAAAACTCACCACGACTCTTTCTCGACATCAGAAAACTCTCTACTTTGTCTCAAACTTCACCAAATAAATCAAGGGATCTAAAAATCTAGTTTTCAAACTAAAATTTTGGAGCAACGAATAAAAAGTCAAATTCGCTATTCATATTAGGGTTTTCTGGACCTTCAACTTGAATTTTTCTCAGACAATCTCTGACGACTCTCAAACATATCTCAAAGCTTCTAAAATAATCTTTAGACTCAAAAGACACTAATTAGATGAAATTCAGAAAAGTTCGATGAATAGTGAATACTCGGAAAAAGTTACTATTCATCTAAAAACGAAACTTTTAGAAATTTCCAAAATTCGAACTCAAACTCAAACTCATATAATCATGCTCAAACAATTAATCACACAATCGATTCGGATAACTGAAATGATTACAATCACATAAAGGAACACAATTAAGCACATAAACTCAATTAAGACGAACTTAAAGACTTATAAAGAATCGGGGCATTACACCAAGGGACCTGGAGACTTTAGATTTGGGGGGAGAATCCAACTAGGAAGCCTTCAACACTTTAGGGGAGTTGAGGCTTCAACCCAAGGCTAAGAACTCAATCTCTTGTTAAGAGAGAGTTCTGAGGAGATACAAAACAAGCAACGACCAAGTCGCTAGCCTTAATAGGGAGAAGAACATGAGAGAAATCACTCTTGCCCTTCTTCACCAGTACTCATGCTTGGAGAGAGAGAGAGAGAGGTGAAAAGCTGCTTGCGCCGCTTCACTCTTTATGTTGTCTCTCGGCACTTTGGCGTGCTTTTTCTCTACTTGTATCGCCCTTATTTTAGCCTTTTTGTAGAGACCTCTATTTATAGAGAAAGGTCAAACTAGCCATTGAAAAGAGTCGTTTGACCTCTTTCAAAAGCATGGCACTCCACATGCTTTACTGGCAACTTTCCAGAGATGGTACCCACCACCTTTGCTTTTTGCACGTCGATGTTGCCGGCCCATTTATGGAAAGTTTTCCAGCTGACTTATGCTCCCGAGTAGATTCAAAATCTGGACTGCAGCTCCTCCGTCTTCAGCATCTTTTCTTCTCCGCTTCGAGATGTCTTGACTTTGACACAACTTCTCTTCACACTAACTATATGCCTTCAGTTGCGTGGTTCAGTTGTGGAGTCAACTGAGCTACTGTCCAACTGAGTCCGTGCTTTAGTTAGGGTTGATGTCCCAACTGACCTTGAGTCTCAACTGAGTGTGATCCCTCAGTTGAGTCTGGATCTCACCTGAGTTTGAACCTCAGCTGAGTTTTTCCACGAACCTTGTTCTTTAGTCCGGCTGACTTCTTCTGCTTGACTCTTGTAAAGATAAAATCCCTACCCTCAAACAGCGAGCTCTAGCTTAAACAGACTAAAGGCAATCATCTACTCGGTTGGGGTCAATTGGGTTTTAGGCATCTTTCGAAACTTTAATAATTTTCGCAACAATTTCCCCCTTTTTGATGATTCCAAAACCCTAACTGACATCACCAACCTTTTCTAACTGATACCACAAATCGGTACCAGGAAGACTAAAAGATAGACTCAATTTTAGTCTTTAAAAGGAAAGTGTGAGCACAAAAAAAAATGCTGACCTCGAACTTGGACAAGAGAGGTTATCAACAAGTGAGGTCAACAGCCGAAGACCTTTAAAAACCAGCAACTTGTTATAACAGATAACAAATTGGGGAGAGATTATTACAACTGAGTTATTGCAAAACTACAGTCCTAACTACTAATCTACTCTAGGTCTCCATATCCTCTACCTCCTTGAGGAGGGTCTTCAGCTTCCACAAGGTTGTAGTCTGAGGCCATCCCTTCTTGACGTTTGATCAGCCTCAGCCTTGTTCTTATCTAGGCCAACAGCTGGACTTAGTTACCTCATGCAGCAACGCAAGGTGATAATGTTTCCTTCAATAGTCTTTCCTTTGGCCAAGATAACCCACAAAGAATCCTTTGTATCCTTCAAGAAGGTCTTTGTTTCAGCTCCTTCCTGCCAAGACTGGAGGCTGCGATCTTTTGCTTGATCTTGAGCCTTCAGCAGCCTTGCTGGGTTTCTATTCCTACTTCAGTACACTTGAGGTGGCATCAACAACAATGTGTCAACCCTAGCAAAACCTTCAAAGGTGACTGTCTGTACTACTTCCCCCTTTTTAGCATCAATAAAAAAGAAGATGTAGTGCAGATTTGCAGGAGGTCACACCCAACAACAATCTTGGAGGAGGCAAGAGTCGAGTCTAAATTCCTTCCACTTCCAGGGCAAGGGAGAGCAACGACAATACTTTACAAGCAGCATCGACTCCTGGTGCGTCTACTTGTTCAGCAGCTACCGCTCTGGTGGATGGAAGATCGACAGAGACAAGTTTGAGAAAAGGGAAACACCATTCAAAGCTCATCTCATGATCGTGTGCCTAAAGAGGAGCATGACTTCTGATGTTAAGGTTATGAATGACCTGCCCAAGTGACATGGGATTGCAGATCTTCGATCTTATGAGCAAAGGGATGAGCTTTTCAGGGAGTTGCATTAGCTGGTTGACACCAGGAAAATCCCACATCTTCAGTCATCCTTTTAAGTGTCTGCGTCTCATGTAGCCACGAACATAAAGGTCTTGCTGAACCGATTGTTTCATAGATTCAGGGCTTGTGGAAGAAAAGGACCACTTTGCAAAGTGGGATGTCATATTCTCGAGCTGGTAGGTTTTTCTGGAGAGAAAGATAAACTCTAGCAAGAGAGAAACCACAAAGCAAAAAATTCATGAGAGAGAGGCAATTTTTTTTTAGAGTAGTTGAGATACGAATCCTAGTTGACATGCAAAATGAATTGCAAGGCCCCTAATTTATAGAGTGGTTGAGATCCAAATCAACGGATTAGATCAACTCGTGCAGTTTCTTCAGGATAAACGACATATTTTAATGCATCGTTTTAGAAAAAGCTACTTCAGGAATGACGGTGATGGAACCCGTCATGAGGCGGTGTTGAACACTCACGCGCGTGAGGAGAGTAGGTTACACTATGTCAGCCTAGTTGCGATCTACAAGCATAGTCTAAGGGACTAGACCTGTCACAGCCCTAAATCTCGAGGGACGGCCAAGCCTGGGTGCGACTAGGGGTTGGATTAAAGAGGCGGGGAAGAAAGGGGAATTACTGAATAAATGAATAAATTAACATCTATAACCGAGATAAAAATACTATGAATTGATTCTTATTAGACAAAAGAGAGTTAATCTCGAAAGATTGCTCGACAAAGTTGTGATCAGAGAAGACTAGGTTTAAAGTATGAACAACTTAAACCGAAAAGACTAACAACAATAAGAGAGTTATTTTGCAACGGAAAAATGTAAAATGATATCACATATCAAATGTGAAATCGAGGCTCAACTAAACTTTACTTCCTTAAGTACGACCTTTACTCAACCTTCCCCGCCTTCGTCACTCAACCTGCACATTTAAAAACAAACATGCAGGGCTAAGTACATAAAGCACTTAGTGGGCACATTGCCGAAAACATATCATACTTAGTATAGATTAATCAGGCATCTTTTCATAAACACTCGTAAGACTTATACTGCTGTACACTTAATTCTGGATAACACACTGAAGGTTAACTCAGAATCCGATCTTCTGGATAGCACTCTGTAGGCTAACTCAGAATCTGTCCCTCTGGATAGCACTCTGTGGGCTATCTCAGAATCTGATCGTTTAGTTAGAATCTCTGGATAGCACTCTGTGGGCTAACTCAGAATCCAATACTCTGGATAGCACTCTATGGGCTAACTCAGAGAGGCATAAGAGAATTCACATAAAATAATTCATTATGCACTGATAGTTACTTTAATACACATTTATTAAAGCAGTAAGTAAACACTTTCGAGCAACGCTCATTTTATTTTGATAGAAAAGCCCACCTCAATGATTACAGAACTACACACAAGCTTCCGTCTTCCGTCCTGTCTTCTAATCTCGACGTCCTCCTTCTTTAACCGCAAATAATCACACTTTAGTATTTGGTCGAGACGTTAAAAAAAAAACAGAAAGTCGGAATCGGTTAAGTCTTTTAGGCCTTTGCACTTTAATTAATCTCTTTCGATTAAAAGAAACGAGACTCGAACACTTCTCGTTTAGAACTAAATCGGTTCCTTACTTGACACTTAGGTCGGTTAATAACGGAAGTCGATAACTCATAACGACTTAAAAGTCCTTAAGGAATTGTGTTGAAAAGAATTCAACTTAAGAAAATGAGTTTTGGAAATTTCTTGCACAAGGCAGTAGTTCTGGAGTTCGCACAGAATATAGAACTTCAAAATAGGGGATGTTCCCTGTACCATAAGAAAGCCATGGATGTCTAGTTTACTCTTCAATTTACGGATCTCGATTTCGTTAAGCGAGCTAAAAGTTATGACAGTTTCCGTGAAAGGTCGCAGTTCAGTCTGCGCGAAACCCTAATGCTCGATAAAACTTGACGCACGATTCCCTAGGTTTGATTAATGCTATCCCATTTTTATTCTTACGAAATTTCCATCTCGAGGCAGTCGACATGCATGTCCCTTAATCGGGTACACATTCATGTCTTTTGATTAAACAAACGACGAGCATATCCTCGTCCTTTTTCAACTAACCAATTACTAAACCAATTCAATTTCAATTTCTATTTCATTCATCAACTTCTCGTTCATAAACTATAACTTATATCATTTCATATCTCGGATGGAAATATCGTCAACTACAAACTTGTTCATCAAACGATAACAATCATTAATATCAAAATGGTTTTCCTTATTCGACTTTCCTATCGGCATTTAATCTCGTTTCTTCGTCTCTTATAAAAAATCCAATCTTCTTAGAATTCGTTCAAATTTTCCGGTTACGATCATTAACTAACAAGATTAACATATATTCAAATCACAAACCTAAATCATTATCTAATCTCGACTTATCGACGATTGCTCGTCTCTTAACAAAATTTCAACGTTATCCGATTTTGCTCAAACTTTACAATATCGTTCATCATCAATCAAGATTCACTAATACGTAAATCACATACTCAAATTATTAACGAGCCTCAACTTATCGACGAGTTTTCGTCTCTTACGATTTTTATTTTATTTTTAGAAAAATTCTAATTAATTATATAATCATCCTCAAACATACTACATCTCATTTCTATCATCATATTATACAAATCATAACATATACTACATCAAATCATCAATTCTTTCTCTCTTATACTTTTATTTTTATTTTTAGAAAATTCTAAAATAATTCATGCATCAAGCTATCATCATATAGAACACTAATCCACTAACCAATCATCTAAAAATCGAACCAACATAAAACCCCTAATTCCTCTATAATTTTCGGTTTTCATCAATTAATTAGAAGGGTGATTTCTACATGATTTCAATCCATAAAATCCAATTTTATGCATCTAATAACTTGAATTAATCAAAGAACATCATGCTTCTTCCCATGAAATTTTTGAAAAAAATAAGACTTGAAGGAAGGGACTTTTGTTCGGTTCAATCTCGAGAGGAAGCTCTTACCTTGTCGATTATGGAATCAAAACTAAGATTGATCGGTAGACGAATGACTTGTGGAGCTTTGAAAGCTTGAAGAACTCTTAACAATGGAAGAAAAGTGAGAGAGAAGAGATGAGGGGGGGGGGGGGGTAATGGTGGTGTATTGGAGAAGAAGATGACTAAGTTAGGATGAGGTGTTAGTTACTATTTAGCCTAAGGTGTAAATTAGAAGAAACAAATAGAAGGATGACTCACACACACACATAGGCGGTTTTAGGATGAGATATTTAGTCGAAATATCTCGTTTTACGGGTCTAATACGACGTATTAAAAATTGAGAAATAAATTCTTAGACGGTTACGTTTTCGTCGAAATCTAAATCGACCATTAGATTAGAAATAAATCACATACTCGGAAAGCATATTTCGATTTTTGAAATCCAATAAAAAGTCGGGATAAGACAGTCCAAAATTCGCCCGGAAAAAAAATAAAAACTGACTTTCTCCGGTGAACTCGTATCGAAGAAAAAGTGAATGTAAAATCTGACGGTTTTTTGATCTGAGTTTTCGGACGAAAATTTTATCGGACGCGAAAACCCTAATACAATAGTCGTTCCACCGACTTCTGGAATTTATTTTCAGAAACGGATTTCACCGTCAGTCTTAGAATTGAAAATCCTTAACTTAGGCGTGCAAAGCCTTAACTAATTAGAAAATTTTTATTTCTCGTCGGAAGAAAATATCTAAGGTATTACAAGACCAGCTTTCCAATGAGGTGACCGCTTGGGTAATTCAATGAGAATAACTTGTAACAGATGCTTGAATTAAATTCAAAACATCCTCCTTAACAAAAAAGAAAAAATTAACATAGCGTCACTCAGTCGGCGTTGACCTCAACTGACTCTTCTACTCAGCTTGATCTCAACTGACTCAAGTCGTCAGTTCAGTTGAGGTTTGACTCCATCACTCAACTGAACTGAATTGGAAGGCAAAATCGCTCAGTTTCCCCTTAAGTTGAGATTCCCCCTCAACTTGTGATCTCCATCTTGATGGCTTCTTCTTCGGTTGGGTTGAGCAATCCAAGGAGTTGACACAACATCTTGAATCGAGCTTTCACCAATGGCTTTGTGAAGATATCAGCTCTCTGAATGTCACTGTGAATTTTCTCAACAATGACATCCTTTTTTTCGACATGTTTACGGATGAAATTATGCCGAATGTCGATATGCTTAGTCCTGGAGTGGTGAACTGGATTCACTGTGATGGCTATAGCACTCGAGCTGTCACAGAAGATGGGTACCTGGCCTGTCTCCACTTCGTAGTCTCTCAGCTGCTGCTTCAGCCAGAGGACTTGTATATAGCAACTTCCAGCTGCCATATACTCTGACTCAGTTGTGGAGATGGTGATGCAAACTTGTTTCTTCGAGAACCAGGAAACTAACTTGCTTTCTAGGAACTGACCGTATCCAGAAGTTAATCACCTATCAACTCTGTCTCTGGCTAGGTCTGCATCTAAGTAGCCGGTCAGTTTAATGTTATCATCAATGGGATACCACAGTCCCATGTGGACTGATCCTTTGAGGTACTTGATGATATTCTTTGCTGCTTGCAAGTGAGCTTCCCTAGGCTCAACTTGAAATCTTGCACAAACTCCAACTGCGTAAGAGATGTCTAGTCAACTAGTAGTTAGAAACAACAACAAACCGATGATCCCTCTGTGCATCTTGGCATCGACGAGCTTCCCTTCCTAGCTCGGGTCGATCTTCCAATTTGTATTCATTGGGATCTTCGTAGTTCGGCTAGAGGTCAGTCCAAAGTTGGAGATCAACTCCTTTGTGTACTTGGACTGATCGATGAAAATTCATTCTAGCGAGTGCTTCACTTGCAGCCCAAGGAAATAATTCATCTCTCCCATCATGGACATTTTAAACTTGTCCTTCATGAGATGGGAGAACCTCTTGCACAGATCTTCAGATTTGGATCCGAAGATGATGTCGTCGACATAGATTTGCACCACCAAGATTCTCCTCCAACTTTGATGTTGAAAAGGGTCTTGTCGACTGAATCTCGAATGAACCCTAATTTGAGCAGAAAGCCACACAAGGTTTCATACCATGTGCGCGGCGCCTGTTTCAGTCCGTATATGGCTTTCTTCAGCTTGTAGACTCTGCCGTCACTAGTTTCGAAACCAGGAGGCTGAGCTACATACACATCTTCTTTAATGTCGCCATTGAGAAATGCACACTTCACATCCATTTGATAGACTTTGAACTTGTGGTGAGCGGCGTAGGCTAGGAAAATCTGAATTACTTCTAGACGAGCAACTGGAGCGAAAGAATCTTCGAAGTCTATTCCTTCCTGATGGCAGTAACCTTGAGCTACCGGACTAGCCTTGTTTCTGACAATACACCCAATGGTGTCACACTTATTTTTGAAGATCCACTTTATCCCAATTACCTTGACCCCCTCAGATCTTTCAACAAGTTCCCACACAGAGTTCCTGAGAAACTCGTTGAGCTCTTCTTGCATGGCTTGGGTCCAGTGGATACATCTCAAAGCTTCTAAGATGTTTTTGGGTTCGGGCACATCTGCCACAAAGCATGCAATCATTCTTACATCTCCTGCCTGTTCCAACTTTCCCAGTATTCTGAGCTCGTCAGCATAAGCATATTTCGAGTGTAGCTCCCGAACTTGCATTTTTCTCGAGCAATATAAATTTTTTCGATCCAAAACCACCACACACTCCCTTATTAGAGGGAGCCTCTTGTGAGACCGGTCTCTTCCTAGAGACCGGATCCGGGCCATATTTGTATAAATAAAACATACCTGAAATAATAAACATCCATCGCCCGTAGTCTAGTGGGAGCATTAGTGTCTATATCCATATACCACCCATGTTCGAATCCCAACACATACGGTATTGATGTTTTTTTTTTATCTTTTGCCATTTCAATTTTTTTTTCTTTTTCCATTTCAATTTTTTTTTTCCTTTTTCCATTTCAGTTTTTTTTTTCTTTTTCTATTTTCATTTTTTCCCTTTTTTCATTTTTAGTTCTTTTTAACTTTTTCTCTTTTTTTACATTTTCATTTTTTTAAATATTTTTGGTTTTTTTCATTTTTTTTAGTTTTATTTTTCATTTTTTTAATCTTTAGTTTTCCCTTTTTTTCATTTACAGATTCTTTTCAGTTTTTTTTTTTATTTTCAATTTGTATTCAACGCGTATATATATAAATTCCTCGTGAAATATTTTTTTTTTCACGAGAACTTATACTTTTAAATATTTGGTTAATTTATGTAATCAGAAGCATAGTAAAAATACATAAATAATTCAACGTAATGATTGTCATGATGAAAAGTAATTATTGATATGAAAAAAGATAATATTTCAGAAATATTACTTTTCTTAACGACAATATTTACTTTTATTCACGACAAATTTTACTTTTACTTATTTGATCAAGTAATTATTATCATAAGAAAAAGTAATTACTGATATGAAGAAATGTAAAGTTTCAAAAATATTACTTCTCATAACAACAATATTTACTTTTGTTCATGCCAACTTATACTTTTAGTTATTTCATCAAGTAATGATTGTCCTGATGAAAAGTATATATTGATATGAAGAAAGGTAATATTTCACTAATATTATTTTTCTTAACGACAATAGTTACTTTTATTCACGACAAATTGTACTTTTACTTATTTGGTCAAGTAATTATTAATATGAGGAAATGTAAAGTTTCAAAAATGTAATTTAAAAATCGAAAATAAAACTTAATTGAGGATTAATAAACTACAATTGAATCAATAAATCCTAATTGGAGTTTAAAAATTCTAAAATAAATAATATAAATAATTGAACGCATATTGAAAAATCTTTGAGAAAAACAATAAAAAACAACAAAGAAGTAGAAAACATGAGTTGATAAAACAATAAAAAACAACAAAGAAAGAGAAAACATGGGTTGATTAATAAAAAAAAGAAAAAAAATAAAAATAAAACGAAAAATAAGCAAAAACATAGAAGAAACATAAGTTTGTTGCTCCTAGGAATTGAACCCACGCCACTTGGGAAGAAAGGCGGAGGAACAACCCACTAGGCTAGCCATTTCTCTTTTGCAAGTTTCAGTTATTTAATTATATGTTTTTTAAGTGTGAGATTCGGTCTTTAGCAAGAGACCGGTCTCATCCAAGAATTTGCGCCCTTATTATGATGTATCCCATGTAACAGTTTTCAAGAATAGCTTCGTTCTCGTCAAAATAGCTAAAAAATCGTGTTTTCACCTTAAAAAGCTCATTTTAAGCTCATTTCGAGCGTAGCTCCTGAAATTGCATTTTTCTCGAGCAATATAAATTTTTTCGATCCAAAACCACCACACACTCCCTAATTATGATGTATCCAATGTACAAGTTTCCAAGAACGGCTTCGTTCTTGTCAAAATACCTACCAAATCGTGTTTGCACCTTGAAAAGCTAATTTGAAGCTTATTTGGAGCGTAGCTCCCGAACTTGCGCTTTTCTCGAGAAATATAAATTTTTCGACCAAAAACCACCACACATTCCCTTATTATGATATATCCAATGTAGAAGTTTCCAAGAACGGCTTCATTTCGTCAAAATACCTATCAAATTTTGTTTGCACCTTGAAAAGCTCATTTGAAGCTTATTTCGAGCGTAGCTCCCAATCTTGCGATTTTCTTGAGCAATATAAATTTTTTCGATCCAAAACCACCACATACTCCCTTATTATGATGTATCCAATGTAAAAGTTTCCAAGAATTGCTTCGTTCTCGTCAAAATACCTACCAAATAGTGTTTGCACCTTGAATAGCTCATTTGAAGCTTATTTCGAGCGTAACTCCCAAACTTTCGTCTTTCTCGAGCAATATAGAATTTTTCGATCAAAAACCACCACACATTCCCTTACTAAGCTGTATCTAATGTAGAAGTTTCCAAGAATGGATTCGTTCTAGTCAAAATACCTACCGAATTGTGTTTGCATCTTGAAAAGCTCATTTGAAGTTCATTTCGAGCGTAGCTCCCGAACTTGCAATTTTCTCGAGCAATATAAATTTTTTCGATCAAAAGCCACCACACACTCCCATATTATTATGTATCAAATGTAAAAGTTTCCAAGAACGGCTTCATTCTCATCAAAATACCTACAAAATCGTGTTTGCACCTTGAAAAGCTCATTTGAAGTTCATTTCGAGCGTAGCTCCCGAACTTGCAATTTTCTCGAGCAATATAAATTTTTTCGATCAAAAGCCACCACACACTCCCATATTATTATGTATCAAATGTAAAAGTTTCCAAGAACGGCTTCGTTGTCATCAAAATACCTACAAAATCGTGTTTGCACCTTGAAAAGCTCATTTGAAGGTCATTTCGAGCGTAGCTCCCGAACTTGCATTTTTTTTTAACAATAAATTTTCTAGATCCAAAACCACCATACACTCCCTTGTTATGTTGTTTCCAATGTAAAAGTTTCTAAGAACGACTTCGTTCTCGTCAATATACTTACAAAATCATGTTTGCACCTTGAAAAGTTCATTTAAAGCTCATTTCGAGCGTAGCCCCCGAACTTGCATTGTTGTCGAGAAATATAAATTTTTTAAATACAAAACCACCACACACTCTCTTATTATGATGTATCCAATGTAAAAGTTCCATGACGGCTTCATTCTTGTCAAAATACCTACAAAATCATGTTTGCGCCTTGAAAAGTTCATTTGAAGCTCATTTCGAGCATAGCCCCCGAACTTGCATTGTTGTAGGAGTGTTTTCAAACATCTTCTTGATTAAGATCGATTAACATTAGAGAAAGGTGTCTACCCTATTGGGCTGGACGTGATGATTCCTTGTTGGGCCTTTCTAGAGATAAATGCTCATTGGGCAAGAAACTGAACGATGACTCTGACAGAGGTATTGCCCAAGGTAAGGAGCCGGTGGTGCGTCGCTAATTAAGTAAGGATAGATAAGGGAAGGGTTTATTGAGAGCGTGACGAGTAAAAAGGGATCTCGGCATTCAAGTCTTATAACTAACGATGTATGCATGCGATGAATATATTTGCACCAATGACCAAGCTAAGGTTTTCACTTAACAATGTCTTAGTTCAGATCAAGTCCTTTTTATTATTGATCAAGTTACTTGTTTTCTTTTCAGTGTTTATTTGAGTTCTAGAATTGGGCAAGAGAGCCCTAGTGACCAAGATAGCAAAACTCAACTTTCTGAACAAGTGGAGTAGGTTTCAAGAGATAGTGACAATCAACTCCTTGTGGATCGATCATGTACTTAATTGCTAACTATATAGCTGTGAGGATAGGCTACAAATTCATTTTGAGAGTGCGAACGATAGCCTCGTCAAACTTGGCGCCGTTGCCGGGGAGCTGATTTTGTAACTGTCTCTTGAGGGAGAGACCCTGTGCATGTTTGGCTCCGACCCTATTTGGATCTACGGTGGATTGAAGTACCATCCTGACCTGGAGAAGTACATCAAGGAGCAGAAGAAGCTGAAGAGGGAAGCTGAAAAACGAGCACGAGAGGAGCAACGAGCGAGTGACGAGGAAAGGTCACCACTACAAACTTTGGATTGCAAACAATCATGTTTCCATCGGATGTCAATCTGAACCCAGCAGGCATCACTTTGCCCGCTATCACTAATTGTTGGGAACTGAAACACTCTTTGATACAGATCTTGCCTAAGTTCAGTGATTTGCCCAGAGAGGATCCACAGCGCCACTTACCAGACTTTCAGATGGCAATGCATACCGTGCACACTGCTGCTGCGGAAAACACACTGAGGGAATATATTCGACTCTTGACATTCCCATTTTCATTGCAAGATGGAGCGAGGGAATTGCTATACCAATTACCTCAGGGCAGCGTAACATCTTGGCAACAAATGCAGCAGAAGTTTCTTGAGCAATACTACCCCTTTGCCCGGATCCAGAATGCTAGAGCTGCAATTCAGAATATAAAGATGGGAAATGGAGAATCTATCTACAACTACCACTCTAGGTACAAAAAGCTAATTGCAAGGTGCCCTGAGCATGGTTTGGGTGACAAGGATTTGATTAATGCTTTCATGAATGGGCTGAGGCAATCTGAGCGAGACTGGATCGATGCAGCCTGGGGAGGTAATAATATCAACAAACCACTCAGTGAAATCTTCAAATTATTCGCTGAGATGGCAGACAAGAAGAGAAACTAAGATGAGACCATCGTGCCCAGGACGCATGAGCCGACTAGCAGTGATCCAAAATTTGATATCCTGGTCTCTATGATGAAAGAGATGATGAACCAGAACAAGAATAATGCTAATGGGAATGAGAACCCTGGACAAATCCTGAGGAAGAGGGTTATGAAGTGTGAACTTTGTGCTGCCAATACCCACCCCACTGATAGGTGTCCATCATTGTATAAGGATGAAGAAGTCAATGCAGTTGGGCAACCGTACCAATAATGAGATGTTGGGCAGCGAAGGAACTTCAACAATGGACCTTGGAGGCCCAATGACAACTTGAGATATGGGAATAACAACTATCTGAATGCAGCTCAATAAGGGCAACTACCACAACAGCCCTACGTACCTCCACATAATAGAGATCAACCAAGAGATACCCTGAGAAGTGAAGTGGAGAGACTTGCAGCTGAACAAAGGAAGAGGTATCAAGAATTGGACAGTTTTCGCATGGAGACAAGGGGAGGCATGAGAGATATTAATGGAACATTGAGCCACTTGGTAGAATCAATCTTGCAAATCAAGTCAATGCTAAATGAAGGAAAAGGAGAACTACCATCTCAAGTTGAGATAAAAAAGGCTCAGGTGAGTGCTATCACATTGCGTAGTGGAGCCAAGTTGCCTGAAGTAAGAGTTCCTGACCATTATGAACCTCAGAAAGCTGCATCTGGGCAACAACAGTCTCTTGGGCACGATATCGATCTGGAACCAGAAGAAGAGGCTGAACCAGAAAGGTATGAAGTGGCACCCATGGGATCAGGCGATGTTGAGGAGCTATGGCAAGAATTGTCAGTGGAGTAAAGGGCACAAGTTGAAAGGAAAGCAATAGACATAAGAAGGAAAGCTGAGCTCGACGCTGCCGAAATCAGAGCTAAAGCAATGAAGGAGGCTGAGAACGTGATTAAGTCCAAACCTTATGAACCAAAAGCTCCTTACCCAGGACGGTTTGCGAAGGATAAGGAAGCTCAAGAGATGAAGGAATTGACCAAAATGTTCCAGAAGGTCGAGGTCAACATACCCCTTTTGACCGCTTTACAATCTATGCCCAAATGTGCCAAGTTTTTGTAGGAGTGCTTTACAATCTTGATCGCTTTACAATCTATGCCCATGCCGACCAAGTGTACCGACCCTGGGATGTTCTATATCCCTTGCATCATTGGAGACATGAAGATTGAGAAGGCTATGCTGGATCTTGGGGCATCGATTAATGTCATGCCCAAATCGATGTATGATGATCTAAGGATGGGACCACTCAAACCAATAAGAGTGGCAATCCAACTAGCAGATAGGTCTACTGTATGGCCTGAAGGGATTTTAGAAGACGTCTTGGTCAGGGTAAGGGACTTAATTTTTCAAGCTGATTTCTACATCTTGAACATAGGGAGATCATCACAAAAGGCGCCAGTAATGTTGCTAGGAAGACCGTTCTTGAAGACCGCTCTCACAAGAATCAACTGCAATACGGGGAAGCTAACATGTGAATTCGGAGAAGAAGTGGTGTCATTCGACATCTACAACACTATAAAGCAACCTAGTGACACAGAGCTAGTATATAGCATTGATCATATTGACCAGATGGTGGATGAGTTCTGGCCAGAAATAGCAATTGAAGACAGGATGGATGTAGCTCTACAAATTAGTTTAACGAAGGTTGTTGCCCAAGACGGCTCTGTTGAGCTAGTTGAAGCAGTTCATTACTTGAGATCGGATGCAGAACCAGGAAGGAGAGTAGAACCATTGGTGATACCTACACTAAAACAAGAAGACAGATTGATGCCATCCATAGAGAAAGCACCCAAGTTGGAGTTAAAAGCACTACCTAGCCACTTGAAGTACATTTACTTGGGAGAAGAAGAGACACTACCAGTGATCATAAGTGCGGAGTTGTCTATCGAGGAAGAGGAACGTGTGAAAGAAGTCCTGGTGGAGTACAAGCTGGCCATTGGCTGGACATTGGCCGACATAAGGGGCATAAACCCCACTGTGTGCAGACACCACATCTTGCTCGAGGAGGATGCCATGCCCATTAGAGTTCCTCAAAGAAGACTGAATCCAGCAATGAAGGAGGTAGTGATGAAAGAAATCTTGAAGCTGTTAGACCTTGGGATCATCTACCTAGTCTCTGACAGTAGATGGGTTAGTCCAGTACACGTCGTACCCAAGAAGTCTGGAATTCAAGCGGTAGAGAACGAGCGAAGAGAAATGGTTGCGACAAGGTTACAAACAGGATGACGAGTTTGCATTGACAACCGGAAGCTGAATCAGAAGACCAAAAAGGACCATTTTCCGTTGCCTTTAATTGATGAGATGCTCGAAAGGTTGACGGACAACAAGTACTTCTGTTTTCTCGATGGTTACTCGGGCTACATGTAGATCTGGGTTGCAGAGGAAGATCAGGGAAAGACCACCTTTACTTGCCCATTTGGAACGTTCGTGTATAGAAGGATGCCTTTTGGTCTATGCAACGCCCCTGGCACATTTCAAAGATGTATGATGAGCATATTCTCAGATTTGCTCGAAACGTGTATAGAGGTGTTCATGGACGATTTTACTGTCTATGGATTGGATTTTGACAAGTGTCTAAACCACTTGGAGATGGTGCTAAAGAGATGTGTGGATAAGAGTTTGGTCCTGAACTATGAGAAATGTCAGTTCATGGTCAAGGAGGGAATAGTCCTTGAGCATATCATATCAGAACGAGGGATAGAGGTCGACAAGGACAAGATCGACATCATAGTCAAGTTGCCCTGCCCGAGCAATGTGAAATAGCTGCGAGGGTTCCTTGGACATGCAGGATTTTATAGGAGGTTCATCAAGAATTTTGCTAAGATCGCGTAGCCCATGACCAGACTATTACAAGGAGAAGTAGAGTGGAACTTCGATAAAAACTGCAAGAAGCCATTCCACACACTAAAGGAGATCTTATTGTCAGCACCTATAGTTTAACCACCGGATTGGAAAATGCCATTTGAGGTGATGTGTGACGCGAGTGACTACGCAGTTGAGCAATTTTGGGCAAAAGAGAGAAAGAGTGAATCATGTCATATACTATGCATCTAGAACTCTCAATCCTGCCCAATGCAATTATTCCACGACGGAGAAGGAATATTTAGCAGTGGTTTTAGCTGTTGAGAAATTTCGATCGTACCTGCTCGGGGGCAAAACCATCGTCTACACGGACCACTCCGCCTTGAAGTTCCTCAGGCCAAGAAGGAGACCAAGCCCAGATTGATAAGGTGGATCCTGTTGCTTCAGGAATTCGATTTGAAGATCAAGGACAAGGCTGGGACTCAGAATGTAGTGGCTGATCATCTGAGTCGCATCATCCAACAAGAAGAAATCGAGCCAATCAAGGAGACTTTTCTAAACGAACACCTAGCTCTTACCCAAGACAACCCAGACCCATGGTATGCCGACTTGTGCAACTATATTGTCTTGGGACGACTTCCAGATAATCTCAGCCTATATAAAAAGAACAAGTTGAAGGTGGAGAGTCGATACTACATATGGGATGAACCATATTTGTGGAAAATGTGTACTAACCAAGTTATCCGTAGATGTGTTGATGAGAAGGAACAAGCAAGCATCCTCCCACATTTCCATTCCAAGGTGTGTGGGGGACATTTTGGACCAAAAAGAACTGCATAAAAGATATTGGATTGTGGGTTTTATTGGCCCAATATATTCAAGGACAGTTTCGAGTGGTGCAAACGATGCGTTCAATGCCAGAAGAAGGGCAACATTGGCAAGAGGAATGAAATGCCCATGACCCAGTCATGCCTATGGAAGTATTCGATATATGGGGAATGGATTTTATGGGGCCATTAATTGCCCAACTCAAGAGGGAATATTTACATTTTGTTGGCAGTAGATTACGTGTCAAAATGGGTGGAGGCCAAGGCAACATCAATCAATGACTCAAAGATGGTTGTGGAATTTCTCAAGAGCAATATGTTTAGCCGGTTTGGTGTGCCAAGGGCAATCATTAGTGATCAAGGAACGCACTTTTGCAATGGGGCTGTTAAGGGATTGATGAGTAGATATGGAGTACACCATAGGATTTCGAATGCTTATCACCCTCAAGCAAATGGTCAAGCTGAATTATCTAATCGCATTGTGAAGGCCGTCTTGAGAAAGACCGTTAGCCCAACAGGGAAGGATTGGAGTTTGCGCCTTAAGGATGCTTTGTGGGCATATAGGACAGAGTTTAAGACCCCATTTGGCATATCACCCTACAGAATGGTCTTTGGCAAGATGTGCCACTTGCCTGTGGAAATAGAGCATAGAGCGTATTAGGCAGTTCAGAAGATGAATTACGATTGGGATGAAGCTGGCCAAGCTAGGAAGCTTCAATTGCAAGAACTTGAGGAGATCAGACTCAATTCATATGATAGTTCCGTGCTGTACAAAGAAAGGGTGAAAAAGGCTCACGATGCATTGATGAAGGTCAAGAAGTTTAAACCTGGGCAACAAGTGCTTCTATACCTGTCCAAGTTTAAACTCATGTCGGGGAAGCTATCAACTAAGTGGGTTGGTCCATTCGAAGTACAAGCTACATATCCAAATGGGGCTGTGGAAGTGATGAATGCGAGCACGGGAAAGATTTTCAAAGTTAATGGAGAAAGATTGAAGGCCTTCTTCGGCCAAGCCTTGGAGAAACCAGAGGAATGCTTGAAATTCCTCTGTGCGATAGAGCCCTAACTTGGGCAAGGAGGACGTTGTGCCCACGACGATAACTGGGACGCTGACTAGAAGGCAACCTGGTATGATTTTCAATTTTGCATTTTGTTTCTTTTAGTTTTTTTTTTTAAAAAAAAGAGGAGATAGGGATTAAAATAGCCATAATTTTAATGTTTTTCATCAAACTTAGGCATATTTTAATTTCATTATGGGTAGAAATGTCTGACCATAGGTTAGAGAATGTTTGCTTTGTGCATGGAAGTGCATTGGTGATTTGTAGGAAACAGGTATTGGGCGAGAGGAAGAAGGAGGATTGGACACCTTGCTCCGAGCAAAGTGTGTACGCAGGAGGGCAAGAGCGGCGCTCTGGGCTTAGCGAGAAACTTGGGCAATATTGCTGAAGAGGCAGTATTTGCCACATCACATGCGATGTGACAATCGCACTCAATACCTATCCCTAACCTTATAACCGTCTGCCACCCTACCACAACTATACCTCCAACCTTTCCACTTCCCCATATAAAACATCAATTCAAACTGCCATACACCACTTTCCATTCCTATATTCAAACCCTAAATTTACAATGGTATCAACCCGCCCCAAAAACAAACTAAACAAAATCCCTCACGGAACCCATATTGACCTTAGCGAACCAGAATCGCCGCCGTTGGAGTATTCTTTTGCCAAACCAGACCCATCACTTTGGGTAGTACCATACCCTCTTATCAGCAAAGCTCTTGTTGAAACGATGGCAGTACCAGAGGAGGTGCGAGAAGAAGCTGCTGCACCGGTGGAGGAGACCTTTGTCACGCCGGAGGAAATTGCTGAGGAAGCTACACACCAGCAAGCATGCAACAGGAACCAGAGAAGGAAGGAGCGCAGTCAAATGACAACGTGGAGATAGAGGTGTTGGAGGAAAAAGAGTAAGAACAGGAAAAGAAGGAATCCACTGATTTCTTCGACAAGCTCTGTGAGGAAGTGGAGCGGGATGCCAAGAAGAAAAAAGAGAAGGGGAAGGAGACCAAGAAGAAGAAGAAGACGAAGGCGGTCACATCTGAAGCTGCCTTGTCGTTAGGAGAAGAGTCATCCATGGAGGAAAAGAAGGCCACCACGCCTTCGTCTAAGAACCATAGGAAGAGGCAACGAGTGGTGGAGTCGGAGGACGATGATGATGTTCAAATAATAGGAGAAAGAATAACAAGGTCCGCTGTTCGAAAGGTCAAGAAGGAGGAATCCGAGTCGCGAGGGAAGAAGAAGCCTAAGAAGGCAGAAAAGTTTTCTGCTAGAAAGGTCTTCGTGCCCAGGGAGGTTGATTTTGGTGACTTGGACGCCCTGGGTATAGCTTTGGAGGTGAGGGCTCTGTACGAAGGATGTGGCTGGGGAAGATTTCTGACGCTACATTGCCACATCTATGAAGATTTGGTGAGAGAGGTGTACGGATCAGTGGAGTTCATACTGGATGGAGAAGAGAACTTGGCCTCGATCGAGTTTTCGATGAATGGGCAGCCTTATGCGGCTGGGCTGAATGGCTTGAACCAGATTCTGGGATTCGCCACGATGATGGAACTGCAGAGACCGGAGTTCAGAAGGGTGGCAAAAAGGTGCCAGTGGACTTGCCCAAGGAGGAATGGATCCGGATGTGGAAAGAGGTCAGCGTGGGGACAAAGTTCAAGTCGGGAGATAACAAGGCCTCTGATCTGAAGACGCCAGCCCTCCGCATTGCCCATAGGATTCTTGTTTACAATATGTTTGACAAGGGAGATAGCGAGGATTCGCTGGCCAACAAGGAGGTGTACATACTGTTCTGTATGCTGACCAGGAAGAGGCTGAACTTTGCAGCCTTCTTGATGGAGCAGCTAAGGGCAGTAGCGGCTAAGGCGAGCCAGAAGTATTCATGTGGGCACTTTGTGAAGGCCTACATCGAGGGACTGGAACTCCATGATGAGGTGAAGGAGTTTGACTTGACACCGGCTGATGTGCTCAACATGGAGAGGTTGAGCACGATGAAGGAGGTGGTGAAGCATGGAAAGGGGTGGCGCCTGTTAGAGGTGCATGAGAAGGATCAACCAGCTTCCGCCCGCTTGCCTCCTAAGAAGTCAGCTAGATTGGCCAAGAAGTTCGCAATCGAGGAGGAGGAAGAAGATGATGAGGAGGAGGTTGAATCATCTTCTATTCAGCTGAAGGAAGTACTGGAAAGGCTGGGCAAGACGGAGAAGTTGTTGAAGGAGCTATGGAATAGGCAACTGACTATGCAGGCTACTCTCAACAGCCTTGCCCGTCACCTGAAATTAGGGTCAAATTCTGATCCTTCTGCTTGATTATGTCCTCCTGTTTGTTTGAGTTGTAGTTTTTTTTGTGTTTTTATTTGTGTTTAGTGTCTTGTGTTGTGTTTGTTTTGTGTCTGTTGAGTGATAGAATACCTCACCTACATTTTGCCTTGCAAAATGTGTGGTAAGGTAGGCGAATAACTCATGTTTGTTGAGTGTTAGTTTCTTGACTTTTCTATGTCCATTACTTTGCTATGAGCAAAGTGTGTGCGTAGGGAGGCCATTTGTTTGTCAGCAAGTTTGTTGAAGCCAAGGTTGAGGCCTCCATGGATGGACTTTGCTATAGGCAAAGTGTGTGCGTGGGGTGTCTGTGCTGTGTGTTTTTCTTTAAGTAAATGTGTGATCAGTATGGAGTTGTTGGGCAAGATGATATGATGATTTATGTGCTTAATTGCTGCTTGTTGAGCAGTGTTAAGTTTTTGCATGCTAGAAGATTACTTGTACGATGGATGGAGTTGTGAACATACCCTGTGAGGATTTGAGCTTAACTGAATTCATTCTTGTGTGTGATTAAAGACATCTTGATTAGGAGGAACTAGAACTTGCCTGTACTTGGGTTTATGATCTCCGAACTTAGATGATTTAGGCCATTCTTTCATTAGCCCATTAAGCTTAAATTGACTACCGGATATTATTATCCTTTGATAACCCTTTTGAGCCGAATTGATTCTTTCTATCACTTAGAAACTGCCTTTAAAAAGATTTTTATTTGGTTGTAGGAACCTGGACAGTATAAAGAAGAAGGGGTAGGAAGGAAATGTTTGGGGGTGTATCCTGGGCAGGAAGTTTTATGTTGATAGTTGGATTATGTCCCAATTAAGAAAAAAAAAAGAATGAAAAAATAAGGGGAACAAAAAATAAGAGAGAAAAAGAAAAAATTATAAGTTCCCCGAAAAAAAAAAGTTAAAGCTTGAGCCTGGAATAGTTAAAGGCAAGGAATTGAGAAGAAGTTGGAAACCCCTGTTGCCCAATACGAGTTTAAATTGATCTTAGCCAAGATCTAAATACTTCATACCTATTGCTTTAAGCTTAAAACCTAAAAAGACCTAATGATGAGTTCTGAGATTTAAAATAAGAGCTTTAGATTTAAAGGGCAGACAAGCCTATGATGATACCGAAGTCAAGATGGTTTATGAGTTTAAAAAGAGCCTAAACACATGAGCGACTAGTGTGGAAAGGATATCCTAAAAGTTCACAATTCTATCTTGACTTGTTTGATAGCATGTCACTTTCTTTTCCCTTCACTTGCAGATTGACATGAAAGATTGTTGTGTTGCCTTGACTAACTCTTCTGTGTTGATCATGTTTTGAGTTTTTTATTCTTTTGTCTGTGTCTTGGGAAAGTTGTTTGTGCACACTTGAGGACAAGTGTGGGTTAAGTGTGTGCGCATGATGAGTCCATATTTTGTGTCTTTTTAGTATCTATCTTAGGTAGTTTAGATCGAGTCTTTGTGTGTGTTTTATCTAGTTTTAGTGTATTGGAGGATATATCTTGGGCAGGAGGGTGTTTGCTGCCTTGCAAGTGAAAACTTGGCAATACAGGGAAAGAAAGCAACATTTCTGGAAGCAAGTCAGGCAAAGCCATATTGGTCAAGACAGATAGGAGGAGTGTTTTGGTCAGCAGGCGAGTTTCTCTCCTAGGTCTAGAAGGATAAGGAAAAGATGATCTAACTTAAATATTGTTCCTTATCTGACTAGATTTAGGATCCGCAAGGGATCTCTTAGAGATAGATGTGACTTGCCATGTTGGGGTCGAGCTTATCAAGTATTACTTGCATCCCAAGGTAGCTCGTGGATTCCTTCCATGTTAAGGACTAGGGAGCCCAAACCCTAAGCACTCACCTATAAATATTGAAGCCTTGTTGCTGTGAATATACGTCGTCTTTAATACTTTATTCCCTGTAATTCTTTTGAGCGATTGTGAGGAGAAAAACAAGTCCTACGGGCATACTTTAATTTGTGTTTTGTTCATCGGCATTTTTGGCCGTGTTTTACTTTGCACATACTAGTAAGTTTTAATATAGTTCTTCTTATGAGTTCCTTAATTTATTGTGTTCGTTGTTTTATGATTATGTCTAGCTAAGTTTTTATACTTGGTCTAGGCAAGACAGTTAGGTGTTAACTTATGCTTGAGAGGTCTAATTTGTACTAGATAATTGCATGCATGTGTTCCCGATATGTTAATGAGTTTGTTCCAATATGAGATAATACGAATAAAAGGTTAATAGGCCGTTAATCACTTAGGACATATTAGATCACCAATCAATTGGGAAGTAGGAGTGTTTTCAAACATCTTCTTGATTAAGATCGATTAACATTAGAGGAATGTGTCTACCCTATTGGGCTGGACGTGATGATTCCTTGTTGGGCCTTTCTAGAGATAAATGCTCCTTGGGCAAGAAACTGAACGATGACTCCGATAGAGGTATTGCCCAAGGTAGGGAGCTGGCGGTGCGTCACCAATTAAGTAAGGATAGGTAAGGGAAGGGTTTGTTGAGAGCGTGTAATACCCCAGATATTTTCTTCCGACGAGAAATAAATTTTTTCTAATTAATTAAGGCTTTGCACGCCTAAGTTAAGGATTTTCAATTCTAAGACTAACGGTGAAAACCGTTTCTGAAAATAAATTCCAGAAGTCGGTTGAATGACTACTGTATTAGGGTTTTCGCGTTCGATAAAATTTTTGCCCGAAAACTCAAATCGAGAAACCGTCTGATTTTACATTCACTCTTTTTGCGAGACGAGTAAGTTAGTAAAAATCTGTTTTTATTATTTTTCCGGACAAAATTTGGACTGTGATGTCCCGACTTTTTATCGGATTTTGAAAAACGAATTATGTTTTCCGAGTATGTGATTTATTTCTAATCTAACGGACGAATTAGATTTTGTCGGAAACATAACCGTCTAAGAATTTATTTCTCGATTTTTAATACGGCGTATTAGACCCGAAAACGAGATATTTCCGACATATAAATCGCGCCCAAACACTCCTTAGCGAGTCACTACACTTTAGTTAGATATTTTATCTCACTTTATGTTTGCATACATGAATCATCACCTCTCTTCTTCTCACCTTCACTACCGCCATCCCACCTTCTCTCTCTCTCTCAATTCTCTTTCAAAATCCTCCATTAAAGCTTCAACCTTCAAGCTTTCTCAAGCTCTCAAGTCTCTCATCTACCGATCAATTCCATTTCCGAGTTCATATTACGCAAGGTAAGAACATCTCCTACGAAATGAACCGAACAAAGTCTTCATTCCATCCTTTTTTTTTTTTTCCGAAACATTGGAGCATGAAGAAGCATGTTGTCCTTTGATTAATACATGTTCTAGTATGTTTAGAATTAAGTTCTACGGATCAAATCATGAAGAAAATCATTCCCCTTTTATGTATGCTAATACCGAAATTATTAAGAGATTTAGGGGTTTTTCGTAGTTCGATTCTTTGATGTTTGATCGATAGATTAGTGATCTACATGTTGTTAATTGACTATATGAATTAATTTAGATTTTTCTAAAAATAAAAGTTGAAAGATAAGAGAGGAAGAATGCATGATTTAGTGTAGTAAATGTTATGATATGCTCGATTGATTAATAGAAATGAGATATACGATGTATGAGGATGATTATATATTTAATTGAGATTTTTCTAAAAAGAAAACGAAAAATGTAAGAGACGGAAACACGTCGTTAAGTTGAAGCTCGTTAATGTTTTGATAATATGGTTTGCATATTAGTGATGCTCGATAGATGATGATCGTTGTTGTAAAATTTGAACGAAAACGGAGAACGTAAGATTTTCGTTAAGAGACGAACAATCGACAATAAATCGAGAATAGATAATGATTAGGGTTTGTGATTCAAACCTTTGATAATCTTGTTAGTTAATGATCGTAACCGTAAAGTTTCAACGAATTCTAAGAAGTTTCGATTTTGAATAATAGACGAAGAATCGAGTTTAAAAGCCGGTAGAAAAGTCGAATAAAGAAATCCCTTTTAATAATAATGTTTGTTGTTGATAAACGAACGATATTGTAGTTAACGACTTTTCCATCCGAGAAATGAGACGTTATGAGATATAGTTAAGAATCGAGAAGTTGTTGAACGAAATAGAAATTGAAGTTTGTTTTGATATAGTAAATGGTTAGTTGGAAATAACGAGGAAATGCTCGTCGTTTGTTACTCAAAAGTCGTGATTATGAACCCGTTTAAAGGATACTGTATGAAGACTGTCTTGGGATGAAGATTTCGTGAAAATAAAAGTGGAATAGTATTGATCGAACCTAGGGAATCGTGCGTCGAGTTTTGTCAAGCATTAGGGTTTCGCGTGACTGTTTTGCAATGTTTCACGGAAACTATCATAACTTTTAGCTCGCTTAACGAAATCGAGATCCGTAAATTGGAGAGTGAACTAGACATCCGTGGCTTTCTTTTGGTATAATATACATCCCATGTTTCCAAGTACCCTGTTCTGTATGAACTTACTGACCTTGTGCAGAAATTTCCAAAACTTAATTTCTTAAGTTGAATCCTTTTCAACTTCGTTCCTTGTGAACTTCTAAGTCGTTACAAGTTATCGACATCCATTTATCTACTGACCTAAGTGGCGAGTAAGGAACCGAGTTAGTTCTAGATGAGAAGTGTTCGAGTCTCGTTTCTTTAATCAAAAGAGATTAGTTAAAGTGCAAAGGCCTAAAAGTCATTAACCGATTCCGATTTTCTGTTTCTTTTAACGTCTCGACCGAATACTAAAATATGATTATTTGCGTTCAAAGAAGGAGGACATCGAGATTAGAAGACAGGACGGAAGATCAGAGACGGAAGCATGTGTTATAGTTCTGTAATTGTTCGAGGTGGGCTTTCTAAAACCAAAAACTCCGATGAATGCCATTACTTATGAAGTAATATTATGTGAGCGTTGCTCGAAAGTGTTTACGTATTGTTGATAAGTGTGTATTAAAGTATCTATCAGATCATAAATGAATTTTTTATGTGAATTTTCTTATGCTTCTCTGAGTTAGCCCTCAGAGTGCTAACCAGAGTATTGGATTCTGAGTTAGACCTCAGAGTGCTAACCAGATATTCCAACCAAACGATCAGATGCTGAGATAGCCCACAGAGTGCTATCCAGAGGGACAGATTCTGAGTTAGCCCACAGAGTGCTTTCCAGACGATCGGATGTGAGTTAAAACTCACAGTGTGTTATCTAGAATTAAATGAGCAGCCATATAAGTTATACAAGTGTTTATGAAAAGATGCATGATTAAATCTATACTCTTGTGAGTTATTTTCGGCAATGTGCCCACTAAGTGCTTTATGTACTTAGCCCTGCATGTTTGTTTTTAAATGTGCAGGTTGAGTGACGAAGGTGGAGGAGGTTGAGTAAAGGTCATTTATAAGAAAGAAGAATTGTGTTATCTTTTGAGCCTCGATTTCACATTTGAATTGTGTTATCATTCTACGTTTTTCCGCTGCAAACTAATATACTTTTTGTTGTGTAATCTTTCGGTCTAAGTTTTCATACTTTGAACCGAGCCTACTCTGAAACAAATATGTCGAGTGATCCTTCGGGATTGACTTCCTTTTTTATCCAATAAAGTCAAGTTCATAGTAATTATTCTGTTATAAATGTCTGTTTATTCAGTTATTCCCCCTTCTTCCCCGCCTCTTTAATCCAACCCCTAGTCGCACCCCGACTTTGCCTTCCCTCGGGATTTGGGGCTGTGACAGAGCGTGACGAGTAAAAAGGGATCTCGGTAACTCCTATAACTAACGATTCATGCATGTGATGAATATATTTGCACCAATGACCAAGCTAAGGTTTTCACTTAACAATGTCTTAGTCCAGATCAAGTTCTTTTTATTACTGATCAAGTTACTTGTTTACTTTTCAGTGTTTATTTGAGTTCTCGAATTGGGCAAGAGAGTCCTTGTCACAGCCCGAATTCTAGTGTGTAGGAACGACTAAAATTCATTGGACAGTAAAGATGGAACAACTGAATAAACATGACTCAAAAGGAATAATACTCGGGTACGGAAGGAAATTCAAATGAGCAATGACAATCAAAGAACTTGCTTTCAATTACCCGATTCAATAACTCAACAAAATAGGTTTGGTAATTTAAGAATCGAGGGGTAAACAAAATAAAGTGATGAACTCGAAACTTTTCAAATAGATATCAGAGTTAAAAGTACCTCAAATACGATTAAGTATTTGAGTTGCAGCGGAGAAATACTTCAAGTCCCAAAGTTATATGTATGAAGACATATAACCCAAACTTAGACCACACTTGACTCAAAACAACGAACGTCGCCAGGCATACTGCACCATCATCATCCGAGCAAACCTGCACGTTTTAGAAATAACATGCAGGGCTGAGTACTTCATACTCAGTGAACACATGCCAAAAATAATTTGAAAGCTTGCTCAATAGAGCTATATGATTAGACTTGCCTCTCTTGCTGCATCATAAGGGTTAAATATATAATTGATCAAAACAGTTTACCACTTGTGACAGCCATAAAAATATTTTCATACTTTTCTGAAATCATTTGCCAGTATTTAACTCAGGTATGAATCAATCTACAGCTTATCTTTTTGTGGTGTCGAGAAGTAGGCCTCCTCCTTGAACACCGTGACCGGCCCAACCGAAGCAAGGCTCACAGTCATCTTAACTAATGCATGCATTGTCCCGTATCTTACAGGACCTTTATCCCATGCGTCCACAGGACCTTTATCCTATGCATCCATAGGACCTTTAATAACTTTAACACGTAGATGATTGCATACCAAAACATTTAGAACATTTAGGCAAGTCAATCAATTTAAAATACGCACGTAATACATAAATAGTAAACGCATTCATCATTTGATTTTAGTTCAGAAAGCCCACCTGACTTCCAAAGATCTAGCTAGGCGGCTTACTCTTTTTGTCCTTGCTACTTTTCTGTCTCGCTTGATCCTTCACAATTTAACATCAAATAAGGAACTCTTGTCGCGTAAGACGTAAAGTAGATTTTGGTCTCGACGGAAGGACTTCTACATGACTCGGGTCTTTCTTATATTATCTTATCTTTTTTACGTCAATATCTTTTCTCGACTCTCTCGTTCTCGGGTTATCGACTTTACTCGGTTACTAGATAAAACTTCGACTCACATTCTCGATTCTAGAAATAACATTACTTTAGTTCTTCACGCTAAACGAGAGAATACTATTCATCTTGATTATGCTACTCGAGTTCTCGATTCATAAATCTTTTACTATCGTCATAACAATTTATTCAAGTTATAAACAAACATTTACAACATATAAACAATTTATTTCACAAATAAATGAAATAAAAACGTTTCACTTAAGCACATAAATTCAGTCAAGCACAATGAACTCAAACATGATTTATATCTCAAAAGCATTCAACAGTTAACTCAACACTGCTTGACTCTATTCTTGGAAAAGGCTAGCTTCGGAAAATAATAAAGATTATCTCTTCAAACTTTTAATAAATCAATTCATAAGAATTTTTGAAGTTAAAACTCAAACTTCCATTTAATATTTCTCGATTTAAAATACGACGTTATTTTCTCAAAATTCTAAAATACTTCGTCCTTTCTCAAATACGTATATATACTCGTATATATACTCTCGTCTTAATAATTTAACTTTCAATAATATACCCTTATTATTTGTCTTAATAAAATTCTCAGTTTCTATTATTAAATAGAAATTCGACTTTCTATTTATAAGTCAACGCTCAATATCTTATTCGTCTTATCTCGATTTTTAGAAATATTTGAAAAGCGTAATCGATTATTTTTACTCAAACATTATTATTAAATCATTTAATACTCAACACATCATCAAGAAACGAACATCCAACACTTAAGACTCACTCTTCTCGATTTTTTACTTTTTTAGTAATTAACATTTATTCAATCTCAACTCAAGACTTTATTTTATTCGAGCTATTTCTTCATAGCGTTATTAAATCATCTAAGAATTAGCTTATATCACAATCTCATACTTTACTATTTCTTATTTAAGAAATTATCTCATTTAACTTATTCATCTCTATTTCTATTATTTTAATTCTAAAAATTCTTTGATAAATCTCATAATCAAATCAAAAAAACAAACTCAATCTCGATTAAATTCTTTATTAAGTTCCCATGCTCGACTCTAAAATATTTTTCCTTTAAAAGAGAATTTATTTTCTTTAGGTTAATTCCTTCTTACTTCTTGTTCGATTAAACGAACTTATCCTCGACTAATTCATCTCTAAATTTTATTACTCATCTTTTAAATTTCATCTTCTCGATTAGACTCATAGAATTTTTTTCGCTTACTTTAACAAAGAAATATTTTTCTTTGTTTTAATCAATTCTATTTCTCCATGAATAAATTATAAATTTTCTTTTTATTTTCTATTTTATTTTAGTTTTGAAAAAATTCGAATTTATTAATTAATTTAATAATTAATTTATTTATTTTATAATTAATTTTGGAGTTTATTATGTGATTTGGCCATATTGGGGCTATCACCCCAATTTTTAGCCCACCAATTTTACAAATCCAAATTTTTGCCATCCCTTTACAAATTGAGCCCGAAAGCTAAGCCCACGGGTTTTAACTATTTGAGCCCAAACCGGATCCTAACTAACCCGCCCAACCGGGTCACAATACCCACCCAAATTAGATTTACCCTATCTCATGAATTGAATTCACCCTCTTTCTCTCAGCTCGACGGCACTCTCTCTCTCTCTTTCTCTCTTCCAGCTTCATCTCTCGTTCTCTCTCTATTTCTCTCTTCCTCCCGTCGCATGAAATTGATATGTTCCATCCATTTGTTGATTAATCCGGGAATTGTAATTTAGGATCGGAGCTCACCTATCTCCGTCACCATTTGAAATTGATCCGACACGATTTCTCGAGCTCACCTATCTCCGACGACATCACCGACGAAAATCTCTGGATCGGAGTTACTTTCTCAGACGATCTCCTCTCCACGAACATGCGATTCTAAGATTATTAAGGTTATTCTAAAATTCTCTTCAATCATGCAATTGTTCCGTTTGTACTTGTTTTTAGATTAATCTAAGTAATTATGTTATGAATGTGTTTACATGATGTGAATTGCTTAGTTGAATTCTGATTAGGCATCCATTTCTATTTGATTTGATTGTTGTTTCACGTTTTTCATCTCATTCTGTGTGTACATGGTTGCTGTGATTTAGTATAGTTGGAACGACTGACTTCAGTTGTTCCAACTGTACCAAGCTTCCATGGCTGAATTCATCTTCGTTTACTTGTTCTCAATTTGTGTGTACATGCATGGTGTGTTTTGGTACAGTTGGAAACGACTGGCTTCAGCTGTTCCAACTGTACCAAGTTTCCATTGCTGAATTCGTATTCGTTTTGTTGTTCTCGATTTGTGTGTGCATGCATGGTGTGTGTTTGGTGCAGTTGGAACGACTGATATCAGCTGTTCCAACTGCACCAAAGAAGAGAGTTGATCCCCGTTCCCCCTAGGGTTCACCATTAGGGTTTTTAGAATGCCACCGTTCCCTAATTGTGCATGGTGTGTTTTGGTACAGTTGGAACGACTGATATCATCTGTTCCAACTTTACCAAGCTTTCATGGCTGAATTCGTCTTCGTTTAGTTGTGTGTGCATGCATGGTGTGTGTTTGGTGCAGTTGGAACGACTGATATCAGCTGTTCCAACTGCACCAAAGAAGAGAGTTGATCCCCGTTCCCCCTAGGGTTCACCATTAGTGTTTTTAGAATGCCACCGTTCCCTAATTGTGCATGGTGTGTTTTGGTACAGTTGGAACGACTGATATCATCTGTTCCAACTTTACCAAGCTTCCATGGCTGAATTCGTCTTCGTTTAGTTGTGTGTGCATGCATGGTGTGTGTTTGGTGCAGTTGGAACAGCTGACTTCAGTTGTTCTAACTGTACCAAGCTTCCATGGCTGATTTGTCCATATTATAATGACCTACTTATACTGATACACTTTCTTCTATTTTGTAGATGAGTGCGAAAGGTTTGATTATTGCTCATGGAGGGACTTGGGTGAACACTGTTTATGAGGGTGGACGGAGGGAATATATGCCTGTTCCGGGTAATGGCATAACGATTGATAAGCTATTAGATAAGCTTGAAATGCGTGTGATGAAAGAGAGGACGATTTACAAATATGATATTGATGCGTTGTTTGAGTCTCCTGGATATGAGGTGATGAGGATGAAGATCACCGATGACTTTGAGTTGACACATCTGTTGAGTGCAGTGGAGATGCCTATATTACATGTCAGTGTTTCGTGTATTGGTCGTGAGTTGGCGAAGCATGTTTTACATCGTCTTGCTGCTATTGAAGTTTCAGCTTCTAGCCATGTTAGTAGTAGTGATAAACAGTCTGATGATGTTCATGATGGTTATGAGGTTGTTGAGGATGACGATATGGATGAGGAGGAGGACCTGGATGATTTTGTTGGGCAAAACGACTACGGGGATGATCATGATAGTGATTATGATGTTTGCTGTTGTAGGGATTGTCACAAGCAGACATCTGGTGATGTTTCAGATGAAGAGAATGGTGATGATCATCACCCTACTAGTTAGTGGATTATCCCAGGTGCTGCATACCAATCTTCAATCCCTTGTCGGGAACTAGGCATAGAGGAGGATGACACGAGTAGTGAGGAGTTCCGTAAGGGCGGTCTATTTGCAAACAAGAAGAGATTGCTTGTAGCTTGTGGTGTTTATCACCTTATTAACCATTCAACATTTTCTACAGTTCGTTCATCAAAGCAGAGATATCATATTGTATGCAAATTTGGTGGTCGTTGCCCATTTATTGTTCGGGGAAAGCCATTGGGGAAGATGTGGTTGATTACTGAATTCGTTCCCCATAGCTGTGAGATGGACCTGAGGTATCATGCTCCCCCGAAGGTGTCTTCTAAATTGTTAGCTTCGTATTTCATACCGGAATTGATCTTTAAAGGTGTTACGCTAACACCAAAAGCTATTCAGGCGTTGCTACAGCAGAAATATGGTATTCATGTGAAGTATAATATTGCACTTGCTGGGAGGAATTTGGCTATTACGAAGACGTACGGTGATGCAGATACTTCCTTCCACATCCTTGCAAGGTATATATACATGTTGGAGAAGGTAAATCCTGGTTCTGTTGTAGATATGCAAACCAATGAAAATAATGTATTTGAATATGTATATATTGCTTTGTATGATTGCATTAATGCATATAAGCTTTGTCGGCCTATGATTGTTGTGGATGGCACTCATTTGAAGGGCAAATACAAGGGTATTTTGTTTGTTGCTGTTGGCAAGGATGCAAATGAACAAATACTACCCTTAGGCATTGGCATTGGTGACAAAGAGTGTGATGCTTCGTGGATCTGGTTCTTTAAGCAGCTACGAAAGATATTTGGAGTGCGTGAGGAGTTAGTGTTTGTTACAGATCAGCATCCGAGCATAAGCAATGAGATTGAACAAGTGTTTCCAGAAGCGCACCATGCACTTTGTGGCTATCATATTCAGAACAACATCAAGCATTGGGGAAGTGATGTCGTTGAAATTTACAAACTAGCTGCAAGGGCTTACAAGGTTAATCATTTTGAGCAGCATATGGAGAATTTGAAGGCTGTTAAAGCCAAAGCATATGATAAGTTGATGAAAATGGGTCCAAGCAGATGGGCTCGTTCACACTGTCCTGTCCGTCGTTTTCTCCTTATGACATCTAATCCTGCTGAGTGTATGAACAACTGTCTTCGATGGTCTAGAAGATTTCCTATTTGCACCCTTTTGGAGACTATTCGAGAAAGGATTGGAGTTTGGTTCTATGAGCGGCGGGTTATTGCTACTGAAAGACCTCTCGAGTTAGATTTGTCGGATTGGGCATCAATGAGATTGGCAAAATCAGTTCATTTGGGCCTCAAAATGTCTGTGCAACCAATTAGTTCAACCAAGTTTGAGATTAAAAATGATGACAAGAGTTATGTTGTTGATCTTGAAAGCCACACATGCACGTGTCTTGTTTTCTAGTTCCAAATGATACCATGTCCTCATGCTGCAGCTGCCATAGGGTAATTATTATTATTTATCTCATTTTTTCTTCATAATATGTTATATTTTTTGCATGTTCTGTCTTTATGTGTTTGGTACAGTTGGAACCACTGGCATCAGCTGTTCCAACTGTACCAAGGTTCCTTGGCTGATTTGGATTCTTTTGCTTATATGTTCTCGATTTCTGTGTGCATGCATGTGGTGTGTTGGGTACAGTTGGAACAACTGACTTCATTTGTTCCAAATGTACCAAGCTTCCATGGTTGAATTTGGATTCGTTTACCTGTTCGACATTTTTTGTGTGTGCATGTGGTGTGTTTGGTACAGTTGGAACCACTGACTTCAGTTGTTCCAACTGTACCAAGCTTCCTTGACTGAATTCAGATTCATTTACTTGTTCGTCTAGTTTTTTATTTTGTTTTTTCTTTTTTGTTTTTAATTTTTGGGTGCAGGAAGGTCCGTCAGAACCCATCATCGTATGTGAATTCTTATTTCTCCACTGTTTCTCTCCGTGAAATATATTCTGGAGAGGTGATGCCATTACCGAATCCTAAAGATTGGCGTATTCCCCCTGATATTGCTTTGAGGGTTGTGCAAACGCCGGGTGAGGTTCGACAAGCTGGGAGGCCGCGTGAGAAGAGAATCAAGAGTGGTGGTTCCGGTTCATATCGGAGGGCCCATCGATCGCGGGTGGTTAAGACTGGTGGTTCCAGTTCTTCAGTGAGTCGTGTTTGTTCTCGATGCCATGAGCCTGGACACTATGATACTACCTGCAAACTAGTCATTCCATTGAAACCTCGGGAAGAAGTCAGCAGCAGCGAGTCAGGTGTTACTGGTCGTAGAAAGAGTCGGTGCAACATATGCAAGGTTGAAGATCATAACCGAGCAACATGTTCTCTCAGATTTGGTTGAAGTTTTTTACAGTTTCACGGGCTGACCGGTTTTATTGTTCATTTTTTATATATAATATTGACCTCCCTGTCAGTACTCTTGGCACAATTTAACTCCTTTGTCCCATTCGTACTGAATATATGATTAGATTTTGAATTCCGCAATATCATTCTGTATTTATTGTTTAGTGTTGTTTACATTATATTTTATGTTGTATCTTTATGTAGCGAATTGTTATAATGTATTGTATCAGGGGTTCATTCATTGTTTTCAAAGTGTCATGATATGTTTGGTACAATTGGAACAAATTTCCCATTTGTTTCAACTGTACCAAAATTACCATACTTGTGAGATTTTGTCATGTTTGGATGGTACAGTCGGAACAAATGGGCAAATTTGTTCTGACTGCACCAACTATCTAGAGTATAACTTTTAATATTGTAACAGTAAATATGGAAGGTTTGTTTATGTATGTTTGGTACAGTTGGAACAACTGATTTCAGTTGTGCCAACTGTACCAAGATTCATTGACTGAATTCGGATTTGTTTACCTGTTCGACATCGTTGTGCTTGCATGTGTGTGTTTGGTGCATTTGGAACAACTGAAAGTACTACTACTAGTAAAATAAAAGGACAATTCTAGATTTTGATGGACTTCAGTAATAAAAAGACAATTCTACATTTACTACTAATATTAACGATCATATACAACCCCCATGCTTAATACACCCCACAAACTCCCACATTGTATCAAAATGTAAACTATACAAACACTGTTTCAAAAATATAAACTGTTCAATACTTAGACTATGCATCATTTAGATTTGCTTCCTCGTCAACCCCTTCCTCTTCTTCTTCATCTGCTACAGGTTCCATAGGCTCAAAGGTACTTTCTGGCTCGAATGTACTTGCATCGGTGCTGAATTTATAGATTGTTTCCGCCATTTTACCACAAAATATTTTTACCTCAGCTTTGGTCATGCGCTTTTTTCGGTATCTTCCTGTCAGCATCATCTCAGCATACTTCACAGCTAGAGCTCCACAGCTGAAGTTGTCTACCTGTCTCAAATGATTCGTTCCATCAGTTGGGAACGAATAGATCCACTCCGTGTACTTGGGCTGAATGCTCTTCCCTCTGTAGTAGTCAATCATTTTCAGGAGTTGTGGGAGCAGCCTGCACAGTGGTACGAAGACTTCTTAGCGTATGCTGTAATGTTTTTTGTCAAATATATGCTGATTTGAGTCATAGATGATGACTTCCTGCTGCATGAAATCTACCAAGCAAGTGGCCCAGTGCATGTTGAAGTGAGCGACCACTATGACTTGACATGATCAATGAAAATCACAACCACATCAGTTACACACATTCAGAAAAACAAGCAAGTGGAACTATCTTTTGGTACTTTTGGCACAAATATATTCATTTGTGCCAAGAGTACCAAATGAATCCACATTATACTTTGCATGCACACCAAGACAGGTAAAATCAAACTGGAATTATCATGAACTCTGTTGGAATAGTTGGAACAAATTTACTCATTTGTTCCAACTGTGCCAACAAGCTAACAAACAATCAAACAAACAAGTTGCATTTAGTACTATTTCTGTTGGAACAGTTGGAACAAATTTACCCATTTGTTCCAACTGTTCCAAGAGGCTAGCTATCATTCAAACTAACAAATTTACCCACTTGGTGAATAACTAACCTTCTTCAAGTCCTTCCATTTCTTCAGAAACTTCCCCCATCTTGGATACTGGCCCTCAGCATACATGCGCAGCATTTTCATCTCATCGTCCGGTACAACCTCCTCAGTTTGTTGGCTATAGATGGTGCCTTCTGGGTCCGTTCCATGCATTTGCTTCCATATGTAGTGTATGACGGTCTATGCATTATGAGATTATCAGATGTCATTTACTTGATTATTATAAATTGAAAGTTTGATAAATCTTGTTCAACTTACCATGAAATCTGAGCTTGTGATACCAATGTCGGCATCGATGTCACCAGCTTTAAGTCCAGCAAGTTCCAGCTTTGATGCTATCACAGCAAGGTATGAGCCTATGTGATCATTGTCAATCATTTTATCCATGTCTCTGAGATCCTCAAACCATTGTCTTCGCACCAAATACGCCAAGCCAACGTTTCTCCTGCACATACCAATGCATATGAATAAGAATATTAATGAGAATTCAATCGTAATATTTAATCACTTACTCTTCTTCATTGCTCTTTATAAACAATTTGAAGTCTGTTCCCCTGATGTCTTTAGGTAGGAATGGGCTTTTACAGGCTGCAGACGGAAGCTTTTTCCTGATTGGCCTTGTTCGCACTATTTTCTCAGCCTCCAACGTGGGTTTTTCTGCATGTTGTGCCGGTTGTGACGCTTCTGGTGGTTGTTGTGATGTCGTTGCTTGTGTTGCATTGGCTGAAGGTGGTGTTCCCCACGTGTGGTGGTAGAATCTCCGTTCATTTTCGATGTAGGCTTCCCATTCAGCAGTGCTCTGGTGTGTTTGTTCCAACTGTGCCAACCCAGCATATGCATTATGATACCAAACATCTAGAGGAGCATCATGACATAATCTTTAAACAATTGGAAGCTTGGTACAGTTGGAAGAATTGGAATCAGTTGTTCCAAATGTACCAACACACACACATGCAAACACATGGAAATGTTGAACAAGTAAACACATACAAATTCACAATTGGAAGCTTGGTACAGTTGGAACAACTGGAATCAGTTGTTCCAAATGCACCTGACCACACACATGGATGCAAACAATGAGTCAATGTGTGGTACAATTGGAACATCTGAAAGTCAGTTGTTCCAACTGTACCAAAAAACACACACATGCATGCACATAAAATATCGAACAAGTAGTCAATCGAAGTAATATTTTTACCTGAGTTGGTGGATGATATGGCTGTCCTCGTTGCATTCTGGCCATGACGCAGTCGGGCTATGTCGTTGATGAGTTGTCCACGATCGAAATGTGCAGCAAATTCTATACACACTTGCTTTGCTGCACGATCTCGGACTCTATCAATGAACTCCTTCATCTGTGCACTGGTGAATGAGATGATAGGCTGTTCCTGCTGAGTTCCATCGCCTTCATCCAGTCTCTCCTCATTTCTCTCCAACCGTGGTCATTTGGGTGCATATCTATACCATGCTGCCAATCCTTTCGCTCTTCTTATGTTTCCCTCGGCAAGTTTATCAAACTTGAACTCGAATGGCATGCCTCGTTTCTCAACAGATTCCCAGTTCTTGTGTCTCTTTTCCTCAGTGGTTGGCACCAGTGGCCAACAAACCTGCCAAAAATCATGATATGTTATGTATATACTATATATTAAGGTGCAGAGAACATAAAAATGGTATTATTAAGCATTTTTACCTATCTGCATGTTTGTACATTAGCGTAATTTCTTGGGTATGTGAACCTCAGCATACGTGGAAATGATTTATATCGCAGTGTTCCTCCGATATCCTTTCCCACTTTGGGCAAGACACTGTATATCCAAGCCTGATAGAGAACAGATGGAGTTATTTAACTTTTATTGCAAAACTAAACAGTAAGAATTTAACGATAACTTACCAAAAAGCCAATACAGTTCCCTGAATTGATATGATATGCTCGACTTTTGTCTTCGTCAGCCAAAATGCACTTTAGACTGTCAATAGCGCTTACTGTCATTTGGTATGACATGCTTCCCCATGGGAATTCCTCCCATGCTTCTTTGTCCTCCACGAGCACCCACAGCCAATCCGGAATCGTGTGACTCGATGCATCGTACCCAAATAACATATCAGCCACTATTAGTATTTTTGCAGCCTTGACGTAGTCTTCGGGGTCTTCACCCAATTCCCTTACTGTAAACCTCTCCCTCAAATCATTGGGGGTAGTGTCATTCCTCCCCATGAGCCTGTGATAAAACGATCCTTTACGGGGGTTGTGATTTACATATGGATCAAAGCTGCTCGATCCGAATCTCAGTCTCGTCATCAGAAAGTACTCAACCCTAGAAAACTTAACCACCCGACCTTCTTCCACTTCAAAGTAGAGAGCTGTTTGATCTTGCTCCGGTTCTCCCCTCACTTGTCTTGATATCATGTAATGCAGAGCTTTGCCCGACCGCCATATGTGTGCCGGTAGTCTCAAGAAATCACCCAAAGCGGAATCCATTAACTCATTCAATGATCCTGTACCTTCTAACACTTCTCGTATTATTTCAACGGCGTTCTCCTTCCCCTTCACAGCCACCTTGTGATACACATCGATCAAATCGGGGCGTTTCAAGCACCATCTTACATGCATTCGGAAAATAGAAAACATATGAGGCTCGGTTTAGTAAACAACAAGCAAATATATTCATTTGTGCCAAAAAGTACCAAATGAATCTACATTATACTTTGCATGCACACCAAGACAGGTGAAATCAAATTGGAATTATCATGAACTCTGTTGGAACAGTTGGAACAAATAGGCAAATTTGTTCCAACTGTTCCAACAAGCTAACTAACATTCAAATAGGTTGCATTTAGTACTAATTATGTTGGAACACTTGGAACAAATGGGCAAATTTGTTCCAACTGCTCCAATAAGCTAACTAACAATCAAACAGGGTGCATTTAGTACTAATTCTGTTGGAACAGTTGGAACAAATGGGTAAATTTGTTCCAACTGTAGCAAACTGTTCCAACAAGCTAGCTATATTTATTTCTGGAAAAATAATCGTGAATTAGATGAACTATAGCAATCATTCTGCATAGAAATCATATCTAACATCATTTACAATGCTAAAAATCGAGATCTAAACCTAATTTCACATCTACAAATGCATAACATGAACCATGAACCAACAATGAAAATAGGTTTGAGTTTAGATACTACCTCGGCTGGAATTTTCTCTGGTTCGTAGGATTCTTCTGCATTCCCGGCGTCGCCGACATCCCTACCGTTGTCGGCATTCTCTGTGTCGTCGGCATTCTCTGTGTTGCCGGCATTCTCAGCGCCGCCGGTATTCTCATTAGCCTGAGTTGTCACTGCAGTTGATGGCACAGAAATCATAGAAATTGTTGGTTGCACGAAATCATCAGAAGATTGAGATGCTTCTTCACCATCTCTTCTATTGATTTCCTTACAGATGTCCATCACATCTTCGGGTAATACAGATGCGGCATCTGCAGCCGCCCTTGATACCTGAGATGCACGAGATTTACTGGATCGACGCGTCATATTGGCTGAAACGAATGAAGGCGGAGAAGAAGAATAAGAAGAAGAAGTCGGATAGGATGAAGAAGATGGATGAGAATTTGGGGGAAGAATTGTAAAAGTGAATTAGGTTAGGGTATTTTGTTTAGACCCACTTACCCGAAACCCAAACCCAAACCCTTGCAGCCGACCCGAATCTGAGAACCCAACCCGCGCCCCAACCCGAATCCAGCCCGATCAACTTAAAAAGCCCCAACCCGAAGCCCAGATGGCTATAATTTGGATTTTCAAAATGCATGGGCCAAAAATTGAGGTAAATGGCCCAATATGGCTATCTCATAAGTGTACTCTAAATTTTGTTCATCTTTAAATCTTCTTATTTTCACCAAGAACACCAAGAACACATACTCATATCTTCAAGTTTTCACCAAGAACACCTAGAACACACACTCACATCTTCAAACTCACTTCTTCGATTTTCATACATATACATATCTAAAAATTTATTTTCTTCATCTCTTAAAACATCAAATACTCAAATTTCATTATAAACATAACCATATCATCAACATCATCAAAATCATCAAAAATCATAATTCTTCCTACACACATATTCATCAATTTTCTTCAAGGAATTAGCAAAATAATTCAAATCCATAACTCAATCATATTATCATGCTCATAACATACTCATAAACATAATCAAATCATCAAACAACAATTAAATCAAATTCTCCTAATTTTATCCCTAATTTTCGGTTTCACTAGAAAATAGGGCAAACAAGTTTTTCTCATTCTTTCATGCATATAAATCACTCTAATCATCATCATAAACACATATAGGATCAAGAAATCATCAAGATTAATTTTTTCTTCTTTTTCTTCCTTATTCTCATCTTCAACTCAAATTTTTAAAGGATTATTTTTCTTTTCTTTTCTCTCTTAATTCTTGATTCCTATATGAATCTTAGGGTTTGTACTTCTTATTATATACTCATATTATCATCATCAATCATCCTAGTTTGCCTCAACATAATTTAAACATGCATTTTTCTTTTCTTCTCTTTAGGACTCATACATTTACATATATACATAGCTTAGATAAAAATCATACTTTTAAGGAAATTAAATCGAACTTCTCCTCTCTTGAAGCTCTTGATCGATGGTGAAAGGGAAGAGATGAACTCAAAGATTAACTTGGATTTTCATGGAGGAATCCTTGTGATTTTCATTTCTAGACCTCAAGAAAATAAATAAGGATTAATCACCTCTCTTAGGGCTAAGTGCCGAAAAAATTAAAGAAAGAGAGGGAGATGATTTTGATCTTGAAATAATCATCAAGCTTTGAAGAATAGATTACCTTCTTGGATTAAGGTTGAAGATTGAAGATGATGATGATCTTGAAGCTTAAAACTTAAGCTTCCATGGAGTTTTTCTTCTTGTATTTACATATGGGTGTGTACGGTGGAGAGAGGGAAGGAGAGAAGAGAAAGTGTTGCTTCTTTCCTTCTTGTTCACGGTGGAGAGAGAGTAGAGAGATGAGAGAATATTGTTTAACTCTTAGCTAGAAAGAAAATGAAATGGTGAATAGATTAAATGAATGTAATGACGGAATAGATAATATCTATTGACTAACTAAGAGAGAATCTCATTAATGAGAGAGAAGGGAGGCATGTCGGCCAAGAGATAGGGATGGAGAGAAAAATAAATAAATATCTCACTTTAATTGGTATAATTTTCCCCGGAAGAAAAAGTTTTCCGGTAGAATATATCCGTATTATTTCGTTTATCTCTCAAATGACTTAAAACCCTCCTCGACTCTTTCTCGACGTCCAATTTCACTCTAACTCGTCTCATTCTTCACCAAGTAAATCAAGGAATCTAAATACCAAATTTTTTTCAGATCAAAATTCCAAGTAACGAAGAAAATCTTAAAAACTGCTCGGCTAATTATGCCGTTAAGCAATTATTTTTAAAACTTCTCTCAAACGATCTCGGAAAATTCTCCGACATATTTCAAAAGTTTTAGCTAAATTCAAAAGACACTAATTAGACTAAATTCGGAGTCCGTCGGTGAATAGTGATTTCTCGGTTTTCATTACTATTTACTGAAAAGTAAAAGTTCTCAGAATTCTCCGAAATTCATACTTATGCTTAATCTAATATAATAAGGCTTAATCAATGTGTCACAGCTCCAAATCCCGAGGGACGGCAGAAGTCGGGGTGCGACTGGGGTTGAATTAAAGAAGCGGGGAAGAAGGGGGCTAACTGACTAAACATACATGAAAAGGCATCGACAAAACATAAACAAGACTGAAATATAAAAGAAAGAGTTAATCCCTAAGGATTACTCGACCAAAAGAACAAAAAGAAGCTAAGTTCATATTACAGACTTAGACTACAAAGTATTGTCCAAAAGTACATCTCAAAAAGAAATACAGAGTTTGGCAGCGGAAGGGTTCTAACTAAGCATCCTATCCTTTAACTCAACATCAACCGTCGCCGCTCACCGTCGCTTCAACCTACACATTTAGAAAACAATACAGGGCTAAGTACAAACGTACTTAGTGGGCACGATGCCTAAATCATAATCATAAATATAGATATATATGGCATTTTATAAACGTAGCACATCGGAGTTTCGTTGAAAGAATCCGTGTCTACTAAACATTTTCTGACTTTTTCTCATAAATCACTCGCGCGAGCATTTTCTGACTAATGTTACGTTCAATCTTGACCAATTCTAATTCACCGTAGCTGGTACCCCTCAACAGGATATCACATACACCACAGGTTACAAAGTGCACTAACTCTGGAAAGCACTTAGCAGCTAACTCAGAGCCGATCGTTAGTTAATCTAAAAAGACTAACTCTAAATCTGGAAAACATGAATGTTGACTCAGATAGGTACAAGAGAACTCACATAAAACATAAAACAGTTCATGCCATAATATCACTTTGAAAACACAGATATCAAAGCGATAAAGAAAGATTTTTCGAGCATTGCTCGTTTTATTTGTATATAAAAGCCCACCTTGACTTACAATACTTAAAACAAACGCTTCCAACTTCGGATCTTCTGTCCTTTCTCTACAGTTAGCTTCCTCCTTCATCGTAAAATAAACATACTTAAAAACGGGTTGAAAAGGATAATCGATTAAAGAGAATCGAAGAAGGTTTTAGTTGTTTCATTCTTTAGGCATTTGCACGCTTACTAGATTCGTTTTACTTAAACGGGAAACGAGACTTGTACTAATCTCGTTTAGAACTCGGAAGATCTCATACTCGACTCTCGGGTCAGTAGAGAAGGTAGTCGATATCTTAATACGACTTTAAAGAATAAAAGAAACTAAGTTGGAAAGAATCAACTTAGGCGATTTACGTTTTAGTTCATTTCACGACTTATGAAAAATCTCACTTAACTACTTCTTTAATTAAAGGATAAGAGATAAGATCTCGACTGGTTTTCATTATACAAGGTCCTATACTTGACTCTAGGGTCAGAAGAGAGATGTTCGCTAGATAAAACGGCTTAAACGATCGAAAGAAACTAAGTTGTGAATTAAACAACTTAGAAAACAAGAAACTGAAATTTTCACTGCGCAGTCCAGTAACTCTGGATGCTGTCCAGAACGGAGGATTTGGAAACAGGGGGTGAGCCCTGTACCATTATAAAGCTTAGGAAGTCTAGTTCGCGCTCCAATTTACGGATCACAAATCCGATAAACGAGCTGGAAGTTATTACAGTTTCCGTCGAGGGTCGTATAACTGCCGCGAAAACCCTAATTGCTTGATAGGTTCGACGTATAACGTCTTAGGTTCGTTCTAAGCTCTCGTATTCAATTTTTTTTAGAAACTGGACTCTCAAGGCAGTCATCGCGTATCTCCATATGTGACAAACTCCTTCTCAAAACTCGCTCAAAAGCACGACGTTCTATACGCCGGATTTCAACTAACAAGTACTAAACCAACAAAACTTCAAAACGCGTTCTAATTCTCGACTATAACTATAGCCCATATTATATCAAATCGAAAGCTTATGACATCAACTAGAAAGTTGTTCTAAATTTCATTATAAACAATAATATCAAATTAGAATTTCCATCTGACTTCTCGATTATTAGATACAACTAAATGTTGGTCTCTTATGCGATTTTCAAAAGTTGTCGGATTTTATTCAAATTTTACGACGTTAACCTACGTCTAACGTGAATCATTTTCATGCATGCAAACATATCATAACATCATTATACTTCAACTTATAAAGTGATCTTTATCTCTTATGTTTCATTAAGCATTTTTAGAAAATTCTCAATTAAGTTCTATTAATCAACTAACATGATTTGCAACTATATTCCATTAACAATTCATCACTTAACATCAATACATGAAAACCCCTAATCACTTAATAAATTTTTGTTTTTATACATATGTTAAGGAGATGATTTTCTTCCCCAATTAACTACATTTATTTACTAATCAACCTCTTATATCATCCATTAATCAATTGCAATTCCATTATCAATTAACATACAAAAATCCCCAAATTTAATTCAAAACCCTAATTGAAAATTTACAAACACATAGGGCTTTCAATTCCTTTTCATTCTAATTACTAAATAAACATCTACTAAGCATGAATCAACCATCAAAAGAAGAAGAACAAAAATCCTACAAACATGCATGAATTTTCGGTATTAACACAAGTTTTAGGGTTCTTGGTTTTGATCATTTTTAATCCATAATTATCCAATCTAACACATCTAATTTCATTATTCCAAGATCAATACATCTATATCACCACTTCTAATATTTCGATCAAAAGGAAAAATAAAAAGAAAAGAAAACTAATTGGATAGAATTGTGGAGGATAGAAATACCTTAAGATTTAACAAAGGATGTAGAAGGTTTTGTTGGATGATTGAGGACTTGTGTGGTTTCTTCTTCAAGAAATTTAAGGTCTCTTCAATGAAGGTGAAGAAAGAAGATGAAGAAGATGAAGATTGGGGGGAGAGAGAGAGTTGCCGAGAGAGAGTGAGAGATGGAGAGAAAATGGTTTTTTTTACTTGTGTGATATGATGAACTTGTTGAAAAACATCAAAAGTATAGGTTAAGGTGTCATTAAACTAAACAAGGTCAACATGCATGTCTCCACCAAGGAGATGAGGTGTCGGCTGTCCATGCAGATTTTTGGAGGGTTACGGTTTTTCCGGCGCGATCCGACGTTACGGAAAAATGAACGACGAAAAATGTTGCTCGGTACAAAATCGTCGTAATTCGATTTGACCTTAAATTCTAACGTATGAACTTAATTGGAAAATAAAATTACAAAATTTATTTGGACATAAACTCAGGACGATATAGTCCGAGTTTTGTCCGGAAAAACATAAAAACGAACTTTCTCGGCGTGTTCGTATCGTAAATTCGTGATTATAAAAATTAGACGGTTTTCCGTTCTAAGATTACGAACTAAAAAACTTTTCGTACGCGCTAACCCTAAATACAGTAGTCGTCTAGCTGACTTCTGTAATTTATTTTTAATAACGGATTCGACCGTTAGCTTTAGAATTCAAAAATTGTAAGCTTAGGCGTGCAAAGCCATTTATTTAATTAACTTTAATTTTTTTTAGAACGTAAGAAATTTTACGGGGCATCACATCCTACCCCCCTTATGAAAAATTTCGTCTCGAAATTTGCTTACCTTCTGCAAAAAGATGAGGATATCGCTCCTTCATCTTCTCCTCGAGTTCCCACGTGACTTCTTCTTGCCCGTGATGGTTCCATAGCACTTTAACTATTGGTATCGATTTGGTTCTTAATTCTTGAACTTTTCTATCCAAGATCGATATCGGCTTTTCTTCATAGCTTAGGTCAGATTCAAGAACTACGTCTTGCTGACTAATGACGTGCTTAGGATTGTAAACATATTTTCTCAACTGAGAAACGTGAAAAACGTTATAAACGCTTCCTAGACTTGGCGGTAAGGCCAATCTATACGCAACTGATCCTATTCTCTCGAGGATTTCATAAGGTCCTATAAACCTGGGTCTTAGCTTACCCTTAACTCCGAACCTAAGGATTCCTTTGGTCGGGGATATCTTAAGAAAAACTTTATCTCCTATTTCAAACTCAAGGTTGGTTCGACGATCGTCGGCATACGACTTCTGTCGGCTCTGGGCCTCTTTCATTCTATCTCGAATCTGTCGAACTATCTCGATCATCTCATTGATCGCATCTGGGCCTAGGTTCTTTCTCTCACCTACTTCGTCCCAATAAAGCGGTGATCTACATTTTCTCCCATACAAAGCCTCAAACGGTGCCATTCCTATCGTGGCCTGATAGCTATTGTTGTAGGCGAATTCAACTAGGTGTAGAATTTCTTCCCAATTCGCGCCTCGGTCCAAAACCACTGTTCTTAACATATCGACCAAAATCTGAATCGTTCTTTCTGACTGTCCATCTGTCTGTGGGTGAAAAGCTGTACTGAAATTTAGCTCTGTTCCCAACTCTTTCTGCATCGTAATCCCAAATCTCGAAGTAAACTTAGCATCTCTGTCTGATATTATAACCTTCGGTATTCCATGTAGACGTAGAATCTCTCTGACATACAACTGAGCCAGTCTCTCTGATCCATATGTAGTCTTAATTGGTAAGAAGTGAGCTGACTTCGTAAGTCTATCAATTATCACCCAAATTGCTGTGTTTCCTCTTCTCGACTTAGGCAAGCCTGTGACAAAGTCGATAGCTATGCCTTCCCATTTCCAATCTGGGACATCCAATGGTTGTAGCAATCCATATGGTCGTCGATGTAAAGCCTTAACTTGTTGACATGCTAGGCATCTTTCTATAAATGAGGCAATGTCTCGTTTCATTCCATTCCACCAAAAGTTTCTTCTCAAATCTTGGTACATTTTCGTACTTCCTGGATGTGCTGTGTAAGGCGTATCGTGAGCCTCACTCAAGATTTCGTTCTTCAATTTGTTGTCGTTGTCGGGAATACAAATCCTGCCTTCGTAAAGTATTGCATTGTCTGGAGCCTCAGAATATCCTTCTGGCTTATCTGTCCTTATCCTTACTCGTAACTTTTCCATTGACTCGTCTTTTCTTTGAGCACTAATGATCCTTTCTCTCAAATCTGGTGTAGCCTCTAATGCTGCTATTTGACTTGTTATCGTTGCTGACGTGTCAAGCACTCTGATATCCATCTTCTCGAATTCTCGTACTAAGGTTTCTTCTTCTACGAAAAGACATCCTAACTTCGTTGGAGCCTTGCGACTCAATGCGTCTGCTACCACATTAGCCTTTCCTGGATGGTAGTTAATTCCACAGTCATAATCTTTGACTAGTTCGAGCCATCATCTTTGTCTCATGTTCAGTTCTTTTTGCTCGAAAAAGTACTTCAGGCTCTTGTGATCGGTGAATATCTCAACTCTTACACCATAGAGATGGTGTCTCCAAATCTTTAGCGCATGCACTACGGCTGCAAGTTCTAAATCATGGGTTGGGTACTCAACTTCGTGGGGTCGAAGTTGTCGTGAAGCATAAGCTATCACTCGTCCGTCTTGCATCAAGACACAACCTAATCCATTTTTCGATGCGTCAGTATAAACCACATATTCTTTGTTTGCGTCTGGAAGTGCTAGCACTGGCGCTGTAGTTAACTTTTCCTTAAGAGTTTGGAAACTCTTCTCGCACTCATCTGTCCACTTAAACTTGGTATCCTTCCTGAGTAGCTGCGTCATCGGGCGAGTGATTGTAGAAAATCCCTCGATAAATCTTCTGTAATAACCAGCTAATCCCAAGAAACTTCTGATCTCATTCTGACTTGTTGGTGCCTTCCAGTTGTACACTGCTTCTACTTTGGCTGGATCCACCTTGATTCCTTCTATCGATACTATGTGTCCAAGGAACATTACTTTCTTCAGCCAAAATTCGCACTTACTGAACTTGGCATAGAGTTTCTCAGCTCTTAGTGTTTCCAACACTATCCGTAGATGTTCCTCATGCTCCGTCTCATTTTTAGAGTAAATGAGGATGTCGTCGATGAATACTTGAAATAATTTGTCCAAGTAGGGGTGGAAGACTCTGTTCATAAGGTCCATGAATACGGCTGGAGCGTTGGTCAAACCAAATGGCATTACTAAAAATTCGTAGTGGCCATATCGAGTTCTAAAAGCGGTCTTCGGTACATCCTCTGGTTTGATCTTGAGCTGATGATACCCTGACCTCAAATCTATCTTGGAAGAGACTCCTGCACCCTTAAGCTGATCGAACAGATCCTCGATCCTTGGCAAAGGATATTTGTTCTTGAGAGTGATCTTGTTCAGTTCTCGGTAATCGATGCACATTCTCATCGATCCGTCCTTTTTTCTAACAAATAGCACGGGTGCTCCCCAAGGTGAAACGCTTGGCCTGATAAAACCAAGGTCTAGTAATTCCTGTAATTGGATTTTGAGCTCTTCCAGTTCATTCGGTGCCATTCTGTAAGGGGCTTTAGACTTAGGGGCTGCTCCTGGTTCTAAATCGATCGTAAAGTCCACATGACGATCTGGTGGCAATCCTGGTAGTACTTCTGGAAAAACATCTTCATATTCGTTCACGACTTTTACGTCCTGAATGGTCTTCTCGGCTCCTGGTTCTCCAACTAGGTACACAAGATAGGCTGTGGTACCTTTCTTTTTCATGAGTTTTGTAGCTTGAAGGGCCGATATGATTGGTACACCTCTACCCATTGAAATTCCGTGGAATTCGGTTGGTTCTTTACCCGGCGGCTGAAAAGAAATTTTTCTCTCGTTGCAGAGAGTCGTGGCGTAATTTTCTGACAACCAATCCATTCCTAGGATTATATCTACGTCCCACATTATCATAACATTTAGGTTGTTTGCTATAATCTTATGAATTCCGATTTCTAGTTCTAGGTTAGAGCAAACATGCGTGGAAGTAGTGATCTCTCCTGAAGGTGTGGCTACTCTCATAGATTGTGTAGCTCTTACAGGTCTGATGTCTAAGTTATCAGCAAATGAGCCAGCAATGAAAGAATGCGACGCGCCAGTATCAAACAGTATCTTAATGGGGATATTATGGAGTTTTCCCATACCTGCTAGATTGCCTTTTCCTTTGCGCTGACCGCTTTGTTTGATAGCGCATGTCCTCGCATTCTGTTGTTGCTGTGCATGCTGCTGAAACTGTTGCTGGTTCATATGCGGCTGCTGCGGCTGTGCTTGGATGGCTCGGAGAGGTACTGCTTGAAGCGGTTTAGGGCAGTCCTTTTTCATGTGCCCCTTCTGTCCACAGTTGAAACAGTTGGGGGTACCTATCTGGCAGACTCCAGGATGGGCTCGGTTGCACTTCGGGCAGACAGGGATGGTAACCCTCCCTGGGTTATTCGCTCCCTGGTTAAAATTCCTCTGTTGCCCTTGCGGCTGGTTTAACTGATTATTGCCCTTCCACAGCAAGTTCTGCCTGTTCCCCTGAATGAACAACCCCGATTGGTTGTTTCCCTGCCACGGCTTCTTGCCACTGTTGTTGTTGTTGGTAGGTTGCTGATAGCCTCTTTTCTGTCCTCCCTGATTGTTGTAGCCCTGATTGTATCCTCCGCTATCTCCTCCGTTCCATTTTCTTTTCCCTTGGTAGTTGCTACTGTTGTTGTTGTAGTAGCCTCGATTCTGACTCTGCGCTGGTGCTGACGCAGTTGGTACAATCTTTTTCTCGTCAGGCACGACAGCCTCCATTTCCAGTGCTCTTCCCAGTATGTCTGAGTAACCTAGTCCTCCATGACTAGCCAAAGCGATTCCCAATTCATGACGTAAACCTCCCTGAAATTTCCTTGATAACTTCTCTTCAGTGTCGACCAATGTCGGTGCATACCTCATCAACTCGCAGAACTTGACATCATATTCCGTCACAGTCAATTTTCCCTGCTTCAGATTATAAAATTCAGCCTCTTTCTGTGCTCTATACGTCTTGGGGACATATTTGTCAAAGAAAATCTCCTTAAATTCTTCCCACGAAAAACGAGCCAGATGCTCAGCAGGTATCACCTTCTGTCTTGCTTCCCACCAGTAATCTGCCGATCCCGTCAGTTGGAATGCGACACACAACATTCTCTCCTCATCAGTGCATCTGAGGAGTTTGAAAAACTTTCTCAGTCGACCTCACCCATAGCTCAGCATCGCTAGGGCTACCAGTTCCATTGAACATTGGAGGGTTCCTTTTGAGGAAGAGATCCTCAATATCTCTACGGGGCGGTGGTGAAGGTGGTGGTGATGGTGACGGGGGTGGAGATGGGGATGGAGTGATATTCCACTCATATTCCTGTTCTTGGTTATTTTCTGGCTGACGTCCACCACGTCCTCTCGGCCTTCCAGGTCTTCGACCTCTCCTGTTGTTAACATTTCTTGGCGGCATTTTCTTTAGTCTAGAGAAGAATTGAAAATTCTCATTAGTTTCCTTCTAGTTAATTACACTTAACACTTACTAGCTCGTTCTCGACTTAATCAAATTCATGGGACAACATATCGAACATAGCTTCGACATCATTTCATTAATCTTTTAACTTTCGAGTTAAACTCATTTCCTCGTTACACGAGTTCATTTAACATTCTAATTTTTTTATTACTCGATTCATAAGAAATTTTACTTGATTAAAAACCCTCTTTCGGGTCATATATATATATATATACCCAAAAAGAATATTACTTTTGCCTCTAACGAGGACTTATACAAAAGGGTTAGACTACTATTAATCTAAACTAGGCTGACTGCCTACTATTTACTTGGTGCACTAACAAACTGCACTCCGCATCTACTAGAGTACTAGAACGGAAACGATTCATAAAATTTCGTATCCGCTAGAGTACTACAAAAATTAACTAGTTACTGATCCGACTCTATACAGGACAAAAGCTACCACTACTACTGATATTTACCATATCTATAAAGCACTGCCTAACTAAACTGTAGAAGAAAACCAAAAACTACTCCGAAGTCTGCAAAATTCTAACAACCCTCCCCTGGGTCCTCCTCAGGGTCCTCCTCCGGGTCCTCCTCCAGATCCTCCTCCTCAGACTCCGAACCAAAAACCAACTCGAGTGCCTGGTCCACCCTCAGAGTAGAACCGTCATCAAGTGTAAGCAGGGTGGGTGAGGGTGCCTCAGAAACAGTCTCCTCTAAGTCGGAGACCAAGTAGTCCTCACTGATCCTTCTCGCACGCTTCTTCAGGGGAAGAAGGTGCTCGGGAACTGAACCTGAACCTGAACCCGACTCGTACTCCTCCCTAGAACGGACCCTGGATGGTCCTGCCTCCATCTGCTCTCGGGCTACTCTCCACTTCGCGCAGATCTCCTCGAGTGGCATAAGTGGAGAAGGCAACTCTAACATAGCGGCGAGCTCCGCGTCGATCTCTCGGTAGTCTGGTCCCTCTCTGTACAGTCTCGTCTCCAACGGTCCCCTGACTCTAACACAAACGTCTGGCACAAACGGTGAAGATAACCCCAACAGCGCGGCTGTCTCAGCGTCAACCTCTACAAAACCCGGGCCTGGGATCAACTCCTCAATCTGCTGTGCAGCCGGTGGTGACTCTGGTGGAACTACCGTCTCCTCGTCCTCCTCTGGCTGCTCCAACTCAGCCTCAGGCTCCTCCTCTAGTACACCGTCTGGTGGCAACTCTAACAACTCTAAGAACTCCGGGTCTAAGTCAAGCTCCTCAAGTTCTGTCTCGGCTGGAAAGTGACTGTAGGGGATGTGTGGCTCTAATGGAAGGGGAAGCATATATCTGCTCTCAAAGAAACGCATGTGCGCACACAGGGCAAATCCGGCGTAGTTGCCGGTCGGCTCCGTGTCGTCGCCGAAAATCCCCAAGAAGTACCAAGCTGCACGGTGCGTCCATCCGCGCCACTCGTCCGGTAGGTGCACAATCAAGTCTAATATCGCCTGACTCTCCTTGATCAGGTGTCTCACTGGGTAGTAGGCCAAAGAAAAATTACTGACAATCTGTCCCACATCCTCTTCTCCGTAGTCTACCTCAAACTCATAGTACTCATCCTGCAACATGTCGACTATGGTGCGCTCGCACTCTATCAACGGCCGACTCTTCCAAGCCGTGACACGAGTCCTAGCCATCCTACAAAAGTTTTAACGTAACACGGATCAGTAACAGGTAGGAAAAGAAAATAACTTATCTTAACGAAAACATAAATTACAAAATATTCCTTATTCAATTGTAACATCAACACTTAAGTCAACCACTTATTAAGACTTCTAGCAATTCAAGAAATTGCACTCAACAACATATATATATTTATATACATAAAATTAAATATTTTATTTTCATTCTTTTCCTTTCACCATATTATTACTCATTTTAATTCTTCTATTTCTTTTATTTCTTAACTTATTAACTCTTAACGACTTTCACTTATTAAAACAAAGTATTTTTACTTCGTTCATGTTACTTATTCAAAAGTAACATCCATTTTCAAAAGAATTTATCGCTTACGACTCTTGATATTCGTACTAATTGTAGTCGTCGCTCAAGACGAAAATATGGAATTTAATTCCATAAAAAGAAAAAGAAATATAACTTAAGAACAATTTCCTGGAAAACTAAGTTCCAGTTGTCGTCTCGTTTATATCTTTCTTAACTCGAAGCCGAAAGCTTCTCAAACGTCTAATCGCTCCCTTCTTTTACTAACACGATTTATTACATTATTTTTATTCATTTTATCTCTTTTTCCTCGCAGGAAATTCTTAGACGACAAGTTCAATTTTGTCGAATCTTTATTCATATCACTAAGCGCACGTGACATTCATCAGAGGAAGCCCTTCTCACGTTAGGGATCTCCTTTCGAAATCATTTCAAAACAACGTTTCTTAAAAACGTCTAAGTTCTCGAAGAATCGGAAAGTTCTTAGGTTCCTCGTCTACGTTCTCATTGAACCGGGAAAATTCCCTAAAATCCGTCTATATTCTCGTATCCGCATACTTTTTAATAAAAAAAAAGAAATTATTGCGCAAATATTTTCACATAAGATAGTACTTGTACTATCGCATAATCATGTAAGTATAAAAATTATATTTCTATAAAATTCTCATTTTTAAAACACAACTCATTCTCGTCTTCAAATTTTCATTGAATACTTGCTCATAACTTTCTTATTAAAAAGAAATCTCTTTGTAAAATTCTTTCATTTTTCCTCGTTGAGTCGACGTAGCGGGCGGTTGAGTTGACTTCTACATTCTCAATCTTAGCATCATAGTCTAACTCTTATCTCATACTTGGAAAGACGACTCTGATCCAGAGTATACACAAATACCATGTCTCATGACTTGAAAGAAGACTCGATATAGAGTACAAACAAATACTCTATATTATTTCTCGGAGAAAGACTTGTATACAAATACCACTTTATAATATTACTTGAAAGAATGACTCACACTAACTCATACTAAAAGATTGACTCAGAAGCAGAGCAGAAAATGAACACTGCTCTGATACCACTCTGTCACAGCCCCAAATCCCGAGGGACGGCAGAAGCCGGGGTGCGACTGGGGTTGGATTAAAGAAGCGGGGAAGAAGGGGGCTAACTGACTAAACATACATGAAAAGGCATCGACAAAACATAAACAAGACTTAAATATAAAAGAAAGAGTTAATCCCTAAGGATTACTCGACCAAAAGAACAAAAAGAAGCTAAGTTCATATTACAGACTTAGACTACAAAGTATTGTCCAAAAGTACATCTCAAAAAGAAATACAGAGTTTGGCAGCGGAAGGGTTCTAACTAAGCATCCTATCCTTTAACTCAACATCAACCGTCGCCGCTCACCGTCGCTTCAACCTGCACATTTAGAAAACAATGCAGGGCTAAGTACAAACGTACTTAGTGGGCACGATGCCGAAATCATAATCATAAATATAGATATATATGGCATTTTATAAACGTAGCACATCGGAGTTTTGTTGAAAGAATCCGTGTCTACTAAACATTTTCTGACTTTTTCTCATAAATCACTCGCGCGAGCATTTTCTGACTAATGTTACGTTCAATCTTGACCAATTCTAATTCACCGTGGCTGGTACCCCTCAACAGGATATCACATACACCACAGGTTACAAAGTGCACTAACTCTGGAAAGCACTTAGCAGCTAACTTAGAGCCGATCGTTAGTTAATCTAAAAAGACTAACTCTAAATCTGGAAAACATGAATGTTGACTCAGATAGGTACAAGAGAACTCACATAAAACATAAAACAGTTCATGCCATAATATCACTTTGAAAACACAGATATCAAAGCGATAAAGAAAGATTTTTCGAGCATTGCTCGTTTTATTTGTATATAAAAGCCCACCTTGATTTACAGAACTTAAAACAAACGCTTCCAACTTCGGATCTTCTGTCCTTTCTCTACAGTTGGCTTCCTCCTTCATCGTAAAATAAACATACTTAAAAACGGGTTGAAAAGGATAATCGATTAAAGAGAATTGAAGAAGGTTTTAGTTGTTTCATTCTTTAGGCATTTGCACGCTTACTAGATTCGTTTTACTTAAACGGGAAACGAGACTTGTACTAATCTCGTTTAGAACTCGGAAGATCTCATACTCGACTCTCGGGTCAGTAGAGAAGGTAGTCGATATCTTAATACGACTTTAAAGAATAAAAGAAACTAAGTTGAAAAGAATCAACTTAGGCGATTTACGTTTTAGTTCATTTCACGACTTATGAAAAATCTCACTTAACTACTTCTTTAATTAAAGGATAAGAGATAAGATCTCGACTGGTTTTCATTTTTCAAGGTCCTATGCTTGACTCTAGGGTCAGAAGAGAGATGTTCTCTAGATAAAACGGCTTAAACGTTCGAAAGAAACTAAGTTGTGAATTAAACAACTTAGAAAACAAGAAACTGAAATTTTCACTGCGCAGTCCAGTAACTCTGGATGCTGTCCAGAACGGAGGATTTGGATACAGGGGGTGAGCCCTGTACCATTAGAAAGCTTAGGAAGTCTAGTTCGCGCTCCAATTTACGGATCACAAATCCAATAAACGAGCTGGAAGTTATTACAGTTTCCGGCGAGGGTCGCAAAACTGCCGCGAAAACCCTAATTGCTTGATAGGTTCGACGTATAACGTCTTAGGTTCGTTCTAAGCTCTCGTATTCAATTTTTTTTAGAAACTGGACTCTCAAGGCAGTCATCGCGTATCTCCGTACGTGACAAAATCCTTCTCAAAACTCGCTCAAAAGCACAACGTTCTATACGCCGGATTTCAACTAACAAGTACTAAACCAACAAAAGTTCAAAACGCGTTCTAATTCTCGACTATAACTATAGCCCATATTATATCAACTCGAAAGCTTATGACATCAACTAGAAAGTTATTCTAAATTTCATTATAAACAATAATATCAAATTAGAATTTCCATCCGACTTCTCGATTATTAGATACAACTAAATGTTCGTCTCTTATGCGATTTTCAAAAGTTGTTGGATTTTATTCAAATTTTACGACGTTAACCTACGTCTAACGTGAATCATTTTCATGCATGCAAACATATGATAACATCATTATACTTCAACTTATAAAGTGATATTTATCTCTTATGTTTCATTAAACATTTTTAGAAAATTCTCAATTAAGTTCTATTAATCAACTAACATGATTTGCAACTATATTCCATTAACAATTCATCACTTAACATCAATACATGTAAACCCCTAATCACTTAATAAATTTCTGTTTTTATACATATGTTAAGGAGATGATTTTCTTCCCCAATTAACTACATTTATTTACTAATCAACCTCTTATATCATCCATTAATCAATTGCAATTCCATTATCAATTAACATACAAAAATCCCCAAATTCAATTCAAAACCCTAATTGAAAATTTACAAACACATAGGGCTTTCAATTCCTTTTCATTGTAATTACTAAATAAACATCTACTAAGCATGAATCAACCATCAAAAGAAGAAGAACAAAAATCCTACAAACATGCATGAATTTTCGGTATTAACACAAGTTTTAGGGTTCTTGGTTTTGATCATTTTTAATCCATAATTATCCAATCTAACACATTTAATTTCATTATTCCATGATCAATACATCTATATCATCACTTCTAATATTTCGATCAAAAGGAAAAATAAAAAGAAAAGAAAACTAATTGGATAGAATTGTGGAGGATAGAAATACCTTAAGATTTAACAAAGGATGTAGAAGGTTGTTGGGAAATTTATTAGTATAAGTTTTGATGAATTCCAAAACTGGCTGACCCCAACCGAGTAGATGTTGTCAGGACCTAATGTTAGAAGTCAGGCTCGCTGTTTGAGCAAAGTTAAGATTTTATCTTTACAGGTCTCCAGCTGAAGATGGCAACAAGAAGTCACTCAGACAGAACATCAGTTGTGAAGAAAGACAACTGAGAGTTCATTTGTTCAGATGCAAACAAGGTGAAGTCTTCAGAACATCAGTTGAAGGAAACCAACTGAGTGTTCATCAGATGAGAAAAAGTTGAAAGGAAGAGAACATCATATGAAAAGGAAATCATCTGAGGATTCAAACCCAACTGAGTTAATACAAGGAAGGCAACTGAGTGTTCAGTTTCAGAACCTCAGTTATAGAATCCGATCAAGGAGTTCATCTGTTTGAAGTTCAAAGTCAGCTGAGAGCTCGACAGATCGGAACATCAACTGAAGATCACTCAGATGAAGGTCAAGACTTTCAACTGACAAACCGAAGTTGACTGTCAAAGATTTGAATTTCAAAAGGAAGTCACATGAGGGTTTGACCGTTCAGTCATTACCCCATCTGGCCCAACACAAGGCTGTCTCAGATGGAAAGTAGAAGAGCACAGATGCCATATCGGGAAACTCTGCAGAGATGAGAGCCAAGCCATCACTTTCAACCGATCAGAGATCAACTGCTCCTCCAACGGCTAGTTGATTCTCTCCGCCTATAAATAGAGGCATTCTCTCATTCGAGAGCGACAAGAGATACAAAGATAGTCGACAAAAATTCAAGAGCCTTCTAGAGAGAAATCAAAGCAAAAAGCAAATCTGCAAAATCATCATCTAAGAGCATCAGTAGCTGAGAGTTCCAATTTGAGAGAACATTAGTAGCTGAGGGTTCCTAGAGATCGAAACTGTTTTTGATCTTAGGTTGAGTGTTTATTCGTTCAAGCCTTAGATCCAGCTCTCTTTCTAGATCGAGCTGTAGTTGGAAATCCTACCCTTTCTCACACCCTAAAAAGTGTGCTAGGACCTTACTCTTCCTGTAATTTAGTAATCAGGTCGTCAAGTACCCGCAAACTTGACTTAGGCTGTTTAGTGCCCGGAAACTAAACTGTAACGGTTGCTCAGCCCGCGTAAGCTGAGTGGATCTGTCCAGAAGAACTTGGACTGAGGTGTGTGGACTCACATCTCCCCGTGGACGTAGGAGTTCTCTCCGAACCACGTAATTCTTGTGTGTCGTGTTTATTTGTGTTCAATCTTTATTTGCACATCTCAACTGACAAACTAACCGCATACAATCTACATATTTTCACATCAACAGTTTTGGTTTTGACCAACCGTGCATAAAAGCGTGAGTTTGATTTTACGAGTACTTTTTCCACCACATTCCGCACAGCATCACTCTTCCAGCTGAGGTTGCTTACTCAGCTGTGAGATCCCAACTGAGTCCTTTTACTCAGTTGAAGTTGATTTCAAGTGTTGGATTTTTTAAAAAGTTGAAAAAATCCTAACTGATGTATTCCCCCCCCCCCCATACACCAGTAACTCGTATCGGGACCATCAAAGGTTTTGTTGGATGATTGAGGACTTGTGTGGTTTCTTCTTCAAGAACTTCAAGGTGTCTTCAATGGAGGTGAAGAAAGAACATGAAGAAGATGAAGATTGGGGGGAGAGAGAGAGTTGCCGAGAGAGAGTGAGAGATGGAGAGAAAATGGTTTTGTTTACTTGTGTGATATGATGAACTTGTTGAAAAACATGAAAAGTATAGGTTAAGGTGTCATTAAACTAAACAAGGTCAACATGCATGTCTCCACCAAGGAGATGAGGTGTCGGCTGTCCATGCAGATTTTTGGAGGGTTACGGTTTTTTCGGCGCGATCCGCGTTACGGAAAAACGAACGACGAAAAACGTTGCTCGGTACAAAATCGTCGTGATTCGATTTGACCTTAAATTCTAACGTATGAACTTAATTGGAAAATAAAATTACAAAATTTATTTTGACAAAAACTCGGGACGATATAGTCCGAGTTTTGTCCGGAAAAACATAAAAATGAACTTTCTCGGCGTGTTCGTATCGCAAATTCGTGATTATAAAAATTAGACGGTTTTCCGTTCTAAGATTACGAACTAAAAAACTTTTCGTACGCGCTAACCCTAAATACAGTAGTCGTCTAGCTGACTTCTGTAATTTATTTTTAATAACGAATTCGACTGTTAGCTTTAGAATTCAAAAATTGTAAGCTTAGGCGTGCAAAGCCATTTATTTAATTAACTTTAATTTTTTTTAGAACGTAAGAATTTTTACGGGGCATCACACAATGCATCACATACTCTATTCGAATAATCGAACCGAGAAAAATCACCTAAGAGCACGTAAGGGGTTTTTGGTAATTTTGCAAGAAAAGTTATTTTCTTGGAAATTTTTATCACTCAAAGCACATCATTAAGACATATAAATTCATTTAGTATATTTTTAAAGACTTAGAAAAATTCGGGGTATTACAGTCCTAGTGACCAAGATAGCAAAACTCAACTTTCTTAACAGGTGGAGGAGGTTTCAAGAGATAGTGACAATCAACTCCTTGTGGATCGACCCTGCACTTACTTGCTAACTATATAGTTGTGAGATTAGGCTACAAATTCATTTTGAGAGTGCGAATGACAGCCTCGTCAAAAACCACCACACACTCCCATATTAGGATGTATCCAACGTAAAAGTTTCCAAGAACGGCTTCGTTCTCGTCAAAACACCTACAAAATCGTGTTTGCACCTTGAAAAGCTCATTTGAAGCTTATTTCGAGCGTAGCTCCCGAACTTGCATTTTTTTCTAGCAATATAAATTTTTTCGATCCAAAACCACCACACACTCCCTTATTATGATGTATCTAATGTAAGAGTTTCCAAGAGAGACTTCATTCTCGTCAAAAGACATACAAAATCATGTCTGCACCTTGAAAAGCTTATTTTAAGCTCATTTCGAGTGTAGCCCCTGAACTTGCATTGTTGTCGAGAAATATAAATTTTTTCTATCCAAAACCACCACACAATCCCTTACTATGATGTATCCAACGTAAAGGTTTCTAAGAACGGCTTTGTTCTTGTCAAAACACCTGCAAAATCATCTTTACACCTTGAAAACCTCATTTGAAGCTTATTTAAAGCGTAGCACCCGATTTTGCGCTTTTCTCTAGCAATATAAATTTTCTCGATCCAAAACCACCACACACTCCCTTATTATGATGTATCCAATTTAATAGTTTATAGGAACGGTTTCTTTCTCATCAAAATACCTACAAAATCGTGTTTTCACCTTGAAAAGCTCATTTGAAGGTCATTTCGAGCGTAGCTCCCGAACTTTCATTTTTCTCGAGCAATATGAATTTTCTAGATGCAAAACTACCACACACTCCCTTCTTATGTTGTATCCAATTTAAAGGTTTCCAAGAACGACTTCGTTCTCATCAAAAATACCTACAAAATCATGTTTACACCTTGAAAAGCTCATTTTAAGTTCATTTCGAGCGTAGCTCCCAAACTTGCGCTTTTCTCTAGCAATATAAATTTTTTCGATCAAAAGCGACCACACACTCCCATATTATTATGTATTAAATGTAAGTTTCCTAGAACAGCTTCGTTCTCGTCAAAATACCTACCAAATCCTGTTTACACCTTGAAAAGCTCATTTGAAGCTCATTTCGAGCGTAGCTCCCGAACTTGCTATTTTCTTGAGCAAAATAAATTTCTTCGATCCAAAACCACCACACACTCCCTTATTATGATGTATCCAATGTAAAGGTTTCCAAGAACGGCTTCGTTCTCGTCAAAATACCTACCAAATCGTGTTTCCAAGTTGAAATGCTCATTTGAAGCTTATTTCGAGCGTAGCTCCCGAACATGCGCTTTTCTCTAGCAATATAAATTTTTTCGATCCAAAACCACCACACATTCCCTTATTATGATGTATCCAATGTAAAAGTTTCCGAGAGAGACTTAATTCTCGTCAAAATACCTACAAAATCGTGTTTGCACCTTCAAAAGCTCATTTGAAGCTCATTTCGAGCATAGCTCCCAAACTTGCACTTTTCTGGAGCAATATAAATATTTTCAATCTAAAACAACTACAGACTCTCTTATTATAATGTAAAAATATGAAAGTTTCCAAGAATGGTTTCGTTCTCAACAAAATACCTACAAAATGGTGTTCGTCCCTGGAAAAGCTCATTTGAAGCTCATTTCAAGCGTAGCTTCCGAACTTGCATTTTTCTAGAGCAATATACATTTCTAAATCCATAACCACTACACAGTCCCTTATTATGATGTATCCAATGTAAAAGTTTCTAAGAACGGTTTTATTATCATCAAAATGCCTACAAAATCATGTTTGTACCTTGAAAATCTCATTTGAAGGTCATTTCGAGCGTAGCTCCCGAACTTGCATTTTTTTCGAGCAATATAAATTTTCTAGATCCAAAACCACCACACACTCCCTTGTTATGTTGTATCCAATGTAAAAGTTTTCAAGAACAACTTCGTTCTCGTAAAAATACCTACAAAATTATGTTTGCACCATGAAAAGCTCATTTTAAGTTTATTTCGAGCGTAGCTCCCTACCTTATTATTATGTATTCAATGTAAGAGTTTCCAAGAACGGTTTCGTTGTCGTAAAAACACCTACAAAATCGTGTTTGCACATTGAAAAATTCATTTGAAGCTTATTTCGACCGTCCCTCCCGAACTTGTGCTTTTCTCTAGCAATATAAATTTTTTCGATTTAAAACCACCACACACTCCCTTATTATGATGTATCCAATGTATAAGTTTCTAAGAACGGTTTCGTTCTCGTCAAAATACCTACAAAATCATGTTTGCACCTTGAAAAGCTCATTTTAAGTTCATTTCGAGCGTAGCTCCCGAACATGCAATTTTCTCGAGCTATATAAAGTTTTTCGATCAAAAGGAACCACACACACCAATATTATTATGTATCCAATGTAAAAGTTTCCAAGAACGGTTTCGTTCTTGTCAAAATACCTAGCAATTCGTGTATGCACCTAGAAAAGCTCATTTGAAGCTCATTTTGAGGGTAGCTCCCAAGCTTGCATTTTTCGCGAGCAATATAAATTTTCTAGATCCAAAACAACCTCACACTCACTTATTACTATGTTTCAAATGTAAAAGTTTCCAAGAACAACTTCGTTCTCGTAGAAATACCTACAAAATCATGTTTGCACCTTAAAAAGTTCATTTGAAGCTCATTTCGAGCGTAGCCCCCGAACTTGCTTTGTTGTCGAGAAATATAAATTTTTTCAATACGAAACCACCACACACTCTCTTATTATGATGTATCCAATATAAAAGTTTCCAAGAAGGCTTTGTTCTTGTCAAAATGTCTACAAAATCTTGTTTGCACCTTGAAAAACTCATTTGAAGCTCATTTCGAGCATAGCCCCAAACTTGCATTGTTGTAGAGAAATATAAATTTTTTCAATCCGAAACCAGCACACATTCCCTTATTATGATGTATCCAATATAAAAATTTCCAAGAAAGGCTTCATTCTCATCAAAATACCTACAAAATCATGTTTGCACCTTGAAAAACTCATTTGAAGCTCATTTTGAGCATAGCTCCCGAACTTTGCATTTTTCTTGAGCAATACAAATTTTCTACATCCAAAATCACCACACACTCCCTTATTATGTTGTATCCATGGTAAGAGTTTCTAAGAACGATTTCGTTCTCATCAAAATACCTACAAAATCGTGTTTGCACCATGAAAAACTCATTTTAAGTTCATTTCGAGCGTAGCTCCCGAACTTGCGATTTTTTCGAGCAATATAAATTTTTTCGATCAAAAGCCACCACACACTCACATATTATTATGTTAGTTTCATTTGAAGCTCATTTCGAGCGTAGCTCCTATGCTTGCATTTTTTGCGAGTAATATAAATTTTCTAGATCCGAAACAACCTCACACTCAGTTATTACGATGTTTCAAATTTAAAAGTTTATAAGAACAGCATCGTTCTCGTCAAAATACCTTCCAAATCGTGTTTCCTACTTGAAAAGCTCATTTGAAGCTTATTTCGAGCGTAGCTCCCGACATTGCGCGTTTCTCCAGCAATATAAATTTTTCCGATCCAAAACCACCACACATTTGCTTATTATGATGTATCCAATGTAAAAGTTTCCAAGAGAGACTTAATTCTTGTCAAAATACCTTCAAAATCGTGTTTGCACCTTCAAAAGCTCATTAGAAGCTCATTTCGAGCATAACTCCCAAACTTGCACTTTTCTCGAGCAATATAATTTTTTTTCAATCTAAAACAACTACACACTCCCTTATTGTAATGTAAAAATATGAAAGTTTCCAAGATTGGTTTCATTCTAATCAAAATGCCTACAAAATGGTGTTTGTCCCTTGAAAGCTCATTTGAAGCTCATTTCAAGGGTAGCTTCCGAACTTGCATTTTTCTCGAGCAATATACATTTCTAAATCCAAAACCACTACACACTCCTTTATTATGATGTATCTAATGTAGGAGTTTCTAAGAAAGGTTTTGTAATCATCAAAATGCCTACAAAATCATGTTTGCACCTTGAAAAGCTCATTTGAAGGTCATTTCGAGCGTAGCTCCCGAACTTGCATTTTTCTAGAGCAATATAAATTTTCTAGATCCAAAACCACTACACACTCCCTTGTTATGTTGTATCCAATGTAAAAGTTTTCAAGAACAACTTCTTTCTCGTAAAAATACCTAAAAAATTACGTTTGCACCATGAAAAGCTCATTTTAAGTTCATTTCGAGCGTAGCTCCCGAACTTGCAATTTTCTCGAGTATTTTAAATTTTTTCGATCAAAAAAGACCACACACTCCGTTATTATTATGTATTCAATCTAAAAGTTTTCAAGAACGGTTTCGTTGTCGTAAAAATACCTACAAAATCGGATTTGCGCATTTAAAAGCTCATTTGAAGCTTATTTCGACCGTCGCTCCCCAACTTATGCTTTTCTCTAGCAATATAAATTTTTTCGATTTAAAACCACCACACACTCCCTTATTATGATGTATCTAATGTAAAAGTTTCTAAAAACGGTTTCGTTCTCGTCAAAATACCTACAAAATCATGTTTGCACCTTGAAAAGCTCATTTTAAGTTCATTTTGAGCGTAGCTACCGAACTTGCAATTTTCTCGAGCTATATAAAGTTTTTCGATCAAAAGCCACCACACATGCCAATATTATTATGTATCAAATGTAAAAGTTTCTAAGAACGATTTCGTTCTTGTCAAAATAGCTATCAATTCGTGTTTGCACCTTGAAAAGCTCATCTGAAGCTCATTTCGAGCGTAGCTCCCAAGCTTGCATTTTTCGCGAGCAATATAAATTTTCTTGATCCAAAACAACCTCACACTCACTTATTTCTATGTTTCAAATGTAAAAGTTTCCAAGAACGGCTTCGTTCTCGTAGAAATACCTACAAAATCATGTTTGCACATTAAAAAGTTCATTTGAAGCTCATTTCGAGCATAGCCCCGAACTTGCTTTGTTGTCGAGAAATATAAATTTTTTCAATACGAAACCACCACACACTCTCTTATTATGATGTATCCAATATGAAAGTTTCCAAGACGGCTTTGTTCTTGTCAAAATGTCTACAAAATCTTGTTTGCACCTTGAAAAACTCATTTGAAGCTCATTTCGAGCATAGCCCCAAACTTGCATTGTTGTAGAGAAATATAAATTTTTTCAATCCGAAACCAGCACACATTCCCTTATTATGATGTATCCAATATAAAAATTTCCAAGAAAGGCTTCATTCTCATCAAAATACCTACAAAATCATGTTTGCACCTTGAAAAACTCATTTGAAGCTCATTTTGAGCGTAGCTCCCGAACTTTGCATTTTTCTTGAGCAATACAAATTTTCTACATCCAAAATCACCACACACTCCCTTATTATGTTGTATCCATGGTAAGAGTTTCTAAGAACGATTTCGTTCTCATCAAAATACCTACAAAATCGTGTTTGCACCATGAAAAACTCATTTTAAGTTCATTTCGAGCGTAGCTCCCGAACTTGCGATTTTTTCAAGCAATATAAATTTTGTCGATCAAAAGGCACCACACACTCACATATTATTATGTATCAAATGTAAAAGTTTCATTTGAAGCTCATTTCGAGCGTAGCTCCCATGCTTGCATTTTTCGCGAGCAATATAAATTTTCTAGATCCAAAACAACCTCACACTCACTTATTATGATGTTTCAAATGTAAAACTTTCCAAGAACAGCTTCGTTCTCGTCAAAATACCTACAAAATCGTGTTTCCAACTTGAAAAGCTCATTAGAAGCTTATTTCGAGCGTATCTCCCGAACTTGCGCTTTTCTCCAGCAATATAAATTTTTTCGATCCAAAACCACCACACATTGTCTTATTATGATGTATCCAATGTAAAAGTTTCCAAGAGAGACTTAATTCTCGTCAAAATACCTACAAAATCGTGTTTGCACCTTCAAAAGCTCATTCGAAGCTCATTTCGAGCATAGCTCCCAAACTTGCACTTTTCTCGAGCAATATAATTTTTTTCAATCTAAAACAACTACACATTCCCTTATTATAATGTAAAAATATGAAAGTTTCCAAGAATGGTTTCGTTCTCATTAAAATACTTACAAAATGGTGTTTGTTCCTTGAAAGGATCATTTGAAACTCATTTCAAGCGAAGCTTCCGAACTTGCATTTTTCTCGAGCAATATACATTTCTAAATCCAAAACCACTACACACTCCTTTATTCCAATGTAGAAATTTCTAAGAATGGTTTTGTTATCATCAAAATACCTACAAAATCATGTTTGCACCTTGAAAACCTCATTTGAATGTCATTTCGAGCGTAGCTCCCGAATTTGCATTTTTCTCGAGCAATATAAATTTTCTAGATCCAAAACCACCACACACTACCTTGTTATGTTGTATCCAATGTAAAAGTTTTCAAGAACAACTATCGTTCTCGTAAAAATACCTACAAAATTATGTTTGCACCATAAAAAGCTCATTTTAAGTTCATTTCGAGCGTAGCTCCCGAACTTGTGATTTTCTCGAGCATTATAAATTTTTTTGATAAAAAACGACCACACACTCCCTTGTTATTATGTATTCAATGTAAAAGTTTTCAAAAACGGTTTCGTTGTCGTAAAAATACCTACAAAATCTTGTTTGCACATTGAAAAGCTCATTTGAAGTTTATTTCGACCGTCGCTCCCAAACTTGTGCTTTTCTCTAGCAATATAAATTTTTTCGATTTAAAACCACCACACACTCCCTTATTATGATGTATCCAATGTAAAAGTTTCTAAGAACGGTTTCGTTCTCGCCAAAATACCTACAAAATCATGTTTGCACCTTGAAAAGCTCATTTTATGTTCATTTCGAGCGTAACTCCCAAACTTGCAATTTTCTCGCGCTATATAAATTTTTTCGATCAAAAGCCAACACATACACCAATATTATTATGTATCAAATGTAAAAGTTTCCAAGAACGGTTTCGTTCTTGTCAAAATACCGAGCAATTCGTGTTTGCACCTTGAAAAGCTCATCTGAAGCTCATTTCGAGCGTAACACCCAAGCTTGCATTTTTCGCGAGCAATGTAAATTTTCTAAATTCAAAACAACCTCACACTCACTTATTACTATGTTTTAAATGCAAAAAATTTCAAGAACAGCTTCGTTCTCGTAGAAACACTTACAAAATCATGTTTGCACCTTAAAAAGTTCATTTGAAGCTCATTTCGACCGTAGCCCCCGAACTTGCTTTGTTGTCTAGAAATATAAATTTTTTCAATACGAAACCACCACACACTCTCTTATTATAATGTATCCAATATAAAAGTTTCCAAGACGGCTTGGTTCTTGTCAAAATACCTACAAAATCTTGTTTGCACCTTGAAAAGCTCATTTGAATGTCATTTCGAGCGTAGCTCCCGAACTTACATTTTTCTCGAGCACTATAAATTTTCTAGATCCAAAACCACCACACACTACCTTGTTATGTTGTATCCAATGTAAAAGTTTTCAAGAACAACTTCGTTCTCGTAAAAATACCTACAAAATTATGTTTGCACCATAAAAAGCTCATTTTAAGTTCATTTCGAGCGTAGCTCCCGAACTTGCGATTTTCTCAAGCATTATAAATTTTTTTGACCAAAAACGACCACACACTCCCTTATTATTATGTATTCAATGTAAAAGTTTCCAAGAACGGTTTCGTTGTCGTAAAAATACCTACAAAATCGTGTTTGCACATTGAAAAGCTCATTTGAAGTTTATTTCGACCGTCGCTCCCAAACTTGTGCTTTTCTCTAGCAATATAATTTTTTTCGATTTAAAACCACCACACACTCCATTATTATGAAGTATCCAATGTAAAATTTTCTAAGAACGGTTTCGTTCTCGTCAAAATACCTACAAAATCATGTTTGCACCTTGAAAAGCTCATTTGAATGTCATTTCGAGCGTAGCTCCCGAACTTGCATTTTTCTCGAGCACTATAAATTTTCTAGATCCAAAACCACCACACACTACCTTGTTATGTTGTATCCAATGTAAAAGTTTTCAAGAACAACTTCGTTCTCGTAAAAATACCTACAAAATTATGTTTGCACCATAAAAAGCTCATTTTAAGTTCATTTCGAGCGTAGCTCCCGAACTTGCGATTTTCTCAAGCATTATAAATTTTTTTGATCAAAAACGACCACACACTCCCTTATTATTATGTATTCAATGTAAAAGTTTCCAAGAACGGTTTCGTTGTCGTAAAAATACCTACAAAATCGTGTTTGCACATTGAAAAGCTCATTTGAAGTTTATTTCGACCGTCGCTCCCAAACTTGTGCTTTTCTCTAGCAATATAAATTTTTTCGATTTAAAACCACCACACACTCCATTATTATGATGTATCCAATGTAAAATTTTCTAAGAACGGTTTCGTTCTCGTCAAAATATCTACAAAATCATGTTTGCACCTTGAAAAGCTCATTTTATGTTCATTTCGAGCGTAACTCCCAAACTTGCAATTTTCTCGCGCTATATAAATTTTTTCGATCAAAAGCCACCACATACACCAATATTATTATGTATCAAATATAAAAGTTTCTAAGAACGGTTTCGTTCTTGTCAAAATAACTAGCAATTCGTGATTGCACCTTGAAAAGCTCATCTGAAGCTCATTTCGAGCGTAGCACCCAAGCTTGCATTTTTCGCGAGCAATATAAATTTTATAAAATCCAAAACAACCTCACACTCACTTATTACTATGTTTTAAATGCAAAAATTTTCAAGAACAGCTTCGTTCTTGTAGAAACACATACAAAATCATGTTTGCACCTTAAAAAGTTCATTTGAAGCTCATTTCGACTGTAGCCCCCGAACTTGCTTTCTTGTCGAGAAATATAAATTTTTTCAATACGAAACCACCACACACTCTCTTATTATGATGTATCCAATATAAAAGTTTTCAAGACGCCTTCGTTCTTGTCAAAATACCTACAAAATCTTGTTTGCACCTTGAAAAGCTCATTTGAATGTCATTTCGAGCGTAGCTCCCGAACTTGCATTTTTCTCGAGCACTATAAATTTTCAAGATCCAAAACCACCACACACAACCTTGTTATGTTGTATCCAATGTAAAAGTTTTCAAGAACAACTTCGTTCTCGTAAAAATACCTACAAAATTATGTTTGCACCATAAAAAGCTCATTAGAAGCTCATTTCGAGCATAGCTCCCAAACTTGCACTTTTCTCGAGCAATATAAATTTTTTTCAATCTAAAACAACTACACACTCCCTTATTATAATGTAAAAATATCAAAGTTTCCAAGAATGGTTTCATTCTAATCATAATGCCTACAAAATGGTGTTTGTCCCTTGAAAGCTCATTTGAAGCTCATTTCAAGGGTAGCTTCCGAACTTGCATTTTTCTCGAGCAATATACATTTCTAAATCCAAAACCACTACACACTCCTTTATTATGATGTATCCAATGTAGAAGTTTCTAAGAACGTTTTTGTAATCATCAAAATGCCTACAAAATCTTGTTTGCACCTTGAAAAGCTAATTTGAAAGTCATTTTGAGCGTAGCTCCCGAACTTTCTCGAGCAAAAAAATTTTCTAGATCCAAAACCACCACGCATTCCCTTGTTATGTTGTATCCAATGTAAAAGTTTCCAATAACGACTTCTTTCTTGTCAAAATACCTAAAAAATTATGTTTGCACCTAGAAAAACTCATTTTAAGTTTATTTCGAATGTAGCTCACGAACTTGCAGTTTTCTCGAGCATTATAAATTTTTTCGATCAAAAACCACCACATACTCCTTTTTTATTATGTATTTAGTGTAAAAGTTTCCAAGAACGGCTTCTTTCTCGTCAAAATACCTACCAATTCGTGTTTGCACCTAGAAAAACTCATTTGAAGCTCATTTCGAGCGTAGCTCCCAAGTTGCATTTTTCTCGAGCAATATAAATTTTGTATATCCAAAACACTCACTCATTACTATGTATCAAATGTAAAAGTTTCCACAAACGTCTTCGTTCTCATCAAAATACCTACAAAATCATGATTGCAACTTCAAAAGTTCATTTAAAACTCATTTCGAGCATAGCCCCCGAACTTGCATTGTTGTCGAGAAATATAAAATTTTTCAATACGAAACCACCACACACTCTCTTATTATGATGTATCCAATGTAAGAGTTTCCAAGACGGCTTCGTTCTTTTCAAAATACCTACAAAATCATGTTTGCACCTTGAAAAGCTCATTTCGAGCGTAACCCACGAATATGCATTGTTGTCGAGAAATATAAATTTTTTCAATACGAAACCACCACACACTCCCTTATTATGATGTATCCAATGTAAAGGTTTCCAAGAACGGCTTCATTCTTATCAAAATACCTACAAAATCATGTTTGCACCTTGAAAAGCTCATTTGAAGCTCATTTCGAGCGTAGCTCCCGAACTTGCATTTTTCTCAAGCAATATAAATTTTCTAGATCCAAAACCTCCACACACTCCCTTATTATGATGTATCTAATGTAAAAATTTCTAAGAACGGTTTCGTTCTCATCAAAATACCTACAAAATCGTGTTTGCACCTTGAAAAGCTCATTTAAAGTTCATTTCGAGCGTACCTCCCGAACTTGCAATTTTCTCGAGCAATATAACTTTTTTCGATCAAAAGCCACCACATACTCCCATATTATTATGTATCAAATGTAAAAGTTTCATTTGAAGCTCATTTCGAGCGTAGCTACCAAGCTTACATTTTTCGCGAGCAATATAAATTTTCTAGATGTAAAACAATCTCACACTCACTTATTACAATGTTTCAAATATAAAAGTTTCCAAGAACGGCTTCGTTCACGTCAAAATACCTACAAAATTTTATTTGCACCTTGAAAAGTTCATTTGAAGCTCATTTCGCGCGTAGCCCCCGAACTTGCATTGTTGTCGAGAAATATAAGTTTTTTCAATAAGAAATAACCTCACACTCGCTTATTACGATGTTTCAAATGTAAAAGTTTCCAAGAACGGCTTCGTTCTCGTCAAAATACCTACAAAATTATGTTTGCACCTTGAAAAGTTCATTTGAAGCTCATTTCGAGCGTAGCCCCTGAACTTGCAATGTTGTCGAGAAATATAATTTTTTTCAATACGAAACCACCACACACTCCCTTATTATGATGTATCCAATGTAAAGGTTTCCAAGAACGGCTTCATTCTTATCAAAATACCTACAAAATCATGTTTGCACCTTGAAAAGCTCATTTGAAGCTCATTTCGAGCGTAGCTCCCGAACTTGCATTTTTCTCAAGCAATATAAATTTTCTAGATCCAAAACCTCCACACACTTCCTTATTATGATGTATCTAATGTAAAAGTTTCTAAGAACGGTTTTATTCTAATCAAAATACCTACAAAATCGTGTTTGCACCTTGAAAAGCTCATTTAAAGTTCATTTCGAGCGTACCTCCCAAACTTACAATTTTCTCGAGCAATATAAATTTTTTTGATCAAATGCCACCACATACTCCCTTATTATTATGTATCAAATGTAAAAGTTTCATTTGAAACTCTTTTCGAGCGTAGCTACCAAGCTTACATTTTTCGCGAGCAATATAAATTTTCTAGATGTAAAACAACCTCACACTCACTTATTACAATGTTTCAAATTTCCAAGAACGGCTTCGTTCTCGTCAAAATACCTACAAAATTTTGTTTGCATCTTGAAAAGTTCATTTGAAGCTCATTTCGCGCGTAGCCCCCGAACTTGCATTGTTGTCGAGAAATATAATTTTTTTTCAATACGAAACAACCTCACACTCGCTTATTACGATGTTTCAAATGTAAAAGTTTCCAAGAACGGCTTCGTTCTCGTCAAAATACCTACAAAATTATGTTTGCACCTTGAAAAGTTCATTTGAAGCTCATTTCGAGCGTAGCCCCTGAACTTGCATTGTTGTCGAGAAATATAATTTTTTTCAATACGAAACCACCACACACTCCCTTATTATGATGTATCCAATATAAAGTTTTCAAGAACGGCTTCATTCTTATCAAAATACATACAAAATCATGTTTCCACCTTGAAAAGCTCATTTGAAGCTCATTTCGAGTGTAGCTTCCAAACTTGCATTTTTCTCGAGCAATATATATTTTCAAGATCCAAAACCACCACACACTCCCTTGTTATGTTGTATCCAATGTAAAAGTTTCTAAAAACGACTCCGTTCTCGTAAATATACCTACAAAATTATGTTTGCACCTTGAAAAGCTCATTTTAAGTTCATTTCGAGCGTAGCTCCAGAATTTGTGATTTTCTCGAGCATTATAAATTTTTTCGATTAAAAACCACAACACACTCACTTATTATTATGTATTCAATGTAAAACTTTCCAAGAACGGCTATGTTCTCGTCCAAATATCTACCAAATCGTGTTTGCACCTTGTAAAGCTCATTTGAAGCTCATTTTGAGCGTAGCTCCCAAGCTTGCATTTTTCTCGAGCAATATAAATTTTCTAGATCCAAAACCACCTCACACTCACTTATTAAGATGTATCAAATGTAAAAGTTTCCAAGAACGGCTACGTTCTCATCAAAATACCTACAAAATCATGTTTGCACCTTGAAAAGCTCATTTGATGCTCATTTCGAGCGTAGCCCCCGAACTTGCATTGTTGTCGAGAAATATAAATATTTTCAATACGAAACCACCACACACTCCCTTATTATGATGTATCCAATGTAAAGTTTTCAAGAACGGCTTCATACTTATCAAAATACATACGAAATCATGTTTCCACCTTGAAAAGCTCATTTGAAGCTCATTTCAAGTGTAGCTCCCGAACTTGCATTTTTCTCGAGCAATATAAATTTTCTAGATCCAAAAATACCACACACTCCTTTGTTATGTTATATCCAATGTAAGGATTTCAAAGAACGACTTCGTTCTCAACAAAATACCAAAAAAATAATGTTTGCACCATGAAAAGCTCATTTTAAGTTCATTTCGAGCGTAGCTCCCGAACTTGCGATTTTTTCGAGCAATATAAATGTTTTCGATCAAAAGCCACCACACACTCCCATATTATTATGTATCCAATGTAAAAGTTTCCAAGAACGGCTTTGTTCTTGTCAAAATACCTACCAAATCGTGTTTGCACCTTGAAAAACTCATTTGAAGCTTATTTCAAGCGTAGCGCCCGAACTTGCTATTTTCTCTAGCAAAATAAATTTTTTCGATCTAAAACCACCACACACTCCCTTATTATAATGTATCCAATGTAAGGTTTTGAAGAACGACTTTATTTTGATCAAAATACCTATAAAATTATGTTTGCACCTTGAAAAGCTCATTTGAAGCTCATTTCGAGCGTAGCTCCCGAACTTGCATTTTTTCGAGCAATATAAATTGTCTAGATCCAAAACCACCTCACACTCCATTATTATTATGTATCCAATGTAGAAGTTTCTAAGAACGGTTTCGTTCTCATCAAAATATCTATAAAATCGTGTTTGCACCTTGAAAAGCTCATTTGAAGGTTATTTCGAGCGTAGCTCCCGAACTTGTATTTTTCTCGAGCAATATAAATTTTCTAGATACTAAACTACCACACACTCCCTTGTTATATTGTATCCAATGTAAAGGTTTCCAAGAACGACTTCCTTCTCATCAAAATACCTACAAAATCATGTTTGCACCTTGAAAAACTCATTTTAAGTTCATTTCGAGCGTAGGTCCTGAACTTGCGATTTTTTCGAGCAATATAAATATTTTCGATCAAAAGCCACCACACACTCCTATATTATTATGTATCAAATGTAAAAGTTTTCAAAAACGGCTTTGTTCTCGTCAAAATACCTACGAAATAGTGTTTGAACCTTCAAAAGCTCATTTGAAGCTCATTTCGAGCGTAGCTCCCAAACTTGCTATTTTCTCTAGTAAAATAAAATTTTTTTACCCAAAACCACCATGCACTCCTTTATTATGATGTATCCAATGTAAAATTTTCCAAGAACGACTTCGTTCTCGTCAAAATACCTACTAAATCGTGTTTGCAGCTTGAAAAGCTCATTTGAAGCTTATTTCGAGCATAGCTCCCGAACTTGCGCTTTTCTCTAGCAATATAATTTTTTTTATCCGAAACCACCACACACTCCCTTATTATGATGTATTCAATGTAAAAGTTTCCAAGAGAGACTTCATTCTTGTCATAAAACCAACAAAATCGTGTTTGCACCTTCAAAAGCTCATTTGAAGCTCATTTCGAGCATAGCTCCTGAACTTGCACTTTTCTCGAACAATATAAATTTTTCCAATTTAAAACAACTACACACTCTCTTATTATAATGTAAAAATATGAAAGTTTCCAAGAATGGTTTCGTTTTCATCAAAATTCCTACAAATTGGTGTTTGCACCTTGAAAAGCTCATTTTAGGCTCAATTCGAGCGTAGCTTGCGAACTTGCATTTTTTTCGAGCAACATAAATTTTCTATATCCAAAACCACTACACACTCGTTTATTATGATGTATCCAATGTAAAAGTTTCTAAGAACGGTTTCGATATCATCATAATACCTACAAAATCGTGTTTGCATCTTGAAAAGCTCATTTAAAGGTCATTTCGAGCTTAGCTCCCGAACTTGCATTTTTCTCGAGCAATATAAATTTTCTAGATCCAAAACCACCACATACTCCCTTATTATGATGTATCCAATGTAAATGTTTCCAAGAACAACATCATTCTCGTCAAAATACCTACAAAATTATGTTTGCACCTTGAAAAGCTCATTTTAAGTTCATTTCGAGCATAGCTCCCGAACTCGCACTTCTCGCGAGCATTATAAATTTTTTCGATCAAAAACCACCACACACACCCTTATTATTATGTATTCAATGTAAGAGTTTCTAAGAACGGCTTCGTTCTCGTCAAAATACCTACCAAATCGTGTTTGTACCTTGAAAAGCTCATTTGAAGGTTATTTCAAGCGTAGCTCCCGAACTTGTATTTTTCTCGACCAATATAAATTTTCTATTTCCAAAACAACACACTCCCTTCTTATGTAGTATCCAATCTAAAGGTTTCCAAGAATGACTTCGTTCTCATCAAAATAACTACAAAATCATGTTTGCACATTGAAAAACTCATTTTAAGTTCATTTCGGGCGTAGCTCCCGAACTTGCGATTTTTTCGAGCAATATAAATTTTTCGATCAAAAGCCACCACACACTCCCATATTATTATGTATCAAATGTAAAACTTTTCTAGAACAGCTTCGTTCTCGTCAAAATACCTACCAAATCGTGTTTGCACCTTGAAAAGCTCATTTGAAGCTCATTTCGAGCGTAGCTCCCGAACTTGCTATTTTCTAGAGCAAAATAAATTTTTTCTATCCAAAACCACCACACACTCCGTTATTTTGATGTATCCAATGTAAAAGTTTCCAAGAACGACTTCGTTCTCGTCAAAATATCTACCAAATAGTGTTTGCAGCTTGAAAAGCTCATTTGAAGCTTATTTCGAGCGTAGCTCCCAAACTTGTACTTTTCTCCAGCAATATAAATTTTTTCGATCCAAAACCACCGATCACTCCCTTATTATGATGTATCCAGTGTAAAAGTTTCCAAGAGAGACATCATTCTCGTCAAAATACCTACAAAATCGTGTTTGCACCTTCAAAAGCTCATTTGAAGCTCATTTCGAGCTTAGCTCCCGAACTTACACTTTTCTCGAGCAATATAAACTTTTTCAATCTAAAATAACTACACACTCTCTTATTATAAAAATATGAGAGTTTCCCAGAATGGTTTCGTTCTCATCAAAATACCTACAAAATGGTGTTTGCACCTTGAAAAGCTCATTTTAAGCTAATTTCGAGCGTAGCTTCCGAACTTGCATTTTTCTCGAGCAATATAAATTTTCTAAATCCAAAACCACTACACACTCCTTTATTATGTTGTATCTAATGTAAAAGTTTTTAAGAACGGTTTCTATATCATCAAAATACCTACAAAATCGTGTTTGCACCTTGAAAAGCTCATTTGAAGGTCATTGTCACAGCCCGAAATCTAGTGTGTAGGAACGACCGGACTCCATTGAATTGTGAAGGTGAAACCATCAAATAAACATAACACTTATGTCACAGCTCAACTTGAGATGTGACTAAACACTAACTTGAATGAATTAAAATGTGAAACCAACAAATAAAACTTGACATGGCAAAGGTCATGCTCAGAATCAAGGATTAAAGACTTGAAAACAATAATGAGAATGAATAAGTTCTCAAAACATTGCTCGTTGAGGATTGAGCATATATATTATACAACGGTTCCACAAAAATAAGGTTAAGTATATTGATATCAAGGCATGCAGAATTCGATAGGGCAAACAGAATTTAAGACATTATTTCGAGCACACGGCTCATTGTATCATCATCACAACAGAGTTTATAAAAAATATAGACAATGCAGTGGAAACATCACTTGCTCACAACAATTACATGTATGAAGACATGTAATTTGTCACAGCCCCAAATCTCGAAGGACGGCAAAGCCAGGGTGCTACTAGGGGTTGGATTAAAGAAGCGGGGAAGAAGGGGAATAAATAAATAAACAGACAATAATTAAACGACAACTAATATCTATGAACAAACTTTATTAAAAAGAAAGAGAGTCGATCTTAAAGGATCACTCGACAAGTTGTTCTAAAAAGGAACTAAGTTCATTGTACGGGACTTTAGACAAAAAAATATACAATAACTCAAAAGAAGAGTTTGGCAGCGGAAAGCGTAAAGCTTGACACAAGTTCTTCATCCTAATTACAACTCTTTACTCAACCCTTACTCAACCTCTGCCGCTCCCGTCACTCAACCTGCACATTTATAAAACATATGCAGGGCTAAGTATAAACATACTTAGTGGGCATATTGCCGAAAACATATCATAAGTATAGATTAAATCAGGCATTTCGATAAATAGCGCATCGGGGTTTTTCATCAAATACCCGTGCCTACTAAACATTTTCTTTCACTTTTCACAATATAGCTTGGCCAAGCCTTTACTTGATGTTACGTTCAACTTGCCCAACTTCTGTTTCAACGCCGGGGGAGAGTATACTTCTCCCGCGCACGTTCTATTCACTGTGGCTGGCTACCCCTCAACAGGGTACCCTGGAAAACCCTTATGGTTAACTCAGCGGTCCGATCGATTAGTTAACCCCCTTTGGCTAACTCAGAAAGGCACAAAAGAACTCATATAAAACAAATATTTTCATGCCTTGATAATCACTTTAAAGCACAGTTATAAAACGATAAGTAAACATTTTCGAGCATCGCTCATTTGATTTGGTATATAGAAAAGCCCACCTTAGACGAATACAAAACTAAAACACGAGCTTCCGTCTTTTGATCTTCCGTCCTGTCTTCTAAACTTGACTTTCTCCTTTGAACGTAAATAATCAAACTTTAATAATCGGTCGAGATGATAAAAGAAAAGGAAATCGAATTCGTTTTATGACTTTTAGGCCTTTGCACTTTAACTACCTTCTTTTGATTAACAAAGAAACGAGACTCGTTCATATCTCATTTAGAAACTAATTTGGTTCCTTACTCGACACTTAGGTCAGTTAATAACGGAAGTCGATAACTTATAACGACTTAGAAGTTCACAAGGAACGAAGTTAAAAAGAATTCAACTTAAGAAAATAGGTTTCGGAAAATTTCTGCACAAGGCAATAACTCTGGAGCTCATACAGAACATATTTCTGCAAAACAGGGGATAAATTTGGTACAAAAGAAAGCTACGGATGTCTAGTTTATTTTCCAATTTACGTATCTCAATTTTGTTAAGCGAGCTAAAAGTTATGACAGTTTTCGTAACGTATCGCAAAACAGTCCGAGTGAAACCCTAGGTGCTCGTAAACTCGACGCACGACTCCCTAGGTTCGACTAATGCCATACCACTTTTATACTCACGAAATTTCAGTCTCAAGGCAGTTAATACGCGCAATCTTTCATGACGAACTCCTTCATATTTCTCGATTAAAAACACGACGTATATTTCCTCGTCTTTTAACTAATCAATTACTAAACCAACATCCATTTCAAATTCAAATTCATATCAACTTCTAACTTATATATTCATATCTCGAATGGCAATATCACCAACTACAAACTTGTTCGTTAATCGTCAATAATCATTAATATCAAATTAGTTTCCTTATTTGACTTTCCTATCGACAATTAGACTCGATTACTCGTCTCTTACCAAAATTTCAACTTTCATAGAATTCTTTCAAATTTTCCGATTACGTTCCTTAACTACTAAGATTAACATATGTTCAAACCATAAACCTATATCATTATCCAATCTCAACTTATCGACGATTCTTCGTCTCTTACTAAAAATTCGACATTCTCCGATTTTGCTCAAACTTTCCAATAACGTTCATCAACTACCAAGATTTACCAATACGAAAACCATATACTCAAATTATTTTCGAATCTTAACTTATCATCGGTTCTTCGTCTCTTACGATTTCTATTTTATTTTTAGAAAAATCCAATTAAATTATATAATCATCTATATACTTACTACATCTCATTTATATCACAACATCATTAAAATCATAACAATTACTACATCAAATCCTCACTTCTTTCTCTCTTACATTTTGGTTTCTATTTTTAGAAAATTACCAATTAATTCATACATCAATCTATCAACATATAGAACACAAATCCACCAATCAATCATCTAAAAATCGAACTTAACTTCACCTACAAATTTTACATAAATTTCGGTATAATCAAAGAATTAGGGAGGATGATTTTTCATTGAATTCTAGCCATGGGAATCCATTTCTATGCATCTAATAACATGTATTAATCATAGAACATCCTCCTACAATTCCTAAAAAAATCGGTCATGACAAGACTTGAAGGAAAAATGAATTTGTTCGGTTCAATCCATAGAGGAAGCTCTTACCTTAACGATTATGGACTCGGAAATAAGATCGATCGGAAGATGACTAACTTGTGGAGCTTTGAAAGCTTGAAGAACTTAACAATGGTGGAAAAGAGAGATGAGAGAAAAGAGAGAGAGGGAGGGCGGTAATAGGGAGAGAGAAGAGAGAATAAAATGTGATTAGGTGTTAGATAGAATTGTATAAAGTGAATAATATCTAACAAGGATGACTCACTACCCTAAGGTGGCGGTTTAGGCTTGATATTTTAGTCGAAATATCGCGTTTTACGGGTCTAATACGACTTTTATAAATCGAGAAATTATTTTCTTAGACGGCTACGTTTTTGACGAAATCTAATTCGACCACTAGATTAGAAATTATTCACTTACTCGGAAAGCATATTTCGATTTTCGAAATCCGATGAAAAGTCGGGATAAGACAGTCCAAAATTGGTCCGGAAAAATAATAAAAACTGACTTTCTCCGGTGGACTCGTATCGCAGAAAAAGTGAATGCAAAGTCTGACGGTTTTTCGATCGGAGATTTCGAACGAAAATATCGGACGCGAAAACCCTAATACAGTAGTCGTTCAACCGACTTCTGGAATTTATTTTCAAAAACGGATTTCACCGTTAGTCTTAGAATCGAAAATCATTAACTTAGGCGAGCAAAGCCTTAATTAATAATTAAATTTTTATTTTAGCGACGGAAGAAATATCTGGGGTATTACATAATTGCCGACTTAACTTTCTACAGATTTAGACACCACCAAGAACCACCCCCGCCATTCTCATCCATAGCTAACCTGCACGTTTAGAAATACATGCAGGGCTGAGTACTTCGTACTCAGTGAACACATTGCCAAAAACATTTGAAACTTTGTTCATTAGAGCTATATGATTAGAAACTTGCCTCTTTTGCTGCATCACAAGGGTTAAGTATATAATCGTTTAAAAACAGTTTACCACTTGTGATAGCCATAAAAACATTTTCATACTTTTTCTGAAATCGGCATGCCATTTACTTAGGTATGAATCAATCTACAACTGATTTTATTGTGGTGTTGAGAAGTAGGCCTCCTTCTCGAACACCGTGACCAGCCCAGCCGAAACAAGGCTTACAGTCACCTAATGCATGTATTGTCCCGTATCTGACAGGACTTACTATCCTATGCGTCCATAGGACCTGTTTCCCGTGCGTCCACAGGACCTTTAACAATTATAACATGTAGATGATTGCATACCAAAACATTTAGAACATTTAGGCAAGTTAATCAATTTGAAAAGCGTATGTAATACATAAATAGTAAGCGCATTCATCATTTGATTTTAGTTCAGAAAAGCCCACCTTGCTTCGGGTATATTGAAGTCGGGATTGCTTACTTTGCGCTTCCGACTACTTCTTAGTCCCACTCGGGCCTTTCAATAATGACATCGAATAAGATCGAGGTTATCGACTCGAAATAAATAAAATAGACTTAGGGCTCGGCTGAAGGACTTCTACTTGACTCGGCTCTTTCTTGTCTCATCTTAACTTTATCTACTTCGACATCTTTCTCGGCTTCTCGTTCTCAACTTATCGTCTTTACTTGGTTTCTAATAACTTTTCAAACTAAGTTTCTCGTTTCTATTATAATATTTAAATCTTCACGTAAATCTATAAGTTACTATTTAACTCGTCTCAAACTTCTCATATACTCGAGTTATATGATTTCTGCAAATCATGACGTTAAATCTCAACTATTATCATCACACATCATTCATACACAGTTGAGTATTTATTTCAAACATTCACATTATAACACGTATTCACATTAATACTCAAACATCGTCTTCATACTCAAACATTAATGTTAATATTCAAACACTTATAAAATGATTAACTGACTAACTTTTCTCAAATAATCAGGTTATTAGCATCATACTCAATTACAAAATCACAATCAACTATCGAAATTTCAGAAATATGTCATATTTTAAACACCATCATTTCATAACTCACGTCTCGGACATATTCACACAATAACGAGTCATCGCTCGACTTTTAACTTCTATAATCTCATAACTTCAAATTTTAATGAAAATCATTTCATTAAACTCATATAAGAATAATCCTTTTGAATTTAATATTTAAACTTCTATTTCGTATTTCTTGACTCAAAAATACATCATCATTTTCCTCAAAATACGTATTTATATACGTACAAAATTTCAATTTAATGTTTAATATAAAATAATTATTATTTTATCTTTTTCTTTATTTATAAATCAATTTTGATTTTTTTTGTAATACCCCAGATTTTCCGTACAGTCTTAAAATTTTAAAGTTATTAATAAAAATGGCTTTGCACGCCTAAGTTTACGATTCTGAATTCTAAGACCAATGGTGAAATCCGTTTCCGAAAATAAATTACGGAAGTCAGTTAGATGACTACTGTATTTAGGGTTATCGCGTACGAAAACTTTTTAGTTCTGGAACTCAGAACGGAAAACCGTCTGATTTTTACATTCACGAAATCGCGATACGAACTCGCCCGAGAAAGTTACTGTAGTTGACGACATGAGCATTCGGAATATTATAATATGAGTTGTAGTTATAGTCGAGAAATAGAAACGAGAATTTGTTAACTTGATTTTGGTTTAGTAATTGGTAGTTGAGACGACGATGTTTAGAACGTCGTGCTAAAGAAACGAGTTTGAAAAGGAGTCCTGCACGTACGGGAGTACGTATTGACTGCCTTGAGAGTTAATTTTCGTGAGAAATCGAGTACGAGAACTTAGAACGAACCTAAGAAGTTATACGTCGATTCTATCGAGCAACTAGGGTTAGCGCGGCAGTTTTGCAACCCTTCCTGGAAACTGTAATATCTCTTAGCTCGTTTATCGGATTTGAGATCCGTAAATTGGAGCGTAAACTAGACTTTCCAAGCTTTCTAGTGGTATAGGGCTCATCCCCTGTTTCTAATTCCTCTGTTCTGGGCAGTCCTCAGAACTACTGCATTGCGCAGTGAAATTTCAGAACTTGTTTAACTAAGTTGTTTTCTTCGCAACTTAGTTTCTTTCGATCATTTAAGCCGTAATAAGTTATCGACTACCTTCTCGACTGACCTAAGAGTCGTGTATGAGTCCTTTTGAGTTCTAAACGAGATTTTTTCAAGTCTCGTTCCCGTTTAATTAAAATGAATCTAGTAGCGTGCAAATGCCTAAAGAAATGAAACGACTAAAACCTAATTCGAATTTCTATGTTCGATTATCTTTTGCGACCAAATTTAAAGTGTTATCATTTTACGATGAAGGAGGAAGCCAGCAGTAAGGAAAGGACGGAAGGTCAGGAGAACGGAAGCTCATACTTAGTTATGTAAACGCTGAGGTGGGCTTTTACATATAAAATAAAACGAGCAATGCTCGAAAACCTTTCTTTATCGCTTTGATATCTGTGTTTTCAAAGTGATAATTATGGCATGAACTGTTTTATGTTTTATGTGAGTTCTCTTGTACCTATCTGAGTTGACATTCGTGTTTTCCAGATATAGAGTTAATCTAAATAGGTTAACTAACGATCGGCTCTGAGTTAGCTATTAAGTGCTTTCCAGAGTTAGTGCACTTTGTAACCTGTGGTGTATGTGGTATCCTGTTGAGGGCTAACCAACCACGGTGAATGAGAATTGGTCAAGATTTGAACGTAACATACCAGAAAATGCTCGGCCGAGTAAATTGTGAAAATAAGTCAGAAAATGTTTAGTAGACACGGGCTAATTTTTTTAAATAAAACCCCCGATGTGCTACAAATTATAAAATGCCAGATTATCTCTACTTATGTTATGTTTTCGGCATCGTGCCCACTAAGTACTTTTGTACTTAGCCCTGCATGTATTTTGAGAATTTGTATATTGAACAAATCACTGTAGTATAAGTCTGTAATCTTGAACTTAGTTACTATCGTGTACTTTTGTCGAGTAATCCTTTGCGATTAACTCTTCCTTTATTTTAGTAAAGTCTTGTTCAGCGAATGTATGTTGTCTTTTATGTATGTTTAGTCAGTTAGCCCCCTTCTTCCCCGCTTCTTTAATCCAACCCCAGTCGCACCCCGGCTTCTGCCGTCCCTCGGGATTTGGGGCTGTGACATCTCAGATCAGACAATCACAAATAGGTACACGACTGACTTCAATAAATAGCTGGAAAAAGAAAAAATTTCTAAACTTTTTCAAAATATTCAACAAAAATTCCAGAAATTCACATATAATCATACGAACTCAACTAACTCTGAAAATCATTGAAAATTTAAACTTGGTCTCATGCTGACTCGATACTGCTCGACCTTTCAACTTGAAATAAAAGTTCTCGGTTTTGAAGGAAAATAGTTTCGTTTTTCTTAAAACAATTCAAGGAATTCAAATATGGAATCAAATTCGAAATCTGAAACCTCATACAAAATTTCTCGAAGCAAAGTAATGCACGTTTTTTAAGAAAACACGTAAACATGCTCAGAAAATTCTCAAACTTTCATAATTAGCTTAAAATAAATATGATTGAATAATTACTGAATCAATTTTAGCTTTCGACTCAAGAATCGAGAAAATCCTAACCCTAATTCTTCATAACTTTCGAAATTTCTTAAATTTTACATATAAGGGTTCGTTTTCACTCGATTCAAGTTCTAACATACTCGATTAAAACATACAAGCTCAATTAAAACATATAAGCTCAATTAACTCATCAATTTACTCATTTTCATCGAAAATCACGAAATCTCAACTTCTAAGCACATAAACATCAACCTTTTAGTAACTTGAGCATACAACGTCTGATTTTAGAAATTCAACATGATATCATGCTTATTTTAAGTCTAATTTCACAATGAAATCATCATATGCATCATATATCATCACAATCACAAAATCTCATGCTCAATTTCTCTTAAGTTTCGAAATTTTTTACATATAGAGCTATACATGCTTGGTTGCACAAATTCAAAACCGCGATATAAATCGCTGGAAAGAAAAATATTTCCGGTGAAAATATTACCACTTTTTTGATTGACTCTAAAAAATACATTAAACTGACCACGACTCTTTCTTGACGTCCAAATACTCTCTGTTGTCTCATAACTCACCAATTAAATAAAAGATATGAGAAATCAAGTTTTCGAAATAAAATTCCGAAAGACGGAAAAGATTCTCAAAATCACTATTCATATTAGGCTTCTCGAAAATAAAACTCAAACTCTTCTCAAACAGTTGAAAGAATTTTCATACTCAAAATACAATAATTAGACGGAATTCAAAAAAAATCGATGAATAGTGAAAACCGACAAAAGTTACTATTCATTGAAAAGTAAATCTTTGCAGAAATTTCTGAAATATAAACTCAAACTCAAAATCATATAATCATGCTCAAATAACTCATCATATCTTTGATTCAAATAACCAAAAATGAGAAAAATCACATATGGGTACTCAAGGGCATTTTGGTAATTTCACAAGAAAAATGTAATACCCCAGATATTTCTTCCGTCGTTAAAATAAAAATTTAATTATTAATTAAGGCTTTGCACGCCTAAGTTAAGGACTTTTTTATTCTAAGACTAATGGTGAAATCCGTTTCTGAAAATAAATTCCAGAAGTCGGTTGAACGACTACTATATTAGGGTTTTCGCGTCCGATAGAATTTTCGTTCGAAAACTCAGATCGAAAAACTGTCAGACTTTACATTCACTTTTTCTGCGATACGAGTCTACCGGAGAAAGTCAGTTTTTATAATTTTTCATGCTTAGGAATGGATTTCATGGATAGAAATCATGTGGAAATCATCCTCCTATTTAATTTCTAATTACCGAAAATTTAAGGGAATTAGGGGTTTAATGTTTTAAGTTGGATTTTGGATGATTGAGTTGTGGATTATTGCTCCATGGATTAGTAGATGAGTGTATGAATTAATTACTCATTTTCTAAAAATAGAAACCAAATTGTAAGAGAGAAAGAAGTAGGAATTTGACTAAGTATTTGTTATGATTTGTATGATGTGATGATATAAATGAGATGTAGTAAGTGTATAGATGATCCTATAATTTAATTAGAATTTTGTAAAAATAAAATGGAAATCGTAAGAAACGAAGAACCGACGATAAGTTAAGATTCGATAATAATTTGAGTATATGGTTTTCATATTAAGTAATCTTAGTAGTTGTTGTTGATAATCGAAAAGTTTGAGCAAATTCTGTCACAGCCCCAAATCCCGAGGGATGGCAAAGCCGGGGTGCGACTAGGGGTTGGAATAAAGAAGCGGGGAAGAAGGGGGATAAATAAATAAACAGACATTTAGAACAGAATAATTACTATGAACCTTACTTTATTATATAAAAGGAGTTGACCTTGAAGGATCGCTCGACAAGTTGTTCCCAAAAAGATACTAAGTTCAAAATACGGGATTGAGATTAAAAGTTTATACAAAGACACAAAATAGATTGGCAGCGGAAAGCGTAAAGCTTGACACAAGTTCTTCATCCTATTTACAACTCTTTACTCAACCCTTACTCAACCTCCGCCGCTCCTGTCACTCAACCTGCACATTTATAAAACATATGTAGGGCTAAGTATAAACATACTTAGTGGGCACATTACCGAAAATATATCATAAGTATAGATTAAATCAGGCATCTTGATAAATAGCACATCGGGGTTTTTCATCAAATACCCGTGCCTACTAAACATTTTCATTCACTTTTCACAATATAGCTTGGCCAAGCCTTTACTTGATGTTACGTTCAAACTTGCCCAACTTTTGTTTCAATGCTGGGGAAGAGTTAACTTCTTCCGGGCACGTTCTATTCACCGTGGCTGGCTACCCCTCAACAGGGTACCACACACACCGGCTACCGTGTACACTTAAACCCTGGAAAACCCTTACTGGTTAACTCAGCGGTCCGATCGATTAGTTAGCCCTTTTTGGCTAACTCAGAAAGGCACAAAAGAACTCACATAAAACAAATATTTTCATGCCTTGATAATCACTTTAAAACACAGTTATAAAGCGATAAGTAAACATTTTCGAGCAACGCTCGTTTGATTTGATATATAGAAAAGCCCACCTTAGGCGATTTACAGAACAACTAAAGCTTCCGTCTTTTGTCTTCTGTCCTGTCTTCTAAACTCAACTTCCTCCTTTGAACGTAAATAATCAAACTTTAATAAATGGTCGAGACGATAAAAGAAAAGGAAATTGAATTCGTTTTATGACTTTTAGGCCTTTGCACTTAACTACATTCTTTTGATTAACAAATAAACGAGACTTGAATAATTCTCGTTTAGAACTAACTCAGCTCCTTACTCGACACTTAGGTCAGTTAATAACGGAAGTCGATAACTTATAACGACTTAGAAGTTCACAAGGAACGAAGTTAAAAAGAATTCAACTTAAGAAAATAGGTTTCGGAAAATTTCTGCACAAGGCAGTAATTCTGGAGCCCATACAGAACAGACTTCTGCGAAACAGGGGATGAAATTGGTACCAAAAGAAAGCTATGGATATCGAGTTTATTTTCCAATTTACGGATCTCGATTTCTATAAGAGAGTAGAAAGTTATGACAGTTTCCGTAACTTATCGCAAAACAGTCCGAGTGAAACCCTAGGTGCTCGTAATCTCGACGCACGACTCCCTAGGTTCGACAAATGCTATACCACTTTTATACTCACGAAATTTCAGTCTCAAGACAGTTAATACGCGCAATCATTCATCATGAACTCCTTTATATTTCTCGATTAAAAACACGACATATACTTCCTCGTTTTTTTCAACCAACCAATTACTAAACCATTTCAATTTAAATTCACTTTCATTCTTCTACTTCTAGTGTATAAATTATAACTTATATCATCTCATATCTCGAATGGAAAAATCACCAACTACAAACTTCTTCGTTTATCAACGTTAAACACTAATATCCGATTCTTTTCCTCGTTCGAATTTCCTATCGACAATTAAGCTCGATTACTCGTCTCTTACCAAAATTTCAACTTTCTTAGAATTCGTTCATATTTTCCAATAACATTTATCAACTAATAAGATTATCAAATATTCAAACCATAAACCTATATCACTATCTATATTAAACTTATCGACGATTCTTCGTCTCTTACTAGAATTTCAACATTCTCCGATTTTTCTCAAACTTTCCAATAACGTTCATCAACTACCAAGATTTACCAATACAAAAACCATATACTCAAATTATTATCGAATCTTAACTTATCGTCGGTTCTTCGTCTCTTACGATTTCTATTTTATTTTTAGAAAAATTGAATTAAATTATATAATCATCTATACACTTACTACATCTCATTTATATCATCACATCATACAAATCATAACAAATACTTAGTCAAAACCTTATTTCTTTCTCTCTTACATTTTGGTTTCTATTTTTAGAAAAATACCAATTAATTCATACATTCATCTACTATTACATAGAACACAATTCCACAAATCAATCATCTAAAAATCGAACTTAACATTAGACCCCTAATTCCTTAAATTTTCGGTATTCACAAATTATTAAGGGGCATGATTTCTTCTTAAATCCAACCATGGGAATCCAATCCTAAGCATGAAATAAAATGTATTAATCTTAGAACATCATCCTTCATCCTCAAGAAAATTGCGAAAATAACAATATTGAAGGAATTGAATTTCGTTCGGTTCAAACCATAGAGGAAGCTCTTTCCTTGACGATTATGGACTCAGAAATAAGATTGATTGGAAGACGAATAACTTGTGGAGCTTGAGAGCTTGGAGGATGAACAACAATGGTGGAATGAAAAACAAAAGAGAGAGAGAAGAGAGAGAGGAGAGGTGGCGGATGAGGGAGAGGAGAGAGAAGGAGTGGTGAGGTGTTTTAAGTGATAGAATTACATAAAGTATGAAAGATCTAACAAGGTGATGACTCACCTTGTTAATAGGCGGTTTAAGCTTGATATTTTAGCAAAAATATTGCGTTTTACGGGTCTAATACGACGTAATAAAATCGAAAAATTAAAACCCTAGACGGTTACGTTTTTGACATCATCTAATTCGACCACTAGATTATAAATAAATCACTTACTCGGAAAGCATATTTCGATTTAAGAAATCTGATAAAAAGTCGGGACATGACAGTCCAAGATTCGCCCGGAAAAATAATAAAAACTGACTTTCTCCGGTAGACTCGTATCGCAGAAAAAGTGAATGTAAAGTCTGACTGTTTTTTAATCTGAGTTTTCGAATGAAAATTTTATCGGACGCGAAAACCCTAATACAGTAGTCGTTCAATCGACTTCTGAAATTTATTTTCAGAAACAGATTTCACCGTCAGTCTTAGAATTGAAAATCCTTAACTTAAGCGTGCAAAGCCTTAATTAATAATTAAATTTTTATTTTAGCGACGGAAGAAATATCTGGGGTATTACAAATTCGGAGAATGTTGAATTTTTAATAAGAGACGAAGAATCGTCGATAAGTTGAGATTGGATAATGATATTGGTTTATGGTTTGAATATTTGCTAATCTTAGTAGTTAAGGATCGTTATTGGAAAATTTGAACGAATTCTAAGAAAGTTGAGATTTTGGTAAGAGACGAGCAATCGAGCTTAATTGTCGATAGGAAAGTCGAACGAGGAAACTAATCGGATATTAGTGTTTAATGTTGATTAATGAATGAGATTGTAGTTGATGATATTTCCATTCGAAAAATGAATATATAAGTTAGAAGATTGAAATCGAATTTGAATTTGAATTTGGTTTAGTAATTGGATAGTTGATAAAGACGAGGAAATGCTCGTCGTTTGTTCAATCAAGAGACGTGAAGGTATTCCCAAAAAGGGAATATATGTCTTAACTGTAAAAAGATAATAATTTCGTGAGCATAAAGGTTGTATAGCATTGATCGAACCTAGGGAATTGTGCGTCGAGTTTTATCGAGCACCTAGGGTTTCACTCGGACAGTTTTGCGACCTTTCACAGAAACTGTCATAACTTTTAGCTCGCTTAACGAAATCGAGATCCGTAAATTGGAAATAAACTAGACATCCGTATCTTTCTTTTGGTTTCAATTTTATCCCCTGTTTCGCAGAAATCTGTTCTGTATGAGCTCCAGAGTTACTGCCTTGTGCAGAAATTTTCCGAAACCTATTTTCTCATTTTGAATTCTTTTTAACTTCGTTCCTTGTGAACTCCTAAGTCGTTATAAGTTATCAACTTCCGTTAATTAACTGACCTAAGTGTTGAGTAAGGAACCGAGTTAGTTTCTAAACGAGAAGTGTTCAAGTCTCGTTTATTCGTTAATCAAAAGAATGTAGTTAAAGTGCAATGGCCTAAAAGTCATAAAACGAATTCGATTTCCTTTTCTTTTATCGTCTCGACCATTTATTAAATTTTGATTATTTACGTTCAAATGAGGAAGTTGAGTTTAGAAGACAGGATGGAAGATAGAAGACGGAAGCTCGTGTTTTAGTTCTGTAATCGCCTAAGGTGGGCTTTCTATAAAAAATGTGTGGGTTTTTCCACATATCTAATCAAACGAGCGATGCTCGAAAATGTTTACTTATCGCTTTATAACTGTGTTTTAAAGTGATTATCAAGGCATGAAAATATTTGTTTTATGTGAGTTCTCTTGTGCCTTTCTGAGTTAGCCAAAAGGGGTTAACTAATCGATTGGACCGCTGAGTTAACCAGTAAGGGTTTTCCAGGGTTTAAGTGTACACGGTAGCCGGTATGTGTGGTACCCTGTTGAGGGGTAGCCAGCCACGGTGAATAGAACGTGCACGGGAGAAGTATACTCTCCCCCGGTGTTGAAACAGAAGTTGGGCAAGTTGAACGTAACATCAAGTAAAGGCTTGGCCAAGCTATATTGTGAAAAGTGAAAGAAAATGTTTAGTAGGCACGGGTATTTGATGAAAAATCCCGATGCGCTATTTATCGAGATGCCTGATTTAATCTATACTTATGATATGTTTTCGGCAATGTGCCCACTAAGTATGTTTATACTTAGCCATGCATATATTTTATAAAATGTGCAGGTTGAGTGACGGGAGCGGCGGAGGTTGAGTAAAGAGTTGTAAATAGGATGAAGAACTTGTGTGTCAAGCTTTACGCTTTCCGCTGCCAAACTATTTAGTGTCTATGTATAAACTTTTGATCTAAGTCCTGTACATTGAACTTAGTTAACTTTTTGAGAACAATTTGTCGAGCGATCCTTCAGGGTCGACTCCTTTTATATAATGAAGTAAGGTTCATAGTAATTATTCTGTTCTAAATGTCTATTTATTTATTTATCCCCCTTCTTCCCCGCTTCTTTAATCCAACCCCTAGTCGCACCCCGGCTTTGCCGTCCCTCGGGATTTGGGGCTGTGACAGAGTGGCATCAGAGCAGTCGTTTCTTCTCTGCATACAAGTTCCTTTCAGTAGTAAGGTGGAGTATTTGTATATGCTCTACACCTAAGTCTTCTTTCAAGTAAAGTTAGGTCGTACACTAAGTTTAAGAGTGTAGACGACAACTCAACCTCCCGCTACGTCGATTCAACCAGAGAAGGAAAGAAAGGAAAGAGTTTCAGAATTGTGATTTCTTTTAAGAAGAATTTTTGTTAAAGTATGAAAGTATGTTTTGGATAAGTATGCCAAGTATGAATTTGATTAAAGTGTAAGTGATTATACTTTGTAATATTATGTGAATTATGTGAAGGTATGAGTACAATACTTTGTAAAAGTATGTGAAATTATGTGAGCTATGATTTCTTTGATTGAGATGTTTGTTGGCATGAGAATCTAGACTAATTCTAAGGCCTTCCTGATTCTTTGAGAACATAGACGTTCTAAGAAGCATTGGTTCCAAAATATTCAAAAAACGATCTGATCGGAAAGGACAGAATAAAGGGAATCAAAGTGAATAAACGAATGTCACATGCGTAAAGTGACATGAACAACAGACTCGTTGGAGTCGACTTGTTTTTATAAATGAAAGCCGTAAGAATTTCCTTTTAAGGAAATAAAATAAAGAATAAACAAAATAATAAGTTAAAAAGATGGAAAGAATTCGCAGGAAATGGTTTGTATACGTATATTGTTTGAGTGCAATTTCTTAAAATTGCTAGATGATTAAGATAAGTTGTGATTAAGTAGTTAACTATTGCAATTTGAATAATGGAATATTCTAATTGTAATTTAAGAATTCCTTAAGATATGTTAATTATCCTACCAGTTACTGATCCGTGCTCTCTTAAAATCTTTGTAGGATGCCTGCTACACGTGTCACGGCTCGGAAGAGCCAACCCCTGAGACAGTGTACTTTGATGGATGAGATCTTGGACGAGTACCACGACTACGAGGTAGACCCAAACCATGATATAGGGCAGTTAGTCAGTGACTTCGCTGCACGTTTCTACGCAGCCCGTCACTTTGTTTCGGAGTGTCAGGCAATAGCCGATTTGACCGTACGACTGCCCGACGAGTGGTACGGTTGGGCACATAACATAGCCTGGTACCATATTGCACTGATCCGTGATGACACCGAGCCGATCGACGACTTTTCTGGATTCGCTCTAGCCATACATGGGCGTTTCTTCGAGAGTAGGTTCATGTGGTCTGTTCCGGTTAAGGAGCACCTACCCTACCTCCACATCCCTACTGATCCCGAGCCTGAGCCGTTTGCCATGGATCCGGAGATGGCCGCACTGTTAGAGTTGCCGCCAGTACTTACACCTAGTGAGGGGTTAGTTCTCGGAGCAGAGTACTTAGAGAGAGACGCAGAGCTTGCTGCGTTGCTAGAGTTACCATCTCCTCTTACACCACTTGAGGAGATTTGTGCTGAGTGGAAGAGGGTCTGAGGACAGTTCGAGGCGGGACCATCCAGGGCCCGTTCTGCAGAGGCGTACGTGCCTATTTCACTTCCTGAGCACCTTCTTCCCCTGAAGAAGCGTACAGTAGAGACCAGTTTGGACGACTCTGAGAGGACAGTTTCAGACGTGCCTCCGCCACCACCACTTGTACTGTTAGACGGCACCACTTTGAGGGTTGACGAGGCACTTCAGTTCGTCTTTGGTATGGATTCAGAGGAAGATCCGGAGGAAGATCCGAAGGAGGATTCGATGGAGGAGGATCCGGAGGAGGATCTGGAGGAGGACTCCGAGGAGTTTCAAGCCGTAGAGTGCAGCAGTGACTCGACCGTAGCTAGTTGAGCAGAGCGTCTTAGTCACGTAGTAGTAGAAGTTTCTTTTTGTCTTGTACATAGCCGGATCAGTAGACTTCTTTTTGTAGTACTCTATGCGGATACGAGGTTTTTGGGATCGTTTTCATTCTAGTACTTTCGGTAGATACGGAGATGCAACCTGTTAGTGTACTCGGTACATAGATAGGCAGTTAGCCTAGTTTAGACTAGTCGTAGTCTAACTTTTTGTATAAGTCCTCATTGAAGGCAAAATTAGAATTCTTTTTGACGTGTATATAATATATAACCCTGTGAGTGGGCTTTGATCTTGTGAACATTTCTTCTAAACGCGATTAGAAGAAAAGTTTAGATGAATATTCTGGTTTAACTTGGGAAGTTAAAAGTTTAAAGAGCTAGTATCGAAGTTATGGTCTATTTTCTTTTCCATGAACTTGTTTAAGATGGAAAAAGGTTTAGTGAGTAAATGAAAGCTTAAAATTAAAGTGCTAATGAGAATTCTTGTTTCCTATAGTTCAAAAATGCCGCCAAGAGTAGATAACAACAGGAGAGGACCTGGTAGGCCCAGGGGTAGACATCCAGCACAAAATGATAGAGAGGAGGAACAAGAACGACAAGATACCCCTCCACCACCATCACCATCACCACCTCCACCACCACCCCGTCGTGATATTGAGGACTTATTTCTCAAACAAAACCCACATGTGTTCAATGGATCTGGTAACCCAAGCGATGTTGAGCTTTGGGTACGAACCATTGAGAGAATTTTCAAACTCCTCAGATGTACTGATGAGGAGCGTCTGTTATGCGTTGCATTCCAGCTTTCCGGACCAGCTGACTACTGGTGGTAAGCTAGGTAGAAGGTTATATCTGCGGAGCACCTGGCTCGTTTCACTTGGTAGGAATTCAAGAAAACATTGTACGATAAGTACGTACCTAAGACCTATAGAGCTCAGAAAGAGGCTGAGTTCTATAATTTAAAACAAGGAAAGATGACAGTAACCAAATATGACGCGAAGTTCTGTGAATTATCAAGGTATGCACCTGCTCAAGTAGATACCGAGGAAAAGATAGCAAAGAAGTTCCGTGGGGGACTTAAGCATGAGTTTGGTATAGCGTTAGCTAGTCATGAAGGACTGAGCTACACTGATGTACTAGGGCAAGCTCTGGAGATGGAGGCCGTAGTGCTTGATGAATAGAAAGCTATAACACCCACACCAGCCCAAACCCAGAACCGAGGTTATTATAACAACAATAATAACTACCAGGGAAAAAGGAAATGGGAAGGAGGAAACAACAGTGGCTACTATCAGAGCTACAATAATCAAGGAAACCAGAGGAATGGGAATCAGCGAGGCTATCAGCAGCCTAACCAGAATAACAATTATGGCAAGAAGCCATGGCAAGGAAACAGTCAGTCGGGACTGTATTTAGAAGGAAATAATCAAGCGGGACCATGGAAAGGAAATAACCAGCAAGGTCAGCCACAAGGGCAACAAAGAAACAACCAAGGAGGAAATAACCAAGGAAGAGCTACCGTTCTGTCCCAAGTGTAATAGGGTACACTATGGGATCTGTCAAGCAAACTCGGGAAGTTACTTCAACTGTGGGCAGAAGAGGCACATGAAAAGGGATTGCCCGAAACCGTTGCATGCGGCAGGACAAAATCAATATGGACAGCCCCAGCCTTTGAGGGCGATTCAAGCACAGCTGCAACAGTAGATGACACAACAACAATTCCAGCAGCACGCTCAACAGCAACAGAATGCCAGGGCATGTGCGATCAAACAGAATGCGCAGCATAAGGGCAAGGAAAACCTAGCAAGTATGGGTAAACTTCATAATACCCCTATTAAGATACTGTTTAATACTGGCGCATCGCATTCTTTTATTGTTGGTTCGTGTGCGGATAACTTAGATATTAGACTTGTACGAGCTGAACACGCTATGAGAGTAGTTACACCTTCAGGAGAGATCACTACTTCCACACATGTTTGCTGTAACCTAGAATTAGAAATTGGAACTCTTAAGGTTAAAGCGAACAACTTGAACGTTATGATAATGTGGGATGTAGATATAATTCTAGGAATGGACTGGTTGTCTGAGAATTATGACACGATTCTCTGCAACGAGAGGAAAATCTCTTTCCAGCCACCGGGAAAGGAGCCGACAGAATTTCTGGGATTGCAATGGGCAGGAGGATACCGATAATATCCGCCCTACAAGCCAAGAAGTTGATGAAGAAGAAGAATTGCAAAGCTTATCTTGTATACCTAAGTGAAGAACTGGGAACCGAAAAAGCCATACAAGACGTGAAAGTTGTTAACGAATTTGAAGACGTCTTTCCAGAAATATTACCTGGTTTACCACCTGACCGTCACATAGATTTCACAATTGACTTAGAACCAGGATCGGCCCCCAAATCAAAAGCCCCATATAGGATGGCACCAAAAGAGTTAGAAGAGCTTAAGATTCAACTGCAAGAGTTGTTAGACCTTGGTTTCATTAGACCGAGTGTTTCACCTTGGGGAGCACCTATTTTGTTCGTCAGAAAGAAGGATAGTTCTGTGAGAATGTGCATAGACTATCGAGAGCTAAATAAGATCACCCTTAAGAATAAGTATCTTTTGCTAAGGATAGAAGACCTCTTTGATTAGCTTAAAGGCGCAGGTGTCTTTTCGAAAATAGACTTAAGATCTGGGTATCATCAATTGAAAATCAAACCCGAGGATATACCTAAGACTGCATTTTGAACCAGATATGGCCATTACGAATTCCTAGTTATGCTATTTGGTTTGACTAACGCTCCCGCAGTATTCATGGATCTCATGAATCGAGTTTTTCACCCGTACTTAGACAAATTCGTCTTAGTTTTCATCGACGACATTCTCATTTACTCCAAGAATGAGAAGGAGCATGAGGAACACTTGCAAATAGTATTGGAAACGCTTAGAGCTGAGAAACTTTACGCCAAATTCAGTAAGTGCGAGTTTTGGCTGAAGGAAGTGATGTTCCTTGGACACATAGTATCAGCAGAAGGCATCAAAGTAGATCCTGCCAAGGTAGAGGCAGTACGCGATTGGAAATCGCCAACAAGTCCGAACGAAATTAGGAGTTTCTTAAGTTTAATCAGCTATTATAGAAGATTCATCGAGGGATTTTCTACAATCGCTAGACCTATGACGCAACTACTCCGAAAGGAAAACAAGTTTAAATGGACTGATGAATGCGAGAAGAGTTTTTAGACACTAAAAGAAATGTTAACCACAACACCCGTGTTAGCTCTGCCAGAAGCGAATAAGGAATACGTGGTCTATACAGATGCTTCAAAGAACGGATTAGGGTGTGTATTGATGCATGACGGAAAGGTGATTGCTTATGCTTCACGACAACTTCGACCTCATAAAGTTGAGTATCCAACCCACGACTTAGAACTAGCAGCCGTTGTGCATGCTTTGAAAATTTGGAGACATCACCTCTATGGTGTTAGGGTTGAGATTTTTATGGATCACAAGAGTTTGAAGTACTTTTTAGAGCAAAAGGAATTGAACATGAGACAAAGAAGATGGCTTGAACTAGTAAAGGATTATGATTGTGGTATCAATTACCATCCAGGAAAAGCAAACGTTGTAGCTGACGCGCTGAGTCGCAAGACTCCAACCAAGTTAGGATGTCTCTTTGTTGAAGAAGAAACTATTGTACGAGAATTTAAGAAAATGGACTTAGAAGTGCTCGATACACCTGAAACGATAACAAACCATATAGCAGCACTCGTAGCTACACCGGACTTACGAGAAAGAATCATAAGTGCTTTGAGAAAGGACGAGTCGATTGAGAAGCTTCGACTAAGGATAAGAACGGATAAATAGGACGGTTATTCCGAGGCACCAGATAATGCGATTTTATTCGAAAGCAGACTTTGTATCCCTAAAGACGACAAATTGAAGAACGATATCATGAGTAAGGCTCACGATACGCCTTATACAGCACACCAAGGGAGTACGAAGATGTATCAAGATTTGAGAAAGAATTTCTGGTGGAACGGTTTGAAACGAGACGTTGTCTCGTTTGTAGAAAGATGTTTGGCTTGTCAACAAGTGAAAGCTCTACACAAAGACCATACGGGTTGTTACAACCATTAATTATTCTAACATGGAAGTGGGAAGATATAGCTACGGATTTTGTGACAGGTTTACCCAAGACTAAGAGAGGAAATACTGCCATCTGGGTAGTTATCGATAGGCTCACAAAATAAGCTCACTTTTTACCAATCCCAATTACTTATGGATCAGAGAAATTGGCACAGTTGTATGTCCGTGAGATTGTACGTCTGCACGGAATACCGAAGTCAATAACGTCTGATAGAGATGCCAAATTCACTTCGAGATTTTGGATCACTATGCAGAAGGAGTTAGGTACCGAACTTAATTTTAGTACCGCTTTTCACCCTCAGACAGATGGACAATCCGAGAGAACGATTCAGATACTCGTTGATATGTTAAGAACGGTAGTATTGGATAGAAGTGAGAATTGGGAAAAGATCTTGCCATTAGTCGAATACGCGTACAACAATAGTTATCAAGCAACGATAGGAATGGCGCCTTACGAGGCATTGTATGGAAGAAAATGTAGGTCACCACTTTATTGGCATGAAGTAGGTGAAAGAAAGAACCTAGGACCCAATACAGTCAGTGAAATGATCGAGATTATTCAACAAATTCGAGTTAGAATGAAAGAGGCCCAGAGCCGACAGAAGTCTTACGCCGACGATCGTCGAACCAATCTTAGCTTTGAAATTGGGGATAAGGTTTTCCTCAATATTTCTCCGTCTAAATGAATCATTAGATTCGGTGTTAAGGGTAAACTCAGACCAAGGTTTATAGGACCTTATGAGATTTTGGAGAAAGTAGGACCTGTTGCTTATAGATTGGCCTTACCGCCAAGTCTAGGAAGTGTCCATAACGTGTTTCACGTATCCCAATTACGAAAGTATGTCTTTGACCCTAAGCACGTAATTAACCAGAAAGACGTGGTTCTTGAGTCCGACTTAAGTTATGAAGAGAAACCATTATCGATCTTGGATCGAAAAGAGCAAGAATTGAGAAATAAGTCGATACCTTTGGTTAAAGTGCTATGGAATCACCACGGGCAAGAAGAAGCCACGTGGGAACTCGAAGAAAAGATGAAAGAGAAATACCCTTACCTTTTTGAAGAAGGTATGCAAATTTCAGGATGAAATTTCTTGTTAGAGGGGTAAGATGTAATACCCCAGATATTTCTTCCGTCGTTAAAATAAAAATTTAATTATTAATTAAGGCTTTGCACGCCTAAGTTAAGGATTTTCGATTCTAAGACTCAGGGTGAAATCCGTTTTTGAAAATAAATTCTAGAAGTCGGTTGAACGACTACTGTATTAGGGTTTTCACGTCCGATAGAACTTTCGTTCGAAAACTCAGATCAAAAAATCGTCAAACTTTACATTCACTTTTTCTGCGATACGTGTCTACCGGAGAAAGTCAGTTTTTATAATTTTTCCGGGCGAATTTTGGACTGTCTTATCCCGACTTTTCATCGGATTTTGGAAATTGAAATATGCTTTCCGAGTAAGTGATTTATTTCTAATCTAATGGTCGAATTAGATTTCATCAAAAACATAACCGTCTAGGATTTTAATTTCTCAATTTATAAATGCCGTATTAAACCCATAAAACGTGATCTTTTTGCAAAAAAATCAAGCCTAAACGCGATCTTTTCATACTTTATGAAATTCTATCATAACACCTCACCTCATTCTCTCTTCCCTCTCCCCTCAATACCGCCACCCTCCCTCTCTTCTCTCTCTCATCTCTCTCTTCCACCATTGTTGCTCTTCTTCAAGCTTTCAAAGCTCCACAAGTTATTCATCTTCCGATCGATCTTAGTTTCGAGTCCATAATCGTTAAGGTAATGATCTAAGCTTTCATTCCAACCGAACAAAATTCTTTTCCCTCAATATTGTTATTTTCGAAATTTTCATGAGGATGTAGGATGATGTTCTAAGATCAATACATGTTATATCATGCTTAGGAATGGATTTCATGGATAAAAATCATGTGGAAATCATCCTCCTAATTAATTGCTAATTACCGAAAATTTAAGGGAATTAGAGGTTTAATGTTTTAAGTTGGATTTTGGATGATTGAGTTGTGGATTATTGCTCCATGGATTAGTAGATGAGTGTATGAATTAATTGGTAATTTTCTAAAAATAGAAACCAAATTATAAGAGAGAAAGAAGTAGGAATTTGACTAAGTATTTGTTATGATTTGTATGATGTGATGATATAAATGAGATGTAGTAAGTGTATAGATGATCCTATAATTTAATTAGAATTTTGTAAAAATAAAATAGAAATCTTAAGAAACGAAGAACCGACGATAAGTTAAGATTCGATAATAATTTGAGTATATGGTTTTCATATTAAGTAATCTTAGTAGTTGTTGTTGATAATCGGAAAGTTTGAGCAAATTCGGAGAATGCTGAATTTTTAATAAGAGACAAAGAATTGTCGATAAGTTGAGATTGGATAATGATATAGGTTTATGGTTTGCATATTCGCTAATCTTAGTAGTTAAGGACCGTTATTGGAAAATTTGAACGAATTCTAAGAAAGTTGAGATTTTGGTAAGAGACGAGTAATCGAGCTTAATTGTCGATAGGAAAATCGAACGAGGAAACTAATCTGATATTAGTGTTTAATATTGATTAATTAACGAGACTATAATTGATGATATTTCCATTCGAAAAATGAATATATAAGTTAGAAGATTGAAATCGAATTTGAATTTGAATTTGGTTTAGTAATTGGATAGTTGATAAAGACGAGGAAATGCTCGTCGTTTGTTTAATCAAGAGACATGAAGGTATTCCTAAAAAGGGAATATATGTCTTAACTGTAAAAACATAATAATTTCGTGAGCAAAAAGGTTGTATAGCATTGATCGATCCTAGGGAATTGTGCGTCGAGTTTTATCGAGCACCTAGGGTTTCACTCGGACAGTTTTGCGACCTTTCACGGAAACTGTCATAACTATTAGCTCGCTTTACGAAATCGAGATCCGTAAATTGGAAAATAAACTAGACATCCGTAGCTTTCTTTTGGTACTAATTTCATCCCCTGTTTCGCAGAAATATGTTCTGTATGAGCTCCAGAGTTACTGCCTTGTGCAGAAATTTTCCGAAACCTATTTTCTCAAGTTGAATTCTTTTTAACTTCGTTCTTTGTGAACTCCTAAGTCGTTATAAGTTATCGACTCCCGTTAATTAACTGACCTAAGTATCGAGTAAGGAACCGAGTTAGTTTCTAAACGAGAAGTGTTCATGTCTCGTTTATTCGTTAATCAAAAGAATGTAGGTAAAGTGCAAAGGCCTAAAAGTCATAAAACGAATTCGATTTCCTTTTATTTTATCGTCTCGACCGTTTATTAAAGTTTGATTATTTACGTTCAAAGGAGGAAGTCGAGTTTAGAAGACAGGACAGAAGACAGAAGACGGAAGCTCGTGTATTAGTTTTGTAATCGCCTAAGGTGGGCTTTCTATCAAAAATGTGTGGGTTTTTCCACATATCAAATCAAACGAGCGATGCTCGAAAATGTTTACTTATCACTTTATAACAGTGTTTTAAAGTGATTATCAAGGCATGAAAATATTTGTTTTATGTGAGTTCTCTTGTGCCTTTCTGAGCTAGCCAAAAGGGGTTAACTAATCGATCGGACCGCTAAGTTAACCAGTAAGGGTTTTCAAGGGTTTAAGTGTACACGGTAGCCAGTGTGTGTGGTACCATGTTGAGGGGTAGCCAGCCACGGTGAATAGAACGTGTGCGGGAGAAGTATACTCTCCCCCGGCGTTGAAACAGAAGTTGGGCAAGTTGAACGTAACATCAAGTAAAGGCTTGGCCAAGCTATATTGTGAAAAGTGAAAGAAAATGTTTAGTAGGCACGGGTATTTGATGAAAAACCCCGATGCGCTATTTATCGAGATGCCTGATTTAATCTATACTTATGATATGTTTTCGGCAATGTGCCCACTAAGTATGTTTATACTTAGCCCTACATATGTTTTACAAAATGTGCAGGTTGAGTGACGGGAGCGGCTGAGGTTGAGTAAAGAGTTGTAAATAGGATGAAGAACTTGTGTGTCAAGCTTTACGTTTTCCGCTGCCAAACTATTTCGTGTCTATGTATAAACTTTTGATGTAAGTCCCGTACATTGAACTTAGTTAACTTTTTGAGAACAACATGTCGAGCGATCCTTCAGGGTCAACTCCTTTTATATAATGAAGTAAGGTTCATAGTAATTATTCTGTTCTAAATGTCTGTTTATTTATTTATCCCCCTTCTTCCCCGCTTCTTTAATCCAACCCCTAGTCGCACTCCGGCTTTGCCGTCCCTCGGGATTTGGGGCTGTGACAAAAATTTCTTTTCTTAGAAATTTTTATCACATAAAAGAACATTAAAAGACATCTCAAAAGCTTATAAATACATTCAAGACGAATAATTAACTCACAAAAGATCGGTGTATTACATTGCAGCCATTACCTTTGGTGCGCATATAGTCGTTTATTCTATTTTGAGGTGCTATGAGTATATAGTTACGTTATTCTATTAGTGTTACTTTAGCTATCTTAAATGTATATTCTTAGGTTCCCTTCAAAAGTAAATACTCCCTCCGACCCACTGAAATTATCATATTACTGTTCGGCCTGGAAATTAAGAATAATAGTAAAAAGATAGAAAGTGGGTAGAGACACCTAAAATGTATATTCTTACGTTGAAGGGTTATATTTTTCCTCATTTGGAAGATGAAAATATGAGTGAGACACCTAAAAAAGGACATGATGGCAATATGAGTGGGTCGGAGGGAGTATATAATCTTAGGTCTTGGAAATTAACATCTGATGGTCCTGGTAACGAGTAATTGGTGTATGGGGGGGGGGGAATACACGAGTAGCAATTTTCGTTTTGCTTAATATCTTTTCACTGAGATATACTGCTCAGGTCAGTTTACTGGACAACGGGAAAAGTCAGTTAGAGTAGCTCTACAACTGAGTTGCTCAGTAGGAGCTGATCACACAGTTGCCAGCACAGCTGGCTCCTATGCATGAAGTTCAGCTGTATGCACCAACTGAGGTTTTAATCAGTTTTTCATTGCGGAAGATAGTGAAATTTAAACTCGTTACAAAAATTGAAACCTTTGTGAAAGAGGGAAGGTCAAGTTCCCAAATTAGTGCAGTTTGATAAATATGTTGTGCATATGCTGGATCAGTTAGTTAGGTAAACTGTAAAATATTGTATGTAAAATGTAGAAAGTAAAGTACACAGTATTTTAACGTGGTTCACAGATCAACCTCCTACGTCCACGACTTACTTTTTGGGGAAGTAATCCATTAGATAAGCTTAAGTGTACTTAACAAATGCCCCACTTGGATTACGGGTTCCAAGCAAACTTAACCAGTTCGATTCCAGGTTCGAACAAGACCTTACAACACTTTTCGGGGCAAGTGCATAGCCTGGCCTTAGATTCCAAGTTCTAAGGGACATGTTCTTGGATTCCGGGTTCCAATGGACTAGGTATTGGATTACAGGTTCCAAGGGACCTGGTGACTTAGATTATGGGTTCAAAGTCAGACCTGAGGGTTGGATTTGGGGGAGGATATCCAATTAGGAAGCCTTCAATACTTTAGGGGAGTGGAGGCTTCCACCTAAGACAACAAGCTCGATCTCTTGAGAGAGAGTCTGTTGGGACACAAATCACGCAAGAACCTACACTCTGGACTCAATCAAAGAAGGGCTTTTTGAGAGGCTAGAGGGAAGAACAGGATGAGGTGTGAACACTCTACTTCGACTGGACTTTGCCGGAGGTCTTCTTGCTGAGGAGATAGGTAGTCTGCTGCTGCTGTGACTACACTTCTTCTTTTCTTTTAACTCTTCTATTGTGATGATTTGTGTCACCGAGCTTAGATGTGGAGACCTCTATTTATAGAATAAGGTCAAACTAGTCGTTGGACCTCTACCAATGTATGGCACTCCACATGCTTTACTGGAATCTTTCTTAAAATGGTAACTGCGACCTTTGCTTTTTGCACGTCGTTGTTGTCGGCCCATTTATGGTAAGTTTTCCACCTGACTTGTGCTTCCGAGTAGATTCAGCTCTGAACTGCAACTCCTCTGTCTTTAGCGTCTTCAAAGTCTTCCCTTCTGCATTTCTCGACGTCTGACTTCAACACAACTTCTCTTCATGCTTGAACTGAGTATCTTTAGCTACCTAGGTCAGTTGAGGAGTCAACTGAGTTGTTGTATAACTGAGTCCGTGCTTCCGTTGAGATTGATGTCTCAATTGAGCTTGAGGATCAGCTGAGTTTGGACCTTAGCTGAGTTCTTCACGAACTTCCTTCTTCAGTCCGACTGACTTCTTCTGCTTGAACTTTATAAAGATAAAATCCCTGTGCTCAAACAGTGAGCTCTAGCTACTATCAGACTAAAGACATTCATCTACTTGGTTGGGGTCAGCTGGAGTTTTGGTATCTTTCGAAACCTTTACTAGTTTTCCCCACAATTTTTCCCTTTTTGATGATGCCAAAACCCTAAACTAACATTACCTAATTTTCCTAACCAATACCACAAGCCGATATCAGTGAGACTAAAAGATATCCTCAATTCTAGTCTAAGGAAAGAAATAGCACAAGGTAAAAACTTTAAATGGATTGATCAAAAACTACATTTATTATTTCATGAGAATAAGAGGGGAGATTACATTACAACTAAATTTATGAATTTAAAACCTCAAAAACTAAATTCATCATTTGTAAAATCTTTTTTTGCAGCATTAATCCTTCTTCCCTTGAAACTTCAAGTTGTACTTCACATGGATGTGTCTTCTGATCTCTTGGAATTTTTCATGTTCTTCGACTGAGTTAATCTTGAGTTTTACGGCCAAAATCTCTGCCTCCTTTTCGATCACACTGTCGGCAACGATATTGGTTCCAGGCACTATGGGAGGAGGGAAAGTCTCCCTTTTTGGAACTTCTGGAGGAAAGCTACCAGATTCCTTTAGCTTCGCCATAAAGAATCTGCCAACTGCATCTTCCATGGCAAAGGAGAGCATCTGTAGTAGCCATGTTTCTTTAGCAGGTGTTTTTCCATAAAATTCGTCGTAGTAGAATTCAAGGATGAATTCTTCTTTTAGATCTTCCCAATGGTCATTCAGGATTTCTAGAATGAACTTGTCAATATGAGGATGCAATACTTAATTTCCCTAGCTCCTTCTGAGTTGCAATCTGTTCTCCACGATTGCTTTCCATGCTCTTCTTCTTTCATCAGTATGATGTCGTCTCTTGAGGAAAGAGAGTTTTCTTGATCCTTCAGCAAAGTTGGATTCCAGACTCTCTTTTGTGTCCTGGTTGAATCTCTCAAGATTGGCTAGCTGGATTCGTTCAAATTCTTTCAACCCTTTCTTGTTCTCCACCCGATCGGTCGTTGCTCCAGCAATTTTGGCCAGAATGATAAAGTCATTGGGAGTGGAAGACAACATCAGATCAACTTCTTCATTGACATCCTCGGTCACAAAGTTTTGTGTGAGTAACCTTGCTTCCTCAGCATCAAGAGGATCTTGGGAGGTCTTGTCATCTTGATCTTCACCCTAATCAGCGGTAGTGGTTCGGTCATCAGCTGTACAATCAGTTTTCCTTACTGATTCTTCTCAATCTAATGAGGCCTCAACTTCTTTTGCTGGCTTCTCAGCTTTATTTGCTGGTTCAGTTGTTGATTATTTCGCTGCTCCTCTTGCAGGCTCATCCTTTGCTGACTCATTTTCTTCAGCAGTCGTCTCCTTGAATAATGTGCTCACAACTATTTAAAGCACTTAGAAGGCTCATCTCTGGAAGACTTTTCTCTGCTTGTAAAGTTAGTTTGCTATCTTCCCCCATTTTGGCATCATTCAAAAGGGAGGAGACTAAGACTTTGAGGTCAGAGATCTCTGAATCCAATCGAGATTTGGTTGCAGACATGTCCTGGATCAGTTGATGGGAATTAAGTTGCTCTTTCATCAGTGTCTTGTTCTCAGCTTGGAGTGATTGCAATTAACGCCTTAGGTCATTAATCTGCTCATCATGATTTTTAACATGATCGTCTATACTAGACATGTCCTGTACAATAGGCTTAAGATATTTAGAGCTCAACTCTGTGATGAAGGCTTTCCGGTGTTGAACAAACTTTGTGTCCATTTCATTGGAGATACTATGTCTCAGCTTGACGAAATCCGTTGCTGTTCTTTCTCCTTGTTGGTCAAGTTGAAGCTTGATTCGACCAATCTCCTCAAGTGTTTGAGTGATAGAGTCGCACTGATCATGAAGTGCCTGTCTCAACTGAGTAGAGGAAGACCCCAATTCTTCCTTCAACTGATCAAACTTGTGACTCAGTTGTTGCACCAACGCTAAGAGGTCAGTTGATTCATCAGTTGGGTTTGGACCAGTATCAGGGTTAAATGTCAGGTGTTCAGTTGTGATCAGTGCTTGGCTTGGAGCGAGTTCTTCTTGTCTCCTGTGAGAAATGACCAACTCAGGTGTTCAGTTGATGGATTGTGAAGATGTGGATTGCAGAAAATCGCGGATTGAGTGAACTGATTTGATAGACCAATTAGCGATTTCACTCAATTAACATCCTTCAGGAAGGGATGAAAAATCAACGGTTGTCATTGATTCCTACATCTTCATAATCAACGGTCTGGATTGGAGACGGTTGGCCTACTGAGAACATGGCATGGGACGTGGGTTTGGCCGTGAAAGGCACTCGCGCGTGAGACGTGTAACAATTTCCATGTCAGCCTACTCGCAGTCCTAAAGCTTAACCATTGATTAGGGATAGATTTGCATTGAATACCACTGCGTGACTAAGCTCAAAATGATCATTATCGTCAGAGGATGTTTGTTATTTCAAAACACCTGCCTTAATTACTAAGGAACAAAAAATGATATTTGGATCTTCTTAGTCGGTGTGGATCCCAATTGAATCAGTATACACTTAACTAACTCGAATTTATCTGTTCAGTTGAGGTTTGATCCTCATAACCTCCGTTGAGTTGAGTCCTCGTTGTGTAATAACCCAATTTTTCTAAAGGTAGATTAATCATCTTAAATGTGATTATGCATGCCTAAGTGCTTTTAATTTGTGTTTATATGTGATTATATGTGAATGTCTGTGATAAAAATTTCCCAGAATAAATGTTCTCGTGAAATTACCAAAATACCCCTAAGGGTAAAATAGTAATTTTTCGCATTTTGGCTTCTCGAAATGAAGATGTGATGAGTTATATAAGTTTAGAAATGTGAGTTTTAGCATGAGTTTGAATTTCGGAAATTTCCGACACAGTTGACTTTACGATGAATAGTAACCTTGACAAAAAAGTCAACTCCGGTCAACGAGCTCCGAATTTAGTCTAATTAGTGTCATTAGACTCTAAAATTTATTCTAAGACTATTGAAGTGAGTTAGAGAATTTTCTGAGATCGTTTGAGTCGAGTTTGAATTTTATTTTGAAAGTATACTTAGGTGAATAGTAAGTTTTACAATATTTTTCATTATTCGGAATTTATACCTAAAAGTTGGGCGCTTTTGAATCTACAAAATATTTTATGACTAATGGAGAAAATTAGAGTGAAATCCGATGTCTACAATTTAAGTTATAAGTTGTATTAGTCAAGTAGACAAATATGAATAGTAAAATTTCCGATTTTCCTCGTTTCTTGGAATTTTGATTCGAAACTTAGGTTTTCCGAATCTATTAATTAATTCATGAGTATTGGTGCGAAGTAGAGTGGATTTGGATGTTGGGAAAGTGCCGAATATGAGTTTTTAAGATGAGAGAAATAGATATTTTGAAATGGGATGTTTTATACCGTAAAATCTTTTCTTTCGGGAATTTTTACCCGATAAAATCTACACAGAATCTACCTAAATATATATCTAGAACTCTCTTTCTCGTCTCTCTTGCCCATGTCGGCACACACACACATGAATTACTCTCAAGTTTTCATTCCCATTCTCATTTCATACTCTCAAATCCTACTCTCTCTTTACTTTCCCCATTGACGAGGCTATCGTTCGCACTCTCAAAATGAATTTGTAGTCTATCCTCACAGCTATATATTTAGTAAGTAAGTATAGGGTCAATCCACAAGGAGTTCATTGTCACTATCTCTTGAAACCTCCTCCACCTGTTCAGAAAAGTTGGGTTTTGCTATCTTGGTCACTAGGGCTCTCTTGCCCAATTCGAGAACTCAATTAAACACAGAAAAGTAAACAAATAACTTGATCAATAATAAAAAGGACTTGATCTGGCCTAAGGCGTTGTTAAGTGAAAACCCTAGCTTGGTCATTGGTGCAAATATATTCATTACATGCATGCATCGTTAGTTATGGGACTTAAATGCCGAGATCTCTTTTTACTCGTCACGCTCTCAACAAACCCCTCCCTTACATATCCTTACTTAGTTGGCGACGCACCTCCGGCTCCCTACCTTGGGAAATACCTCTGTCAGAGTCATCGTTCAGTTTCTTGCTCAAGGAGCATTTATCTCTAGAAAGGCTCAACAAGGAATTATCACGTCTAGCTTAATAGGGTAGAGACACCTTCCTCTAATGTTAATCGATCTTAATCAAGAAGATGTTGGAAAACACTCCTACTTCCCAATTGATTGGTGATCTAATATGTCCTAAGTGATTAACGGCCTATTAACCTCTTATTCGTATTATCTCATATTTGAACAAGCTTATTAACATATCGGGAACACATGCATGCAATTCTCTAAAACAAATTAGACCTCTCAAGCATAAGTTAACACTTAACTGTCTTGCTCAGATCAAGTATAAGAACTTAGCTAGGCATAATTATAAAACTACGAACACATGAATTAAAGGAACTCATAAGAACTATATTAAAAACTTACTAAGTACGTGCAAAAGCAAAACACGGTCAAAAGTTCCGATGAACAAAACACGAATAAAAGTATGCCCGTAGGACTTATTTTTCTCCTCACTATCGCTCAAAGGAATTACAGGGAATAAAGCATTAAGACGACTCTCTATCACAGCAGCAAGGCTTCGATATTTATAGGAGAGTGCTTAGGGTTAGGGCCCCCTAGTCCTTAACATGGAAGGAATCCACGAGCTACCTTGGGATGCAAGTAATATTTGATAAGCTCGACCTCAACATGGTTAGTCACATCTATCTCCAAGATATTTAAGTTAGATCATCTTTTCCTTATCCTTCTAGACCTAGAAGAGAAACTCGCCTGCTGACCAAAACACTCCTCCTAGGTCTAGAAGGATAAGGAAAAGATGATCTAACTTCTAGGTCTAGACAGATAGGAGGAGTGTTTTGGTCAGCAGAAATGTTGCTTTCTTTCCAGAAACACTCATCACTCCATGAAATGAGAATGGGTGATGAGTCCATATTTTGTGTCTTTTTAGTGTCTGTCTTAGGTAGTTTAGATCGAGTCTTTGTGTGTGTTTTGTCTAGTTTTAGTGTCTTGGAGGACATATCTTGGGCAGAAGGGTGTTTGCTGCCTTGCAGGTGGAAACATTTCTCTCTCTCTCTCTCTCTCTGGAAGAGTGTTTTGGTCATATAAGCAATTCCATCTCTCTCTCTCTCTCTCTCTCTCTCTCTCTCTCTCTCTCTTTCTCTCTCTCTCTCTCTCTCTCTCCATTGGCTCTCTCTCACTCTACCATCTCTCTCTTTCTCCTCAACACATTCCTCTTCCTTCCATCTCCTTCAAACTACCGCAAAATAACAGCAACCCTTAGCCTCCATTTCTCATCGATTCAAGTATAAGGAAGGAGCTAGAGTTGCATGGAATGAAGAGAAGTTGTTGAATGATTAAGAGTAGTAGTAAGAATCCCATTATTTTCTCTCTTTCATGATCTAATTCTAGCATGAAAAATAGATAGATATGTTCTTGAATTTTCATGCATGAAACCTTGATCAAGCATATTATTTTATGCACTAGGAAAGAAGAAAAAAATCCAAGCTATGCATGTATATATATGTGAACCGTAGGGTAGTAATTAGTAGTAGGAGATCATGCTTTCCATTTCTATCATGATAATATGATTCGATGCATGTTCTAAGGATGATAGAATGATAAAATAAAGAAGAGAAATCCATGAAAAGAAAATTATATAAAAACCGAAAATGAGAAAAAAAAATAAGGGTTTGCATGCTTTAGTTGTTCTTATGATCTTATTGATATAAATGATGTTATTTGAGCATGACTTGATGATTTAATTGAAGAAATAAGCATGTTAATGGAGAAAATTCACTTGAGGAAGATGATGAATAGTGAAATTGAAATATAACACTTATATGTTTAAATTGAAAAGGGAAATCCATAATTCAAGTATGCTAGAGTATGAAATCATGAATTAATTGAAGTTAAGAATTTATTTGCTATATATATATATATATATATAGTACCGAAAGTTATAGCTCAAAAATATAATTATAATTTTTATGTTGTAATTTCTATATTGATGAATTTGTCACAGCCTGAAATCCGGTGTGTAAGAATGACCAGACTCCATTAGATTGTGAAGGTGAAACCATCAAATAAACAAACCACTTATGTCTCAACTCAACTTTAAACACTAACCCGAATGAATTTAAAATGTGAAACCAACAAATAAAACTCGACTCAACAATGAATCGATCAAGGGAAATAAGGTTTCAACATAACATGAATATAAACATACTTTCATAACATAGCTCAACAATGAACGAGCTTAATAAATTATAAAGGTTCTCAAAAATAGGGTTAAGTGTAACGACATCATGTCGTTCAAAAGTAGGGTATGCAAACGAAATTCAAAGCATTGTTTTGAGCACACGGCTCATTGTTTTCAGAGTTATCAAAATATTAACATATCAAAAGATTGTTAAGCAGCGGAGACATACTTGCTCACAACAATTACATGTATGAAGACATGTAACTGTCGACTCAACATCCAAAAGATTAACACACCACCAAGACCATCCGCACCATCCTCATCCACAGCTAACATGCACGTTTAGAAATACATGCAGGGTTAAGTACTTCGTACTCAGTGAACACAATGCCAAAAACAGGTTTAAAAGCTTGCTCTTAGAGCTATATAATTGAACTTGCTTTGCCACTGCACCACAAGTGTTAGAACATTTGAAAAATATTTTACTTGTGAATGCATAAATCATTTTACCATTTTCAAAATCACGACTGCGCAGTCAAAATATATATATAAATAGGCATGAATCATCTACCACATCAACTTTGTGTTGAGAAGTAGGCCTCCTTCTCAAACACTGTGACCGGCTAAACTGAAGTAAAGCTCACAGTCATCTCATCAATCAATTTACCACATGTGGGTTCCTGTTTTCCACAGGATATCATAACATCATGTAGATGATAAAACATACCAAACTCAGATAAATGGCAAGTCAATTAATTTTATAAGCTCACATAATAATAACCAATAAGTAATAGCATTCATTGGAGTTTTGGTTTAAAAAAATCCCAACTTACTTCTGGTCTTTTGAAGTCAAGGTTGCTTACTTTACATTTTTTTCCGATTACTTCGCAGTCCCGCTCGGCCCTTCAAAAACAACATCGATTAAAATCGAGTTTATCGACTCAAATAACGTATAATAGACTTAGGGCTCGGCTGATGGACTTCTACTTGAGTCGGGTTTTCTTAACTTATCTAAACTTCTCAACATCGATAACTTTTCAATTTCTCGTTCTCGAGTCATCGCCTTTACTCGGTTTCTAATTACTTCTTAAACTTTGATTCTTGTTTCTAATATATTATAAACACGTATTCACATCAATACTCAAACATCGTCATCATACTCAAACATCAATTTCAATATTCGAACACTTATAGATGATTAACTTAGTGATTAATCTACTAAAAAGGTTTATCATACTCAATCGTTTAATCTCATTCTAATATCGACTTTTCATAACAATTCAGGTCTTAAACAAAATCATTTGATAACTCATGTCTTGAACACATTCACATAATAACAAGTTATTGCTCGTCTTTTAACTTTTATAAACTTATAACTTCAACTCTAACAAAAGTCATTTCGTTAAACTCAAATAATAAATATTTTTGAATTTATTATTCAAACTTCTACTTTGTATTTCTTGACTCTAAAATACGTCATTATTTTCCTCAAAATACGTATTCATACTTGTATACGGTCTCATCTTTATACATATCATTAAATAATTATTATTTAATCTTTTCTTTTATTTAAAACTCAATTTTTGTTTTATTTAATCAAAACTCGGTTTTTCATTTCAAATCTTCGCTGCTCGATAACTTCTACGTCTTAATTCCTTTTTAAGTGATTCAAAAAGCATACTTGCTTAATTCTACTCAAATAACATCATCAAATCACATATCATATATCATCAATAACTCATCATCAAAATATTTTAAACTTAAAAATATTATCTTTTATAATATATTCATTTGCTCGTTTCTCAAATTTCTATCATTTTCCTTTACTCGATTAACACCTCGTCACACCAATCTGTCACAGCCCCAAATCCCGAAGGACGGCAGAAGCCGAGGTGCGACTGAGATTGGATTAAAGAAGCGGGGATGAAGAGGACTGACTAATTAAACATACATAAAAGACAACATACATTCAATGAACAAGACTTTACTATTAAAAATGAAGAGTTAATCACGAAGGATTTCTCGATAGAAAGTACTCGAAAGCATCTAAGTTAAAGATTACAGACTTAAACTACAGTGATTCACCAAATGTACATAACGTCAAAAAGGTCTAGAGTTTTGCAGCGGAAAGTAGGTCATAAGCTAAAGCCTTCCTAACAACTCAACTCAACTTCAACCACCGCCGCTCTCGTCGCTTTAACCTGCACATTTAGAAAACATATGCAGGGCTAAGTACGAAAGTACTTAGTGGGCACGATGCCGAAAACATAAGCATAAGTATAGATAATCTGGCATTTCATAATTTGTAGCACATCGGGGTTTTATTAAAAATAGCCCGTGTCTACTAAAACATTTTCTGACTCATTTTCATAATTTGGCTTGATCAAGCACTTTTTATAGATGTTACGTTCAAATCTTGACCAATTCTCATTCACCGTGGCTGGTTACCCCTCAACAGGGTACCACATACACCACAGGCTACAAAGTGTACAAACCTTGGAAAGCATATAGCTAACTCAAGGCCGATCGATAGTTAACATCCTAGCGGTTAACTCATAAATTCTGGAAAACACGAATGTTAACTCAGATAGGTACAAGAGAACTCACATAAAACATAAAACAGTTCATGCCATAATTATCACTTTGAAAACACGGATATCAAAGCGATAAAGAAAGGTTTTCGAGCATTGCTCGTTTTGTTTTATATATAAAAGCCCACCTCGATGATACAGAACTACTAAACAGGTTTCCGTTCTTCTGTTCTTCCGTCCTTTCCTTAGTGCTGGCTTCCTCCTTCATCGTATAACAATCACATTTTAAATTCGGTCGTAAAAGATAATCGAACATGGAAACTCGAATTAGGTTTTAGTCATTTCGTTTCTTTAGGCATTTGCACGCTACTAGTTTCTTTTTAGTTAAACGGAAATGAGACTTGAACAAATCTCGTTTAGAACTCGAAAGGTTTCATACACGACTCTTAGTTCAGTAGAGAGGATAGTCGTTAACTTATCACGGCTTAAACGATCGAAAGAAACTAAGTTGCGAAGAAAACAACTTAGGAATTCAAGTTCTGAAAAATTCACTACGCAATGCAGTAGTTCTGGGGACTGCCCAGAACAGAGAAATTTGAAACAGGGGACGTGCCCTGTACCGTTTGAAAGCTTGGAAAGTCTAGATTACTCTTCAATTTACGGATCTCAGATCCAATAAACGAGCTAAAAGATATTACAGTTTCCGGGAAGGGTCGCAAAACTGCCGCGGCTAACCCTAGTTGCTCAATAGAATCGACGTATAACTTCCTAAGTTCGTTCTATGTTATCGAACCTACATTTTCACGATTTTAACACTTCAAGGCAGTCAACACGTACTCCCATACGTGAAGGACTCCTTTCCGCCGTTCGTCCAATAGCATGACGTTCTAAACATCGCCTTTCAAACTAACAAATACTATACCAAAATCAAGTTAACATTTCTCATTTCTAGTTCTCGATTATAACTACAACTCGTTATTTAACAATCCGAAAGCTCATGTCGTCAACTACAAAGTCGTGCCTTAGTCCATTATAATCATTATTATCTAGTTAGAATCCTTACTCGACCTCTCGATTATTACTTATGTTCACTAGTTCGTCTCTTACAAAATTTCCAAAGTTATCGGAATTCATTCATTTTCTACGACATTAATCATCATCTAACGTAGATCATTATTACGTATATCATCACCTCATATCATTACTTAAACTCAACTTAATTCGAGTTCATAGTCTCTTAGGATTTCTATAATAATTTTAGAATAAATCCAATTAATTTCTATCATCAACTATTATCATTAGAATCTATAATCTATCATCATTTCATCAATTAAAGATCGAACTACATAAACCCCTATCTCTTCTTCAAAATCGGCATTAACACAAATTTGGGGGAATTGGTTTTCTTCATCAATTAACCTCATTAATCCATTTATCCAACTACTACACATCAATCTAACCAATTACAATACCACTTCATCATTAATTTGAAAACCATCTTCAAACCCTAACCTAAATTTTCGATCATCATTTAGATCTTAGGGCTTTTCATTTCTACTTGTTTAATTCCCCAATTAATCTACTCCTAAGTCAAATTAACCAAACAATTTATGAAACAAAACATCCTACATCTAAACCCCCAATTTTCGGTTTCTCTTAGCAATTAGGGTTGTTGAATTTCGTCAACTTTTACCCATAGAAATCACTTACTAACACCTTCTATGCCATGAGTTAAAGATCAAAACATCACTACATCATCATCTATAATTCGATCCTCAAGAAAAATTAGAAGAAAGGAAAACTAATTGGATAGAATAAGAGAGGAGGTAATTACCTTGAACTTTAGTGAAGGAAGTTAGAAGATTGATGGAGGATGATGAACTTGTGTGAAAAATCCTTGTCAAAAGCTTGAAGATCCAACAATGGTGGAGAGAAAATGGAAGAGAGATATATGTATGTGTGTAGCCGTGTGTGTTGAGGGAGAGAGTGAGGAAGATGACTAATTTAATGTAATAAATATCTAACAAGAAGACTTAGGTGTAAAGTTAATTAAATATCTAAATGGTGAGTCATAAGTTTATACTATATAAGAAATGAAATATCAAGCTTGTAAGGGAGAGGGAAGTCGGCAATGAGGGGAAGAAAAAGGAGAAAATACGCGTTTTTCCGGCGCGATACGATGCGGAAATCGAAAGACGAAAAATGTATCTCGGCACATTATTTAACTTATTCAGAAAGTAATATTTAAAATCTAATTTCCGACAAAAACTCGGGACGTCACAGTCCGAGTTTCGTCCGAAAAAAAAAAAACGAACTTTCTCGGGTGAGTTCATATCGCGATTTCGTGAATGTAAAAATCAGACGGTTTTCCGTTCTGAGTTCTAGAACTAAAAAGTTTTCGTACGCGATAACCCTAAATACAGTAGTCATCTAACTGACTTCCGTAATTTATTTTCGGAAACGGATTTCACCGTTGGTTTTAGAATTAAATTTTATGAACTTAGGCGTGCAAAGCCATTTTTATTATTAACTTTAAATTTTTAAGACTGTACGGAATTTCTGGGGTATTACATCCTACCCCCCTTGCGAAAAATTTCGTCCCGAAATTTGCATACCTTCTGCAAAAAGATGAGGATATCTCTCCTTCATCTTCTCCTCGAGCTCCCACGTGGCTTCTTCTTGCCCGTGGTGGTTCCATAGCACTCTAACGATTGGTATCGATTTGGTTCTTAATTCTTGGACTTTCCTATCCAAAATCGATATCGGCTTCTATTCGTAGCTTAGGTCAGATTCAAGAACTACGTCTTGCTGACTAATGACGTGCTTAGGGTCATAGACGTATTTTCTCAATTGAGAAACGTGAAATACGTTGTGGACACTTCCTAGACTTGGCGGTAAGGCCAATCTATATGCGACGGGTCCTATCTTCTCGAGGATTTCATAAGGTCCTATGAACCTAGGTCTTAGTTTACCCTTAACTCCGAATCTAAGGATTCCTCTGGTCGGTGATATCTTAAGGAAAACTTTATCTCCTATTTCAAACTCAAGATTGGTTCGACGATCATTGGCATAAGACTTTTGTTGGCTCTGGGCTTCTTTCATTCTATCTTGTATCTGCCGAACTATCTCAATCATCTCATTTACTGCATCAGGGCCTAGGTTCTTTCTCTCACCTACTTCGTCCCAATAAAGTAGTGATCTACATTTCTTTCCATACAAAGCCTCATACGGCGCCATTCCTATCGTGGCCTGATAGCTGTTGTTGTAAGCGAATTCGACTAAGTGTAGGATTTCTTCGCAATTCGTGCCTCAGTCCAATACCACTGTCCTTAACATATCGACTAAAATCTGAATCGTCCTCTCTGACTGTCCATCTGTCTGTGGGTGAAACGTTGTACTGAAATTAAGCGTTGTTCCCAATTCTTTCTGCATCGTAATCCAAAATCTCGAGGTAAATTTTGCGTCTTTATCTGATATTATGACCTTCGGTAATCCATGCAGACGTACAATCTCTCTGACGTACAACTGAGCTAGTTTCTCTGATCTGTAGGTAGTCTTAATCGGCAAGAAATGTGCTGACTTCGTAAGTCTATCGATAATCACCCAAATAGCTGTGTTTCCTCTTCTTGACTTAGGCAAGAATGTGACAAAATCCATAGCTATGCCTTCCCATTTCCATTCTGGGACATCCAATGGTTGCAGCAATCCATACGGTCGTCTGTGTAAAGCCTTAACTTGCTGACATGCCAAACATCTTTCTACAAACGAGGCAACGTCTCGTTTCATTCCATTCCACCAGAAGTTCCTTCTCAAATCTTGATACATTTTTGTACTTCCTGGGTGTGCTGTATAATGCGTATCGTGAGCCTCACTCAAGATCTCATTCTTCAGTTCGCTGTCGTCATCAGGAATACAAATTCTGCCTTCATAAAGGATTGCATTGTCTGGTGCTTCGGAATACCCATCTGGTTTCTCCGTCCTTATCTTTAGTCGAAGCTTTTCCATTGACTCGTCCTTCCTCTGAGCACTGATGATTCTTTCTCTTAAATCTGGTGTAGCTTCTAATGCTGCTATCTGACTTGTTATCGTAGCTGGCGTGTCGAGCACTTTGATATCCATCTTCTCGAATTCTCGCACTAAAGTTTCTTCCTCTACAAAAAGGCATCCTAACTTCGTTGGAGCCTTGCGACTCAATGCGTCTGCTACCACATTAGCCTTTCCTGGATGATAGTTAATTCCGCAGTCGTAATCCTTAACTAGTTCGAGCCATCTTCTTTGTCTCATATTCAGTTCTTTCTGCTCGAAAAAGTACTTCAGACTCTTATGATCGGTGAATATCTCAACCCTTACACCATAGAGATGGTGTCTCTAAATCTTTAACGCATGCACCACAGCTGCGAGTTCTAAGTCGTGGGTTGGGTACTCAACTTCGTGAGGTCGAAGTTGTCGTGAAGCATAAGCTATCACTCGTCCATCTTGCATTAAGACACAACCTGATGGTCCCGATACGAGTTCTGGTGTATGGGAGGGGGGGGATACACCAGATAAAACTTTTTAAAACAACCCCCAAAAAAATAACACAACCGAGTAATGCAACTCAGTTGGAATCACAACCGAGTAAGAAACGCTCGGTTGAAAGTGAAGTGCTGTGCGGAATGTGGTGGAAATTAACTCGTATAAAATCAACTCACGCTTAAGTACAAGGTTGGTCAATAACCAAGACAGTTGATATGGAAGAATGCAGTTTGTATGCAGGTTAGTTAGTCAGTTGAATATGCAATAAGTAACTGAAAAAAAAACACAACACACAAGATTTAACGTGGTTCAGAGATAACTCCTACGTCCACGGGGAGTTGTGAGTCCACACAACTCAGTCCAAGTTCTTTTGGACAAACCACAAAGCTTACGCGGGCTTTGCAACCGTTGAGATAAGTTTAAGGGTACTTATCAACCTTACAGATTAGTTTACGGGTACTAATCAACCTGTCTACTCAGTTACGGGAAGAGTAGGGTCCTAATAACCTTTTCAGGTGAAAGAAAGGGTGGGGTTCCAACTAATAGCTCGAATAAGAACTGAGCTATGATCTAACACTCTACAAACTCTCAACTAGTGATGTTCTTAAGGTTGGAGCAAAAGACACTAAGACAATTACTCTAGACAACTAGTGATATAACCTTTTTGATTTCTTCTTGCTCTTGTCTGTCTTATATTTCCCGTAGTCTTGGTGAATGAATGAAGGCCTTTATTTATAGGCGGAGAGAATCAACTAGCCGTTGGAGGAGCTATTGATCTCTGTTATTTGAAAGCGATGGCTTGTCTCTCATCTTCTGCAGACTTTTCGGATTTGGCAACTGCATGCTTCTGCTTTCCATCTGAGACAGCCTTGTGTTGGGCCAAATGAGGTAATGACAAAGAGTCAAACCTTCACGTGACTTCCTTGTTTGAAATTCAAATCTTAACCTTTGACCTCCAACACTTGATAGTCGGTTGAGTCGTCTGATCTTCATTTGATTGGTCTTCAGCTGATGTTCTATCTGAATGCTTTTGTCTGAGTAGGAGCATTTGAACTCTCAGCTGACTTTGAACTTCAAGCTATTGATCTAACTGATTGAATCTACAACTGATGTTCCATCTTGAACGCTCAGTTGTTCTTATTGAATCTGACTCTGACCAGTTGGCTTCGAACGCTCAGTTGTCTTTCTTACAACTGATGTTCTCTTGTATCTTTTTCCTTTGAACTTAGCTAATGTTCTGAAACTTGAACGCTCAGTTGGCTCGAATGCTCAGATGACTTTCTTCTTCCCTTTTGAATCGCTCAACTGATGTTCTATCTTGTGAACGTAACTTCCCCCTTTTTAAACACTCAGTTGTCTTTAATTACATATGATGTTCTGTCCGAGTGATGCTTTGTTGCCGTCCTCAGCTGGAGACCTGTAAAGATAAAATCTCAACATTGCTCAAACAGCGAGCCTAACTACTAACATTAGGATCTGGCAACATCTACTCGGTTGGGGTCAGTTGGTTTTGGAATCAATCAAAACTTTAATAAATTTCCCAACAATTTCCCCCTTTTTGATGATGCCAAAACCCTTAAAAAAAATCTTACAAGGCAAATTGATCTAAATCCTACTGACCTATCCAAAATCTCAGCTGAAATTCTAGACAGTCTATAAGATTAAAACATCAAAGGGTTAGCACAGTTATAACATGATATTGAAATAACTTTGCGATTCAGAGCTTGGACAATGAGAGATTGTACGTCAAGTTGAATCGTATAACTGAATAGCTTTTATTACAACTGATGATTACAAAGGTAAGCACAAAAAGACAAAAGTTACATCAGTTGCTCAAAAACTAACTGAGCTAATACTTGAGCCCATACTTACTAAACATTCTAACAAAAATCTCTCTCTTTTCAGCTGACTCCTTCGAAATGTCAACCCCGTGCTCTTTGCAGACTTGCCTTGCCTCAGCTGCAATCTTTGTTCTGTTGGGGTTGCGAGAGTCTGGGAGGAAGGGAAGCTTATATGTAACCTTCTGAGGAACCGGGACTATGTTCAGATCCAGTTTTGCATCTATCATTGCACGCCTGAACTGGCTAAACATGCCCGGGTCTCCTGAGTGCAGCTCGGTCAGGGCTTCCTTGAAAGCTTTCCTCGGATTGTCAGTTGTGTAGACTTTTCTGTAATAGAAGTCATTCACGAACTCTTGCTTGAATGACTCCCATTCTTCATTCCACTCAACTGGCATCCACTTTTCCACGTGCCTAAACTGACTTTGGACCTTGACCTTCCCTGGCAACCTCTGCTATCTCAGCTGAGCTTCAGCCTTAACCTGATGTTTGTCAATTCGGCGACGACTGCGGGAGGCGATGTTCCAGTCCAAGTTCTTGGTTATCTTGTTCAGCAACATCCATAGCCTTGGCAGCTGCAATACACTCTTCGGTTGTGATACTGTCGAGTTCCGAATCAAGCTCGGCTGCGATCTCGGCTATGGAGTTGTAAGAAACTCCAAACTGCTTCGCCTGCTCCAAGTCTTTTTCCATTTCAGCTCCACCGACTTCGGTTGACTTGGGAGCGGACTTCTTCTTTTGTGCAGTCTTCCTCCTCAGCTGGGATTTTACAGCAGCTGGCATCTCTTCCTCATCCTGGGTCTCTTCTTCCCCCTGCATCTCAACATCCGCCTCTTTATCTTCCCCCTTTTTGGCATCAGCAACAAGGCTTGCTACTGAACCATCCAGAGAGGTGAGCTGTTGTTCGGCTTGCGGTTGAAGAGGTCATTGACCGCGCACTCTATTCCCACCTTCTTCGCCAGTTCGGAGTCATGGCGCTCTTGTTCGGCTTTCCTCATTCCAGCGAATGTTTCAGTTACCTCAGTTTGGAAAGTGACGAACTCAGCCCATCTTGACTCGAAACGGGACTCCCATTCTTCATCCTGAGTCTGTTGGGATTTCGCGAGTTTGGAATCAGATAAGGATTGGAAGAGGTTCAACTCAGACTTAATCTCCAGAACAGTTGACTTCAGATCCGAGACGTCTTGGCTGGTGAAGGAGGAGAATTCATCCAGCTTTATCTTCAGTGAAACATTCTCCTCCACCAGCTGCTTGTTCTTCTCTTCTTGTGCTTCCATCATCCTCAGCTGATCGTCTTTGTGTTGCTGGAAGTTGGCAAGCATCTCAGTTCTCAGCTGGTTTACGCTGTCTGATCAGCTGGAGCTTGGTGTTCAATTAGAGCTGTTTGCTCAACTGTAACCATGGCTTGACGGTTGGCCATGTACAGTTGAAGCTCTTCTTCTTCATTCTTTGCTGCGGCGGCGGCTGCGTCCAGATCATTAACGAACTCAGCTGACTTGACGAGCATGTTGTCGAGGAATTCAATGCAGTCTTGTCCAACTTTCTCACTTGTATTTATGGCTTCTGCCTTGCTGAGGTCCAGACGACGTGTCAGCAGGGCCACTTTGTTGTTGTAGGTGACTTCCAGGTTGGCATAGTTGAAGTAGTCTCGGATGTGAGATTCGTCCGCCTTCAGTTTGTCCCAACTGTGTACCCTGATTGTATCTTCCTTCACATACCAGTGAGTGAAGATCAGGTTGAACTGGTACAACAGCTCGGTTCCAAGAGTAGTGAAGATTGGCATGTCGCGAGCTTCTGGGAACATCCCTATCAGCTTCTGGAAGCAGTAGGCCACCTTGCCTTCATGCTCCAGTGCGACGGCCTGAAGGTCAGCTTCGTCATCTATGAGGGAGGGAGATAGATTCTCATAAGGCAATGGTTCAAGGGTTTCATCAATGTTGGCCAAAGAAGTGGTCTCAACATTGGCATCGAGTTGGGAGCTCGGAATATCTGATTCTGTGGAGAGGGGGGTATCAACAGGTTCTTCAACATTGGCCGAACAATTGGTCTCAATGTTGGCATCGAGCAATGGGCTCGGAACATTTGGCTGTGATTCGGTTGAGTGAGCAAGAGGCTCTTGGGGCGGTACGGCATCAACTCCTGCCGTGGGGGAGGTTGGAACGTCTTCAATTTCCTCAGAGGAGGAAGAAGTATCCGATGTCACGTCCGTCTCCATCCCTTCCGCCTCATCAGTTCTAGCAATGTGAGGGACGTTCTTGAAGGCAGCTGCCTCAGCTGAGTGGCTCGACTCAGATGGCTCCTCAACTGGCTCTTCAGCTGGCTCCTCGGCATGCTTCTCAGCCGGTATGTCCTCAGCTAGCACAGCAACCGTCTTCTTGAACCTCACCCTCAGCTTCTTCTGGGCAGGTTCCGCCTCCTTCTCTTTCTCCGACTCAGCTCTACGTCGGCGTGCAACTTTTGATTTTGTGGGGTGACTGACAGCTGGTACCTCCTCAGCTGTGTCCTTGGGTTTAGCAGTCTTCCCAGCATCCTTTTTCTCCTTAAGAGTATACACACTTCTAATCACCTCTTGTGCCTTCTTTGCTGTTGGAAACAGCATCAATTTCTTTACTGGGGTCTCCTCGCAGTCCTTCCATACCATGTTCTGACCCTTGGTTGCGAGCAGGATCAGAGCTGAAATTTTGCAACCGAAGTTGAGCGTCCCCTTGACACTCAACAGTCTCTCCCCTGAGTCGGTTGTGGTCTCGGAGATCTTCTGCTTCTCCAATGTCAGCTGGTTCAGAAAATATTGGAACCAGTTGATCTCGTGTTTGTGCTCCAATGCCATCAACTGCTTAAACTTTGGTCGGCTGATGTCGCCGAAGGCTCCGCTATACCCGAATACGACCTTGGACACAACATCGAACATGAGTCGATGTTCTGGCTTTAATTTTGTTCTCTGCATATTGCTCTTCAACCTCTCCAGAGTGATCAGAGCATTTTCAAGAAACTCATCGGCTTGCTCGTCGGTTATGTTTTCAACAAATTCCGTGGCGGTGTGGTTCACTGGAATGACGTGGTGAAGTACGTCGGACACTGCAATGGGGACAGAAACACGGCGAATGGTTCTGGCCGGAACATCACGTTGCCGACAAGAGACCTCTGTTGTGACTCCTTCTCTGCTGTCGATGGACGACTGCAGATTCACATAGAATTCTCCGACCTGGCGCCTGAGCAGGTGGGAGGGGAAGAGCTTTGCCCATTCCAGTAGGCCATTCTCCCTGAGTATATTTGCAAGGGGAGTCAACTCCGGTGACTCCAATTCATCATCGGAAAGAATCTGCTCTAAGTGAATCTTCGAAACCAGCAGGTCGAACGATTCTTCATACGAGGTGGGGACTAGAGAGGGTCCGGAAGAAGCCATTTTCTTTCCTTTGGGTGCCATTCAATATCACTGAGAAGATATATATATATAAGAAGGAAGGAAAAATCTTGCAGAAAAAAGGTTAGACAAAATCTGAGAAGATGATGAATAGTAACTGCAGATAAACATGAATGAGGAAGGTAAGAGATCACTTCTTGATTTTCCGCCTTTTATAGGTTTTTGACTCGGTTGAAATTGATGGCTAGGGTTGAATGATGCGAATCCATCAACGGCTGAGATCACGTGACTGTTGACTAGCTTTGACTTGACATCATGAACCGAGTTCCAACCAGCGCGTGAGAAGGTGTACAGTTTTTCATGTCAGCTCAGTCGCACTATAAAGTAGGCTATTGATGTTCAGCCGTACTTTACATTAAATGCGACATGATGGCTATTTTAATGTAACTGACATGCTCAGGAATGTTTGAATTTATTTCAAACATTCTCATTTAAGATTATAACACCTTCAGCCATAAATGTTACCTGCCAGTTGATGTCGGAATCAGCTGTGTTCACCTGTCAGCTGATGTTGGAATCAGCTGTGTTCCAATGTTGCGGCATACCATCAGCTGACTCGAGTTCGTCTGTTCAGCTGACGTCTGATCCTACATTGCAGCATACCATCAGTTGACTCGAGTTCGTCTATTCAACTGACGTTTGATGTCTTCGGTTAGCAATCCGCATCTGAGATTCCCCCTTTATCTGAGCTTCCCCCTCAGATGGATATCTATCTCTTCACCTCAGCTGGTTCCTTATCTGATGGATCCAACAATCCAAGTAAATCACATAACATCTTAAACCGTGCTTCGGCTAGAGGTTTGGTGAAGATATCTGCTCTCTGAATCTCAGTTGGAATCTTCTCCATGGATACGTCCTTCTTCTCAATATGGTCTCGAATGAAATGATGTCGGATGTCAATGTGCTTCGTCTGAGAGTGGTGAACGGGATTCAAAGAGATAGCAATGGCACTTGAGCTATCACAATGAATGGGAACGTGTCCAGTTGCAACTTCATAGTCTCTCAGCTGTTGCTTGAGCCACAACACTTGCATGCAGCAGCTACCGGCAGCCATATACTCTGGCTCGGTTGTAGAAGTGGCAACACATGCTTGTTTCTTGGAGAACCACGAAACTAGCTTGCTTCTCATGAACTAACAGTGTCCAGATGTGGACTTCCTGTCCAACCGATCTCCGGCTAGATCTGCATCTGAGTATCCGGTCAGTTGGATGTTGTCGTTGGTTGGATACCACAACCCAACATTTACAGTTCCCTTCAAATACTTGATGATGTTCTTTGCTGCCAACATGTGAGCTTCCCTCGATTGAACTTGGAACCGAGCACACACTCCAACCGCGTAAGATATGTCTGGCCGACTGGCGGTTAGATATAGCAAAGAACCGATGATCCCTCTATACTTACTGGTATCTACGAGCTTTCCCTCAGTTCCAGGTTCAATCTTCCAGTTAGTATTCATCGGAATCCTTGTGGTCTTACTTGTCTGCAATCCGAACTTGGTGATGAGCTCCTTTGTATACTTGGACTGATTGATAAAAATTCCTTTTGATGACTGCTTCACCTGAAGTTCAAGAAAATAATTCATCTCGCCCATCATCGACATCTCGAACTTCTCCTTCATGAGATTTGAGAAATTTTCACACAGCTCCTCCGACTTGGAACCGAATATGATGTCGTCGACGTAGATTTTCACAATAAGTATATCTTCTCCAACTTTGGTGGTGAACAGTGTTTTGTCAATTGACCCTCGTTTGAAACCCGAGTTCAGAAGAAAACCACAAAGAGTGTCATACCAAGCCCTGGGTGCTTGTTTTAATCCATAGATTGCTTTCTTCAACTTATACACTCTTCCATCTCCAGTTTCAAAACCGGGAGGCTGTTCAACATATACATCTTCCTTGATGTCACCGTTGAGGAAGGCACACTTCACATCCATCTGATAGACCTTGAACTTGGGAAATGCAGCATAGGCTAGAAAGATTCGGATGGCTTCCAGCCTTGCAACTGGTGCGAAGGAGTCCTCAAAATCGATTCCTTCTTGTTGGCAATATCCCTGAGCTACCAACCTAGCTTTATTCCTCACGATGAATCCAATGGCGTCTCTCTTGTTCTTGAAAATCCATTTTAATCCAATGACTTTGACACCATTTGGTCTTTCTACCAACTCTCATACACAGTTGCGTAGAAATTCATTCAGTTCTTCTTGCATGGCTGTTGTCTAGTGAACAAGTTGAGAGCTTCCACAACATTCTTCGGTTCTAGTACATTAGCTACGAAGCAAGAAATCATGGCAACATCTCCAGCTTGCTTGAACTCCTCAAGAACTGCCAATTCCTCAGCATATTGAGCGTAAGTGTTGGGATCTTCCTCAGTTGAATCTGGATTTGTAACTCTGCTCCTTGTACGCACACCTTCGGTTGGATCTCCGATGATGTTGTCTGTGGAATGATCTTCATACCACCTTCGGTTGCGTCTTCCTTCTTCTTCCAATAGTGGCTGTTCTAGGATTTCAACTGATGGTGAATCCTGAACTATAGGAGATGCTAGAATCTTCAGAACTGGTGATTGATCAGCTGTTGAGTCTGGATCCTCAACATTGAGAATATTTTGAACCGGGCTTGGTTGGGCTTCGGATGCTGATGCAGTTGGAGTGACATCAGCTGGAGTTCCCCCTTGAGATGAGCTGGGGTCCTTGCATTTATCTTCAGAGGAGTATGGATCATCATCCTCGGTTGCCCATACCAATGGTTCAGCTAGATTCTTTTCCCTTAGTGCCTGTGATCTGGTGAGAACAGGTGGAACCTGTGGATCAGCTTATTGTCCTTTAACCTGTTCCCTGCACTCAAAAGTAGATTCATCAAAACTAACATGAGGTGTTATCTCCACAACACGAGAGCTATTATTGAAAACTCTATAAGCCTTGATTCGAGCGGCATATCCGAGAAATATGCCTTTCGAAGCCTTGGCATCAAAAGTTTTCAACTGAGTCTTCCCATTGTTGTGAATATAACACTTAGAACCAAAAACGCGAAAATATGAAATATGAAGCTTCCTGCGTCTCCATAGCTCGTATGGAGTCTTTCCCAACCACTTGGTTAGAAGAGACCGGTTCTGGGTGTAGCGGGCTGTGTTGATGGCCTCAGCCCAAAATCTCTTTGGCAGAGCTGAGCTTGTCAACATGGATGTAGCTGCATCCTTCAGCGTTCGGTTCCTTCGCTCGGCTACTCCATTCTGTTGCGGAGTACGCGCAGCTGATGTTTGATATGTAATTCCGTGCTTCTCGCAGTACTCGATGATGGTTTTATTTAGAAACTCGGTTCCACGATCTGATCGGATGGAGATAATTTTCATCTCTTATTGGTTCGATATCCGATCCATCAGCTTGGGTAGCTCATCTCGGGTTTCACTCTTGTGACGCATGAAAATGGTCCACGTATATCTGGAGAAATCATCAGTTACAACAAGTGTATACTCGTTACCATTCAAGCTTTTTGGTGTAACTGGCCCGAAGAGATCCATGTGGATCAGCTGTAACACTCGATCGGTTGAGGGAGTTGTCTTCAACCGGAAGGAGGATCTAGCGAGCTTTCCCAACTGGCATGCACTGCAGATATGTGTTGTTGAAAACACTCGGTTTGGTATGCCTTTTGCATGTTCTTGTCTGGCAAGTCGGTTCATAGTCTTGAAGTTCAGATGGTTGAGCCTTTTGTGCCACAGCCAGCTCACATCTGAACTGCTCTTTGATAACAGGCAGGTGTCATGAGGACTACTGTTCCAGTCAGCATAGTAGACATTCCCGGTTGGCGATCGATTTCCCAACAATATAACCTGCTTTGTTCCGACATTTTTAACCCTGCAACCCTGTGCATCAAACTTGACAGAGAAACCATTATCACAAAATTGGCTGATGGAGAGCAGGTTATGCTTCAATCCATCAACATATGAAACATTAGAAATTGACACGTGATAGGTTTCAAGGGTACCGTAACCTCTGGTGTGACCTTTTGAGTTGTCACCAAAGGTAACTGAGGGTCCTTCTTTCTCCATGAAACTTCCAAGCAAATCCTTCAGATTTGTCATGTGTTTCGAGCATCCACTATCCATCACCCACATGGTTCGTGAAGCTTTATTCTTCCTCAGCTGTTTCTCCTGTTTCTGCACAAAGAAACTCGCTTAGGTCCCCAATTTTAGTTGGGTCCTGGAGGGTTATAACCAGTTCCCCCTTGAACTGTGGGTTGTTTTTTCCTGTATACTCGGATAGATTTATCATTCCAGATCACTTTTCGTTTATTATCAACTATAACAACACCTCGGTTATCCTTAGGCTTGTTGTTAGTAGTGATGTTCTGTTTCTTAGGAGGAGATGGATTTCTCCCATTGTGAGCTTTCGGAGGAGAGGTTTTCCTCCTGTTTTGATGGAGGTTTTTATCCTGTTGGATTCGTTGTTGAGGTCGGACGCCATGTTGGAATCTTTGTGGCTGATTCGGATTCCAACTCCTTTAATGTTGTCTATAGCTGTTCATGCCCTGTTGGTGGTTCATGTTGTGGCATGAATATCTCCAGCTGTTTGACCTGTTCCTTATCGGTTGACTCGGTTGAAACCTCTGGTTGAACTGATGATGGAACCGCTGTTGATTCAGATGGTTGGATCCTTGTCGGTTCTGCGGTCGGTTCCATTCTTTCTGATGTTGACTCTGAGGTTGATTCAGAGGTCGGTTCTGAGTTCGGTTTCGATTGTGTCTCCGACGCCTCTGATTCCTCTTCTGACTCTTGGAACATTCCCCCTCGGTTGATGTCCCAACCGATGGAACGTTCTGTCCTCTATCTACTGCTCCTTTTCCCTTCTCAGTTGTGGTTCCCTTGGTCAGTTGAGCTTGCCGAGAGGTGGAGGTTGGATTACTTTGGGGAGATTCAGGTTCAACTGTGTTAGGTTCGACAACCTTGACTTCCACAGCTTTGATAAAGGTCGCTGGAGGGATTCTAGTATCCTTGATCACATCATAACCGAGTCCTGACACGTCATCTATCTGTCGGCTGTAACTGATGAGATTCTCGATGATCTTGGATGACTGATATAGCTTTATTAAGTTGTCCTTCTCAGTTTGCAACTCCTTGAGGAGGACAGCTATATGCTCGGTTTGTCCGTCTGACTTCTTTATCAGCTAGTCGATCTGAGTCTCTTGCTTTTTCAATTGATCTTGCTGCTCCTTGATCTGCTTCATCGACTCCTCGTCGGTTGAAGCATTAGTTCGGTTGACCGCTTTCAGTTGACTTTTGAGATTATCTATCTCTTCAGTTTGACTCTTGATTAGATCGTCCTTTTCGGTTAAGGATTCTTCAAGTTTGGAGAACTGTTCTTGAAGACTCTTAAACTCAACCGATTGTTGATGCAGTTCCTCACTGAGTTCTTGAAAGTCATTCCAGGAGGGTTCCAACTCTTCATCCAGTGTTTCCTGCATGTTAGAAATATTGGAAGAATTTAAATTAGCAGGACTAGAGTGTACCTCAGTATCATCCTGGTCGGTTCCAAGTGCCATGAGGCATTGATCCTGACCGATAGCGTTGTTGGTGGAAGTCAGCTCATCCTCATCTTCAGTGTCAGTGAAGATGTCCATGTCGTCAGCTGCTTCTTCTACAACCATGGCCTTGTTCTTTCCAGTTTGCTTGGCCCCCAATGCTTCTCTCTCTTTCTTCGAGAGGTCTGGACAATCTGCTTTGAAATGTCCCTCCTTGCTGCATTCAAAGCAACCGTTGTTCACAGGCTTTGAGTTATCTCGAGTTCGGTTAGATTTGTAGAACCTCTTGTATTTTCCGAACCGAGTGTCCATGTCAGCTAGCTTCTTTGACAGGGCGGCTCTGTTGCAGCTCTTCTCTGCTTGGCTCCTTCATAGCTGTGTCCGCTGATCTTGTTGGCCTTGATGTTTCTCGGCTTTGAATAGTCAGCTCGGAGTGCTACTGACTTTGTGGCTGAACCAACATCCTCATGTCGACTTGTCTGAACCGAGGACTGAGTTGACCTTCGTCGGTTCACCTTGTACTCATTTCCCTTCAGAATTGAGAACAATCTTTCAGTTCCCATCTCACCAAGGTCAGCTCGGCTCTCATGGATATTGGTGAAGGTATCCCACTCAGCTGGTAGAGCTTGTAATACTTTGAAGTTGATTTCTCTCAAAGTATATTTTCCTCTTCGGATGGACTGGATCCTTCTGATGATGTTCATGAACCGGAGTTCTAACTGATCCATGGTTTCATCAGTTCTCAGGCAGAAGTTGTCGAAATCTTGGCAGGCATGTGAGAACTTGTTCTCCTGTGTTTCGTCGCTTCCTTCACTCAGAGATGCCAAGATATCCCACATCTCTTTAGCGGTTTCACACTCTTCTATCCAAGGCAGATAGTCTTGTCCAACTGTAGACAAGATCATGCTCTGAGCCCAGATGTCCAACTGGCTGGCTTCTTCTGGAGTGAAGTCTTCTGGTTTCTTCTCCACTAACTCCACAGTTGCATCCCCATCGTTGGGATTTGTAGGAGTGCGAGTGATTCTCTCTCTGATGATGATCGGTCCGGATGTGAGTACTTGTGTCATTCGATGATGCTTTGACAGTAGGATTTTCTTCATCCGAGTTCTCCAGGATATATAGTTCACAACCGAGAACATGACCACGATCTTATCTTTAACATCCATCTGCACACAACAACAGACGAAAATGCAAGCAGATATGCACTAGCGTGATAAAGAGATCTGTTCAGTTGACCACTGAAGAAAACACCTCGAATTCACACCTTCTGAAATAGAGTCAGCAGTCTTTTGAACCACTGCTCTGATACCACTTGATGGTCCCGATACGAGTTCTGGTGTATAGGGGGGGGGGAATACACCAGATAAAACTTTTTAAAATAACCCCCAAAAAAATAACACAACCGAGTAATGCAACTCAGTTGGAATCACAACCGAGTAAGAAACGCTCGATTGGAAGTGAAGTGCTGTGCGGAATGTGGAATGCAGTTTGTCAATAACCAAGACAGTTGATATAGAATAATGCAATTTGTATGCAGGTTAGTTAGTCAGTTGAATATGCAATAAGTAACTTAAAAAAAAACACAACACACAAGATTTAACGTTGTTCGGAGATTAACTCCTACGTCCACGGGGAGTTGTGAGTCCACACAACTCAGTCCAAGTTCTTCTGGACAAACCACAAAGCTTACGCGGGCTTTGCAACCATTGAGATAAGTTTACGGGTACTTATCAACCTTACAGATTAGTTTACGGGTACCAATCAACCTGTCTACTCAGTTACGGAAAGAGTAGGGTCCTAATAACCTTTTTAGGTGAAAGAAAGGGTGGGGTTCCAACTAATAGCTCGAACAAGAAGTGAGCTATGATCTAACACTCTATGAACTCTCAACTAGTGATGTTCTCAAGGTTGGATCAAAAGACACAAAGACAGAATCTATTACTCTAGAACTCTCAACTAATGATGTTCTAAGAGATTGAATGCAGCTCAGCTCGTGTGAAGTATTTGGTTCTTTCTTTCGCTCTTTTGATTTTTTCTTGCTCTTGTCTGTCTTATATTTCCCGTAGTCTTGGTGAATGAATGAAGGCCTCTATTTATAGGCGGAGAGAATCAACTTGCCGTTGGAAGAGCTGTTGATCTCTGTTCTTTGAAAGCGATGGCTTGTCTCTCATCTTCTGCAGACTTTCCGGATTTGGCAACTGCATGCTTCTGCTTTCCATCTGAGACAGCCTTCTGTTGGGCCAAATGAGGTAATGACAGAGAGTCAAACCTTCACGTGACTTCCTTGTTTGAAATTCAAATCTTAACCTTTGACCTCCAACACTTGATAGTCGGTTGAGTCGTCTGATTTTCATCTGATTGGTCTTCAGCTGATGTTCTATCTGAATGCTTTTGTCTGAGTAGGAGCATTTGAACTCTCAGCTGACTTTGAACTTCAAGCTGTTGATATAACTGATTGAGTCTACAACTGATGTTCCATCTTGAACGCTCAGTTGTTGTTCTTGAATCTGACTCTGACCAGTTGGCTTCGAACGCTCAGTTGTCTTTCTTACAACTGATGTTCTCTTGTATCTTCTTCCTTTGAACTTAGCTGATGTTCTGAAACTTGAACGCTCAGTTGGCTCGAACGCTCAGATGACTTTCTTCTTCCCTTTTGAATTGCTCAACTGTTGTTTTATCTTGTGAACGTAACTTCCCCCTTTTTAAACACTCAGTTGTCTTAATTACATCTGATGTTCTGTCCGAGTGATGCCTTGTTGTCGTCCTCAGCTGGAGACCTGTAAAGATAAAATCTCAACATTGCTCAAACAGCTAGCCTAACTACTAACATTAGGATCTGGCAACATCTACTCGGTTGGGGTCAGTTGGTTTTGGAATCAATCAAAACTTTAATAAATTTCCCAACACAACCTAATCCATTTTTCGAGGCATCGATGTAAACCACATACTCCTTGTTTGCGTCTGGAAGTGCTAATACTGGTGCTGTGGTTAACTTGTCCTTGAGGGTTTGGAAACTCTTTTCACACTCTTCTGTCCATTTGAATTTGGTGTCCTTCCGAAGTAACTGCGTCATTGGCCTAGCAATCGTAGAGAATCCCTCTATAAACCTTCTGTAGTAGCCTGCCAAACCTAAGAAACTTCTAATCTCGTTCGGACTCATTGGTGACTTCCAGTTGTGCACTGCCTCTACCTTGGCTGGATCCACTTTGATTCCTTCCGCCGATACTATGTGTCCAAAGGAACATTACTTCCTTCGGCCAAAATTCGCATTTACTGAATTTGGCGTAGAGTTTCTCGGTTCTTAGTGTTTCCAACACTATCCGTAGATGTTTTTCGTGCTCCTTTTCATCCTTAGAGTAAACGAGGATGTCGTCGATGAACACTAAAACGAATTTGTCCAAGTAAGGGTGGAAAACTCTATTCATAAGATCCATGAATACAGCTGGAGCGTTGGTCAAACCAAATGGCATTACTAGGAATTCGTAATGGCCATATCGGGTTCTAAAGGCGGTCTTCGGTATGTCTTCAGGTTTGATCTTCAGCTGATGGTACCCTGATCTTAAATCTATCTTGGAGAAGACTCCTACACCCTTGAGCTGATCGAACAGATCCTCGATCCTTGGCAAAGGATATTTGTTCTTGAGTGTGATCTTGTTCAGTTCTCGATAATCTATACACATTCTCATTGATCCGTCCTTTTTCCTAACAAACAACATGGGTGCTCCCCAAGGTGAGACGCTTGGCCTGATGAACCCAAGGTCTAGCAATTCTTGTAACTAGATTTTGAGCTCTTCTAATTCTTTAGGTGCCATCCTATATGGGGCTTTAGACTTGGTGCTGCTCCTGGTTCCAAGTCGATCGTGAAATCCACATGACGAACTGGTGGCAATCCTGGTAACACTTCTGAAAAGACGTCTTCGTATTCATTTACAACTTTTACGTCTTGGATGGTCTTCTCGGCTCCTGGCTCCCCGACTAGTACACGAGATAAGCTGTGGTACCTTTCTTCTTCATGAGTTTTCGTAGCTTGAAGGGCTGATATAATTGGTACGCCTCTACCCATGGAAATTCCGTGGAATTCAGTTGGTTCTTTACCCGGGGGTTGAAAAGAGATTTTTCTCTCATTGCAGAGAATTGTGGCATAATTCTCTGACAACCAATCCATTCCTAGGATTATATCTACGTCCTACATAATCATAACGTTTAAGTTGTTCGTTTTAACCTTAAGAGTTCCGATTTCTAGTTCTAGGTTAGAGCAAACATGCGTGGAAGTAGTGATCTCTCCTGAAGGTGTAGCTACTCTCATAGGATGTGCAGCTCTTACAGGTCTGATGTCTAAGTTATCGGCACACGAGCCAGCAATGAAAGAATGCGATGCGCCAGTATCAAACAGTATCTTAATAGGGATGTTGTGAAATTTTCCCATACCTGCTAGATTGCCTTTTCCCTTGTGCTGGCCAACCTGTTTGATAGCGCATGCCCTCGCATTCTGTTGCTGCTGTGCATGCTGCTGGAACTGTTGTTGGTTTATTCGCGGCTGCGGCTGTGCTTATATGGCCCTGAGAGGTATGGCTTGCAGCGGTTTCGGGCATTCTTTCTTCATATGCCCCTGCTGTCCACAATTGAAACAGTTGGGGGTGCCTATCTGACAAACTCCGGGATGGGCTCTGTTGCACTTAGGGCAGACAGGAATGGTAACCCTCCCTGGGTTAGTTCCTCCCTGGTTGAAGTTTCGTTGCTGCCCTTGCGGCTGGTTCTGTTGACCGTTGCCCTTCCATGGTGCATTCTGCTTATTTCCCTGAATAAACAACCCTGACTGGTTGTTTCCCTGCCACGGTCTTTTATTGCTATTGTTGTTGTAGTTATTGTTCTAGCCAGGCTGCTGATAGCCCTGCTGAATACCCATTTTCTGATTACCTTGGTTGTTATAACTCTGATTGTAGCCTCCGCTACCTCCTCCATTCCACTTCCTCTTTCCCTGATAGTTGCTATTATTGTTGTTATAATAGCCTCGGTTCTGGTTCTGTGTTGGAGCTGGTGTAGTTGGTACATTTCTTCTCGTCAGGCACTACGGCCTCCATTTCCAATGCTCTTCCCAAAATGTCAGTGTAGCTTAGTCCCCCATGACTAGCTAATGCAATCCCCAGTTCATGTCGTAGTCCCCCTTGGAATTACTTCGATAATTTCTCCTCGGTATCGACCTGAGTCGGCGCATACCTAGACAGCTCGCAAAACTTAGCGTCATACTCAGTTATGGTCAGCTTTCTTTGCTTCAAACCATAGAACTCAGCTTCTTTCTGAGCTCTATACGTCTTGGGTACGTACTTATCAAATAGTATTTCCTTGAATTCTTCCCACGTGAAACGAGCCAGCTGCTCTGCGGGTATCACCTTCTGCCTTGCTTCCCACCAATAATCTGCCGATCCAGTTAGTTGGAACGCGACACATAGCATTCTCTCCTCATCAGTACATCTGAGGAGTTTGAATATCTTCTCTGTAGATCTCACCCATAGCTCAGCATCGCTAGGGCTGCCCGTTCCATTAAACATCGGGGGGTTTCGTTTGAGGAATAAATCCTCAATATCCCTACGGGGTGGTGGTGGAGGTGGTGGTGATGGGGATGGTGATGGGGTATCATTTTGTTCGTGCTCTTGTTCTCTATCGTTCTCCGGTTGACGTCTCCCACGTCCTCGAGGCCTTCCAGGTCCTCGACCTCTCCTATTGTTAACGTTTCTTGGCGGCATTTTCTTTGATCTAAAGGAGATAGAATTCTCGTTAGTCCTTTCTATTAATCACTCTTAGTACTTACTAGCTCGTTTCCAACTTAATCAAGTTCACGGGATGACATATCGAACATAGTTTCGATATTACTTTGAAATCTTTTAACTTTCAAGTTAGACTTAAGTTTCTCGTCACACGAATTTATTGACATTCTGATTTAATTACACGATTCATAGGAAATTTTTGCTTGTGATTAAAAACCCTCTCATGGGTCATATATATAATATATATACATCAAAAGAATATTAATTCTGCCTCTAACGAGGACTTATACAAAAAGTTAGACTACTACTAGTCTAAACTAGGCTACTGGCCTACTATTTACCGGGTGCACTAACAAGCTGCATCTCCGTACCTACTTAAAGTACTAGAACGGAAACGATTTATAAAAATTTCATATCCGTTAGAGTACTACAAAAACTAGTTACTCATTCGACTATGTACAGGACAAAAGAACTACTACTACTACTAACATGCGTCTACGACGCTCTACTCAACGGACTATAGTCGAGTCGAAACTTGCCCTCTACGGCCTGAAAACCCTAAGAGTCCTCCTCTGGGTCCTCCTCTGGATCCTCGTCCGGATCCTCCTCAGGATCCTCGTTCGGGTCCTCCTCTCAGACTCTGAACCAAAGACGAGCTGGAGTGCCTCGTCCTCCCTCAGAGTAGAGCCGTCAGAAAGTGTAAGCCGAGGTGGTGACGGTGCCTCTGAAACGTCTCCTCAAGGTCTGAAACAAGGTAGTCCTCACTGATCTCTACTGCACGCTTCTTCAGGGGAAGAAGGTGCTCTGGAACTGAACCGGACTCAAAAACCTCTCTGGAACGGACCCTGGATGGTCCTGCCTCCATCTGACCTCTGATTACCTCCCACTTCGCACAGATCTCCTCAAGCGGGTGTCAGTGGACGATGGTAGCTCTAACATGGCGGCAAGCTCCGCGTCAATCCCTCGGTACTCTGACTCTACCCGAAACAGTCCTGTCTCTAAAGGTCCTCTGACTCTAACACAAACGTCAGGTAACAAACGGTGAAGATAATCCTAACAACGCGGCTGTCTCGGCGCCGATATCTACGAATCCCGATCCTGGGATCAAACTCCTCGATCTGTGTACTAACTGGCGGTAACTTTGGTTGTAACAGCGGGCTCCGCGTCCTCCTCTAACTGTTCTGACTCCGCGTCAGACTCCCAACTCGGTACAAAGTCTGGTGGTATCTCCAACAAGGTGGAAAAACTCTGGGTCCAAGTCTAGGTGCTCTTGCTCGGTCTCTGCTGGGAAGTGGACTGTAGGGGAGATGCAGCTCAAAAGGAACTAGGAAGCATAAATCTGCTGTCAAAGAATCGCCTGTGTATATTATAGGGTGAATCCGTGTAGTTGCCTGTCGCTCGGTGTCGTCGCCGAAATCCCAAGAAAGTACCATGCAACGCGGTGCGCCCAACCGCGCCACTCGTCCGGGTAAGTGCACAATCAGGTCGGATATTGCCTGACTCTCCGGAATCAAGTGCCGTACTGCATAATAAACCGACGAGAAGTTGCTCACTATCTGCCCTATGTCTTCCTCATCAGGGTCTGCCTCAAAATCATAATACTCATCCTGTATCATATTTATTATGGTACGCTCGCTCGTGGCCAAGGGCTGGCTCTTCCGAGCCAGTAACGCGAGTCCTAGCCATCCTACAAAAGTTTTAAGGAAACACGGATCAGTAACAGGTAGGGAAATAACTTATCTCAACGAAATACTTAAATTACAAAATGAACATTCCTTATTCAATTATAATAACATCACTTAACCATCCACTTATATTAACATTTAGCAATTCGGAAATTGCACTCAGACACACAATATAGAAATAAAATTTTTAAGATTTTATTTCCATTTTTCTTTATCCTATGATTATTTTCATTCTTTTTTTTTTGTTCTCTGGAGAAAAATTCCTTAACGATTCTTTACTTATTTAAAACAAAGTACGTCTACTTTGTTCATGTTACTTATTCAAAAGTAACATCCATTTACAAAAGAATTTTGTCATTTACGACTCTCGGTACTCGTACTAGTCGTAGTCTTTGTTCAAAGACGAAATATGTAATAGATTCCAAAAGAAATGGAATATAACTTAACGAATTACTTTCTGGAAACTAAGTTCAGTTGTCGTTGCTAGAAATGGAGCGATCGATGGAAAATTTAATCAGGCCTCGTGCTTGACTCCTAATAATCTATACGATTTTCTTCGTAGAGTTCGATCAAGGCGAACCTTACTGAAACACGATACGAAAAGAAAATGGAATGACATGACACGAATGACGTCCATTTTACGTTACTTACACGTAAGTAAACGTTCACTTATTTCATTTGGCTTTGATTCCCTTATTCTATCTTCGTTGTCTCGTTCATATCTTTCTTAACTCGAAGACGATGCTCTCCTCAAACGTCTAATCGTTTCCTCCGTTTACTAACACGATTTTACCGTGTCATTTTTATTTCATTTTTTCTCGCAAGGAAAATCTTTGTTTGGATTTTTAAAACAAAGTCTGACTTTGCCGAATCTTTATTCATGTCACCTACGCACGTGATATCATCAGTAGAAGTCCTTCTTGTGTTGGGGATCTCCTTTCTGAAATCATTTCAAAATAACGTTTCTTAAAACGTCTAAGTTCTCAAAGAACCGGGAAGACCTTAGGTTTCAAGTTTACGTTCTCATTGAACCGGGAACAATCCCTAAAGTCCAACTACATTCTTGTGTCCAAATATTTTTCATAAGAAAGAAATTATCGCGCAAATAATTTCACATAAGATAGTACTCGTACTATCATATAATCACATAAAGTATACAAATTATACTTTCGTTATCATTGAAAAGTATTTTTGGCACCATCCTCTCTTTCTACTCATTGAATACTTATTCATAAATTTCTTATTTAAAGAAATCACATCATTAAAATTCTTTCCTTTTTCCTCAGTTGAGTCGACCATAGCGGGAGGTTGAGTTGACATCTATATTCTCAATCTTAGTGTCATAGCCTAACTCTTATCTTTTACTTGAAGGAAGACTCTGATCTAGAGTATATACAAATACTCTATCCTATGACTCGAAAGAAGACTCGATATAGAGTACGAATGAATACTCTATATTATTACTCGAAGGAAGACTTGTATACAAATACCACTCTGTGGCATTACTTGAAGGAATGACTCATAGTAGGGAAATGACTCATGACCAGAGCAGGAAACGAACCTTGCTCTGATACCACTCTGTCACAGCCCCAAATCCCGAGGGACGGCAGAAGTCGGGGTGCGACTGGGATTGGATTAAAGAAGCAGGGAAGAAGGGGACTGACTAATTAAACATACATAAAAGACAACATACATTCAATGAACAAGCTTTACCATTAAAAAGGAAGAGTTAATCACGAAGGATTTCTCGACAGAAAGTACTCGAAAGCATCTATGTTAAAGATTACAGACTTAAACTACAGTGATTCACCAAATGTACATAACGTCAAAAAGGTCTAGAGTTTTGCAGCGGAAAGTAGGTCATAAGCTAAAGCCTTCCTAACAACTCAACTCAACTTCAACCACCGCCGCTCTCGTCGCTTCAACCTGCACATTTAGAAAACATATGCAGGGGTAAGTACGAAAGTACTTAGTGGGCACGATGCCGAAAACATAAGCATAAGTATAGATAATCTAGCATTTCATAATTTGCGGGGTTTTATTAAAATAGCCCGTGTCTACTAAAACATTTTCTGACTCATTTTCATAATTTGGCTTGATCAAGCACTTTTTATAGATGTTACGTTCAAATCTTGACCAATTCTCATTCACCGTGGCTGGTTACCCCTCAACAGGATACCACATACACCATAGGCTACAAAGTGCACAAACCTTGGAAAGCATATAGCTAACTCAAGGCCGATCGATAGTTAACATCCTAGCGGTTAACTCATAAATTCTGGAAAACACGAATGTTAACTCAGATAGGTACAAGAGAACTCACATAAAACATAAAACAGTTCATGCCATAATTATCACTTTGAAACATGGATATCAAAGCGATAAAGAAAGGTTTTCGAGCATTGCTCGTTTTGTTTTATATATAAAAGCCCACCTCGATGATACAGAACTACTAAATAGGTTTCCGTTCTTCTGTTCTTTCATCCTTTCCTTAGTGCTAGCTTCCTCCTTCATCGTAAAATAATCACATTTTAAATTCGGTCGTAAAAGATAATCGAACATGGAAACTCGAATTAGGTTTTAGTCGTTTCGTTTCTTTAGGCATTTGCACGCTACTAGTTTCTTTTTAGTTAAACGGGAACAAGACTTGAACAAATCTCGTTTAGAACTCGAAAGGTTTCATACACAACTCTTAGGTCAGTAGAGAGGATAGTCGTTAACTTATCACGGCTTAAACGATCGAAAGAAACTAAGTTGCGAAGAAAACAACTTAGGAATTCAAGTTCTGAAAAATTCACTGCGCAATGCAGTAGTTCTGGGGACTGCCCAGAACAGAGAAATTGGAAACCGGGAACGTGCCCTATACCGTTTGAAAGTTTGGAAAGTCTAGCTTACTCTCCAATTTACGGATCTCAAATCCAATAAACGAGCTAAAAGATATTACAGTTTCCGGGAAGGGTCGCAAAACTGCCGCGGCTAACCCTAGTTGCTCGATAGAATTGACGTATAACTTCCTAAGTTCGTTCTATGTTATCGAACCTACGTTTTCACGATTTTAACACTTCAAGGCAGTCAACACGTACTCCCGTACGTGAAGGACTCCTTTCCGCCGTTCGTTCAATAGCACGACGTTCTAAACATCGGCTTTCAAACTAACAAGTACTATACCAAAATCAAGTTAACATTTCTCGTTTCTAGTTCTCGATTATAACTACAACTCGTTATTACAATCCGAAAGCTCATGTCGTCAACTACAAAGTCGTGCCTTAGTCCATTATAATCATTATTATCTAGTTAGAATCCTTACTCGACTTCTCGATTATTACTTATGTTCACTAGTTCGTCTCTTACAAAATTTCCAAAGTTATCGGAATTCATTCATTTTCTACGACATTAATCATCATCTAACGTAGATCATTATTACGTATATCATCACCTCATATCATTACTTAAACTCAACTTAATTCGAGTTCTTAGTCTCTTAGGATTTCTATAATAATTTTAGAATAAATCCAATTAATTTCTATCATCAACTATTATCATTAGAATCTATAATCTATCATCATTTCATCAATTAAAGATCGAACTACATAAACCCCTATCTCTTCTTCAAAATCGGCATTAACACAAATTTGAGGGAATTGGTTTTCTTCATCAATTAACCTCATTAATCCATTTATCCAACTACTACACATCAATCTAACCAATTACTATACCACTTCATCATTAATTTGAAAACCATCTTCAAACCCTAACCTAAATTTTCGGTCATCATTTAGATCTTAGGGCTTTTCATTTCTACTTGTTTAATTCCCCAATTAATCTACTCCTAAGTCAAATTAACCAAACAACTTATGAAACAAAACATCCTACATCTAAACCCCCAATTTTTGGTTTCTCTTAGCAATTAGGGTTGCTGAATTTCTTCAACTTTTACCCATAGAAATCACTTACTAACACCTTCTATGCCATGAGTTAAAGATCAAAACATCACTACATCATCATCTATAATTCGATCCTCAAGAAAAATTAGAAGAAAGGAAAACTAATTGGATAGAATAAGAGAGGAGGTAATTACCTTGAACTTTAGTGAAGGAAGTTAGAAGATTGATGGGGGATGATGAACTTGTGTGAAAAATCCTTGTCAAAAGCTTGAAGATCCAACAATGGTGGAGAGAAAATGGAAGAGAGATAAATGTATGTGTGTAGCCGTGTGTGTTAAGGGAGAGAGTGAGGAAGATGACTAATTTAATGTAATAAATATCTAACAAGAAGACTTAGGTGTAAAGTTAATTAAATATCTAAATGGTGAGTCATAAGTTTATACTATATAAGAAATGAAATATCAAGCTTGTGAGGGAGAGGGAAGTCGGCAATGAGGGGGAAAAAAAGGAGAAAATACGCATTTTTCCGGCGCGATACGACGTTACGGAAATCGAAAGACGAAAAACGTATCTCGGCACATTATCGTCAAATTCCGATTCTACCATAAATTCCGACATATTTAACTTATTCGGAAAGTAATATTTAAAATCTAATTTCCGACAAAAACTCGGGACGTCACAGTCCGAGTTTCGTCCGGAAAATAAAAAAAAATGAACTTTCTCGGGCGAGTTCGTATCACGATTTCGTGAATGTAAAAATCAGACGGTTTTCCGTTCTGAGTTCTAGAACTAAAAAGTTTTCGTACGCGATAACCCTAAATACATTAGTCATCTAACTGACTTCCGTAATTTATTTTCGGAAATGGATTTAACCGTTGGTTTTAGAATTAAATTTTATGAACTTAGGCGTGCAAAGCCATTTTTATTATTAACTTTAAATTTTTAAGACTGTACGGAATTTCTGGGGTATTACACAATCAAATATTCAAAACACACTTAAACACATAAACATCACTTAGAATTCACATTACTCAAACATATTCATTTTTAATGAAAATATTCCATTAAATCAATTATTTTATTATTACTTCTTTTTTAATAATTCTTTTAGCTTATCGTTTGAAACAACGAACTCAAATACGAACATCTTAACTCTTAATCTCATACTCATGTCTTCTAACTCATATTTTCATGTAGAAATTTCATTTTCTTTTATTTTATTTTTCTTTTTATCCTCAAATATTAATATTATTATTAATATTATTACTAACATCAAATTTCACATCACATTTTCATTTGTCATCATTCCAACATCATCATAGATTAGAGGTGTTCATCCGAACTGGAACCGGCGGGTTCGAACCTGAATCGCAACCGTGGTCAACGGTTTTCGAACCGGAATCGTAGTCAACGGACCGATTTCGAACCGGAACCGTATGTAGGACGGGCCGGTTCCGGTTCAAATGGCTAGGAATCGTGAACCGGCGGTTCCGAATCGGCGGTTCCAATGATTTTTTTATTATTTTCTTTCTTTTTTTAGTTTTAAAATATGTTTTGTATTAATTCATGTTAATTGTATGTTTTAGAAATCAAAAATGACAATTATAACGATAAATGGAATGATAAAGACCTAAAAGAAAATAAATATTTATATAAGGTTCAAATATGAACCGGCGGTTCCGGTTCGGAACCGTTGAACCGTGTAAAAATATAAGGTTTTTAATTGATCACACATTGTATAAATGAAGATATATTTTGTTTTATATCGATCCTATACATTATATTGAAGATTATGAGTTTGAAATACAATATGATTTATATTTTCAATGATTAAAAAATAAAAAAATAAAAAACTTAGACGGTTCGGGCCCGGAACCGGCGGGTTGGAACTGGAACCGGAACCATGACTACGCGGGCCGGTTCCGAACCGAAACCGTGACTATGACGGGCCGATTCAGGTTCCAACATTCCCGAACCGGAACCGGCGGTTCCGGGCCTGTTCTTACCCGGAACCGGGCCCGTGAACACCTCTATCATAGATCAAAGAAATATTTTTCTTTAGACTCATACTTTCATTGACTTTTTTTTCTCATTATTCCCTTTTTATTATATATATATATATATATAAATATATATATATATATATACATATATATATCTCAAAATTTATAGACAATTCATAAGACTTTATTTTCTACTTAATTCATTCAAAATAGACTTAACATCTCATTTATTTCTCAATTTTATTTTTATCTAATGAAATTCCTCATTATATATATATATATATATATATATATATATATATGTTCATTTTTTTTTGAACTAAAGAATTAAAAATAATTATTTTTTCTAATTAATTTATAACATCTTCAAATCTTCAAGTTTTTCTTATGAATATGAAAAACACATCTTCAAAAATTCATATTAACATCAAGAACATCATATCTTATTTTTATACTTATTTTCTTTATTTTTCTTCGAATTTACTCATAAAAATTTTATAAAAATACTAAAAATTATATTTCTCAATTTCTATGCTCAAAATTTATTCAAAAATTTTCTAACACATCTTAACATCATAATCATCATCATCATTATCATCATATTTCATCAAAAATCATCAGAAATCATTTTTCCTCATAATATCACATATTTCAATTTTATGTAAAAATTCATAAAATTCATATTATGATTTAAAAACACATATAGATCATATTTTCATATACCATCATGCTCATAAACATCATATAACTCAGAAAATTCATAAATCATAATTTATTCATATTTTCTCTATTTTTATTCGAATAAATCCATTAAAAATTCAATAAATTCACCAAAAATTATCATCAACACATATATGCATATAAATCACATGAAAAATCATAATAAGCATATATCATCATCATATCATCAAATAATCATCAAAACTCATCAAGAACTTATTTTTCCTATTTTTTTTTTCATTTTCATCGATTTAGGGGCTTTTTGCCTATCTTATCTTTGTTTATCTTTTTAATTCCTAAATCATGCTTTAAATCTCATTTTGATTATCATCTCATCATCACATCCCTAAGGTTTGCCTATGCATAAAGTAAACATGCATCTTTTCCTTATTTTCTTGGCTTACATATACATATATACATCTTATGAATGAATAAAATCATACTTAAATAAATAGAACTTAAGCTCTTCTTTGGCTTGGATTTTGGACTACTTGGAGGATGAAAGATGATGGATTGTATCTCCTTTCCTTGCATGAAAAGATATGCAAGATATCAAGATTATAACTTTTGAAAAATAGGGTTGAAACCCTTATTTCTTTCCAAGAAAATCGAGGAAAGGGTTGGAGATCTAAGCTTGTTTCAAGCTTGAAAAAGAGATGAAATAGATGGAACTTACTTCTTAGATTATTTTAGATATGAAGGAGATGATATACATCATAGAATCCTTAAGCATGAAGCATGATTTCATCGATGAAGCTAGGTATATGCATGGAAGTCGAAGTGATGGTGATGAAACTGTGCTGCTGCTGTTCTCACGGGAAGAACACGGCTGTGTAGCTGGTATCTTCTTCACTTCAAGGCTGAGATGATGAAGGAGATGAAAGGGAAGATCTCTTAGTGATTAGGGTAAAGATATGAAGGTGATGATGATGAAGATTGAAGCTGCAACTGCTGCAGTTTTCTGCTTCTCTTTGGCGAAGGAAAAATCGAGAGGGAGAGAGATAAAGCTTTTGCTGTTGTTGTTTGCTTCGCTTGAGAGAGATATGTGAGGTGATAGAGAGAGTGATGTAGTGTGAGATAGAGATGCAAGTTGGGATGCATTTAACATGTGGAGAATCTTGAAGGATTTAGAAAGATTAGAGAGAGAAGAGAGAATCGAGAGGGAGAGATTTGAGAGAGAAAGGGAATACTATGTGGATGAATGAGAGGGAGAGTAGAGTACACTCTCTAGTGAGAGTGTTGGAGGATATTTAGCTACTATTTTAGATAAGAATGAAAATTTTAACTACTAATTATACCCGGAAATAAAAGATTTCCGGTAGAAAATATCCTCATCATTTTATTTTATTCCCTCAAACTTTTAATAGCCCTTCTCATCTCTTTCTCGACGTCTAAATTCTCTCTAATTCATCTTATATCTCCCAAAATAATTTAAGGAATCCAATGATCTAATTTTAATGCTAAGATTCCTTTTAACGAATAAATTCATAAAAACTATTCGACTCAACGAGTCGTCAAACAAGTTATTTTTAAACCTCACTCAAATGATTTCGGAAAATTCTCCAACTTATCTCAAAGGTCTTAAAATAAATTCTAGATTCCAATTAAACTAATTAGACTAAATTCGGAGTCGGTCAATGAATAGCGATTTCTCGGTTTACGTTACTATTCATTTAAAATTTAAAGTTCTCAGAAAATTTTGAATTCATACTCAAGCTTAAACTCATATTAATAAGCTCAAAAAATTCATCACATACTCAATTCGAATAATCGAAATGAGAAAAATCACATTAGAGCACATAAGGGCATCTTCGTCATTTCACAGAAAAATTTATTTTCGCGAAAATTTTTAGTGCTCAAAACTCATCATATAGGCATATTAGTTTAATTAATACACACTTAAGAACTTAGAAAAATTTGGGGTATTACAGGATTAAAAATGAAATTAAAGATATGTGAAGAGTGAAATTGCCATCAATTAAAAGAAATAAACTCATAAGTTTAATGAGTGTAAAATTCTTGGGAATTTTCATTCCTATAAGTTATATGATCTAATTAAGGTTATTAAAATGAAATTGGAAGTGAAATAAACCTAAGTTATGAAGGAATTGAAGAAATACTTTTCCTTGCATAAGAAATTAAGAAATTCGAACAATACCAAGCACAAGAAATTGTGTTTCTAAAATTCTTAAGTCTAACTGGATGAATTAAGCTAAGAATAATGAAATTCAAATTAATTAGAACAAGATAAGAAATTAAAACCAAGAATTAATTGATTAAGGAAAAAAACCTCAAAATAATCGAACCTTATAAGTGTAAGAAAATAAAATTCTAAGTGTTATTGAAATCAATAAGATGAATTGATTCTAAATTAATAAAATTGAGAATAAATGAAATATAATTGTTCATCAAAATGAAAGAAATAAAATTCTATGAAGAAAACCTTAAATTAATTAATAGATTTTAGGGTTAAATAGTGAGTTTTCATTTCTAAGGCTAAATGATGAAATTGATGAAGGAATTATGCAATTAGAATTTTTATAAGCATAATAAGACTTTGAATTAATAAAATTGACCAAAAAATTATATATTTATAGAAAAATCCGAAGAACTCAAGAATAAGAATCAGGAACTTTTGATTTTAAGAGGAATTGGATAAGTTGATGTTATAAGAGTTCAATTGGAGTAATTCTATGTATACTAGCAATTGAAAAAGACTAAGTATAAAGAAAATGACTTAGTGCAGAAAATAAAAATGAAAAATTGATAAATTTTGGCTAAGTAAAATATATAAATGATGTTACCAACATGAAATTGAGATCAAAACAATTACGATAGCCACTTGAATCACTCAATTCGGAATTCGTACGACTAAGTTATAAAAAAGTCAATAAAATGTAACAAAAAGTTGACTAACAGGAATTAAGTGAAATTAAGCAAATTAAAGAATTAAAACAGTTTATATATTTAAATTGAAGTATGTTAGAAGTTGAATCAAGCAAAAACGAGTCGTTAATAATGAAATGGATAAATGACAAAAAATAATAAGTATAAATAGTATTTTCTCGATTCTCGAGTCCAAAAATATAATCGAATGAGAAATCGTCACATTGAAACTATTTTTAGTAAGATATAAAAATTTGAGAATATTCCGAGCAAGTTTATATATATATCTTGAAAAAAGTGTCGAGCGTCGACTCGAAAAAAATTGTATAAAGTCTTGAAATTTGAAATAAAACTCATAATTAGATTCCTTAAATTTTTCTAAGTGAAATGAAGTTAATTGCATAATAAAACGAGAATCTAATGTCCGAGTTAAAAAATCAAGCAAAATAATAATAGTATATAAATATTGATTATTTATGTGTAGTTGATGTTATTGAAAAATGTTGTGTGAATAATCAAGAATAAATCTTGAGAGTCTTTGATAAGTAAATTGACTAAGAAAAATGAGAAATCAATTTTATTAAGTAATAAGTTATTGATTTCCAATAAGTATTGAAAATTAGATTATATTTTTAACTTAGGAAATCCGAGAGTTTCAACCGTCGATTAGAGCTTGGGTAGAAATAGGAATCGAGCGGTTAAATAGAATAATCGAGAGATTTGAACCTGATTCAAATAGAAGACTGAATAAATAGGACAAGTATTCGTTGTTTTCCGAACTAGTCCTCGTTAAATATTATTTCAAAAGAACGAGTGGAAGCGAGAATTGATCAGCGAGGAAAAAGAGAATAATCGAGCGAGTGTCGCTAACCAGGTGGGCTTTTCTAAACCAAAACAAATGATGTGTGAACTTATTATATATATTACATGAGCTTTTGAAATTAATTGACTTTCCTAATTGTTTTGAATGTTTTGGTATGCAATCATCTACGTGTTGAAGTGATTATAAGTCATGTGGACGCGTGGGATAAAAGTCATGTGTAATACGTGACGATGCATGCATTAATTAAGGTGACTGTGAGCCTTGCTTCGGTTGGGCCGGTTACGAAGCTTGAGGAGGAGGCCTACTTCTCGATATAACAAGAAGATAAGCTGTAGATTGCTTCATACTTATAAATATTATTTCCACGCGGATTATTATTTTAAGAAAGGTAAAATATTTTCAAACGGCTGTCACAAGTTAAATCATCTTTTAAATAATATCTCTATTAATACTTGTGATGCAGCAAAAGGAGCAATTTCAATTTATAGCTCTATCGAGCAAGTTTTCAATTATTTTTAGCATGTGTCCACTAAGTACGAAGTATTCAGCCCTGCATGTTATTTCTAAAATGTGCAGGTTAGCTCGGATGGAGTTGTGCAGTGTGCTTGGGCGGCCATTATTTATGATCGAGTCTTTTTGGTTTAAGCTTCCGGTTACATGTCATCATACATGTAGCTGTGGGACCTTATTTGTAATACCCCGATTATTTCTACTATCTTTAAAAATGAAAGTTAATAATAATTATGGCTTTGCACGCCTAAGATCATAGTATTAAATTATAAGATTTACGGTGAAATCCGTTTCCGAAAATAATTTCTAGAAGTCGGACGAACTACTACTGTATTAGGGTTTTTGTGTCCGGTAATTTTGTCGTCCGAAAACTCAGAATTAAAATCCGTCAGAATTTACATTCACTTTTTCTTCGATACGAGTTCACCGGAGAAAGTTAGAACGAATTCTAATAATGTTGGATTTTTCATAAGAGACGAATAAGTGAATCTAAATAACGATAGAAAAGACGAATAAGGAAAGTGATTGGATATTAATTATTGATAATGATAAGTGATCAAGTTTGTAGTTGACCACATTTTCATCCGAGTTATGAAATGATAAGTTATAGTTGAAACGAAAAGCTTGAACTAGAATGTGAAGTTGGTTGGTATAGTAATTGTGTAGTTTGAAAGACGAAGAATTAATCGTCGTGCTTATAATCGAGAAATGAAAAGGAGTTCATCACGTATGATGATACGTGGTGACTGCCTTGAGTCAGTTTTTGCATGAAAATAAAAGTGTTTAAGCTTTAATCGAACCTAGAAAACCGTACGTCGATTTTATCGAGCATTAGGGTTTCACTGGGCAGTTTTGCGACCCTTCATGGAAACTGCCATATCTTTTAGCTTGTTTATCGGAATTGAGATCCGTAAATTGCAGAGTAAACTAGACACCCGTACCTTTGTTTTGGTATAAGATTCGTCCCCTGTTTGGAAATCTCCTGTTCTGTACAAACTTACTGATCTGTGCAGTAATGTCAAGAACTTAGTTTCTTAAGTTGAATTCTTCTCAATTTGAACTCTTTCGATCTTTTAAGTCGTTTCAAGTCATCGACTACTTTCTTTCTACTGATCTAAGTGTCAAGTACAGAACCGAATGAGTATCAAACGAGATGTGTTCGTATCTCATTTCTTTTAATTAAAAGAGTTTAGTTTAGCGTGCAAATGCCTAAAAAGTCTAAAGGACTAAAACTTAACTCGATTTTCCGTATTCGTTTATTGTTTGCGACCGAGTTTTAAAGTATGATTATTTACGATGAAGGAGGAAGTCAGCATAAAGAATAGGAAGGAAGATCAGAAGACAGAAGCACGTGTCTTAGTTCTGTATTCTATCGAGGTGGGCTTTTATATATGAAACTAAATGAGCAATGCTCGAAAACCTTTTCTTTATCGCTTTGATAATCGTGTTTTCAAAGTGATAATCTTGGCATGAACTATTTGTTTTATGTGAGTTCTCTTGTACCTTATGAGTTAGCCAAAAGGGGTTAACTAAACGATCAGCTTTGAGTTAGTCTAAAGGGGCTTTCCAAAGTTTAGTGTACACTGTAGCATGTGGTGTATGTGGTATCCTGTTGAGGGGTAACCAGCCACGGTGAATTATGAATGGTCAAGATTGAACGTAACATCTATGAAAAATGCTTGATCAAGCTAAGTTATTAAAATGAGAAAGAAAATGTTTAGTAGACACGGGTCTTTAATGAAAACCCCCGATGTGCTACAGAAATGAAATGCCTGATTATCTATACTTATGATTATGTTTTCGGCAACGTGCCCACTAAGTACTTTTGTACTTAGCCCTGCATATGTTTTCTAAATGTGCAGGTTGAAGCGACGGAAGCAGCGAGGGTTGAGTTAAGAGTTGTCGATAGGGAAGACTATAGTATGTAGTTTACCATTCTGCTGCCAAACTCTAGACTCACTTATGTAAATATGAATATCACTTTTGGTTTAAGTTCTGTACTTATAACTTAGAATCTTTTGAGATCTTGTTCGAAGGATCCTTCGAGATCAACTCTTTCTTTTGTTAATGAAGTCTTGTTCATAGAAATTATTTTGTCTTTAATGTTATGTTTATTCATTCATCCCCTTTCTTCCCCGCATCTTTAATCCAATTCCAGTCGCACCCCAGCTTCTGCCGTCCCTCGGGATTTGGGGTTGTGACAGAGTGGTATCAGAGCAATCGTTTCTGCTCTATATACAAGTCTTCCTTCGAGTAGTAAGATAGAGAATTTGTATATCCTCTATATCCGAGTCTTCTTTCAAGTAACACTAAGTTTAAGAGTGTAGACGACAACTCAACCTCCCGCTACGTCGACTTAACGAAGGAAAGAACGAAAGAAAGAAAGAAAGAAAGAAAGAAAGAAAGAAAGGAAAGAATTTCAGAAATGTGTTTTCTTTCAAGAAAATTTTTGAATAAGTATTCAATAAGTTAAGAATGACAATGGTGCCAAGATTGAAATTTTGAAAGTATGAGAATCATACTTGTTTTCTGTTATATGAATTATGTGAAATTATTTGCGCAATAATTTCTTTTATTTGAAAAGTTAGATGGCACGAGAATCTAGATTGATTCTAGGGATTTTTCCCGGTTCGCTAACAACATAGACTTGAAACCTAAGATCTTTCCGATTCCACGAGAACTTAGACGTTTTAAGAACGTTAGTTCAAATGATTTCGAAAGGGGATCGTGAAACGGGAAGAACTTCTGTAGACGAATGTCACGTGCGTATAGTGACATGAACAAAGTCATTTTCAGTTGGAGTTTGCCTCGCTCGAACTTCAAGAAGAGATTTGTTATAATCACCAGGAATCGAGTACAAATCTTAGTAATTTTCCAACGATCGCTCGATCCTAACGACGACTAGAACTTTGGTTCTAAAGTCATTTTTCTAGTTATAATTCCTTTTCTTTGGAATTTATTTTTCATACTTCGTAATTGAATGAAGAATACGACGAGTAAGAGATTCAAGTGTCGAGAAGCACAAAATCTTTTGTAAATGGATGTTACTTTTGAATAAGTAACATGAACAAAGTAGACATACTTTGTTTTAATGAAGTAAGAATCGTTAAGAAATTTTCCTTAAGGAAGAAATAATGAAAGAAAGTAATAAAGAATAAAGAAAGAAAGTTTATAAAGAAATAAAGTAAGAAAATAAATGAATGATAAGATAAAGGATGGAAATAAAATCTTGAAATTTTATTTCTATATATTGTTTGAGTGAATTTTCTTGAATTGCTAGATGTTTAAGATAAGTGGTTGTTTAAGTGGTGATATCACAATTGAATAAGGAATATTTATTTTGTAATTTAAGTATTTCTTAAGATAAGTTATTTCCCTACCTGTTACTGATCCGTGTTTCGTTAAAACTTTTGTAGGATGGCTAGGAGACGCGTTACAGCTCGAAAGAGCACACCTTGGCCTCAGCGTACCCTAGCAGATACTTTACAGGATGATTATCACGGTTATGAGGTAGATTATGGTGTGGAGGACGTAGGGGCAGATTGTGAGTAATTTTTCAGCAGTATACTATGCAGCACGACACTTCATCTCAGAGAGTCAGGCTATATCTAATTTGATTGTGCACCTACCAGACGAGTGTCAGGCTATATCTGAGGAGTTAGACTCAGAGTCAGAGCAGTTAGAGGTGGACGAGGAGCCCGCAACTATACCAGAGTTACCACTTCTACTTAGACCACTTGAGGAGTTGATTCCAGGACCAGGATTCGTAGAGATTGACGCAGAGACAGCTGCCTTGTTAGGGTTATCTACTCCTTTTATACCCGAGCCTAGTGTGAGAGTTCAAGGACCTTTTGAGATAGGACTGGTTGAGACAGGGTCAGGGTACCGGGGGATAGACGCGGAGCTTGCCGCCATGCTAGAGCTACCATCTCCACCGACACCGCTTGAGGAGATTTGTGCAAAGTGGGAGTTAGTCAGAGGACAGTTAGAGACAGGACCATCCAGAGTCCGTTCTAGGGAGGAGTACGAGTCCGGTTCCGTTCTAGGGCACCTTCTTTCCCTGAAGAAGCGTGCAGTAGAGATCAGAGATGACTATCTTGTTTCAGACTCAGAGGAGACAGTCTTGGAGGCACCATCACCACCCCTACTTACACTTTCTGACGGCTCTACTCTGAGGGAGGACGAGACACTCCAGCTCGTCTTTGGTTCAAAGTCAGAGGAGGAGGATCCGGAGGAGGACCCGGATGAGGATCCGGAGAAGGACCCGGACGAGGATCCGGAGGAGGACCCGGAGGAGGACTCTGAGGGTTTACACGCCGTAGAGGGCAGTACGGACTCGACTGCAGTTTGTTGAGCAGAGCATCGTAGACGCGTATTAGTAGTAGTAGTAGTTTCTTTTGTCCCGTACATAGTCGGATCAGTAACTAGTTTTTGTAGTACTCTAGCGGATACGAAATTTTATTAATCATTTCCGTTCTAGTACTTCCAGTAGGTACAGTAATGCAACTTGTTAGTGCATCCTGTACAGTGATAGACAGTCAGCCTAGTTTAGACTAGTAGTAGTCTAACTTTTTGTATAAGTCCTTGTTGGAGGCAGAATCAATATTATTTTTGATGTATATATATATACATGACCCGTGAGAGGGTTTTGATCACAAGAAAGTTTCTTATAAATCATGTAGTAAACCAGAATGTCAAATGAACTCGTGTAATGAGAGTTTAGTTTAACTTGAAAGGTTAAAAGATTAAAGAGCTAGTATCAAAGTTAAGTTCAATTTTTCTTTTCCGTGAACTTGATTAAGTTGGAAAGAGGGTGAGTAAGTAAAAGAATGTTTAAAAGAAAAGGCTAATGAGGATTCCTGTTTCCTATAGGCTAAAAGAAAAGGCTAACTTGAAAGGTTAAAAGATTAAAGAGCTAGTATCAAAGTTATGTTCGATTTTTCTTTTCCGTTAACTTGATTAAGTTGGAAAGAGGGTGAGTAAGTAAAAGAATGTTTAAAAGAAAAGGCTAATGAGAATTCCTGTTTCCTATAGTTTAAAGAAAAATGCTGTCGATAAATGTTAACAACAGAAGGGGACCTGGTAGGCCCCGAGGATGTGGAAGACGTCAACTGGAAAACGAAAGGGAACAAGAACAAGAACGTAATGATACCCCTCTACCATCACCATCACCACCACCTCCACCACCACCCCGTAGGGAGATTGAGGAGCTTTTCCTCAAACGAACCCCCCTGTATTCAATGGATCTGGCAGCCCAGGCGACGTTGAGCTCTAGGTGCGATCTATTGAAAGAATCTTCAAACTCCTCAGATGTACTGATGAGGAGCGACTATTGTGCATAGCTTTTCAACTCTCTGGACCAGCGGATTACTGGTGGGAGGCAAGACAGAAGGTGATACCTGCGGAGCATCTGGCTTGACTTACGTGGGACGAATTTAAGGAAGCACTATACGACAAGTATGTGCCGAAGACGTATAGGGCTCAGAAGGAAGCTGAGTTCTACAATTTGAAACAGGGTAAGATGACTGTAACAGAGTACGATGCTAACTTTTGTCAGCTATCAAGGTATGCGCCTACTCAGGTCGATACCGAAGAAAAGATTTCGAAGAAGTTCCGTGGGGGACTAAGACATGAATTGGGAATAGGATTAGCCAGTCATGGGGGACTGAGCTATACTGATGTTCTAGGGCGAGCCTTAGAGATGGAGGCCGTTGTGCCTGATGAGAAGAAAACTGTAACAACCACACCAGCTCCAACCCAAAACCAAAACCGAAGCTATTATAACAACAATAATAGCAATTTTCAAGGAAAAAGAAAGTAGGAAGGAGAAAATAGCAGGGGATATAATCAGAATGTCAACAACCAAGGAAATCAGCAAAGTGGTAATCAGCAAGGCTATCAGCAGCCTAGTCAAAATAACAACAAGAGGCCATGGCAAGGAAACAACCAGTCGGGGTTGTATTTACAGGGAAATAGACAAATCGGATCATGGAAAGGCAACAACCAGTAGAACCAGCCGCAAGGGCAGCAGAGGAATTTCAATCAGGGAGGAAATAACCCAGGGAGGCTTACCATTCCTATATGCCCTAAGTGCAACAAAACACATCCCGGTGTCTGTCAAGCAGGCACCATCAACTGTTTTAACTGCAAACGGAAGGGGCATATGAAGAAGGATTGCCCTAAACCACTGCAAGCAGTACCTCTGAGAGCCATACAAGCGCAACCACAGCAACAAATGAATCAGCAGCAGTTTCAGCAGCACGCGCAACTACAGCAGAATGCAAGGGCATGCGCGAATAGGCAGACTGGGCAGGATAAGGGAAAAGGAAAAGGAAACCTTGCAGGTATGGGAAAACTTCACAACATTCCTATTAAGATATTGTTTGATGCAGGCGCATCACATTCTTTTATTGCTGGTTCGTGTGCGGATAACTTAGATATCAGACCCGTAAGAGCTAAACACGCTATGAGAGTAGCTACACCTTCAGGAGAGATCACTACTTCCACGCATGTTTGCTCTAACCTAGAATTAGAAATCGGAACTCTTAAGGTTAAGGCGAACAATTTGAATGTTATGATAATGTGGGACGTAGACATAATACTAGGGATGGACTGGTTGTCAGAGAATTATGCCACAATTCTCTACAACGAGAGAAAGATCTCTTTTCAACCCCCGGGTAGAGAGTCGATCGAATTTCATGGAATTGCAATGGGCAAGAGAGTACCGGTAATATCCGCCTTACAAGCCAAGAAGTTGATAAAGAAGAAGGGTTGCACAGCCTATCTTGTGTACCTAGTTAGAGAACTAGGAGCAGAGAAGACCATTCAAGACGTGAAAGTTGTCAACGAGTACGAAGACGTCTTTCCAGAAATTTTACCTGGTTTACCACCCGACCGTCACATAGATTTCTCGATTGACCTAGAACCAGGATCGGCCCCCAAATCTAAAGCCCCATATAGAATGGCACCGAAGGAGTTAGAAGAACTCAAAATCCAATTGCAAGAATTGCTAGACCTTGGTTTCATCAAACCAAGTGTCTCACCTTAGGGAGCGCCAGTGTTGTTTGTCAGAAAGAAGGATGGTTCAATGAGGATGTGTATAGATTATCAAGAGCTGAACAAGATCACCCTCAAAAATAAATATCCTTTGCCAAGGATAGAGGATCTTTTCGATCAGCTCAAGGGTGCAGGAGTGTTTTCAAAGATAGATTTAAGATCAGGGTATCATCAGCTGAAGATTAAACCCGAGGACGTACCTAAGACTGCTTTTCGAACCAGATATGGCCACTACGAATTCTTGGTTATGCCATTTGGTTTGACCAATGCCCCTGCAGCATTCATGGACCTCATGAATAGAGTTTTCCACCCATACTTAGACAAATTCATCTTAGTTTTCATAGACGATATTCTCATTTACTCTAAGAATAAGAAAGAACACGAAGAACATCCACGGATAGTGTTGGAAATACTTAGAACTGAGAAACTGTATGCCAAGTTCAGTAAGTGTGAATTTTGGTTGAAGGAGGTAATGTTTCTCGGACACATAGTTTCAGTCGAAAGAATCAAAGTAGATCCTGCCAAGGTAGAGGCAGTGCATAATTGGAAGTCACCAACAAGTCCGAACGAGATCAGAAGTTTCTTAGGTTTGGTAGGCTACTACAGAAGATTCATCGAAGGATTCTCCACGATTTCTAGACCTATGACGCAGCTACTTCGAAAAGAAAATAAGTTTAAATGGACGGACGAGTAAGAAAGGAGTTTCCAAACGCTCAAAGAAAAGTTAACCACAACACCAGTATTAGCTCTTCCAGACGCAAACAAGGAATATGTGGTGTATACTGATGCTTCGAAGAATGGGTTAGGTTGTGTTCTAATGCAAGACGGAAAGGTGATCGCTTATGCCTCATGACAACTTCGACCTCACGAAGTTGAGTATCCAACCCACGACTTAGAACTCGCAGCCGTGGTGCATGCATTAAAAATTTGGAGACACCATCTTTATGGTGTAAGGGTTGAGATCTTCATAGATCACAAGAGTTTGAAGTACGTCTTCGAGCAGAAAGAACTAAATATGAGACAAAGGAGGTGGCTCGAATTGGTCAAGGATTATGATTGCGGAATCAACTACCATCCAGGAAAGGCAAATGTAGTAGCAGATGCACTAAGTCGCAAGGCTCCAACCAAGTTAGGATGTCTGTTTGTCGAGGAAGAAACTCTAGTACGAGAATTTGAAAAGATGGAAATAGAAGTGCTCGATACACCAGCAACGATAACCAGTCAACTAGCGACACTAGTAGCTACACCTGATTTACGAGAAAGAATTATAAGTGCCCAGAGGAAGGATGAGTCGATGGAGAAGCTCCGATTAAAGATAAGGATGGATAAACCTGATGGATATTCCGAAGCACCAGACAATGCGATATTATTTGAAGGCATACTTGGTATTCCTGACAGTGACGAAGAATTAAAGAATGATATCATGAGTGAGGCTCATGATACGCCATATACAGCACACCCAGGGAGTACGAAGATGTATCAGGACTTAAGAAAGAATTTCTGGTGGAATGGATTGAAACGAGACGTTGCCTCGTTTGTAGAAAGATGCTTGGCATGCCAGCAAGTGAAAACCTTACATAGACGACCGTATGGATTGTTGCAGCCACTAGATATCCTAGAATGGAAATGGGAAGGAATAGCTATGGATTTTGTGACAGGTTTGCCTAAGTCAAGAAGAGGAAACACTGCCATTTGGGTGATTATCGATAGGCTCACGAAATCAGCTCACTTTATACCGATTAAGACTACCTACGGGTCAGAGAAGTTAGCTCAATTGTACGTCCGTGAGATTGTACGTCTGCACGGAGTACCAAAGTCCATAGTATCAGACACAGATGCCAAGTTCATTTCAAGATTTTGGATCACCATGCAGAAAGAGTTGGGCACTGAACTTAACTTCAGTACAGCTTTTCACCCTCAGACGGATGGACAATCTGAGAGGATGATTCAGATTCTAGTTGATATGCTAAGGACAGTGGTACTGGATCGAAGTGCAAATTGGGAAGATATCTTGCACTTGGTAGAATTCGCATATAACAACAGCTATCAGGCGACGATAGGAATGGCGCCTTATGAGGCATTGTATGGAAGAAAATGCAAGTCACCACTTTATTGGGATGAAGTGGGTGAAAGGAAGAACCTAGGACAAGATACGATCAATGAAATGATCGAGATCGTTCGGCAGATTCGAGATAGAATGAAAGAAGCCCAGAGCCGACAGAAGTCGTACGCCGATGATCGTCGAACCAATCTTAGTTTCGAAGTTGGTGATAAGGTTTTCCTTAAGATTTCACCATCAAAAGGAATCATTAGATTCGGTGTTAAGGGTAAACTTAGACCAAGGTTCATAGGACCTTACGAAATTCTTTAGAAGATAGGACCTGTTGCTTATAGATTGGCCTTACCGCCAAGTCTAGGAAGTGTCCATAACGTGTTTCACGTTTCCCAATTAAGAAAGTATGTCTATGACCCTAAGCACGTTATAAGTCAGCAAGACGTTGTTCTTGAATCTGACCTAAGTTATGAAGAAAAACCGATATCGATTTTGGATAGAAAAGTTCAAGAATTAAGAGCCAAGTCGATACCAATAGTAAAAGTATTATGGAATCACCATGGGCAAGAAGAAGCCACGTGGGAGCTCGAGGAAAAGATGAAGGAGAGATATCCTTATCTTTTTGAAGAAGGTATACAAATTTCGGGACGAAATTTTTCGTAAGGGGGGTAGGATGTAATACCCCGATTATTTCTATTGTCTTTAAAAATGAAAGTTAATAATAATTATGGCTTTGCACGCCTAAGACCATGAAATTAAATTCTAAGATTTACGGTGAAATCCGTTTCCGAAAATAATTCCCAGAAGTCGGACGAACGACTACTGTATTAGGGTTTTCGCGTCTGGTAATTTTGTTGTCCGAAAACTCAGAATTAAAATCTGTCAGAATTTACATTCACTTTTTCTTCGATACGAATTCACCTGAGAAAGTTAGTTTTTATGATTTTTCGGGCGAATTTTTAGACTGTCTAATCCCGACTTTTTCTCGCATTTTGAAAAACGAATTAAGTTTTCTGAGTACGTAAATTATTTCTAATCTAACGGACGAATTAGATTTCATCGAATTTGTAACCAACTAAGAAATCATTCCTCGACTTTTTAATCGTCGTTTAAGAGCCGGAAACGAGATATTTCATCTAACAATTCCTCGCCAAATGCTCCTTAGCGATTCACTATACTTTATTAGATATTTCTCTTTCACTTTATGTTATATACAATGAGTCATCTCTCCCTCCTTTCTCCTCACCATTTCCGCCACCACACACACTCCATTCTCTCTCTCATTTCTTCATTCATCCTCCATTAAAGCTCCAACTCCAAGCTCTTCCCAAGCTCGTAAGTCTTCCATCTACCGATCAATTCCAATCCGAGTCCATATTATGCAAGGTGAGAACTTCGTCTCCAATATGAACCGAACACAAATCCTTTTCCATCTTTTTCATTTTTTCCGAAAACTAGGAGATTAAGAAGCATGTTGTCTTTTAATTGAATCATGTTCTAGTATGCTTAGGAATAGATTCTACGGATTGAATCATGAAGAAAAATCACTCTCCTTCATTCTAGGTCATGACCGATTTTTAGGGAATTTTGGGGGTTTGATCGTAGCTCGTTTTCTTTGATGTTTGATCGATAGATTAGTGTTCTACATGTTGCTAATTCGATATAATGCATGATTCGAAAATAAAATTTGAATAAAATTTTAGATTTTTCGATATCACAATTAATTTAGATTTTTCGAAAAATAAAATTTGAAACCTAAGAGACGAAGAATGCATGATTCGATATAGTAAATGTTATGATATGCATGTTATGTTTATGGAAATGAGATATGGGATATATGAGGATGATTATATATTTAATTTGGATTTTTCTAAAAATAAATCGAAAAATGTAAGAGACGAAGACGTGTTGATAAGTTAGAGCTCGTTAATGTTTCGATAATATGATTTGCATGTTAGTAATGCTCGTTAGACGATAATCGTTGTTGTAAAATTTGAACGAAAATGGACAACGTAAAATTTATAGTAAGAGACGAACGATCGACGATAAGTCAAAATTAGATAATGATATGAGGATGTGAATTACGTATTTAGGAATCGTGATAGATGATGATCATAATCGGAAAGTTAGAACGAATTCTAATAACGTTGGATTTTTCATAAGAGACGAATAAGTGAATCTAAATAACGATAGAAAAGACGAATAAGGAAAGTGATTTGATATTAATGATCGATAATGATAAGTGATCAAGTTTGTAGTTGACGACATGTTCATCCGAGTTATGAACATGATAAGTTATAGTTGAAACGAGAAGCTTGAACTAGAATGTGAAGTTGGTTGGTATAGTAATTGTGTAGTTTGAAAGACGAAGAATTAATCGTCGCTTATAATCGAGAAATGAAAAGGAGTTCATCACGTATGATGATACGTGGTGACTGCCTTGAGTCAGT